>OX940985.1:12308286-13508286 GCA_954871275.1 Leptopterna dolabrata
CATCCTGACCAACGTGACTAATTTCTGTCTGACCAAACGGTAGTCACACAGCAATTAGTCACGAGAGGTATGGATTTTCTGTAGCACTCCAACCCGGAGAGTACTTACAATATACATTTTGTCGAAGGTGCAAGAATATACAGGGTGTAACGCGTGTGGAGGCGGACCTCTCTCCTACGTGTTCTACAGCTAATTTCCGACAAAAAATGCCTCTTAGAAATTTTTGATTAGAGGATTCAGTTTCAAGTTATATCGTTTTTAAGATTTTTTTTCGTGTTTTCGACCTTACTTCACTAAAATGGCCATAATTCCCTTATTTTGCATGCAAATTCAAATCCGAGGACACCATTGAAAAGTGCGTTAAATTTCCTATCTTTTCAAGGCCTAACAAAAATTTTTAGGTGGATCTGGGGAGTCAAAATTGAGTCCAAAAAGTGATTATTGCCCAAATTCGAAAAACCTCATGTTTTTCAAACGGTTGGTAACCCTATTAATTCTTGCAGCTGAATTGTGAAAGTTACCTAAAAAATGCGCCAAAACGTCAGCTTTCCAACGGTATACTCAAATTTGAATTTTCTGTTGAATTTAAGAGAGAAAATTAGGTTTATGGGGAAAAAAGTGTTTTTTCCGTCTAAATGTTGCGTTTTTCATGAAAAAGAGATTTATTCGTTATTTTCACTTTAGGGCAGGGGTGTTGACGATGGAAACAATTGAGCTGAAGAAGTAATTTTTACAATTTATTGCAACAATTGCTCAAAATGTCCCCCGTTTTGCCGAATGCAAAAACCTGTCCTCCGGTGAACTGCGTCGACGGCATTCCGCAGCTCTGCCCGGTTCTGTCCGATGTCGTCTTCTGCGCATTGTGTTATCCTTTCGATCAGGTGGCCTCTCGACTGAATCCTGACCTCGTACACCTTTGATTTCAGGGCCCCCCAGAAATAAAAATCCAAAGGTGTCAGGTCAGGACTGCGAGGGGGCCACCTGACAGGTCCATTTTGCGCAATCCACCTACCATGGAAAACAAACATGTACGTTAGGATTTTGGGTTGGCGGGCAAGGCCAGGATGGCCTTGTTTCCTTCTTCCATAAGAAATCAACAGTAATTTCCCAACTAAGAGTATTCGCGAAAAATGAGCCGATTTTAATGTTTGAGACTTGAAGTTTGGGATCTAACGACGAATTCTGTCGCAACACATTTTCGATGGTACTTAATCTTCATCCAACAAATAAAATAATTTGAGGGAAGTCCCCTTAGCTGTGACTTTGTCTATGAATCGCTACTTCCAGTGATGGTGGATGATGACGATTGTATCGAAATTCTGCCCAATCTCTCTTGCAGTGGCGTGTCCTCAAGGAAGTCGAACACATGGTTGTCCCTAAGGGGACTTCCCTCAAATTATTTTATTTGTTGGATGAAGATTAAGTACCATCGAAAATGTGTTGCGACAGAATTCGTCGTTAAATCCCAAACTTCAAGTCTCAAACATTAAAATCGGCTCATTTTTCGCGTATACTCTTAGTTGGGAAATTACTGTTGATTTCTTATGGAAGAAGGAAACAAGGCCATCCTGGCCTTGCCAGCCAACCCAAAATCCTAACGTATGTTTGTTTTCCATGGTAGGTGGATTGCGCAAAATGGACCTGTCAGGTGGCCCCCTCGCAGTCCTGACCTGACACCTTTGGATTTTTATTTCTGGGGGGCCCTGAAATCAAAGGTGTACGAGGTCAGGATTCAGTCGAGAGGCCACCTGATCGAAAGGATAACACAATGCGCAGAAGACATCGGACAGAACCGGGCAAAGCTGCGGAATGCCGTCGACGCAGTTCACCGGAGGACAGGTTTTTGCATTCGGCAAAACGGGGGACATTTTGAGCAATTGTTGCAATAAATTGTAAAAATTACTTCTTCAGCTCAATTGTTTCCATCGTCAACACCCCTGCCCTAAAGTGAAAATAACGAATAAATCTCTTTTTCGTGAAAAACGCAACATTTAGACGGAAAAAACACTTTTTTCCCCATATAACCTAATTTTCTCTCTTAAATTCAACAGAAAATTCAAATTTGAGTATACCGTTGGAAAGCTGACGTTTTGGCGCATTTTTTAGGAAACTTTCACAATTCAGCTGCAAGAATTAATAGGGTTACCAACCGTTTGAAAAACATGAGGTTTTTCGAATTTGGGCAATAATCACTTTTTGGACTCAATTTTGACTCCCCAGATCCACCTAAAAAAAATTTTGTTAGGCCTTGAAAAGATAGGAAATTTAACGCACTTTTCAATGGTGTCCTCGGATTTGAATTTGCATGCAAAATAAGGGAATTATGGCCATTTTAGTGAAGTAAGGTCGAAAACACGAAAAAAATCTTAAAAACTATATAACTTGAAACTGAATCCTCTAATCAAAAATTTCTAAGAGGCATTTTTTGTCGGACATTAGCTGTAGAACACGTAGGAGAGAGGTCCGCCTTCACTCGCGTTACACTCTGTATAGGTAGGTACTTACCTACATGTACATTACCTACTTACATACACATTATCAACGTCGCCGCATCTTTTTTTTTTTGTATATTGGAATTGTACTCGAATACTCAGTTCAATAATCATTACCGGTAATTTAATAATCAGCGAGCAACAAAAACAATAGCTCACTCACATGATAGCTATACACACATACAGGTAGGTAGCGAAGCACTAAGGTGACTTTTACCAGCTATTTTCATTTTCCTTGTTCTATGACGGCCTTTGGGATGTAAACTTCTGAGGAGGATTTATTGAGCATAACAAGCTGAGGCCGATAGCGAAAGCTGAAGCATCCGCCGTACCTATTGTGTTATTGTGTTTCTTTAATAACGAGTGTGGCTTACCGTGTTATATCTCTACATTCCAGTGGTATCATCATCATTCGTCAAACACACTACTATAAACCACCAGACTACTACTATATTCGCACCCGCACAATACGCTTTTGGCTTTTCCAGGCGCACTGCGCTCTGCGCACCGTCATAAATTTCAAGTTGATAACAGATAACGGAGCCACGTCCTGCACGAAACAGTTTTACTATCAATGGATCAGTGACGGAGATTTAGCGTTCTATAAGAATGAGCCCGGTAGCATACTTCAAAAATCTGTACAATTTAATTTTTTAATTATGTAAAACTAATCTAATGCAAAAACAGAATTGTTCGTAGTGAATTCCGCGAGTGTTGATCAAACTTTCCTCCGCTACCCCCGTCTACCGTTTCCACCTGAAGAACAACACTGACACTCCTGGACAATGTTGCCAGACGTACGATAATTATCGTTTAGTACGATAATTTAGGGGTCTCTACTATGTATGTCGTAGTGATATCATCACTACGATAATTTGAGATTTTAGACAACAAAGTGTACATTGTGGGAAAATAACAGTTTTTCTTCTTTTTACCCTAGAATCCGTGAGTACAAAAACAATTTGGCTATTATTTATAAACATTCCCAATACAGTACCTAATAAAGTGGTCTTTTCTTGTTCATGCACGTATCTATACAAGCAGGTATCTTGCATGTTATTTGCAATGGATTTTATTCAAAATGACTGCTAGATCAATCAAAAATAGCTACGTTTTTTCAGCGCTCGGTTCCTAAGTAGGTAGGAAGGACTCCTGAAAACACCAATAAACACTTTATTCAGTAAACAAAAATCAATATACTTATAAGTACTAGAAATGTTTTCATAATGATTAAATTTCAGTCTTGGGACAGTGAATTTCAGTCTTGGCGCTCAATAGCTTGGGAAAAATTCCGAACCTAATTCAATTTGTAATCTAACGTTGGAAGCAGTTATCCACAAATATATTTCCACGAGGTCTACAAATACCATACAAGTACGACGGATTGGAATTAGGATTCCTATCCTACTTCCATTCAGAAAATGGAGCTTATAGGTATAATATTATTATCCACTGGTTGGTTATGCATCGTACGATAAATTTCCCCGATAAGAAATACGATAGTTTTGAGAGTCTGGTACGATAGCTCGGTTTCGGGGACCTGGTAACGCTGCTCCTTGCTTTTCCTCACCACAAATACCACAAATCGATTATTATGATACGCTTCCCCTTATTCCCCTCAAATTTAGCGCTTATCTTGATCAATTATTAAGTGTAGAGAAAATAGTTTGACGTTCACTGCTTTCTACAGCTCATGACTTTGTCCACAAAAAATCTGAAGAATGTTTTGCCCTCCAACGTTTTAGGCAGGTAGGTACTTATTCAAAACAACAGGGAAAAACGCTGCTAAATCCTTGTCACATTGGTTTATTATTCTATTGGACTTAACTACAGAAATGTTGGCTGCTCATTTATTGTTTCTTTCAAGTGCAACAGTTGAAATAGCTGTTTTTGGTTACTTCTACCAAAAACTCGAATTAGGCTCCTACTTGACAAATTATCGTTGATCACTGATAGTTCCATTTAACTGTCTTGATTCACCTGTTGATAAGTACTTCTAGTGTTACGACAAATTTATGGTGATTTCAGACAATTTCCCAGGTTGGTTTTTGATTCATTTAAAATAATAATAATAATAATAATAATAATAAAACCATTTATTATGCTGTGGACTCGAGGTCCAAAAATGCATACAAGAACGAAAATAGTAGACTTGATTGAAATTGCAGGTACAAAGTAGATAAGTTTAATTAAAAATGTGAATGAAAAAAAAATAGAACAAGGATGTGAATAATAAAACTGGTAAGAAAAAGGGGAGAACATTGAAAGGTCCTACAGGTTGGCGAGGTGTTGGAGAGAGTTCCAGAGCCTAGACCTAGACCCTGCAATTTGGAAGGACTTGGAAAAAGCAAGGGAAGAATGACCCCCTCGCGTCTACCACCTTGCCGTTGGTGGGGGGGCTTAGTCCGCGGCGCACACCATCTATTGCACGATCGCACCTCCTTGGAGTGTGTTGATCACTGGATGGTGTGGGCCATTGCACACGGCAACTAAGAGTAGACAACCCTCAAGACCAAGGTGTACACGCCGTGCTGATGGTCTGCATGGTGCAGAGGGCAATGTGCACATCTAACGGCTGCCCCCAGGGTACCGGCCGACCCCCTGGGTGTACTTAGGCTTGCCTATACATGCGGGGCTCTGTATGGGTGGACGACCCTTTCCCTAGCTTCTCGTGGGATCAAAACGAAGAAGAACGAAAATAAAAATTTACATTTACCAACCACTGTCAGTGAGGAAGAGAGCTGCTCTGAACTCTCCACCTCACTGACAGAAATGGCAATCTCGGAAGTTGGGGCTGAACAAACCCCGACATCCATGGATTGCACAGGCGCAGGTGGCGCTTCTCAAGAGCAATCCACCAGCACACAAAGTTTGGGCCGCCGACCCTCTGGCGCTCAGCTGAGGAAGGCGGCCAGACAAAGGGCTCTCGATAGAGGGGAGCCCATTAAGCCTCGTAGGAGAAAGAGGTCGGGGAAGCCTGTTCCTGATGCCGGAGCGACGGGGACCCGTGAAGGAGCAACCACCTCACAAGGGGCAGAAACGCTAATCAGCGTTGAACCCCTTGTACCCGGTGGCGTCTCTGGAGCGGGTTTCCGCCCACCTCTGGCAGTGGGACCGGGTGGGAGTGGAGTGGGGGCGAGTACGCCGGGTAAACGGCCACGCACCCCCCACACCACCCCCCCCTCGGCCTCAATGCCTAGGATCAAGAAGGCACGGGGAGAGACCGTGGCCCAATCCGGAGCATCACCTCAGGGTGACAGCTCTGGCGGGTACAGCGGTGCACTCTCCACCACCAAGATGGTCGTAGTACACGGCAACCACCCCGTGGAACGACTATCGGACGTGGAAGCCAACTTGGTCCTGGGAGCAATAGTGCAGGCAACGTTCCTGGAGGCGCCCGGCCAGGGTCCGCAGTTCACAAACGGCTATACCAGCAATGGTGTGGTCCACCTGACCTGCTCCAACAGCCAGTCGAAGGGTTGGCTGGAGGAAAGGGTTGGGGTGCTGCGGCCTTGGGATGGTGCCACCCTCCGGACGGGGCACGCAAAAATGCTGTTGGAGGATCAGGTGAAGGTTGGGGTCTGGATCCCCACCGACTTCCTTGATCGATCCGACGCAAGGAAGCTACTTCCTTTGTTTGAGATCCAGAATCCTGGACTCTCAACGAAGGAATGGCGCCTTTTGTTCAGCCGAGCGGATGAGAGAGGGCTAGAGCTCGTGCTGAAAATAGATAAGGGCTCTCTGGAATGGTTGAAGGGGCACAACTTTAAACCCCACTTCCACACCCGGAGAGTCACCTTTAGGCAGCTGTCCACACCACCGAGTGATGCTGCGGGTCATTCAGATAAACCTGCAGCATAACAAGGTGGCGACAGCTGCCCTATGCCAGCTGCTCGCAGCTGGCAACTACGACGTCGCCCTGATTCAAGAACCCTGGGTCTACCGGGGCAGAATCATGGGCCTCAACAACGCAGGAGGTAAGTTAATCTACAAACGCGATTGCGTGGATGATGTACGTGCCTGCGTATTTGTCAAAAATGACATCAATTCACTAACTATGTCTGAGTTCTGTTTCAGGGATTTAGTAGCAGTGAAGATAACCCTCTCTGAAAATGGCCAAAGGGAGCACATAATAACTGCCTCAGCCTACTTTCCGGGAAACTCATCGGAGGGGCCACCACCCGTGGAGGTGCCGGACCTTGTCGAAAAATGCCGCACGGACAATGTGCAGCTCCTAGTCGGCGCGGATGCCAACGCCCACCATGTTGCCTGGGGAAGCACCGACACCAACACCAGAGGTAGATGCTTGTTTGACTACCTGGTAGCTAGTAATCTATATGTAGCAAACCGGGGAAACAAACCAACATTTGTCACCATAAATAGGAAAGAGGTCCTTGACATTACCATTATTACCCCTCCACTAGATCAAAGAATAAAGAAATGGTTCGTATCCGATACTCCCTCCTACTCGGATCATAGGTATATTGTTGTGGAAATCCAAGGTGTGGGTAAAACGCAGCAATCCTACCGCGATCCTCGGAAGACGAACTGGGAAGCCTATAGGGAGGAAGTGGAGGGCTGGTTGAGAGGAACTCGGACCAAATTACACAATATAGTTGATATTGAGGCGGTAGCGGGAGAATTAGAAGAGGCACTACTCACCTCATTCAATAATCACACTCCTATGACAACTAAACTCTCAACCACCGGGGTCCCCTGGTGGAATAGGGAAATAGAAGTCACTAGGCGTGAAACACGCAAACTATATAATAGGGCGCAAAAGACGGGCAACTGGGACGCTTATAAGACCAAGCTGGCCCAACTCAGGAGTCTTATAAGGAAATCACAAAGGGACACATGGAGGAAGTTCTGTGAAGAGGTGGAAAAAACCTCGGAATGTGCAAGACTCCAAAGAGTCCTTTCTAAGGCTCCTATCAATCCAATTGGCACACTAGTTAAACCAGATGGAAGCTACACCACAACAGCCGGGGACACTCTAGCGCTCCTACTAGAGACTCACTTCCCTGGCTCGGCGGTGACTGACGTTCGGGGACCCCCACCTCAACCACCAACCGGCGCTCAGGGTATGAGAGCAACCAGGGCAGACTGGGAAGTGGCAAAGGGTGTGGTCTCCATTGAACGCACAAAGTGGGCTATCAGCACCTTCAGCCCATACAAATCGCCGGGCCCAGATGGCATTATCCCCAAACTGCTTCAGGAAGGGGGCCATGGGGTAGCCAGGATCCTGAGTGCACTCTTTAGGGCCTGCCTGGCTACAGGCACAATACCCCAAAGATGGAGCAAAGCAAGGGTCATCTTTCTGCCTAAGCCAGGGAAACCTTGGTACAACCAGGCAAAGGCGTTCAGACCCATCTGTCTAACGTCCTTCATTTTGAAGACATTAGAGAAACTGGTTGATAGGTATCTGAGGGAAACCTCTCTCACAGAGAGGCCTCTACACACCAATCAGTTTGCCTATCAACCGGGCAAATCCTGTGAGGCAGCACTGCACCACCTGGTGTCACAGGTGGAATCGGTGCTAGCAACTAAAGAATTTGCCATAGGTATATTTCTGGATATAGAGGGCGCTTTTGACAATACCTCTGTAGACTCAATTATAAACTCAGCGCGCCGGCATGGAACAAACACCACCCTGTGTAGGTGGATAAGTACCATGCTGACTAGCAGGACAGTAGAGGCTGAGCTCCTTGGGGAGTCCGTGGGGATGTCTGTGGCAAGGGGTTGCCCGCAGGGCGGGGTTTTGTCCCCCCTTCTGTGGGACCTTGTTGTGGACTCTCTGCTGGAGAAACTCAGTGGTCAAGGCCTCTACGTACAGGGCTATGCTGATGATGTGGTAATCCTAGTTAGGGGTCCCTTTGTCAGCACAGTCTCAGATCTGACACAGTCAGCTCTGAAAGCAGTGGAAGACTGGTGTGGCACAGAGGGCCTAAATGTAAACCCAAATAAAACCACGCTGGTTCAATTCACAAGAAGGAGGAATCTGAGAGGTCTCTCAGAACCCCGGTTTTACAACTCAAAGGTGTCATTCCAGCGTGGGGTGAAGTATCTGGGCGTCTACCTGGATGCAACGCTCACCTGGAACAAACACCTCGAGTACATAGCAAATAGGGGCAAGGGAGCCCTTATGTGCGCAAAACGCAGTTGCGGAAAAACATGGGGCCTACAGCCGCGGATGGTCCACTGGATTTATACCGCGATAGTACGACCCATTCTTACGTACTGCTGCGCTGTGTGGTGGCCGAAGGTCAGTCAGGTAGGGGCCTGCCAAACCCTTACCAGTGTACAACGACTGGCCTGTCTAACCATCACAGGTGCAATGCATGGTACACCCACTGCAGCCATGGAGATTCTACTGGGCTTACCCCCAATAGATATCTACATTAAAGGGGAGGCCGCAATGGCCTCCCTGAGGCTGAAATGGAATGGTACCTGGCGGGACACACCCCACCCAGGCCATACCAATATACTAAAGGCTATACAAGAACCACTACTTGACATGGTGGCGGATGTTATGCCAAAAACCCTCCATCAACCACACCCATACGCATCCGTGCTGATGTGGGCGGGGCATGGTTGGAAAAAATGCTGCTCCAATGATATAATCTGGTACACAGATGGATCAAAAATGGATGACGGCACTGGTGCCGGAGTATACGGGGCAGGACCCAGGTGGGACTTTTCAACCCCACTGGGGAATTTCACCTCTGTATTCCAGGCAGAAATAGTGGCAATTGATGCTGCGGCTTCTGAGAGCCTGAGGAGGGGACACCGTGGATCCCACACCCGCATACTCTCGGATAGCCAAGCATCAATAAAAGCACTTACAGCCCCCATCGTCTCATCTAGAGTGGTCTGGGACTGTATGCAAACCCTCAACGCCCTGGCGAAACACAACAGAGTTACTCTGGAGTGGGTGCCAGGCCATAGAGGAATTATAGGCAACGAAAACGCCGATTCACTCGCCAGAAAGGGCTCTCAAACACCCTTCACTGGCCCAGAACCAGCGGTCGGCCTACCAAAAACCACCATCAGAGGGGCCATCAACCGGTGGGTTCGCTCACAGACCACCAAAAGATGGTCACGCATAGATGGACACGCTCACAGTAAACGGATGATGGCCAGACCCAACTCCAACGCTACTGAGGAGCTCCTTAGACTGAACCGCAGAGAGCTGAGGCAAATAGTCGGCCTATTAACCGGCTTCCTCCCCCTGCGCTTCCACCTAAACCGCATAGGGGTCACACAACAAACAACCCAATGCAGACTATGTGAGGAGACAGACGAAAAAGCATCCCACATAATATTTGAGTGCCCAGCACTCGCTCAGCGCAGGCACAACCTCTTTGGGGCCTCAACCCCAATGAGGGAATTTCCCAGCGAAAATATAATCAAAAACCTTACAACCCTCACCAGGGGACTGGGGGTATTTGATTAAGCTAGGACACTCAGGAAAAGTACAATAAGCCAATAGGCTTCCGTGCTTTGGGGCAACCGACCCCCATTCCTGAGTGATCCGACTTACAATTTACAATTTACAAAGGGAAGAATGACCGGGAATAAGTAGGGCGTTTAATCTGGAGGAAGAGGGTTTGTTAAACGGGATTTTAAATATTGGGGAACAGAATCGACAAGGATACAAAAGATTAATTTTAAATGCCTGAAGGAATAATACTTTAGAAGGGGAAGTTTATGGAGGGAATTGATGGGAATTGATTGATTGGGTTTGATATTAAAAGCACAGCGCACACACACTGTAGGCTACCTGGAGTTTTCGACTGAGCGAAGTGGGGAGAGCATATGAAAAGCAAGGTGCACTGTAGAGTAAATGGGGAACAACCAGAGCCAGTGCCAAACGTCTTTTGAGATAATGAGGGGTGAAGTTAGCTAAAGCCTCAAAGAATGGAGGAAGCCATAAACACGTTTACAAACATGTGAAATTTGATGATTCCATGATAGGCTGCTGTCGAAGTATATTCCTTGATTAGTTGGATTGGTAAGGAACTACTTTGCTGTTAAGAAGTACTGGAGGAAGGGCATCTGTGGGGATAGAGTTTTTGAAAATGACTGGCCTGCGTTTAGATAGGTAAATAGAGATACCGTTACATAACGCCCAATTCACGATTGCTGCCAGTTCGTGATTGATAGTGTTAATTGAAGTAATAATGATTCACCAAGGAAGCTAGGAAGATCCACCTGAAAATCGTCAGCGTACAGATGGTAGGAACAAACATGCGGGACGCTTGGTAGATCCGAGAATAGTAAGGGTCCTAGAACGGCACCTTGCGGAATACCGGTAGAAACTGGAAGGGCAATCGACAGCTTACCATCAGAAAAAACAGCCTGTGATCGATCAGAAAGGTAGGAAGAAATCAAGGTGCCAGCAGAAGAGGAGAAGCCAAAAAAGGACCTCAGTTTGTGAACAAGAAGAGCGTGTTGAACTGAGCCAAATGCAAAGTCCAAAAGGACCATAATGGTGCACATGCCACCCTCAATGCCACTCCTGATATCCTCCACCACCCTCAACAGCGCAGTCTCACAGCTGAAAAGCCTACGAAAGCCGGTATGGAAGGGGCATAAAAGGTTATTCGTATCAAAGTGTGAGCTAATTTGATTTGTTTTAAATAAATCCAAAAATTTTACTAAGATTGGGAAGGATACTGATCGGGCAATAATCTGAGGCTTCAAATTATTAAAAATTAATATGGGGAGCTGTTACAACCTAAATTCTTCACTTTTGGTCTAAATGAACTTCATATTCGGTCTTCACGCCCTAAAAAAACATGGAAAACGATGCCTCACTAGCTCGTGTTCACTAAAACCTCAAAAATAACTAAGTTTGCACTCCTTTTAACCCGTAACACCCCTGGGTGTTTTCCGATCGGTCAGCCAAGATAGGGGGACACAACTAGGCGAAAGAACGATTTTTTTTTTTTTTTTTCAAGTCCGAAAATACAACATAGATAGATAGATAGGATGATGACGGACGGACATCGCATTTTTGGAATCTACACAACCTGGAAAGTAAAAGAAAAAATTTTGAGGGGGCGAATACATAAGTGTACTTATTATTCAGAGAATAATAAACCAAAAACACAGACTTTTACTGAAAACAGGGACCTGCCTGTTTTCTGTTCAGTGTTTTCCGACCCTCCCCATTTCTTCCTCTTTCGCACTGACCTCCCTCCTTTTTTCCCTGTAAATTTCAGATCTCATGTGGCTATTTCAAGCCTTTCCTTCACTTTTTTGACACTAGATCTAAGGGAGACATTTTTCTAGACTAGATGACTAATTTTTAACTAACTAATTAACCCCCCCCCCCCCCCCCCGTGTCCTTCAATTGTTTATTGTATTTATTAATAGCCGCCTTCCTCCATCTTTGTTAACTTAATCCATCATACAAGTGGACTAGTGAATTGTTTTCCTTCGTATAGTCCCCAACTGCATTCACTCTGCGGGCAAAACTGACGTCAGTAATTAATTATCACTCCAACTAATATGAGAGCCGCTAGCAATTTGTGAAGATAGAAAATGAATTGCTTTGCAGCAATAAAGAAGCAGCACTCGACAACAAGAGGCACGATATTTAATGCGAGCTCCAGCCGCTAACTTTTAATTAACGCGGAAAATCCCAACTTTTCTCCGGCTCATTTAAATTAATCCAGTTACTCATAGAAGTAGCAACAAGTTTGCGGTTTCCGTTTACAGGAGGGATTAGAAACTTTCCTTGGTTCTATTTCGATCCGGGGCTGGAGCCATGGTTCCCCTTGGAATTCCATGGTTCCCAGAATAAATTTAGATTATAATTGTATGAGCCAGCAGATGTAAGGATTTCACAATCTGACGCAGTCCAAATCATCTTCATCCCACAGTAACTTCCATTGAGTTCCGAAATGTAGAACTTCCAGGGAGTTCCAAAATGTAAGTTGGCCCTGCCCAGTCGTCAATTTGTGGTTGTTGGATGAATTTACTCACATTAGAATCCCCGGCTTGGTTCAGTGTTAACTAGGCCAGAGCGTCCAACGATCGAAGATGGACTGTGTCGTGATGCGGATCAATATTGAAAGAATTATTATTATAAGTACATAAATGAACCATTTGAGTATAAAAGTCCAATTCCTTCAGCATCGTGCGTGACCTGAATGGGCGTTTTATCGATTGCAAATTTATCATCTCGATCTAGCCGAGCGATTGTGGCGTGGACCTCACGAATCTTCGTATTAGGGGCCCTCGTTGTAATTTGAATTGCGGTACTTTGCGCGTACTTCCCTGTACCTGGAAAACGTGATATTCGAACGGGAAAACAATAATATTTTTACTCTGAAAATGCGTTCAACCGATTGTCACAAGTGGAATGTAACTGAGTAGAATATTATGGAACAACTAAACCTAAGATTAATGTTAGTTTCTGTCGCCTCAAAGGACTTGGCACAACACACATTTGACTAATATTCATATAAGTACAAGCTCCACATCCCCAATCGGCAGAACTTGAAACAATACAATTTTCGTAGTTTTCGGACAGTGACGAATCACGCACATGTCAGGGAAAGTAGGCTATCAGTCAGTTATGCATGGTGGACACGCTTTGTAACTATTAGTAGCATCGATGCCTCGCCTGGTTCAAAACCTGATGCTCTCCGTCAGGTGTTGCATGGACAAATAGAAATGTTTGGAGAGAATCGATCATAACCATTTCATTATTTATTTACATGGAAAGGAAAAGGTTGACATTTACGACGATTATTATATTAACTAGGTACAAGCAACAACAAACCTGACAATTAAATGGATCAACTTGTCCATTAATGCAGCTGAGTGCTGCTGCACCTTCCCACAGATGCAGCACTGGAATTGCAGCAGGCTTCGTAACAGAATGGAGCTGTATCTAATTTCTCAATGTACTCGTATCAGCAGAAAGTTGTTTAAATTTTTGAATCAGAATTTGAACAAAAAAATTCAAGATTAAAATATTAAATTGAGGTGTTGCGGACAAGTTATGGGAAAGCCACAGATTGACCCTGACGCCCCTCGTATGATACGTTTCAGACCCATAACTCCAAAAACACTACTTTACAGGGGATCAAACAAATACGACCAATGTGAGTACGTTAAATTCGTACAAATATCGGTCCTGTCACGAGTACTTTCCAACTATCGATCCAGTAAGTTAATTTCCAGCTTGGTTTGTCTTTATCATAATTATAATTCAATACATTACGCTTCATTCACAATGTCCATTGATTTGACTGACCCTCAGAAAGGCGTTGGGCCGTTCGCATTAGGTACCTACGTTTCAACCACCAGAACTGGTTTTTAAAAGTTTTGAAACCAGAAACCAAGTTTTTCTGAAGGGTGGGGATGAGTTTTAGAACTGTTCCAGTTCTAACTCATCAGGTGGAACACTTTGGAGACGCGCCAAACAACTGTGATGACTTGAGGGCCGAAGAACTGCTGAGTAGGTAGGTACCACAGAGACGAAAGATCCTTTTAACGTGATGGGAGGGAAATTTCAGGAAGGTTCCAGCGAGTTTATATTCAGTTCTGTTAGAAAAGTCCATCCACTATCAGGTACGAAAAGTTACGAAACTCAGTGAACTCAGTTCCCAGACCTGAGGCGGCTGGAACAGTTTATAGAAAAAAAACACTCGGTGTGGTTGGAACAGTTTGTGTGCTATGGGTTGTGCGCAGAACTCATTACAAAACTCGCATCGGCTGGAACGGAAAAAAGCTATTGATTCTCGATTCTTGGACTCTTTGATGACGTATAGTATCCATGACCGGCTGTTCGCAGTGTTTTCCTGACTAAATCCTGTTTTCTGATCGTAATTCCAGTACACAGAAAATAGGACGGACGAACGAGAACCATTATTAAACCCAGCCTCTTCTCAAATGCTTGAAGTATCAAGATGGTATTGGATCATTGATGGTTTCTTACGGTTTTCTAGCAATCAGCTAACAGTCAGATAAAGCCGGTGCTAACAAATCTGCGGTGTCTCCAGGTAAAATCACACCTCTCACCACTGGGTTTTGACTTCTGGAGAGACAAACCCTAGGTATCTCTAATCAAGAGTTCACTAGACAATGAATTCCATCCCAAATAACTGTTCCTGTTTGCTGGGAATCGGCCTACTGTAGGTATGCTCAAATATCAGTAGATGTGATGAATAAATTGAAAAAAAAAAACAATTTTCCTCGCGAATATCATGTTAAAACGAGTCCTCAACATACCGTCTCTGGAAATAGAGTTTATATTTATGCCAATAAATATACTTAAACTCTAAAGGAGATAATGGAAGTCACAACTTCTTGCTCGGAATGTCCAACCATTTTGTTTCAACTTTGGAGATATGTAAAAACTAAACAGGAACTTGAAAGAAAATTATTTTTAGTTCAAGTACTTTTCACCACTAAGAGCGACAGAACCGCTAGAAAACCCCCAAACGAAGTCCATTGGTAGAAAACCTAATTTTGGCAACAAAAAAATTGAGTTCTCTCACCCACCGTCGATTTATAGGCAAGTAAATGTTCTATAATAGAATAACTCTCAATATTGGTTCGAAAATCTAACCTTTTGATTCATTGTTGCTACGCGCGACTCAACAATGCCGCACCGTTTAGCTTTCTGAAACAAAAATAATGGAAACTATTTTAAAAATCTGATGGTGAAGAAATCTGGGCAATATTAAACAGCAAGTAGTACAACGATCCTCTTCATTGCTCCATTTTTACCTTCTAGTGAGAGGCTAGATTTGTACCATAACTACCTATAACGCCCTTATTCCTTGGTAGATGAATATTGTCAGTACACTCAATCCAAAAACAACAAGGTACCTACCTACCTACTTAATACAAGGGTCAGTAAACAATACATCAGCAACATAATGAAAGGAATCCCAGGCCTCGCTGATGACAATTTTCTCGTTCTTTCGAGAATTATTTTTGTAACATTCTCCAGACTCAATCGAAGTGCAGAATCCATCAGATCGTCCTTTATCGCTGCAGGCGACCCTAATACCTACAGCTGGTGACTAACGAACGTGTTACTTACATATTATAGCTCTGTAAAAGTGCATTATAATTCCTGGGCACATAGTTACCTAGTAGGTATTAAGTAGATAGGTATTTAATAGAAGGTACCTACTTAATTATGTTAATTCAGCACTTAGTTAGGTTTCCTCAACGTTTTCCATAGCAACTCAATAGTACCTATTATTAACTGTTATATTAACCGTTGTTTTTACTAAATTTTGAATATGTTCAATGTCTGACAACTCACCAAACCTCGACGTCCAGGCCTTTGGTCGAGTTTTGGCAAGAAAATCATTGTTATTCATAGTTGGTTAATTTATAAATGTATTTATGTACGCTATATAATATTTTTCAATTTAAAAAATTAATTTCATTTCATTCATTCACTCAAAAATTTGCATTTTATTTCCTCCAAGAATCTATTTATGCAGGTTTGCGATACTTGGCTGCAAGCGTATTCGTCATTCAGTTAGCTTTCTTTGAGTCTATGAACATCCCACGATGGCATACACCTCAATATGAAGTGCAGCCTGTTGTGTTTCTGGTTAAGATGTCTTTAGTAAGGTACTGTTATGCACACCCAAGCTCTTTTCTTTATATTTAAGCACGAATAAAGCAGCTTGTAGGACCTGAAAAGATAGCGGTAATGATCAGATATTTTAAAAGGTCAAAAACTGAAGGTCGTCTCTTGGCGATGGAGAAGTCTCATTACGATTACGGCTTCATTTAGTAGAATAATTTATAAGAAGAAAGAAGAAGTTTGTAGAATAAGTTATTATAGGCTGGTACCTAAATTTGAAAAGGACAAAACTGCATGAATACGGCTAGGACTATAAATATCTCGATCTGCCACCTACAACTCCACAGCTCCGTTAGTTTAGGTGCGAACCTTCAACGAATCTTAACTACCAAGAACGAGCACAATTGCCCCACGTTCAATAATCATGTTTAATTAACTCTTCATCGACAAAATTGGGGTTTTTATTCCCAGATGACGGATGAACATCAAATTCAATGAACCTAACCACCTTATGACTATGACCTATATATCCTCGAATATATATTATACCCGTACGTCGTTTTTATTCCATTTTAACGGTTGATTCGTGCAGAGGCCAAGACCTGGTTGGCGTGTCAAAGTCGTTTTCTTATCCCCAGCACGTCATTTGACTGGCAGCATATTACATGAATGTGTGTACGTCATTTTTCATACCTTTCCATCCTCTTCCAAGCACTCACAACACGATACGAATCCCCCCCCCCCACCAGGCAGAGCTGCCCTTCAGCCATTGTTTGTTTATCGTTTATGTGTTAAGTTACTACCAACCTATTGCTTCCGAGTCTGCGAAGCAGCGGAAGCCTTGTGTTCACTTTCGTGAGCCAAAAAATTTTTGTCTTCAGAAATCAAAATTTCCACTTGCATTTTGCGTTTCAAAGCCTACTGAACAAATTTGGTTCCGTGTCTGTCGGTCTGTGAGTCTGTGAGTCTGTGAGTCTGTCCGCATTTCCTTGTTACAGCCATAATTTCCACGATTTTGAATTGATTCAGCTCAAATTTTGAGGGATGGTGCGGATAAGGCCCCTTGAGGTCCCATACAAATTTCAACATGATTGATCCAGCGGTACGCCCTGCGCATGCGCTAACGTTAAATTCAACAAACACGCATAACTTTCACAATTTTGATTCAATTTCGCTCAAATTTTCAAGGGTTGTTTGGACAAGGCCTAGTGAGTTCCAGTATGAATTTCAGCATGATCGGACCCTCGGTGCGCTCTGCGCATGCGCTGGCGTGAAATAGATTCAATTTCCTTGTTACAGCCGTAGTAACCAAAGATTTCACCCAATTTCACTGTAATTCTCAGGGATTAAGCGGGTAGGGCCCATTGAGGTCCCATATAAATTTCAACATGATAGAGCCAGCGGTTCGCCCTGCGCATGCGCTAACGTGAAATTCTTCAAACACGCATAAGTTTCGCAATTATGTATAATGGACGTAATGTATTATGGACGTCATGTTATGTAATATGTATATTTCATGTAATGTTATGCAATGTTATGTAATGTAATGTAATGTTATGTAATATGTATATTTCACGTTATGTAATGTAATGTAATGTAATGTTATGTTATTTTGCTTCCGAGTCTGTTCTATTTTATAATGGGTCACTCTGATTGTGACGAGGAAGCTCCTGTGCCATCACCTTGGCAGTGTATTTTTGCTTGGAACACCATTCTGGTAACGCCAGGTCTAATGGGCTATTTGCATAGGGTGACCACCCGTCCAGGTTCGGGAATCCAAGTTTTTGTTCGGTGTTCCGGTGAAGGTAGACCCGAATGGCCAAATGTTCGGGTTTGGGGACTGACTGACGCAAAATGGTACGTAATGTGACGTACAGGGAAACAAGCACGAAATTCAAGGGTTGTTGGGTGGTACGATTCAGTAGCACAGAAAGCAACAGCAACGTGTCCCCACTGCCTCCACATGGACAGCCCAACCAGCAGCAACCTGATTGGCTGTTGGTAAAGAAGGAAGTACCTTAAGCAGGTTTCACATGGACGCAGAAACGCGTAACGCTGACTGCATAAAGCAACCTGATTGGCTGTTGGTAAAGAAGGAAGTACCTTAAGCAGGTTTCACATGGACGCAGAAACGCGTAACGCTGACTGCATAAAGCAACCTGATTGGCTGTTACACGTTGGTAAAGAGGAGATATCTTCACGCAGGTTGGCTTCTGACGCGGATTGTAACGAGTACTCTCGACTCGAGAAATATCCTTCCCCAAGTACACAAGTTCCATCTGCGCAATGGGCCACGTGCAGCCTCAGTAACCTTCCAGCATGTTTTCTCGTCTGCCTATCTTCTTTTGCCCTCCGCATTTCCACTCCCCCACGTGAAGGGAGCCCTCAGGAATGACCGACTCTCGGCACCCCCTCCATCCTTCGACTTTTACGCAGTCCACATTATGCGTTTCTGCACTCCACGTGAACCCTGCTTTACAGAGAGAAGTTGGCGAAAAGGTTCAAGGTGTTGACCACACTGACCACACGAAAACTCTTACCATTTATTGTGAATAACTCAGATTTGTCATGCCATGATAAATGGGTATTACTGTTCCAAAAAGTTGGCAATGAGAACGTACCCTCGTTTTTCAAGGTAGTTAAAGTAGTTCCATCAATATCCGTTAGCAATGCAGACACCGAAAGAGTTTCTTCATTGATGGAAAAAATTTGGACTGATGAACGGAATATATTAGATTGATGTTGACGTAGTAAATTCTGAAATACAATGAAAATTGAATTACTCGATTGAGTGTACAGACTTTTTTGATTACGTAATGAAAAAACCGAAGTGCTAAATGCAGCAAAAAGCAATTTAAAATACCCATTCGTTTAAATTCAAAAACTAAAATTGGCAACTTTAATAATACTTTAAATTTAATAAAAATTCTAAATCTAATTCTAAATAACTAAACTATTTTTACTCTTCTGATTTAGTGTACTGGATTTTAGTTAGCTGGTGAAACCTGTACAACATTTTTCAATATGGAACATATTTTTGCTATCAAACTTGTTTATCTATTCAGAAAATAATCTAACAGATCTCAAGTTTGCAACTACGAGTACCTACACTTCAAGCAAACATTTTTAATATTTTCTCAGTTCACACGAGTGACGTTTATATTCAATGGCTGTTTTATTGTTATTATGATACATGATATTTGTTATACGATTATTATACTCAGTTATATCACACTATAACTTCATTTATTACAATAATTTCCGTATTTTTAGGTCGTACTGCATAGGTAATCTCATACAATGTTCTATTTAATTTCAGTTCACGACGGGAAGGACGGGTATATTAATTGAATTGGGGGAGTGTGTTCGGGTTTGGAAGTTTCAAAAGGTGGTCGCCCTATATTTGCATGAAAAATAGAATTCGAAATAACTGGTTGTGTGTAGGGAGGTGTCATTGTAACGAAAAGCGAGATTACACAACACAAAAAAATGTTCTTGAGTAGAAACAGGCTTTTAAAATCGAAGCATTCAAAAAGTGGAGCTTAGCTTGCGACATCCTTGAAGGAGGCTGTGTCTCTAGCCAATAAGCGCGCCCAGTACTCCTCACCCACCATTTTTTGATTTTCAGATTTCATTTGGTTTACAGTAAAACGAATAGGTGATGATTTTTCACGTTTCCTTAGCAATGTGTTTTCAATTAAAAAAAAAAAAATTTAAAATGCATGCAAGTAGCCAATTTGTGTATAAGTATAATAGGGATTTCATTCCCATTATGAACAGTCGTGGAGTATCTTGACACAATTATGACGGAACAGTACTGATGAATAAAATTATTAGAAATCAGTATCTGGGAAGTGGGTACCCACATCGATAACTGACCGAGACAATGATGAAGGTACAAATTGTTAACGGGGAACGGCTGTCGGAAGAAAGTGAAACTAGAAACTATCTCCTTCGCGTGCTGTAAGGGAATCGTGAGAAGCAAGTGGTAACTTTCACAAGTTCACTTTTATCGAAGTCCCAGAAACTCCAGCGAACAAAGAGGGGGAAAATTATCTTCAAGAAACAATAATTTATTATTGATTAGGTAGGTACAAAACTTCGGTTGCTGATTTGGTACTCCATAATTTTACACCAATACAGGCTTTCATAGATTTAGCTCAGATTTTGGGTGCATAGGTTTGAAAATAACAGTACGCAGTTGTCAAAATATTATTTGGTTCATCACACCTATTTCTTTGAAATGGTTTAACAGGAAGGACAGCCAGGGACCGTGATGAATCAGGAAGCGGCATCCCGTTATCTCTTCCCACGTGACTCATTCACAGTGCATCTATTATTTCTGGCATTTTTCCTGTTTGGTTGGTGCCAATGGGTAGAAATATAAATTTTCGATTTTTTTTTCATGGGAGGGAGAGATGGGGGTGGATTTATGTTATTAATGAGCTGTTTTAATTATTTATTAAATATGTTCGGAATCAGCGCAAAATTTCCAGTAAGTAGTACTCGATCATATTTTCGTTCAAAAAAACCAACTTTCGCTTTACTGCGCGCCAGTACGTCCACGAGTCCACAGGCTGGAATCTGTTCTCAATCAACCATCGATCATTTTGACCTGAAGTTGATGTAGGAACATTCGCCATGGAACACCTCAGCTGCCGATATCTCCGTCTAAGGAGATCCACAGCGTTTCGAACCTTCCCTGACAAGCTGGCCAAGGTGATCCGTTCATTATCGCTCGAGGGGAACAAACAACAATGCACGACGGGTCGGGTATAACGAGGCGCCATGAATAATCATACCGGAACTTTCCGTCCGGTCAGTTTCTCTCGTCCCCCTCTGTTTCACGTCCTCTTATCCTTTAATCTCTCCAGGGTTGCCCAAAGATTTACCACCTAGATAAGGTTAAAAATATAAAATTTATTCTACTTACTGATGTTCCAGAACATTCGGACTTGGTGCTCTCTGAATTGGGTTGCCACATTTTATCCCAAAAATCCGATTAGCTAGAACACTGCGGCAGGTCTACAACCCTGCTGTACTTGGCAGTACAGTCAAACCTAGTTGTAGCGAACCTTTTGTCTGGGGTGTCCAACTCCAGGTACCTAACTACCTACTTTTAATTGCTAAAAAAAAATATTTTTTTTGGTGTTTCGATTATTTTAATGACAATCGATGCCCAGGTTTGACTTCCGGAAGGTAGGTTGGTAACAGACCGTGGCTACAAGATTTAAAAAAATTCCAAATTTAGCCATAATGATAGAAGATGAAAGATTTCAAGAATGAAGAGTTGGTGGGGAGGGGGTTGGGGACTGAGACAGGGAAATACTAGTTCGACAGCCAAAAATATTTTTCCCCTTAAAAACGTGGTCAAATTTGAGTTTTTTGGGTGAAAAATTGTATGGTTCCAGATAGTAGAAGAGACGCGCTGAGTTGGACCCAGTTCTAAGCACGAGTCAGACAGAATTAGACAACGACACCAAAATATTATAATGGCTATGACACCAAAATACTATAATGGCAAACTTTTCAGTTGACTGATCTTTATTTAGCTAGGTATATCGATTTCTAACTCAGCATAACATAATGTTACCGCTCATTTTGACGAGTCTGTCATCTCAGTTATTTGTCGGGCTTACGTCAACAGATTGTCCACCATCGAATTTCACTGAGCTATTTGCATTCCTCGACCTTCTTTAATATGACATTACGGGCTCAAGGAAGTGAAATATCACCTTGCACTATTTTCAGAGCCGACGATGAATGATTCAACACGTCCGAGCGTCACCAGCCATGACGGAGCCCGTGAACGTGATCGATCTCCCTAGGCAACCGACTAAACTGTCCGTTCAAGTATTTACCTACCGAGAACTGATACCCTCAACTTTGCCGTCAACAGCCAACGCAGTTCTCTCCCTCATTTATTTCTTTATTTATTGATATACACGGGCATATGCCCAATTTGCCTTAAATATATTGGACTATAAATGACTATAAATGTACTATGAATGACTATAATATATGACTATAAATGACTATAAAATATATGACGTACATGCAACAACAACAAAAACTCACACATTTTTAAATAATCGATGTAAACATAAGCAGAATATTGAGTTCAAGGTGATATAAAAAGACATAAATATGAGAACAAAATACTATGAAGGAAACGGATATATAAGATACTATGAAGGAAACGGATATAGTATAAGATACAGAAAATAAAAACTTAGACCTCAGCCTCCACCATCCAGCACAGCACGAACGTAGTACCTACTTCAACCAGTTTCAGTTGTGTTCAGTTGTGCTCTTGCGCCAATTTAGCGAAATGTTCAAATGGACCCCCCTACTGAAACGTAATGAGTTAGAAAGAAAAATAAAATAGTCATGCAGCATGACCACGAGAAAATTTTCTATAGTTGGCATCAGAGATATTTTTTATGACATTTTATCGAGAAAAAATATGTTTGACAATCGAAACAGTCTTATCAAGTCTCCCAGTCATCATTCTATAGGTAGGTACCATTTTAGGTGATTTATACAGTCATAAATAACTGAGCCACCCAATGTGAAAATTCGCTCATACGTCAATGCTGCAACACTGGAATAATCAGAGGGCTGAATCGACTCAGCTGGCTATTTCTCATACCAGCTACAAAGAGGCTCAATTTCGCAGGCTAAGTAGGAAAGAAATAGACTTACCTATTGAAAGTGAATTACCTACTTACAGAAAAACCTTACACAAGGTGTACTCACGAGGTAGGTACGAGGTAGGTGGTTGTGCGCATTTTTCGAAACAAGTTTCAACACTTCGAGGGGCTATTTTGGGCAATGGGGAATTTTCAAGAAATTTTTTTGGGAAAAAAATATTCAGAGCTCTTGAAAAAAAGGTACCTAGTTTGAAGCCCGTTTTTCAAAACAAGGGGTATTTTTAAAGTAGGGTAATTAAAAGTAAAAAAGCGGCAAGAAATGTCGTATCGGGTCTGTTGACATCTGACTGGCTGTTAGCTGGCCCAATGAGGCGATGCTTCTCAATGCTGCCCACAACCCAACAATAGAAATGGCAAACCTTCCTGGCAACATTCAACAACCTTCGCCGTGACCTTTCCCTCGGTTTGATTTTGAGGAATTATTTTTTAAATTTGTTATACATTTGCGGTTCCACCCATTCATCCATTGCGTTTCTGTACATCGTTGAAGGTGGTGCGCTAGCCCTCTAACTCGGCAATTTACCTGATAAGTCATTTCTAGCGGGTAACTCAGAAATTCAAATTTTAAATTCATTTTCTGCCTAGACTTCCCGACATGAACATCTCATTATTTGGTCAATAAGTGTTAACTTCCTTCATTCAACAGAATTTGGTTTAAAAAAAATGAGAATTTCTAACCCATGAAAACTGCCCATTGTCATAGCAAAAAGTGTTCCGTTCCATGTTTTCCTCATTTTGAGAAGCGAACTCTAGCATAAGCGTGAGCTGGTAGATCAACATTGAAGTTGTTGATGATGATTGCAAAAGGTCGGCCCAAAGCCCGCGAGGATCGGCTGTATGGCGAATCGCGTGTAATTAGGTTACAAATGGACTCGTTCGGAACATCGGTTTGTTGAAGAGGCGAAGTTAAATGGTCCAGTTGACTTTTATTCGGGTGTCAGCTCATTGCCACTACAAAGGCCTTGGGACGAGTCAACTCAAGCGGGAAATCTTGAGAGAAACCCGACTCCCTTGATGGCCCCCACAGGTGCCACCAATACCACGAAGGGTCAAACGTTTGCTGAACGCTGTTTTGCATCTTCATCAGATCAAAAGGGGAAATAGGAAATTGGTTGTTCACGTTCATCCCTGAACTGGGTCGTCTACGTCGTTTAAACTTTGAAATTAGCTGAACCCTTCTCACAAATTCAATGAATCGCCTACCTGTGAGAGCTTCGCCCAGGGACTAGGTACTGGAATTGTAAACGGAATATCAATTAACGACAAGAAATGGAGATTGCTTCGATAGTGCTAAAAGTAGTGCTCAGTGAAAGACAAATACCTAGGTAGGAGCCACAAAAGGGATACCAGATTTCTTCATACTTTTCTTTAACATGCTTAATAATTTACCTAAAACGAACTAAGTGTCAGTATGCAGCATGACCATATGAGCAAATTTTTGAAATTGGTGACAAAACAACATTGTTGAAGATTTTTGTCTTCGAAAAACTCAAAATGAAACCCACTTTTTTAGACCAAAATGTCTGGGGTTTTTCTCGATATATGTATAATAATATACCCCGCTTTCAATGAGTGTCCAAAATCACTTATGGGCGATTTTAAGAAAAGTACAGATTCTGACAATTGTGACAGAGTGTAACAGTTGGGGGTGGACCCTCGAGAGTCCCCCTCCTATTCCAGTGAGATTATCACCTGTTGAGAAGGGATATCGATTAGGCTTCCCCAAACCGATCCCGTCTCCACCGGAAGAAAAAAATGTATCGAGAACAGCCCACACTGTTACACTCCTCCCCACATGACATACTTCTGGGTAGCAGAAGTATGAGAGGGAAACGGGGGAATGAAAAGTAGTATGAAGTTCTGGTTCAGGAAAAGACATCTGAACAACTTCAAGGTGACTAACCTCCATCGTAATACCTCAATAATATTTTACTGGTGGAGAACAAAGCTCCTACATACGAGTACTGGCGGATAATGTTGTCAGAGGTTGTTGTTCAGTGAATTATGCTCATCTGGGCAACCTCAAGGTGATCAACCTCCATCGTTGGGATGGAACAACTATTGGGATTTGTCAATTGGGACATGGCATCTAAATGACCTTCTAATGAGCTCAGTATATTTTAATTATACTGACACTCTAAAGGGGGAAAAGGGGGTGGGGAAGCCAATAGATGTATGTATTATCAAAGGGACAGGTTGTTATTAAAGGAATCCTTCTGAGAAACCTTTGGGCTTATCCTTCTGGTAAGCCCACAAAAAGTGGTTGGAGTATGGTGAGTTGGTCAGCGCATACTACCGAACCACGCTCTGCTACCATGTGACAGAGTGTAGCAGTGAGGGTGGACCCTCGAGAGTCCCCCTCCTAGACCAGCGAGATTATCACCGGTTAAGAAGGGATATCGATTAGGCTTCCCCAAGCGACCCCGTCTCTACCGGAAGAAAAAATGTATCGAGAACTGCCCACACTGTTACACAATCGACAAAAACGTTGCTTGAAACCTTTATTGTTTTAAAAAATAGCTCATCCTTTCGTTTGCCTTTAAAAACATTCTGACTAAGTTTGGAATGTTCATCTCGCAGCCTAGGTCAGAAATCCTCAGGAAGGACACATATTTACATGCATTATAATAAATAAATAAATTCGGATTAGCATCAAAAAATTTAAAAAAATTGATGTACCTGCCTACCAGAACTTTTGGACCCATTGCGATTAGTGCAAGAACTCCCTCTAAAACCGCCATCCTACATATCCTGCCCCTTCCAAGTTTTTCTAGCGATGTCAACGATAAAATGGAAGTAACGATTCAAAATATGCGAAAGGTTGTAGGTTAACATGAGGGAGAATTTCAGCTCGATGAAAAAAATAACTCTACCTTCAGGAGTATGTATAAATTAATTCATGAGTGAAAAAAAAAAATTATTTTACACATTTAATTAGGTACACTTATTGGTGGCAGGAAGGCTAGCAAAACCTCAGGAACATATTATTATCCAGACATTGAAAGTTCAAAACAACATTACTTCGCCCCATTTCGACTGAACGAGTTGTTTATAGCTCGAGTTTTTTGCAGCAACGTCGTTTCTGCGCAACGACGGCACGTAGGAGGGTGCCCATTATCCAACTCGATCTGCTCCCCCGTCTGGCGCCAGAACATCGTCAAGACTCCGAACCATTAAATTTCCAACAAAACAAGAAAACGAGGCCAAATGTCGGTGTCGTTAAAATGAAAGATGGAGTTTCGCTTCCACACTACCTACCGAAAAAAATGAAAAAATATGTCCTTCAAAATCGAAATTTTCGCTCGCGTTTTGCGTTTCAGACATCAAGGAATAACGTCGGTTCCGTAGAACCAAATCGCGATGGAATCGTAGAAACCCATTTCAACAAATGAAACGGAGTTATTGAAAGGTTGACTTTCCGCTATAAGGAACCTACACAAAATACACTGTTATACCAATTTCGGTGATGAAACCATCGTCAGTAACAATAACTTTAACACAATTGTTATTGTAACAAACAATAGCTATCAATCTAGCCAACAGCTATCTCTGGCTGGCTATCTGTCTATTGTTTGTTATACAAAAAATAGTTATTGTTTGCCACTGACGATTTTTTGATCACCGAAATCGGTAGGTATAACAGTATTTTTCGTGTATTAGTGAAAATATACAATCTTTCAGTAACTCCGTTTTTAATTTTTGAAAATAGTTCCGTGTTCGTCTGTCTGTACCTTGTAAACAGTAAATATAAACAGGGTGGCGAAAAAAGGTGTCCCAATCCCTACAGTCCATATAAAAAACCGGACCAACCCCTAGTTTTCATAATTATTTGCGTAGATACCAAAAATGACCGAATTGCGCAATTGTTGGCAATATTGGTTTTCAAATAAGAACCCCCTTTTAAAAAACAGGGATCATGCAGCCTGGATCCTGGATAAGTCCGCTATGAATTTCACTACGATCGGAATCATAGAAGCAACGCATACGTGAACAACTAAAAGCTCTGCGACGCTGCTCTTCTGGTTCTATTCAACCGATGCAGGCGACATTTTCAGGGATCCGGGACCGATTATAGGTCCCCGATGGACCCATCAAATTACGTAATAAACAGAATAAATTCATCACACAACTGAAATATGCGCTACCTACTAACAAAAAAGAATATCAGATCGTATCTTTCAGAAGAGATCTGCTGCTGTCCACGATGCCTTTTCGGGAGTTCTAGGACGGGTTAATGTAACATGACAGTTGAAGGAGAAATGCCATCCCTAGACACGCGATTTACCACTCCGCATTATAAACCGACTATACCTGCCAGGTCGCGCCCTTGTCCTTGATGTACTTCGGAGTGAAGGGTTAACATCAATTCTCAACTCCTTCACGTCCGTTCAGAATCGCCTTCATTGGCGATGAAATTATTACTGTGGAAAATTCCATTGTACACATGAGAGAGAGAGAGAGAAATCCGAACTGGTAAAATCTACATAAGCAGCAGTTCACCAAGGACTACTCGCCCATCATGATAATTTATTGTCTCATATCACGAGACGACTTCATAGCAAAGAAAACCGCGTCAAAATCGGTTGATTGGATTCGGAAAGGACATACCTACTCCCTTCGGCTTGGAAAAAGAACTAGCTGCAATTATGGGCATACTTTCTCCAGTTTTTAAAATTTTTAAAGTCAATGAGATCGTACCTATTTTGTAAAAAATTCAAAAGATTAGTGACGAAAGTCACTGCGCAGTAACGTATCAGGTTGTCCTACCTTTGGAAAAACATTGGATGATGCTGTTGAAGCATCCATATAGTGGAAGGAGAAATGAAGGACAATAATATTTTGGAAGCCATCAATATTACCTATTGTATTAATGCGAAGTAAAGACCTTGAAAAAATCAGTCGACTTCCTATCTTTGGGTATCCCATACCGAACCTAGCGGTAGAGACGATCAACTTTCCAGCAGGTCTTTTCACTGATCAGGTTGTTGAAGTTTTCAACATATGATGATGATGATGAAATATGTTTATTTTCCAAAACTGTACAGAACGAATATATACATAGTTTACTCGAAAACTAATCCCCTATATGGGCAATGCCCGTGTTAGGGAGATGAGTCAAACCAGCAAGAAGTCCACTCTTATATTGGCTGTTGCTTGAAGGAACATAGGGGAACTAGCAGAGAACAGAATAAAAGGCCTAGTATTGCTCATGAGGGGGCTGATTCGGCGTCCCCAACCAACTTTGCTGCAGGTTTGTTAGCTAAGGCGAAAAATCCTCTCAAACCACTAGAAAGTCACTAAGTCGTGAGCGTTCTGCCTGTATCTTATCCAGGGCGTCCTGTGCGTGCTCTTCTGACCACTTGCGGTCGGTTTACAGCAGAGACGGGCATATTCATATTCGTATTTACGAATATGAATATGCCCATCTCTGGTTTATAGTCGCCAGATCGGTCAGAAAACTTTTGGCTTACCTTCTGACGAGTACCACACCATCTCCCGTCAGTGACAGCCAATTAAATCATTTGATTTCTAACTTTGGGCGTGTTCTTCTTCATTCTGTATAATAATATGTACATATTATGTAGTTTCAGTCGGGCGATTGTAATTATTCCACCGAACTTGAGAGTATAATCCTTGATGTAAACTCCACCGAAGGTCCCCAACGGGCCCTCTGGCGACGTTGTGAATTCCACAAATACATCTCAAGGGGTACCCAACCCAACGGCGTCTTGTGAATTCCACAGACGGAGTTGGAAAAATATGTTTCTTCGAATGCCCGACTAGAAAAACTTGTATATTACATCGAAAACACCAATTCGTTGAAGTCAAAACAACAAAATCAACAACTTTACCCCAAAATAATTACACCATAATGGCGTGAAACAATAATGTAGGAGATCCACGCCAGTCACCACTTTTCCATGTACCTACTGAGCTAGCCGTACCTCTAAATTACTCTCTTTCTTCTTCGTGTGAACATTTTTAGAATGTCGAAGATGGAGCAAGCTATTCAATTTAACATAATATCTGACTGGAAATGGCTGTAAGAGCTTCAACAAAAACGAAAATCGAAGGTGGAACGTGGACTAGTGAAGTTCTATTTTAGTTACGCATGGAAGGATTCGCATGCATTCGTTGTAAGCCTTGTTTATGCAGCAGAAACGACCCGACAGCTTCGTGATTGCGATGTAGACGTTTGCCGGAGTACATCAAACTGATCTCGCGGATAGTTTTAGCAAAAGCACTGCGTCTCTTTTGCACACACCTCCATATCACTTCACATTCACCGTACTTGTACGATGCTTAAAATATTTGAAACAGCCGACGACGAGTAGAGTGTTATACCGCGTTCACAAGTCGTCGCTACATCCATTTTTAGCCAACTGGACATCTGAACCAGAACGTCATTTGAATCCATTTGTTCATTTGTCCGGAACAAACCCAGTGGAATTTACGCCTCTACATCGGATTCGATTCTCTCGACTTTGTGAAATTTACATCTTCCGTACGAGCGATGATAAGCCACGACCACTGCAGGTAGCGGACAACTCTGTGCTCGTGACGTTCAAGTGGTTTCCGCGCAAGCAGCGTTTGGTCGCGCAAGCTCACTAGGCGATTGACATAGGCACTGCTTAGCTACTGGTTTGCTAGTCCGTAAAACCCACAGCAAACAAATCTTTTTGGGAAAAATGCATTTTTTTTCAATTATTTATTTCCAAAATAGATGTACAAGACATATATGTACACATAACTAAAAAATTGACAAGAAATGAACTAAACTGCCTACTTATGCAACAGAGGAAAGAAAAGGAAAGAGAGAGAAAAAAACAGCATAGTTCAATCTTGCATAAATCAAAGAGGAGAAGTCTCTTATCATGTAGCAACACTGGAAACATAATCCCCAATATGGGCTAAATGCCCGTGTTAGGGGATGAGTAGCTCAGACGGCTCCCACTCATTGCGACATAAGTGCCTATTACATTATTAAAGTAAAAAGAAAAAAGAAATACAACCACTCGGCAATTAAATGTTAACAATCATAAGGTCATTACCCTTGCAATACACTAAGAAAGTGCCTCTTTTAAATATACAGACATCTTTTTATTTTTTAAATTGTCATCAGAAAGCCTAGTTTTCAGTTCTGTTGGGCTGTTAAACACAGGTACAGCAGCAACATCGAAAAAATTATAAGCTAGGGTACTAGAAACCTGAGAATAAGCCAAATTATTACTATTCTTAAATCTTGTTGGAAAGGAATGGGATGGAGATAACAGTTTTCCTTGCCTTAACAAACATTTTACAAATTAATGCAAAATCTTTCATTAGGCGGAACGGCAGGATCTGCAATTTCTTGAACAACGGCAGAGAATGGTCTGTGATGCGTTTATTCATGATTATTTTTGAAATTCATTCCACATTTCGGTTTCCGTAGATTGAAGAATGAGGTGAATAGGTTTTTCTCCTACTACCTACCTTTCAGGTACCTACCAATTTCCAATAGGTTTTTTTTTTTTTTTAGCTTGATTAAAAACTGTATGAAAGCGAGTTACGCAAAGCGCGCTTTCACCCTCAGTCTGCTTAACGAAATAAAAGTTCCATCTATATTTATCACCGAGTCAACTTACAATGCTGAAATTTGGCATGAGGCCACATGGAAAAATTGGGGATGAATGAGTTAACCTTGAGGCTATTTTCTCACATATACAACCTACGATGCTGGATTTTGGCACCAAACACCTTTAGCGCTGCAGAATGACGAAGTAGGCGTGGAGCTGTTTACGTTCTCTTTTTCTACTGGTTTGACTTAGGATAAGGCCACCAACTTGGATCCATACAGTATGTAATCATATGCTATTTTCGCATTGCGTCGCAATTTTTGACCACCCAACTCAAACACTTGATTCACTGAGAGAGTGCTTTTAATTAAATACCTGGTGAAACTGCAGGCTATCCATCAGAATGCGTATTATTTTTATGACAACCAGTTCACCAATTACAGAGAAAAAAACCACAGTCATGCAGCATGGCTATAAGAGCGAATTTTCGAAGAAATAACTGATTTTATGTAAAACTGTTTTATCTCAAGAAATAACCACGTTCCTTCATCTTCAAAGTGCTCCAGTTTGAGAACGGAATGAGATATCGCAATTCTGATTTCACCATCGTGTTCAGCGTACAAAAACCTTTAAAATGAGGTGTCACTTGTCAGACTGTTTCATTTTGGGAATTTTTGGGTAATTTTCCCCCCCTAAAACTCCCCAAAACTCCCCCTTAGAGTGACCCGATTCTGCCCATCTACGAACTTAGCCTGTCGATTGCCAAGACAGATTTTTCTTGCAAATTTGAACTTTTTATCTCAATTCTTTCGAGAGTTATCGTCTGGAATGACACATACATATATAAATATATAAATATATATATAAATAAATATATATATATACATATAATTTTTGGTGTCTTTCGGTAGTGAATTCAGGATGGTCTGAAACGGATTTTGGTATAAAAATCTTTCGGAAATTCGAGTTTTAACCGAGAACCGAGAACAATAGCTTCCTTTTCTTCGAAAATTCGCTAAAAACGCTGAAAATTATTACACAACGGTTTATTATTTACCTGTATAGATGCCCCTTCTGCGTAGATCACTGCTGTCAGCACCAACCCTCGTGCTCCCCCCAGGAAAGCCCTAAATCGCGCACCGGAACCGGCCCGGGAATTACAGTTTCATAAAAATGCGAGGGATTCAATGATTCAATAATTATTTGTTGTTATTCATGAAGCATAACGTTTGTTCAAGTTGCAAAAGTAGCTATCTACAAAATCCAGAACAGCCACCATTCTTCAAATGAAATAATATCACAGAACAACCAACTCGACTTCATATACAGCCATCCTTGAGCGATGATATCTGGGCCGGATATATACCGTTTGATTCACGATCATGTTGACAAAGCTTTTCGGTGCAAACGAACGGCTGGTCGTACAATGCTCCGGGTGGTACCAAAAAATTCTTTAGTTCAAGATCAATTTAAAAACGCAAAAAAAACCATACCCTTCCATTGAAAGTTTTCGAGGTACGGCGTTCTGAAATTGTCAACCCTTATTTTTCACCCCTTAGAGGTGACTCACAGCAATTTTCACCCCCTCAACACAGCTATTCATGTTTTTTTTTTTGATCATTTCTCCCAAACAACTGGAAGATTTCGATGAAATTCACACGAGTTACTCTTTAGGTGGGTACAGCAAGTTATGTCCGATACCTCCCATTACCGACGTTGCAGGTACTCTGAGGGGCCATAACCATGAAAACGTGATCGCCAAACGGACGAATATTCGTCATTCCCGAGACGAGCGCGATGCTTGGCGAACCCCGGTTGTGTGTAGGGATGGCGAGGGTGTCGAGTGCCAAGGCAAATACCCAGTCGAGCAGCAAAGGGTTCGCCAAACATTCGGCGCTCGGCGAATACCGCATGTGTGAAGCCGGCTTGAACATGTCCAGCTTGGTCGCTTCAAGGAATGAAATGACCTCACAAACACACAGACACCTCACAAGGTGACGGATACAGAACTGCGGGAAGATTGATCGAGCCGCCTGCCACGCACGTACCCTCACTGGCCCTCCATTATTCACAGGGGTGGGTGGCAACCTGGAGTCAAGCTCCAGAGGGAATTTGGAGGTTGAATCTTCAACAATGCATAAGCGACCCATTCATTTCGTTTCTTTCTCAACGTTTTTACGGCCCTGGGTTCAAGCTCGCTTGCCCTTATGAAATTCATGAATTCAGCTAAAGTAAAGTCTTCAATAGGTAGAATACGGCCAAAACTATAAATCAACAGTTCTCGCTCTATAGTGCCTATGGAGAATCCAAAAATTATCAACACTACACATCTGCGTTGTAAACACAATTCTACATAGACAGGGCCGCCCAGACCTGGGAAGGGCCCCGGGGATAAATTCTCATCGGGCCCCTCCCCACACCAATTTTATAATTGGTAATCAGGAGTACTGGACGTACTGTTCTACCCTTATTTATTAAGGAAGTAATTGAGCTCATTTATAAAAAGGCCGTACAAATAGGGCCCTCTGGTCGGCCCTGTACATAGATGTAGGTGTACCTACTACCTACAGGCTGGGTTCCAGTCGAAAATTTGCACTACGATTAAAGCTTCTTTTAAATCCACTTCTTACCTACTTCAAGTATACAAGTATGGATCCATTGCGAACAGCGTATTAACATGTTTAATGTTTTAGGGCTGGGGGTCATTCTGTGAATTCCGACACGCAAATATGCAACGTTTTTCATTGGTTACTACACAGTTACTACCTTCTGTTGTAGCAACCATATGTTGATGGCGAGTTCTATAATAAGTACAGTAAATGCAACATTATACTTGTAGAGTTCAGTGAAATTGTGGCTTTCATTTTTTCTTGACATTAAAAAACTATATCTAATTTCTCCCTTGCGAGGGAAAAACATTAAACATGATTTAATGTTTTTCCCTCTCAAGGGAGAAATTTTTTATCCAAAAACTCGTCAAATGAGAAGTGAGGATATTTTGCATTTTTAAGCAAGTATTTAAGTTTGTGTCATTCTAAAATCCAGATGATATTTTACATGGGCTATAAGGTGAGTTCCAAGATAGGAATTTTTGAAATAGAATTAGTCTGTTTGGATCAAATTCGAGTTTCCGTTTGCCGAGAACTTGCTTAAAATAACCTTAAATTGATTAAACATCACAATGGAACATAGGTAATTAGTTATAGAATGGTTACTCGAAACGGACAGATAAAATTGAAGGATGTTATTGAGTTGAATGGAAACTTCGAAAAACTGCTCTTATAGTCCTGCTGCATCACTGGGGGAAAAAAATTCTGCTTTTACGATGAGCAATTTGTTTGAAAAAGTTACGAAATTCGGCACGATTTGATGTCACGAAAGTGGCGCATACACACCTCGTATGCCATTATAATTATACCTAATATTTATACTAAACTACCTATTATTTATAGCCCACTGCAAAAGAGTTGTTTTATACAAAATGAAAATAGTTTAAAGTTATGTTTACTGTACAACTAATAAATACATTTATAATGAGTGATCTCTCTTTCCTATCCCATCAACATCGCAGAAATTGGATATGGAGCCTCTTTGAGACTACTAGGTAGCTCTACTATCAGCTGAGTCGAAACTTGAGTTGCGTGACAGTGTTTAGGGATGAGTGGGAATAGGTTCTGGACTTAGAGGGGAACTAAATCACTCGCGAAGAAATCGTGGAAACCCATTTCAAAGAAAAACGGAGTAAGTTATCGAAAAAATAGTCCATTTCCACTAATACACGAAAAACGCAAAAAACACTGTTATACCGGTTTCGGTGATCAAACCATCGTCAGTAACACACAATAACTGTGTTATTATATGTATAACAGTGTTTTTTGCACAATAACTGTGTTATTGTGTGTTACTGACGATTGTTTGATCACCGAAACCAGTATAACAGTGTTTTTTGCGTTTTTCGTGTATCAGTGGAAATAGACTTTTTTTTCAATAACTTGCTCTGTTTTTCTTTACTTAGAGGGGATAAGGCATTCATATTCGACTCACCGTAAATGCAGATCTACGCATAGGTATATAATAATAGTGAGAGACGATGAAAACTTCGACTTGAAAAATACTGAAGAGGTCGTTTCCAGATATACCTACATAGTAGGTACCGTGTGTAATTCATCCGACCGACAGGGCAACGTGATCCATCATTCGCGTAATACACACATCCACATCAAAGGTTCTTTCATCCGAAATCATGATGAATGAAGTGTAGGTTGATAATCTACCCTGATATCTACTTTTCCTCGAGAGCAGTCAGTTACTGGCTGGAATAATAATTGCAACCACCTGACTTCAGCATCAGAGCCAGAACGAATGTCACGATTTAAGATAAAATTCATCATGTTCTTCATTTTCTTCATATTGCTGGTGTATTGACCTGATCAGATTAGAAAAGTCCCAGTCATGGAGCACGCGAGAGAATTTTCAAAGTTGGTGAAATTATTCAGTGATTTTTACCTCAAAAATTCGAGTTCGACACTTTTTCTCGGGAACCAATATCAATAAGTGTTGTGTGCATTGTTACGTTTCCAGCCACAATTCTATACCTTACCACGTTAGGTGAACCTACATGTCTGTCAATTTTTTGCGTTTCACACGCAATTTTTGGACTTGAATAGAATTTTTCTCGAAAACGGTTAGTACTACCGGCATGGGAGCAGTTTCATTCGATTCAGCATTGAAAATTCATTCGAAAATGATACTGCACATAATCAGAACATGTAGCTTAAATACAAGTAGATGTGTTGAAATGACGAGTCCATCCTATCATCTGCGAGAGAGAGAGGCTGATTTTGTTACGATGTTCCGATTCAGTTTGAGCAGTGAATACTCCGGATGTTTTAAATTGTCCGATGTTCATTTTGATCCAGTACTGAACGATAGACTGCAAGAAGCTGTTACCTAAGCTTATATACAAGTAAATGTGTTGAAATGATTGATTCCATCCTAATCTACTGCGAGAGGGACGGGCTGATATTTGTACGATGTTCCGATTCAGTTTGAGCTGCCCAATGTTCATTTTGATCCAGTACTGAACGACAGACTGCATGAAGCTGTCAAGTAAATGCGTTGAAACGAATGATTCCATCCTAATCTACTGCGAGAGATGGGCTATTTTTACGACGATCCGATTCAGTTCGAGCAGTGAATACTCCGAATGTTTTAAACTGTCCAGTGTTCATTTTGGCACAGTACTGAACGTTAGACCACCACCAGCAGGCTCTCCCTCGTATATGAGAAAATCTCCGTGCACAGAGCAGATTACACATTTCATAGCATCATAAATCAACTGATGAATGAAAGTGGTTTTTTTATTCCTGGCCATATCCCCCAAAAACCTGGTGCTTGCCGAAGCCTGAGCTCCTCTTATGAAGTAGGAAGCAATTTATCTTCTTTTTTTTCATTCGACAGCAAGGCCTTTTCTCCTTTAATTTTTTTTCCCCCGCGAGTAACCAGCCGGGCCTATTGAAATTATGAAATATTACACCTCCTATCTTCTTTTCATCACTAACCTTCCGAAGACCACTTGAACTCAACGAAATCTGCCAACGTCATGATAAATTCATCTGCTGCCGTTCATGGATTTTGTTGAGCGCTGCTGCAGATTTTTTTTTTCTTTTCAAGTGCAAAACTGATGTTTCTTATAACGCCGAAACTGTGTCAACAGCAATCTCCAATCTATTTTAATTCGCAATAATCATTACCGCAAGGGTAATGATTGTATGGCAACAGCCTTCTAAAACACGACCAGGAAAAATGCATGTCATCAAGACCTACGTAGTGTAATTATCCTACTTTACATTTTCATGCAGACTTTTCCGTGGAATAGCGTAAGTACTTTAAGAACACTAAGAAGTCATTATAAACACATTAGTGTGTTTGAACTTGTACCTAAGTCAGTTCTATTTTCGTATATTAGCGTGTCAATGGCTAAATGTCATTGTGAATACCATCTAATCTCAAAGCTACGTGTTTGTATGCATTTGCATACTGATCTTATGCTAGTCGAGCTTCACAAAGAATTGCCAATAACAGAAAAAAAGCTTCAGAAAAATGCAATGTCCACTCATTTGAAACATAATTTTCCAACAATTTTATCCATCACCCCCTCCTTCATCCATCCCATTTCTATTGCGGGTACTTTGAGAAAGAAAAATGTGACCGTGCAAGGGAAAAGGGAGCTTAACTGGCCAACGCATCAGGAGAGCCAAAAATCGAAGAATTGGTCAAAAAAATGGCTATTTATTGTAACTGATTTGTGTCCCAAAAATCTTCCTCTTTAACCTTATCCCATCCTCTCTTGTAATCCAAATCGTGGTTTTGTTGCGCACACGATGGATTCCAGTGTTCGACGTTGTGGGTAGTTGTTGCGGGAAGCGGTTCAACAAATCGTTGTCATTAATCCACGTAGATACCCTGGAATGGGACAGGAACGTAATTTGTACAGAGACGGGGGGAGGGTGCTGTACGGTTTCCCGGTGTTAATTCAGTGCGGTAATCAACTAACTCTGCCACTAATTTTAACCAAGATGACCCTACTGATGTAATTGCACATCCTTTTGGTTTATTATTTTCAATAATGAACCATTGGAATCGAGCATGAAAAAAAAAATTCTTACCCCCCCTCAAAATTTGATGGTTTACGTTTCAAGGTATGTAGAATCCAAAACTGCAATAAAAATATTTCTGTCTGTCCGCCGTACGCCGTACGGGCCACTTTTCTTAGTTACCATGAAAAAAAATTGATGATATTCGGGTTATAGGTTCCGTTCGGGGTCTAGTTGGTCCTCGAAGCTCGACGTTACTGTGAGTCATCTCTAAGGGGTTCAAAATAGGGGTTGAAATTTTCAAAACGCCTATACCATTTTTTTACGTGAATATTTTTACGGTTTTAAATATTTCTTGAACTTGCGAGTTTTTTAAGACCATCTTGAGCATCGTACGTCCAGCCGTTCGTTCACAGTAAGGCCCCGAAGTTTGCACCGACAGGCATTTTCGACTCCAGTGTGAATGAAATTGTATACAATTTAAACCAAATCTCGTAACCAGAGACGCGCCCACAATAGGAAATTTGGCGGAGATAGAATCACCTGATTATATTGGCGGAGTATGAAGTCGAGTTGGTTGTTCTGTGATATTATTTCATTTGAAAAATGATAGCTCTTTTGGAGTTTGTTGGTAGGTAGTGAAACTTGAACAAACCTTGAAGTATTATTGATGGGTAAATTATTACTACGGTAAATCATTACTCAACGGTAAATTATTACACAACGGTTCATTATACCATCTACGTAGAAGGGGCTGGAGTTTGTTGGTAGGTACTTTTGCAACTTTTTTCACTCCTCATCAACAATTTCTTTTCAGAACTTCATTATGTGTGTTTCTTTTTGTTAGGTACTGTTTGTCATCGGCAGAATTATTTTAGCAACATTTAACTCGAGATTTAGGTAGGTACCTAGTAACGAGTACGGGGTTAGGTACCAACCTACGGAGGGTCTGCGATCTACATAATATGTATAGAATAGTACATATTATATTATATAGACGGGTTGTCTATACATAGAGCTGTGATCTGTAACAGAAGGGTATTCTATACAAAATAATAAACCGTTGTGCAGGGATTTGCAGCGTTTTTCTTTTATAAAGGCTGATATTTCGGGCCTTTTGGTGGAACACGTTTAGAGCAGTATGTAGGGCCTGATTCCAATGGACCGTGTTCTCAACTTCTCTTGAGAGCTTATAAATAATGGAAGACATAATGATAATTCCAAAAATTTACTTCCCATGGCTGTTAACCGGACGAGTTACATTGTACATTCTAGCAAGACTCAGGACGTTTCAGGGGTATACGTTAGGTAATGGTGCTTGTACGTCTGGAATGACGAAGGGTACTGACAAATACCTTAAGCAAAGACACTGAAGCGTTATAAGGATTTGATTTACGTAATTGCGGGGGACTGTTGACTTCATAAATTTATGCTATGATCCCTAAGGGTCAAGCAGAGCTTTTTACGGAGCCTGAACCATCTCACATCGCTCGTACAATCGCTTCCAAGATAACTATTGGTCCGCAGTGAGCTAATTCTTGTGGTCAATTCATTCCCACTTCCGTTCTCTGATTTGCAGTTCTATTGGCTTGTGGTATTGTTGTGGCCGGCCAAAACTTTGACGATTCTTCTCAGGCATCGACCCATGAATACCTGCCTCCCCACCTCCCTGGTCATGTTCCGAGAAGCGAATCCATTGAGAGGGAAGCTCTGCCGTGGAATCACCAAGGAATTCTCAAAATTGGGCGATCAAAGAAGAGGACAATAGAGTGGGAACTGCAAGAAATGGGGGAAAATCATGGGAAGAGGTTGTCAGGCTGAGCCAAGACGGAGGAAAGTGGTGTGAATTTGTCTAGCTACCAGGTAAAGTAGCTAAGTGAGATAATTAACTATCAGTGAATCGCATAATGAGACGACAAACTAAGCAGTACCTAATTACGAAGGTAAACATCAGGTACCTGCTAAGGGGTGGATAAAACAAGGACAAACACCTAACATCCAGCAGATGTATAGTTAAGGGAAATGTGATCAAACACTCTATTTTACACCATAGATATCCATGAAATAGAATCCTGTTGAATAGAGACGGACAGAGATCGCCACTAAAGATACTAATTAACCCGAAATTTAATTTCAAATCCATTTTCTACTCAGATTCCTCTACATTCATGTCAAATAGTTACAGGAAGTGGGCTAGCAACCTAGCAAGACGAAAGGAAAAAACGAGATCAAAAATAGAATGGTAATTGAAAATTGACAGGGTCAAAGGTCACACACGAAAACTCAGGTGGAAAGGTGGCAGAGCGTGGGAGAATGTGACGTCACCGTCGTGTACGTCATCAATTCGATAGCCGTAAGTCACGAGATGCTTCGTGGCCAGTTCAAACAAGATAACAATGGAACTAGGTAGGTCCTACATGAATTATGAACTTCTACCAACATACTTGCAACAGACGCGTTGAATCATCTCGATAAGTTAATTTACCTAATCCAAGCCACGATTAGGTACTAGTTAACAGCTGGAAATTCTAAGCTTCAAACACATAGGCAGGGCCGGCTTCAAGGAGTGACTCCCCTCAAACCCGAAAGTTTTATTTTTCAGCTCGCAATCCTCGTCAGTTGGTATATTTGAATAGATCAGCTGGTTTTATAAAGATTTTGTTTGTAAGTTTGTATCGCCAAAATATTCCTTGTTTCCTTGGTTAACCGGACCTCTCGCGATTGCTAGCTAAAGACACTTCGAAGACATGTTGACCAACTTCCCGTCGGGGACTGGTGCCTGGCGGGCGGTGAGAGTAAACACATAATGCGAGTAAAATCTGCCGTTTGTTGACCCAGAACGTGATGGACAACATCGCATTAGCCTGAAGTGGGCGGGAATCCGTCAAACCTCTACTTTCTAGTCCAGCTGGGTGAATAGGGCCATTCACCCACTAGGGACTTGGGAGGCGCGAGTACCCTGTGTGCAGGATTATAACCGAAATTCGGGTTTTCTTTTGGAATGGGGAGGAGTCAACAGAAAAACTCATTTAAAAGCGACTGACGTGGGGATAAGGAACATGAGAGGTGTTGCAGAGGAGGTTATCAAAATCAGGAAATCTAACGCTTCGCGTATCGCATTTTTGCAAACATAAATCGTTTCAGAGAAGCCTTGGGGTCAGGAAATGGCGACTACATACTATGGACAGGACTGAGTGGCAAGTGATGATGAGAAGGTTCAAGTTCTGTAAAGGACTTTAGTAGGTAAACTTGTATACTACTTCTAAGTCAACTGAGCGGGTAGGTATTTATTGTTCATATTTAAGTAATTTGTTACATTTTCATTACTTAAAAGTTTAATACTGATCTAAATTACTTAGATGGAAGTTCAGAAGTACAAGAAAAATCTAAAAATTTGAGGAGATGAATGGGTGTTTTTGCACTATTTTTTGACGACTGTGCGTGTTTTTGCATATAGTATTTCTTGTCTACCTATCTGGCAAAAAAAACACCAAATATTGAACCGAACACTGAGTGATGAACAGAGACCGTCAAATATGGAATTTAAATGACTATGCAAAATATGGCACTTATTCCCAACCATCCTCCATTTAAGGAAAATTATATTTGCAACTTAAAAGTCACGACAATATTTTACTAGTATTTATTTATTTATTGACATTTTATGTCTTTACTATGGCACATAACTCAAAAAGTGTGACGTTACGGTGTGACGAAGAAAGCGTTATGAAAAATTTCTGATGATTTTCGCTTACAACCGATTCGTTGCTACGGAACTTTATCTTCGCCAGTTATCATCGTACAAAAATCTTTCACCACTCGTTGGATAGCTCTCGATTTACCTAACCATATTACGTTAACCACTGCGGAGTGCGTGGCCGACAAGCTGCGGTATGAGCGTGATTGTTTAAATAATTGTTTACACACAGGTGATCATTCTCAATAATTTATATTGTGAACACGATTGCAAGCTTTATATATAAGTAAAGACATAATTTTAAGACCAAACAACCGATAAACGAATTATCTCTTGGAGATGTACGAGTCTTGAAGATGAAGCTCGGACTGTGTTTATGTTTAACAAAATTTTTAAACAAAAAAAAAATAAAGTACGAGGTACGCGGTACGTGGTGTGGGTGCGGGAGGGGGCGCAAAGACATAAAATGTCCCTCGTGGTTGCGTACTTGTACGAAAGCTGTTTTAACAATTTTAGTAAAGTTACTGTTTCCAATTTTTTAACTATTCACAAGTGCGAAAAGAAAAATAGAAAAATCGTTTGTCGAGACATTTATATTCTAGTGGTCACAGGGGAATCGTAGAACATCAGCTGGGCTGCAACATTTTCCATAGGTACAAAAATTGAGGCACCTGTCGCTCAAAATGTATTTTGGAGCTACAGGCCAAATGCCCTCTCCACGTCAGCCTATGTTACTGGGGCGTATTTCATGGAGAGGATATCTTCAATTCCTCAGCCTTCCTCCAGGATGGCTTCCCTTCAATATGTGCCGCAATGCTTCTTATTTGATATTTGCTCCCATTCGCAATGCCTGGAGAGGTCGGCTTTTACCTTCTCCTGAATCTTCCTGCCAGTGGCTCTTATCCTTCTGATGTCTTCCATCTCTGACACAGCGATAGTTAGCAACATGTCCTGGGATTGCAGCTGCTCGATGATTCCTGGGATCTCTCGGAAATTGGCTTCCAAAAAGAGAATTTGTGGGAAAATTTTTGGTTCGTCTATGTTTTGGCCGTTCTCACAGAAGCAGCAACATCTTCAAGTTCTTTGGAAATCCACCCGACATCATGGGGTGGCTCGTCCCCCTGTTAACCCCCTCCCTCCCTCCCACATATAAGATACAAGAACTCGAAATGTAGCTACGAAATGACCACGACACTAACCAATTTCCCATATAGATCGCTAACGCCGATAGGGGAATTGCTGGTGTTTCCAATATTGACACGTCCCTTTCCGTCAAGCTCCAACCCCCTCTCAGCCGCTAATGAGACAGTCAACCGCATATCAGCTACCACCTCATGCGACGAGTAGAGATGATCCAGCAGATGGGATTCAGAACGCTTCCTATGACATTACACAATCCATGACTCACCTTGAAGTATCAATCTCATCAGTTTTAAGTGCAGGCGACAGTATTTTTCTACTCGTAAATCCCCTTGACACATTACCGACTTACACGCAAGTAGAGTCAAATAAACAAAAGCGCTGACATAGTTCAACATTCCTCCGATGTGTTGCACGAAACAGTTGGGGCACATAACGTAATAATTGATGAAACGGTAGTTTGCGCAGGTTATTCAGGTTCTATTGTTAGGTGGTAGAACTAACAATGGTAGCCGATTGACTCATCTCGCAAACAAACGGCGATATTAGCTGTTGTGCTTTTCCAACCGAACAAAAGACTCTAAAAGCGAGCACGGGAAAAAAAAGTTGGAATCAACCAACGGCAACGGGAGGCTGGTGGTAACTGGTAACCAGCGCTTCGGCCAGCAGTTGGCGAGTTTGTTTTCTACCCCGAAAACACCAAAATAAGAAGGTAAATTTCAGGGTGATGTATAATTAGGTAGGATATGAAGAGGTGTTATAACGATGACCACATTTGCCAACATGAAAAGGACCACTGGAACTGTACGTCGTAATTACCATTCAACATGTAGGTTTAAGCTGGTGATGTTTTATGGACATCGGACTTTAGGTACTTAGAAAAAGATAATTCATATCTCATAACCATATTAGGTATTTTAGAAGATTAAAAAAAGATAACATAATCGAGGACCTTGACTGGAGGAGTAATATAAAGGAACGCAAATAGTAGGTACCAGAAAACTTAGGGGGGTAAAAGTAGCTGTCTTTAAATATGAACAATTTAAGAAAACCTAAATCAAGACAACAATTTTGACTAGTCATTATCACCTGCTTACGATAATTGTTATGCTTACCTACCTATTCCGGGAAGCCTAACTTTATAGAATTAATATGTCACATTACTAGCCACTGGGTGGAAGTTAGCTTTATATTCCCCATGTAAAGGGAAGTCCCCTTAAATTTTATATAAACAAAAAAAACTGTTATGTTACAACTGTTAGAGAATTTTAATTTACTTTCATGTCAGAATGGTCCTTTAGAAGTACATTTTACAAACAAGTACCTTTAGGCGTCCTTCCAAGGGGTCTGAAGGACAGCACGACCACGGATTGAAAAGTAGTACGGTCCTGGCCACCCTAGTTACGTTATAATACATAGGTAAGCACCCCTACTCCCTGTTCATTCCAGGTAATACCTGATCAACTAAATTTTGACCATGTTAGGAAATGTTATGAATAACTCCGTTTTTTATTTATGAAAAATGCTCTTAATCGTACCTGTTCCATTAAGGATTTTTAAGTAGTAAACAGCTTGTCTAAAAAAAAATAATTAAAAATTAAAAAAATTATCATTCCCATACCTAGTAACGGATGAAATGTATGTAATAGCCTTGACAAACAGAAACAGTTCGTAGTATGTAAGTAGGTACACACTTCCACACAGGTAGGCCACTGCCATTGAAGAGCGTGAGATTTGCATATTCTTATTCTAACGAGTCTCCTATGCTAACGTGAGGCTACGGACTACCTGCACTCGTCCAGCCGAGAGCAGCCTCATCCTCCCCTGTCACGGTGATGTTAGGAGAGGGAGGAGGAAGGGCTCATTTCGTCGAGAAGGTTTTGACCTAGTTTTCACAGCAGCTGCTTCTGGAAGAACTGTAGCAAGTTGAATACTCCTCCTGTCGATCAATCGCCAGTACCATGTAAAGGGAGGTCTGTGGGATGATTCGTCATGGAAAAGATGTCAGGTCTAATTTTCCACTGTATAAAGCACAAGAAATTACTAGTGACTATAGATTCTAGAAAATAACAGACGAGTCTTATGAGGATTTCAACACAGCAGCAAACCCGGATGTACAGCAGGGCTTGTACAAGACCACCCACATAATAATTACATGGCCAATATGTGAAGATGCGGGCAATGTACATTCTCCTATAGAGCGATTGAGCTGGCCCTTGTATCATTCACTATGCAAAAGCAAGGGATCCAGTTCAATTCTGACAATCCCACTAACCACAAGGACAGAAGTAAACAAATTTTCAACAAGGGCCGTACCCTCCGATCGATATGCTGTAGCGCCACAGTCGATCCACATTGACTCCTGAATTATTCATCCCCCCCCCCCCCCCCACGGATGAACTCCAGAACGACATCAGGAATTAACTCGAGAGATTACGGTCTATTTTCATTTCAATGACTAAGCTACTCCGACAGCCATTCCAATCAGGCTAAGCCATCGAATTATGCTTAGATAATGCTCTCTAATCTTAGAAATCTTCTCTCATATGAATTCTCTTATACAAATTCTGAACCAACATCAGATGTAACTTCCTAAACACTCCCAATCACAGAATAAAAGAAGGGCAGGAATTCGTAGCCTAATTGCAACGAGTAGGTACATATGTACTATTTGAGCCAAAAATGGTTTATAGATAGAATTGTGCAGAGCAGTAGGATATGACAACTGCAGTTGGCTGCAGCGAACCGACAACCTCTCATCAGATTTTTCGAGCAGAGTTAGGATTACTATCATTTAAAATACAAAAAATACCATTTTCCCTACAAGAACATACCTAATGAATATTCAAACTCTTGTCAACTATCAACCGAACTACTTCCCCACTCGAAAAACAACTCAATATTCCTTGACAAAAAGCTTTTGTCCATAATGCTTTCCAGAGACGTGATCTTGGAAATACACGTTGGGCTCCACCCAACACCATTCCGTTTTCCCTGACCAGATGGTCTCTATTTTTAGCCAAAGAACCCCATCCAAGAGTTCCGGTCATCCCCTTCACATATGACATTCCACTCGTCCTCTTCAAACTCCTCTATCTCCACCTTATCCTCATCATCACCCTGGTCTTCCTCGGCAGCCTTCCTTTCTTGACTGGGACTACCAGGCACTTCCACTGAGCGTAGTCTTTCCACTGCAACTCTAACAAACTCACCTCCCACCTGCATTGCCCCGGCGTTGGTTGTACCGTCGACCGGTTCAAATGATTGTATCCAGTTTCCCATTACCTCTTAGGGGACGCCTTCTTTTCAGCCATGAAAACTTTCCCAGAATCAACCACGGGTCGCCCTGCAACACCGAGCTTTCCAGCATCCATACTCTTCATATCTGCCAGCCCAAACCCTCCTTCTACCTCCAACTCATTCCTTGTTAAAACTCCTTCCAATCCCACTGGGCCAATCTCAGTTCTCGGATCACTCCTCTACACTGCCTGCTTGCCCCCTCATCGTCTCCAGTCCGAATCACTGTCGGCTGATTGTGACCAACCTTTCCCCAATCGCCTGTAGGCTCTACACAATGTAAACTCTACACAATGAGCTTTGACGACAGCAACATCAGTCTCACTTCCGCTGGAGTATCGATTTTCATCTCACTTCCTGCACATTATTCACCGAACTTCCAGTGCGAAGCTTCTTGACGCCAAGCTTTTGTCCATAATGCTTTCCAGAGACGTAATCTTAGAAATACACATGTTGGGCTCCTCCTGCAATTCCCTCTGGAACATGAGCATTTACCATTCCACGCCACTGCTCTCTATGTACCGGTTAGGTAAGTAATCTACCTATATATCCTAAAGTAATAGGGGTAGGTAAATATTTTCACTCTTCTAGTATATTTGGACTTGCTACTATTATCCATGTAATTGTGAAATTTTTACCCCAGGAGTAACTGATTTCACCCAAAGTAATGTACTGAAATTTTAAAGAATAATCAAAACATAGATCCCTGAATCAGACACAGTCTCCCTGAAAACTCCCAAATTTGAATACACATCGACGGGTACAAATCACTGTTATTCATCTCCGCTTGTATAAATACAATGGATTTATAAGGAAAATTCTTCAAGAAAATCTAGACATGCTTTGGATAACTGAATCTAGGTACCGGTTATTTCGTAGGGATCTACCAACTGGCTTTTCGGTCCGGGAGATTAGTAACGCTGGACAAGTGATAATCCTGTCGGTAAGCAAAAAACGTTGACTTAACCGTAATTTTTTTTCCCCTCTTCACTGACTGAAATTATGTACCGAACGATAGTGTTAAAAAGTGTGGATCCTTCCAGTGACGGGAATGGCGTGGATAATCGGATTTCAACTTCCAGCCCTGCTCGACTGAAATACTTAACCGGACGACTTTCTAGCCTCTCATCCAAACACCTGGCTCTCGACTAAAGGCAGACACTGGCGCAGTAAAACTCTCAATTTATCTCTTTATTTATGTATAGTTGCGACGAAGAAATGGAGATGGCAACAGGAACACAGCAAAAGAATCTGCAACTCTAAACTCCATGATAAACTATCACGGACTTATCAAAATTCATAAACTGTATGAACTATAGGAACTTTTCTACGTACAAAAAAAGTCTGCCAGTGTGTGTCATATAGCTTGATCGCATCTTTACCATTTTATCGAAATGGCACCATTATGCTATGCTATGTCAGGTTCAAATAGTAATACTGAATAACCACTGACAAAATTCCGTAGGAATCGGTTGATAGGAATCGGAGTTAAATTCGCTTACCTACATTAAAATATTATTTAGGGATTGGAATGTACGATTAATCAAATTAGAAAAGCTTAAAGTTTTCAAAACGTGTTTTGTTTTTAAATATAAATATTAAGCGACAACACCGGTAGGGAACTTGTTGCGATATACTTCCCATGAGGATAGAAGATGAAGCACGCTAGGCAAGTCACGGCATCCAACCTACAGGGAATACAAATGATGGGTTTCGCAAACTGACTCGAGCTGCGAAGGCTCTCCACACACTAAGATAAGATCGTAGTTAGTGGTAATAGTAAATGTTATTCGTATATGTTATATAGTAAGCACAACACTTTGTGATTTAATCAAATATTGCGTCACCTAACTTTCGCCATAACGAAAACTCAATCAAGACACTGACAAACACAGAAAGAAGGCATTTCTGGCATTTCCGGAAATTCAAGTTTCCGGAGATAGAAGATGGTATATTAAAACTATAGGTAAGCATAAATTCGGGTATTGTATGCAATAGCAGAAGTTGACCGGCAGTGTAGGTAACAGAATTCAAGCAGAATACAGGTCAACAAGAAGAGAGGCATCAATTTTGGTTTATTATTCTCTGAATAATAAACCACCCCCCCCCCCCCCCCCCATCTACTTATGTATTCGGTTCGGAAAATCTGATTGGAACACACCCTCAATATTTTTTTTCTTTTACGTTTCAAGGCGCGCAGATTCCAAAAATGCAATGTCCGTCCACCGTCCGCCATATCACTGATACCTGCCTTAATTTTCGGTCTGAAAAAATCATTATTTCGCACAAATTTGGGCCCTAGTTGTGACCCCTACCTCGGCAGCCGGACCGGAATGGCTGTAATCATCAGAAATTTGTATAACAACACAGCAGGTAGTATTAACAGGTGAATCAAGACGATTTCACTGACCGAAAATAATTTTTCAGAAACAGCAACCTAATATTCGAATTTGAAACCGTCGTGGGTCTCTTCATCGAGGTCTCAATCGTGCCGCATTCAGCTGAGAATAACAAACTCATGTGACAAGGGCTCTGTGATGTGATCGTTAAAATTAGAATATTCTGAATATTCTGAATATTCTAATTTACAAATGGGTGCAGTTTTATGTGGAAGAACGTGATTTACGAGAAAAAACCAATTGAAATGCCAAAAAAACACGAAATTAAGAGTTGAAAAGGAAAAGCAAAGAGGCATTTTCGACCGTAAATGACATGAAAAATCGATTCCTGGCTTCTTTCACACCCGTTTCCGAGACAACACCTGTATACAATAAGTAAGATGTGATTGGCAACGTGAAAAGAAGAGATGACTTCCAGGATCACGGTGGATATGTGAGCAATATACACAGGAGTTTCCTAATTCGAGCCACAGAGGTCTTGAAAATGTACTGAAGCTGTGTTTATTACAGTTAACATTAGTTTAAAATCTTTTCGAAGTGCTGGCTGGAAGTATTATGTCACTAAGTACACACCTGGCCTGGTGGAAAGAGGAAAGAAGGTTGACTGGCTGCGATCCCCACCAAAAGGCAAACGAGGTAACTGGAGGCCGCCAGGACGAGCGAATCCTCCAGTTCAAGGACGGGTACGAGAAGTAGGAACCACCGATTTCAAGAAGAACCGTGCATGGGCCATTCGAAACCATCGGATCAGCACACGCTTAGGATATACCTGCCTCATTTTCGAAAATTAAGATCATTACGGACGTTCATTGACCTACTATGGGAGTTACAGTGATTACAAATTAGTTTCCGCATGTGCAGACATATACCCAGTATATACCCAGTATGATTTCGTCGATTTCTGATTTCGAATACATTCATAGTGACCATTTGGGACAATCCGCAAAGGCCCTCCAAATTTCAGCCCATATAAAACAAGTGGGTAGGTAATTATTTACAGTTACTTATTTAAAAAATAAATTGAGATATTTTAGTGATTTCACTCATTTTTTTATTGTTCCCTACTCTTTTAATACAGTATTCAACTCGAAAACCTACATAACACCTTATCCATGGCAGATACCTACCTACTAAAAACATACCAAATTTTTCCCAAATGGTCGATGAACAGAGGAGTTCGCTGATGAGGCAATTTTTTAAAACAAAGATGGGTCAAATCTGAGTTTACGAGGGAGAAAATAATAGCTAAATATCCGTTAAAAAAACATAAGATCACCAGAAGTGGTACGAACTTCAGTTCACTCGCGATGAAATCGTGGAAACCCATTTCAAAGAAAAACGGAGTTACTGAAAGATTGTCTATTTCCTCTAATATAATATTGCTCGAAACAGACAACCTTTCAATAAATCAGTTTCTCTTTCACCAAAAGTGGTAGTTATAGGGATATTATTTCGGTACCTACTCAAAAGTATTTTTTCTCAGAAACAGTGCTCAAAAATCGTTGTCACCAATATGAATTTATAATATTAAAACGAAAACATGACAGTCACTCGGGGCATAAAACAACAATTTCAACAGCAAAACCTTCTAAGAAGATGAATGAAATTAAATAATAATAATTAAAAATGGCCAAAGGTTTATTTGTAAAAACACTTTTGATAATCCTAGAGGATGGTAGTAGGTAGAGCTTAACCTACTTTTCAGTAGCCACAAAATGTCTCTGATAAGGTCAGAAACGCTGCAAATTAATACACAAAGGTGATTTTTTTCTGTATAGATGCTCCTTCTGCGTAGATCAATTTTTTCTATGGTCAAGACCTACCATCAAGCCCCCCCCCCCCCCCCCCCCAAAACCTTAATCGTTTCATAATTTTTATTATGCGGTGGATTCAAGAATTGTATCTAAAATTTTATTTGTTGTTATACATATACTTATGTAGTATTTTGTTCGAGTAAAAAAATCCAAAATCACCATCATTCTTCAAATGAAATAATATCACGGAACAAACAACTCGACTTCATACAGCCATCCGTGATTACAATCAGTTGCTCCCTAGCAATGACATCTGGGCCGGATATATACCGTATCGGCTACGGCTATCATCATTTTCATTCACACGATGTTCGAAGCCTATTATGTGAACGAATGCTCCGGGTGGTCTCAAAAAATCTAAAAATTCCACAAGTCTGAGAACAATTTAAAAAGCTGCGAAGTCCCTGTCATGTGGATTTATTATTATTCTCTACTTAGACCTCAGTGGAGACCCACAAAGCTATTTTGACGGTTTCAAACTCGAATATAAGGTTGCTATTTCGGACGAATTATTTTCTATCAGTGAAATTCTCATTGAATTATCTTGATTCACCTGTTAATATTACCTGCTGTATTACTATACGAATTTCTGGTGACTACAGCCATTTTCACAGATTTTTGACCCACAAATATTGAATTTTGAGCGCTAAAACTTCGTTAGAACCTCAATCCTTCACTCAGTGGTCAAAATCAACTTCATATTTCGTCTCCTCACCATAAAAAACATGAGTAACGATACCTCACGAGCCCAAGTTCACTACAACCTCAAAAATACCTCATTTTGCACCCTAACACCCCTGGGTGTTTTTCAATCGGGCTGCCAAGATAGAAGACACAACTAAGGGCCCAAATGGAGCCTGTGTGCGAAACAACGATTTTTCTTAGACCGAAAATTAAGGTGGATATGGATGATAGTCGGACGGTGGACGGAAATTGCATTTTGGTTTATTATTTTCAATAATGAACCATTGGAATCGAGTTTTGGAGTCTACACATCTTGAAACCCAAAAGAAATTTGTTTTGAGGGTGTGTTCCAAAAACATATTCCGAACCAAATACATAGGCGTATTATTCAGCGAATAATAAACCAAAACGATGCTCTTCTATTTTCGAACTACGGCGTACTGAACATTTCAAATGCTTGGAAATGACTTGAGTTCCCTGAGCTTCGCGGACCACTTGGACCCCAAATGCGACTTACAAACACATTTTATCAATTTTCGTTCGTGGTAACTAAGACTACTATGGACAGGACTGAGTGCAAGTGATGATGAGAAGGTTCAAGTTCTGTAAAGGACTTTAGTAGCGCCAAGGAACTAAGTGGTAAACTTGTATACTACTTCTCAGTCAACTGAGCGGGTAGGTATTTATTGTTCATATTTAAGTAATTTGTTACATTTTCATTACTTAAAAGTTTAATACTGATGTAAATTACTTAGACGGAAGTTCAGAAATACAAGAAAAATCTAAAAATTTGAGGAGATGAATGGGTGTTTTTGCACTATTTTTTGACGACTGCGTGTTTTTGCATATAGTATTTCTTGTCTACCTATCTGGCAAAAAAACACCAAATATTGAACCGAACACTGAGTGATGAACAGAGACCGTCAAATATGGAATTTAAATGACTATGCAAAATATGGCACTTATTCCCAACCATCCTCCATTTAAGGAAAATTATATTTGCAACTTAAAAGTCACGACAATATTTTATTAAACTAGTAGGTACCTATTTATTTATTTATTGACATTTTATGTCTTTACTATAATGGCACATAACTCAAAAAGTGTGACGTTACGGTGTGACGAAGAAAGCGTTATGAAAAATTTCTAATGATTTTCACGTACAACCGATTCGTTGCTACGGAACTTTAACTTCGCCAGTTATCATCGTACAAAAATCGTTCACCACTCGTTGGATAGCTCTCGATTTACCTAACCATATTACGTTAACCACTGCGGAGTGCGTGGCCGACAAGCTGCGGTATAAGCGTGATTGTTTAAATAATTGTTTACACACAGATGATCATTCTCAATAATTTATATTGTGAACACGATTGCAAGCTTTATATAAGTAAAGACATAATTTTAAGACCAAACAACCGATAAACGAATAATTATCTCTTGGAGATGTACGAGTCTTGAAGATGAAGCTCGGACTGTGTTTATGTTTAACAAAATTTTTAAACAAAAAAAAAATAAAGTACGAGGTACGCGGTACGTGGTGTGGGTGCGGGAGGGGGCGCAAAGACATAAAATGTCCCTCGTGGTTGCGTACTTGTACGAAAGCTGTTTTAACAATTTTAGTAAAGTTACTGTTTCCAATTTTTTAACTATTCACAAGTGCGAAAAGAAAAATAGAAAAATCGTTTGTCGAGACATTTATATTCTAGTGGTCACAGGGGAATCGTAGAACATCAGCTGGGCTGCAACATTTTCCATAGGTACAAAAATTGAGGCACCTGTCGCTCAAAATGTATTTTGGAGCTACAGGCCAAATGCCCTCTCCACGTCAGCCTATGTTACTGGGGCGTATTTCATGGAGAGGATATCTTCAATTCCTCAGCCTTCCTCCAGGATGGCTTCCCTTCAATATGTGCAGCAATGTTTCTTATTTGATATTTGCTCCCATTCGCAATGCCTGGAGAGGTCGGCTTTTACCTTCTCCTGAATCTTCCTGCCAGTGGCTCTTATCCTTCTGATGTCTTCCATCTCTGACACAGCGATAGTTAGCAACATGTCCTGGGATTGCAGCAAATGCGACTTACAAACACATTTTATCAATTTTCGTTCGTGGTAACTAAGAAAAGTGCGAAATACGGCGGACCTGACAGAAATGTTTTGGTTTATTATTCTGTGAATAATAATTTGGGAAAAAAAGGAGCCTGCCTAATTCGTGTTTTGGGGGCCAAAGTTGGTGGAAACTATCAAAAATAGCTATTCGAATTATTTCACGTGAAAAAAAAACAATAAATGAACAGCCAATATTTCTGTAGGTTTGTCCAATAGAATAATAAAGCCATGAGACAAGGACTTTGCAGCGTTTTGGTTTATTATTCTGTGGATAATACACCTATGTATTCGCTCAGCTAAAAATTTTTGTAACACCCCCTCAAAAATTTTTTTCTTTTCCGTTTCAAGGTGCGTAGATTCCAGAAATGCAATGTCCGTCCGCCGTACGCCGTATCACGTGTACAGGCTTCATTTTTGGTCTAAAAAATTCGTTCTTTCGCACACATTTTGGGCCCTAGTTGTGCCCCGAAACTTTTCAGCCCGATCAGAATATATCTAGGGGTGTTATGAGTGAAAATGTGTGTAAAAATACGTACTTTTTGCGTTTTAGCAACATGTTAGTAACATGAGCTTTTGAGGTATCGTTTTCCATGTTTTTGGGACGAGAAGACAGAACATGAAGTCGATTTTGACCAGAGTGGAATATTGAGGTTCTACCAAATGTTCAGCTCCCAAAATTGATTTTTCGTGAGTCAAAAACCTGGTAAATCGTCTGAAATCACAGTCAGTTTGTATAATAACACTGGAAAAAGTTTCAGCATGTGAATCAAGACGATTAAATGGCACTACCAATGATCAAAGATAAATTGAAAAAAAAGGGAGCCTACCTAATGCGTGTTTTGGGGGCCAAAATTGGTGGAAACTATCAGAAATAGCTATTTCAATTATTTCACGGGAATGAAACAATAAATGAACAGCCAACATTTCTGTAGGTTTTTCCAATAGAATAATAAACCGATGACAAGGACTTTGCAGCGTTTTAGCGAATTTTCAAAGAAAATGAAGCTATTGCAATGGCTTCGAAATTTAAATAATATAAATTTTTGGAAATTTTCTTCATAGAAATCCGTTTCAGACCATTCTAAAACGATTCCTGAAATTTAACACTTTTTTATATGTATATATATATATTTATATATATATGTGTCACTCCAGACGATAACTCTCGATAGAATTGAGATAAACAGCTCAAATTTGCACAAAAAATCTATCATGGCAATCGAAAGGCTAAGTTCGAAGATGGGCGAAATTGGCCTACTCTAAGGAGGGTTTTGGCGCATTTAAAGTGCGCAAAAATTACCCAAAAATCCCCAAAATGTTATTTTCCAACAAGTGACCCCTCATTTTAAAGGTTTTTGCACGCTGAACACGATGGTGGAATCGGATTTTAGATATCTTGATCCGTTCTCAAATTAGAGCATTTAAAGTGCGCAAAAATTACCCAAAAATCCCCAAAATGTTATTTTCTAACAAGTGACCCCTCATTTTAAAGGTTTTTGCACGCTGAACACGATGGTGAAATCGGATTTTAGATATCTAAATCCGTTCTTAAATTAGAGCATTTAAAGTGCGCAAAAATTACCCAAAACTAGGATAATCTTTAAACTCTTACCCCCCCCCACCCCCTTAGAGTGGTCAGATTGAAAAATGTGAGAAGTATTAATTGAAGACGAGAGTTCGAAGCAAAAAAGGGGGAGGCAAACGATTAGTACAACTCCTTGAATTTCCCATTTGACATATAATTGTTATGATAACTTCATAGATAGACAAGTACCGGCCCACGTATTACTAGAAGGAAGACGAAAGAAAAAATCTATTTCAAATTATTCAATTTAGGTACTAACAGTAGGAGGAAGAAGGTTAGGTAGGTATCTTATCAATTTATTATCAGTATCATACGAATATTTGATATTCAAAGGTAGGTAGGTACTTAACATGATAAAAATAATATCAATGAAGAAGGAAGGATCTACCTACCTAGTAGAGCAAATCTTGAACTGGTTTTAGATACCAGGCCTGAAATCGTAGTCAAGAGGAAAGGCCATTCAGAAGGAACAAGGAATCTACTCATAACAAACGGTAGAATCAGGATGGACAAAACGTACAAATTAAAATAAATACGAAGAGAATATACATAGAAAACCAAATTTTAGACCGAAGTTTTCCTTTATTCAAAACCATAGCCATTAATTCGAATATTTCTTTGAAAATTCGCTCATTAAGTCATGCTGCATGACTGGTTTTATTTTTTACTCCACTTCAGGATTCTACTAGGTAGGCACCGATACCCTGAAACGCAACTGTCAATGGGAGGGGGGGGGGGGGGGATTTTTTTTTCATTTTTGAAGGTTTAATAAATTGAAAATAATAAACCAAAATTGAGTCCCCCCCCCCCCCCCCCCCCCATTCCAAAATGTCCAATATTAACCAAAATGAGGAAGGTGGTAATTTGACGCAATAAAAACGTTTGAGGGCTAAAGTGCTCAAATTGTTGACTAACCTGTGGACTGAATAACAGTGACAAGTTGGTGGAGCAGTAGATGAGTTTGGTTACCAAGACACCTCAGCCGGCGGGAGGTTATTGATTGGATGCTGCGACGCCACCTACGTGGTGAAGGGCATGGCCGCCTTTCCACCAAAGAACTCCAGTGGGTGAGCTGTGATCAGACCGGCCAGTGACAGACAGCAAACCACAAAATGTTACGGGACTGGTCGGTTCAGGAGGATTCCCTCGTCGAGATGATCCCGCTCGCAGGCGGAAAGAAAAAGACAGTGCAGTTGCGTTTGGCGAACGGTATCGCGATAACTGACACAACGGAACAGTCGACGAAGCTGCTCCCGGACCTCCGACGGGTTGAACTGGCTGTAGGGTTGCGCATCGATGTTCGGTATTATCGAAACATCGATGTTTTGGCTCCGATGTTCGATGTTTTTACCATCGATGTTTAGCTAGTCGATATTATCGGACATCGATGGTTTGAAGTCAACATCGATGGTTTGCCCTGTGAACGCCTCTTTTCAAAGACCGGGCTCGTTTTGACGAAAGAGCGCAACAGGCTTAAGGGGGAAACGCTGAATAAGCTTGTTTTTCTGCAGAGCGTGGGAGAGTCATGTTTTTTTTTGAATTTTTCTTTTTCCCTCAATAGATTTTAATTTTGTTTTTTTCTAGAGTTTTTAAAAATAAAATTGCGTAGGTATGATGACACCTATGTTGAATTCTTTATTGTTAATTACTCATTTTAGTTATCTACATGAGCACATGACGTCATTTTGTCAAGTTGAATCCTTTCTCAGAAAATAGCTTAGTAATGCCATGATACTTACTTTTCCCTATTATGTCATATTCATAAGTAATTCAATAAAATAGTTTATGCAGCAGAGTTATCAATAAAACGTTGAAATGGTACTGACTTCATTTTATTTTTATCACGGATTAATTGTGTGAAATTGGTAAGAACGCAGCTTCGTCGATATAATGGTTTAAGGACTGGAGGTCATCCCATTGGCCCTTTGGGATGGGAATAGGACAGTTTTTGTTTTTGCATTGGCGGAAGGTCCCCAATTTGTCAAACGACTCCTGGTGTTGGACGGCAGGAAAGATTTTTGAAATCGTAGTCAAAATGTAGTTTGATTTGAACTGTATGATTCCGGTTGGCTGGTATTTGAGCCACCTCAAGTCAAACACTACAGGTCCAGATGGTTTTTTACCTGGGTGAATCGACGGTTACCACATAATGACTGGGAAAATCCTTGAACGTGTGATGTTTAGGAAGTATGTAATGTAGGGCTGCCATCGAAGTTCGATATTATCGAAACATCGATGTTTTCTGGCCGATGTTTTTCCCACATCGATGTTGAGCGACCGATGTTGACATCGATGTCCATATCGATGTTTTGAATCCGATGTCGCAACCCTAACTGGCTGGTGGATTGTTGGCGGGACTTGCCTGGGGTTTTCTCCCCGCTCGCCGGCGCGGCGCCATCCCCACTCCTGTTCCCGACTGCAAGTTCGTTTCCAGGACAACCACGCAGGATAGGATACCTAGAACAAACAGGAAACAGCAGTCAGCAGAGGTCTTGTATGACAGAAAAACGCTACAGTCCTTGTCACATGGGTATTATTATTCTGCTGGACATACCTACGGAAATGTTTATTTATTTATTTGCTTTTCACATAGCATAGGACCTAAGTCCCCCCTAGCGCTGCGTACATAGTTAATCACAATATATTTGAGGCCGTCTAAAATTCACAATACAGAAAAAAAGTTTTACAAAAATGAAGTTACAAAAATTTACAAAAATGAGAAAAAGAATTGCTGGAAAAAAAAAACCAGTCATGCAGCATGACTTAATGAGCGAATTTTCAAAGAAATATTCGAATTAATGGGTAATTTTTGCGCACTTTAAATGCTCTAATTTAAGAACGGATTTAGATATCTAAAATCCGATTTCACCATCGTGTTCAGCGTGCAAAAACCTTTAAAATGAGGGGTCACTTGTTAGAAAATAACATTTTGGGGATTTTTGGGTAATTTTTGCGCACTTTAAATGCTCTAATTTGAGAACGGATCAAGATATCTAAAATCCGATTCCACCATCGTGTTCAGCGTGCAAAAACCTTTAAAATGAGGGGTCACTTGTTGGAAAATAACATTTTGGGGATTTTTGGGTAATTTTTGCGCACTTTAAATGCGCCAAAACCCTCCTTAGAGTAGGCCAATTTCGCCCATCTTCGAACTTAGCCTTTCGATTGCCAAGATAGATTTTTTGTGCAAATTTGAGCTGTTTATCTCAATTCTATCGAGAGTTATCGTCTGGAGTGACACATATATATATAAATATATATATACATATAAAAAAGTGTTAAATTTCAGGAATCGTTTTAGAATGGTCTGAAACGGATTTCTATGAAGAAAATTTCCAAAAATTTATATTATTTAAATTTCGAAGCCATTGCAATAGCTTCATTTTCTTTGAAAATTCGCTAAAAAGAAAGGAGAACCAAGAAGAAAGATAGAAGAAATAGGTGTTGTCATAAATCCGCAAGGTGTGCTTTAAGTTCTGTGCAGAATCCGTGCAGAATGTTGGCTGTTAATTTATTGTTTCATCCACGTACAATAATTGAAATAGCTATTTTTGGTGGTTTCCACCCATTTTGGCCCCCAAAAACTCGAATTAGGCTCCTATTTTTCTTACAAATTATCTTTGATCATTGACAGTGCCATTTAATTTTCTTGATTCACCTGTTGATACTACTTCTAGTGTTATTATACAAATTTACGGTGATTTCAAACAATATCCCAGGTTTTTGACTCATGATCTCATAAAAAATGTATTTTGGGAACTGAGCCTTCGTTACAACCTCAGTTCTTCATTCTTCGGCCAAAATCACTTCATATTCGGTCTTCTCCCCTAAAAAAAACAAGTAAAACGGCACCTCACAAGCTCATGTTCACTAAAACCTCGAAAAACCCTATTTTTCGCAAAAACACCCTTGGGCTATGTTATTTTCGTTACGGACGTTAGGTGGCCGCCCGTATCTTCTCTGATTCCAACCTGGGTACCCCAAAAATCTCAGCAGGATTTACTCCTCCTCTTCTCAGAATTGTACGCCCAAATTGCCTAAAATATGTAATGAAAAATAAATCCAAGTTTCCTACCATGGACAATTCCAGAACCCGGGGAGCTGGAAATCTAGATATACCGCGTCAAAACACATGCCTTAACCAGAACAGAATTACATGCATTGGCAGTAAATTATACAATTCCTCTACTAAGTTTCACCCTCATATTCAAATCAACAAAAAAGTCATATAAAAATATCACTACTAGCTCTGTCAAATCCTAGATCCAAGGTAACTTCATTGCTTTCAACTCAACAATTAGGTAGGTAAATGATAACCTGTAATTTCTGTTACCTACCATCAACCACCGTTTCAAGTACTATTTGTTATATTTGTTATACTTTGATTTTGTAATAAATTAATCATTAACAGCAACATGCACCAACAATAATAAAAATAGTTTTGCCCTCCGTCTGGCCTAGCCATATCGGGATTCTCCCTTACCTTATGCTACAAGCATGTTTTCTACTATGTAACCTATGTATTATTTTGTACTATGAACATGTTTTCAACAATGTAATTTGCTCCTTGACTGAGAATAAACAATTCATTCATTCATTCATTCATTCTCTTCCGTCGTCTCCGAGAAACGTGGAAAACGTGGTAATCCAGGTAGATCCAGACAATCGACAACCCTACTCAGTTGTAGGTAAGCACTTTTCGTATATCATCATGTTTATGATCTATATGAAATGCCTGACACAACAAACTAGCGTTCTCATTTGTGCTCATGGCCTCTTTCCTTGACACACTGCTTCTACTTGTCTCTTGTCGACATTTTTAAAGAGTGCTGTTGGTTGATCTGTCGGCTTCAATAACAACAACAGCACTAATCACTCATCACTTTCCGCTTACCTACTTATAACTATGGGCTCCCATACATGTGAAAAGTGAACTACGAACGTAGGAACAATGAGGCCTTACACAATAAATGGCACGCATCCACTTTTCAAACAACTAGTAAGTACACTTTAAAAAAAACACTGTGGATAGAAGTGAGAATGAGAAATAGGTACAACCAGTAGCAGTAACAGGTACAAAGAAAATTTGAATGAGATTCTTGACCGCTGGAATCAAGCGAGGCAGTAGCCGAGCGATGCCAAGCATGAACCCGCGCCCGGCTGCCACAGAGCCTAATATAACTGAGCGAAGAATCGGGCCAACTTTGGCCCCCTCCCGGGCCTTCCCCGTTATTTCTATATTTTATTCGCGCGTATATATTTTGTGGGGCAAACACCCTGAGTCGCCTGACACCAAATTCGAAGCGGTAGGTGTTTCGAAAACCTGCGAAAAATAGGGCTCAAAATACGTGTTTGGTGACTTTCTTCCCTTTTTTTTTCCACCCATTCTTTGTCACGCCACTTCAACCCTTTTACCTCGACCGATGTTTATGAAATTTGGTATGTAGATCAGGTTTGGCGTGGTGAAGTACCTTTTGGGATTTGAAACCGTTTTCGCACAAGCAAAGGGGGGGTTCCGGGGGATGGGGGCTTGTTTGTTCCACCCATTCTTTGTCACGCCACTTATATACCCTCTTCCCTAGACGGATCTTTATGAAATTTAGTACCGATCCAAATCATGTTAATGCGTGAAGTGATTTTGGGTGTTTCCATCAAAACGAAAATTGAAAACTGTAACGCCGAAGTGACATGGCGAATAACGGGAGGTCTACCCTTTCCAATGTGAAGTGTCAAGCATTTTTAGCATTGCTTGTGTGAGAATATCGTCGTTGCACCACATTGATTCAGGCTTCGGATCAGATATTGTTGCACCACATTCATTCAGGCTTCGGATATTGTTGCGCCACATTGATTTCAGCTTCGAAACTTACTTGCGACCTTTCAAAATTTGTGATATCTCCTAAAAAAAACACTCCCTGTAAAAAAAGATGCCAAGCTACAAAAGGTGTGATATCCAGGTTGTGCCAAGCACTGTGCCTAATAATCTTCCGTCCACATCCGACAGTTCATTTTCGACGTTAATTTTGAGGTATAGACTAGACTTAGCTAACAGGGTGAGGAGTGAGTTAATCTTTAGGAAGTGTGCTGCTTGGCTGGTCTAGTTACTGATCTATTCAGTTCCTACACGAAGGATTCGAAGCCATCAAAATTAATGATTCAAATTCTACGTGCCTACTAATCTTCCGTCCACATCCGACAGTTCATTTTCGACGTTAATTTTGAGGTGAGGAGTGAGTTAATCTTTAGGAAGTGTGCTGCTTGTCTGTCTACGACATATCAGGCACATAGCATGTGAATCATTAATTATGATGGCTTCGAATCCTTCGTGTAGGAACTGAATAGATCAGTAACTAGACCAGCCAAGCAGCACACTTCCTAAAGATTAACTCACTCCTCACCTCAAAATTAACGTCGAAAATGAACTGTCGGATGTGGACGGAAGATTAGTAGGCACGTAGAATTTGAATCATTAATTTTGATGGCTTCGAATCCTTCGTGTAGGAACTGAATAGATCAGTAACTAGACCGGCCAAGCAGCACACTTCCTAAAGATTAACTCACTCCTCACCTCAAAATTAACGTCGAAAATGAACTGTCGGATGTGGACGGAAGATTAGTAGGCACGTAGAATTTGAATCATTAATTTTGATGGCTTCGAATCCTTCGTGTAGGAACTGAATAGATCAGTAACTAGACCGGCCAAGCAGCACACTTCCTAAAGATTAACTCACTCCTCACCTCAAAATTAACGTCGAAAATGAACTGTCGGATGTGGACGGAAGATTAGTAGGCACGTAGAATTTGAATCATTAATTTTGATGGCTTCGAATCCTTCGTGTAGGAACTGAATAGATCAGTAACTAGACCGGCCAAGCAGCACACTTCCTAAAGATTAACTCACTCCTCACCCTGTTAGCTAAGTCTAGTCTATACCTCAAAATTAACGTCGAAAATGAACTGTCGGATGTGGACGGAAGATTATTAGGCACAGTGCTTGGCACAACCTGGATATCACACCTTTTGTAGCTTGGCATCTTTTTTTACAGGGAGTGTTTTTTTTAGGAGATATCACAAATTTTGAAAGGTCGCAAGTAAGTTTCGAAGCTGAAATCAATGTGGCGCAACAATATCCGAAGCCTGAATGAATGTGGTGCAACAATATCTGATCCGAAGCCTGAATCAATGTGGTGCAATGACGATATTCTCACACAAGCAATGCTAAAAATGCTTGACACTTCACATTGGAAAGGGTAGACCTCCCGTTATTCGCCATGTCACTTCGGCGTTACAGTTTTTAATTTTCGTTTTGATGGAAACACCCAAAATCACTTCACGCATTAACATGATTTGGATCGGTACTAAATTTCATAAAGATCGGTCTAGGGAAGAGGGTATATAAGTGGCGTGACAAAGAATGGGTGGGAAAAAAAAAATGGGAAGAAAGTCACCAAACACGTATTTTGAGCCCTATTTTTCGCAGGTTTTCGAAACACCTACCACTTCGAATTTGGTGTCAGGCGACTCAGGGTGTTTGCCCCACAAAATATATACGCGCGAATAAAATATAGAAATAACGGGGAAGGCCCGGGAGGGGGCCAAAGTTGGCCCGATTCTTCGCTCAGTTATATTAGGCTCTGTGGCAGCCGGGCGCGGGTTCATGCTTGGCATCGCTCGGCTACCGCCTCGCTTGATTCCAGCGGTCAAGAATCTCATTCAAATTTTCTTTGTATCTGTTACTGCTACTGGTTGTACCTATTTCTCATTCTCTTGGCATCTTTTTTTACAGGGAGTGTTTTTTTTAGGAGATTAATACAGTTTGGGGGTTCTTGAGGTTTGGTCAGTGAACAACGATTTCCTCCAGCCTGAAATGACCATAAACTTGTATAATAACAGTAGAATTAGTACCAGCAGGTGAATCAAGGCAATTAAATGGCGTTAAATGGCGTTCGTGTTTTTGGGGGCCAAAATTAGTGGATACCATAAAAAAATAGCCATTTCAATGCACATGAAATCAACAATAAATGAATTTAACAGCGTTTCTGCAGGTACGTCCAATAGAATAATAAACCCATGTGACAAGGACTTTGCAGCGTTTATAATTTTCAGTCGGAAGTGGTAAAAACTTTATACCTACGCGAACAGTGCAAAAAACTTAGGTAACTATCTAAAATGTTTCGATTCAAATGAAATTCGAGGGAAGTTTGTTCCCAATCCACTAATAATTATCACGATTAGTTGATTTTTGTCCAATCTGATCTAGAGAGTTAAACATATATTCAAGTTCTGTGAGCACAATATTCGTATTTTTTTTGGTCCCACTAACAAGACCAAGAAGAGAAGAGATACTTACCGTGCCTCCTAGGACTATAGCCAGGGCACACGATGTATATTTTTTGCCACCACCACCACCTTATAACCTCGCCGCCACTCCAAAACATAACCTTAGCCTTAAATGATTACGTGGTGATAGTAAATTAAAATTTTCAAAAAATTCTCATTTCAATTAAAAATGTTTGTTATTCGGTAATTATTTTTATTTGGTATGACTGACTCGTGTTTATAATCCTTACGTTCGTCAGTAACTTATCTGTGATTTTTATATTAGCTCATCGTATAATTCGTGTAGAGCTAACATGAGTTCCTTCAAAACGATCTTGGCGTTCTTCGTTGTCCAAGTAGCATCGGTTTGTACACATTTACCTACACGGATTTTATTAAATTTAAGCAATCAGATAATTTAGTTGAGTACTCCTGATTGGTTATACAAATAAGTTAGATCCCGCTTCTGAGCAAATTTGGCATTTTAATAAGTTGTGAGTTAATTCGATTTTTCACTTCGGACTTGGGTGGTTTACGAAGTAGGTACCTACCTAATATAATTTTTACGTTTGCCGTACTTTTTGGGGATGACTATTAGGTATGATAATGTATTTATCTTATCGCTATCCGAAGTAATAATATTATGTCTAGGTGTTATAAACTATCAAACTGACGAGGAAGAATTGCAATTGAACATCAACACTGCCGTCAAAATCAGAAAAATCGTATTGCCAGATAGTTTTTGAAAAATGTACCTTTAGGTTTCAAGTTGGAGTTTGCAATAGAGCGTTATTGAAATTTGCCGGTAGAGCGTTAGGTTTCGGAGTTTTCTTAAACTGTCAAGCAGGGTTCACATCCATCCGGAGCCGTCCGGAAATACGGATAGGGGAAGCTAGTGAAAAGCAGTGGAAGGGATGGAGGGGAATCGCGGAAGTTGGGAAGGCGTTCATAACCATCCGGAATTTTGGCTGACAACTCGTTTCCCGCGCTTCCTCCCACAGCTGTTTCGGTTGCCGACGCGATTCTGTATGCGCAGTAGTGAACTGCGCAGATGCGGAGCGGAAAATATCTGAAAAATCAGATGCGTACAGTTCGCTTCAAAAGTGCTTCTCCGGAAAGAATATTCCCCCCTCCCCAGCTGATGTCCAACCAATCAGCTGCTCGTACGCACGTTCCAGATAGCTTTCCGGATGGATGTGAACCCTGCTTGAAGGAAAGGAAATTTCCCCCTGGATCGATTGGTTTCTTCAAAAAACGAGATTTTAATCGGAAGGTACCGAAAAACGGCATACGAATTGTACTGTCGTATTGTGGATACAAACGGGAGCTATTAGCGTTATTCACGTGACTTATGGGCGAACTTAAACTGACTTGTGACTTGTGTAAAGCTCAATAAATGGATATTATTATTATTAATATTTTAAACTCGTATCTGCATTTTACTATCCCGTATGTGCAAAATACTTGGCAAAAAAAATCGTTTCTGCTGTCAGATACGATTTATTATCCTCTGAAAAGACATTTACGAGTTTTCGCTTAGTAAATCCACCCTAAAGTAAACTATCCCGTTATTCTTAAGCCCGTTTTTAGGCATTTCTCGTGCAGGTACGGTTCTGAGATGAAATTCGGTTGAAACCACCCTCCAAAATGGGGGGAACTGTAAAGCTAGGTTCACATGGAGACGCAATTCCGGACGGCAGTCCGGCAAGGCTATGCGTTCTACAATTCTATTGGCCAACGCAAAATGGATTATTGCAACGCAGTGCCTTGGATACTATATCAAAATCTCCAGATATTTTCCGCTGTCGGATCAGTTGCCGGATCTGCGAGGAGGTTACTGCGCACACCTCTCTTGTTTGGTTGTTCAGCCATATTGAAATTCGACATTATGTGGTTGATTTTGCGGTTTCGAGTTCGAGCAATTGTTTGTTTTTTGCGATTGCATTTTGTTATGACTCCGCTGCCATGTGAACGCCTCTGCGGCAAAAATTCCGGCAAATGCGTTGCCGTGCCGGATTGCCGTCCGGAATTGCGTCTCCATGTGAACCTAGCTTTAACTTTTTAACTTTAGAGAGTTCCTAAAGACTAAAGTCGGGAAGATGTGTTCGGATTTATCGCAACTGCGCATGCGCGTCGCTCAAGTTCAAACTTATTTCCTTAAGTTCGACTTATTCGGCCTTATACATAAGGCACGTTATCTCCCAGGGCACAAACTTTAGGAATCGTCTTTAACCTTACTCAGGGGTAACAGTGCACAGCTTTTTGCCGCGTTTTGTCGTTTTTTTTTTAACGCGTCATGTGTCGTCGGTCCTCGCCATCGCCAGCGTCTTTCAAAGTTACTCCAAGCGTCTTTCAAAGAATTTGCTAGATTGTTGCGATATCAACTTAGGATAAAAAAGTGATTTTGATGTTCAAAATACACCTCAAAAGCACTTATAATATCGTCATCCGACAACAGTCCTTGTCCGTTGAGGTAGAGGCGAAAAAGATTTTCAAGCTCTTCCATGATGAACTTGAAATAAAATAGAATAAACTAAAAATGAAATGGAAACGGAACGACCAGGAAAGAAAGGCAGCTGAAGCTGAATGGATTTCGCGTTGTGCTAAGTTAAGTGACGTTACTTTTTAATTCACTCCTACCCCCACCACTTCTGTCAAACCGGACTTATTGGTTAGCATCCAAAGTTAGCTCGCCTTAGATGTGGCCAAAAGATATGGCCGTTCCCTAATGAACTTATCTCTTAGGAACTCTCTTTTGTGCGACTCGTCTGCTTCTGACGGCAGAACAAACAAAAATGTCTGTATGTAGAGCAACGTCGTTAAATTGCCCTGGGCTATATTATCACTATTTCGGCAAGTCTGTTGTATGTTCTCATTATTTCGGTTAATCCTAGCTTCTTTCTCATTCAGGTCGTTGTGTATGGGGAGTTTTCTGCAGACGATTGCTGGGCTCTGGGTATGAACAAGGCAAGCCTTTTGTGCTCGACTTGCGATTTGCTGAGAAAGCACAACCTCGACGAAATCAGGTTTGCCGTTTGAATGATACTATGCGTAGTGTCGCTTATATAGGGTGTAGCAAAAGTATAGGTATCTTTATAATTTGTATGGTATTTTTTGCGGGCCGGTTGGTACCATTGTTGCTATCAGTTTTCCATAGTCTTATCACTCCAACTTGATAATCCGTGACAATTTTTGTGATCCAAACATTTCAGTGACCATGGTAACCTTTACTATGGAGCAGCGTTTGTTGGTAATCAAAACTCATTACCTCTCTGGTGAAAGCGTTGCTGTGACCGTGCGCAAACTTCGTGAAGTGATGGGTCGTGGGGACGCACCTACAGCAGCTCTGCTGTGCGGAAACTCGTAAGAAAATTTGAGGCCACAGGATCGTTATTAGATCAAAAAAATGCAGCGGACGTCCTCGTGAAAGGCGAAGCAAAATTAACAAAGAGGTCGTGTTTGATAATGTCTTGGCATGCCCGACTAAATCTGTTCGTAGACGTGCTCAGCAACTGGGTGTCTTACCCAGGACTGTTCGTCGTATTGTGAAACAGGATTTACACCTGCTTCTGTACAAAATTCAACTTGTTCAAGAATTGAAACCAACTGACAACGCCAAACGCCGAGGACTTAGAACTGGCCTCCCAGGTCTTGTGGCCTAACTGCTTTGGATTTCTTCCTTTGGGGTTACATAAAGTCCAAGGTCTTCGAGAATAAACCCAGGACCGTCGAGGAATTGAAGGAAGAAATCCGGGACAAGATCGCCGATGTCGACCAGCTGCACTGCGGGCGAGTCTTGCAAAATTTCTTGGGTACTAAGGTATTATACGGAGGTATAATTGATTTGTGATTACTGTTAGTTCATTAAAGTCTGTCCAGCACAACAACGTAGTTTTCTCGTTTCCCCAGAAAGGGGAACCCCCTCAAGACTAGTGGCCTCCGTATAATACCTAAGTACCATCTCTTGGAGCGAGTAGAGGCGTGTCATCGGGCTAGGGGTGGCCATATGCCGGATGTTATCTTCATAGATGTTTACCTACATAATGACGAAAATATTATCTAAATATACCCATTTTAAATAAAGTTGTGGGAAAATCACAAGGATACCGACTTTCGCTACACCCTATAGATCTAACAGAGATTCGTAAACCACCTTTGTTTTGATGGTGGAGCAAAAAGTGAGGTGTAGCAACAACCAGCATGGTAGTGCATGTGGAATGGGGAATTTTCGTCAAACCTTTAATATTCAGAGTCTTGGAAAAATGTTAGTTCGAAGACCATTTTCAAAACGAAGCGTACTTTTTTAAATGAGGGTGATTAAAAGTAAAAATGCGGCAAAAAATAATGAATGTATCAGGTCTATTGATATCCGACAGGCTGTGGGACCAAGGAGGTGAAGGTTCTCAATGCTGCCAACAACCAAACATTGGAAATGACAAACCTTTATGGCAACCTTCAAGAACCTTTGCTATGACCTTTTTTGATCCTTAGTTTGATTTTGGGGGACATGTTTTTTAAATTTATTTATAAATCCATCCATCCATTGCTGTTCTGTCCATCATTTAAGTGATGCCCTAGAGCTCTAAGTGGGATTTGAGTTGAACTACCAGCAGTTTACCTGCTGGGAGTTCAGAAATTCATATTTCACTCTCGTTTTCTGCCTGGACTTTCTGACATAAACCCCTCATTATATGGTCAATAAATGTCAATTTTCGTCATTGAACAGAGTTTGGTCAAAAAAGAAGAATTCATAACCCACGAAAATTGCCCTTTCTCTCCATTTTCTCTTTAGATGTAGAGAAAAATTAGGCGCAGTTTCTCGGTTACGTGTCGTGAGATTGTTTTGTTATCCCATAAATTGGTCTTTTTGATCTCGTCATGTGGCATCTTTGCGTATGGTAAAAGTATCTGGTAGTTGCTGGCGAAAGATTGTGGCTTGTTTATGTTATGTGGTGCTTATGATCAAAATTAGATCGCCAGTACTGTAACTTACATAATGCTTATTATTTCATCGGTTCCTAATTTTACTTATTCAGTGTTTCATTCCTAGAAGTTATTGATTTTTATTGACGATTGTTATTGATCTATGCCATTGCTATTGATCTGTTCTTCCTCAAATCCATTTTATTCATAATTTGAATCCATCAAATTGTTTAATAATATATTTTATTTCAAAAATAAGGGACCACTGTTTGGAGTGTTGCACCCACGACGAGGGCAGTTCGGCCATAAAGCGCTACCCAAAGGCTACTCTTGAAGTCTGCACCTGTAAATTCGGTGCATACCCCCAGATTCAAGGTGAGTCAACAAGAGACAGCTAAATAATGTGTAATGAATTATTTGATTAGCACTGTTTACCTGTACAGCAGTGGTAATACTTCGGAACCGAAATCCACTAACTGCATCAGCAGGTATCGCAGTCCTTCTGTATGCTAAGTTTGATATCATTCCTCCCAATCAGTATTTAACTAGTTATTTATTGTGATTAAAGACAAGTCTTCTTCATGAATCCTACAAGCTAGCTCAATTTACTCATCGGCAGGGCATTCAAAACTCATAGCGCCCTCCTACATACAACATGTAAAGCATCAATAGGGCAAGCCCCTCAGCAGGATTGAGCTGGGTCCAGATGAATGTAAAATTCTCAGTGGGCTACTTGCATGATTTTCAGTGGTATTTTTTATTGGTAGAGAACAGTTGTTTCACAGCTTTAAAAAAGGGCTCCTCAAAAAAAAATTAGCACTCCTCGATTAAAATAAATAAATAAATTGAGATGTTTGAATAAAAGGCGCGCTAGGGCGTGAATTTCTGAAGCTTCTGATTGGTCAGAGCCGCGGTGAACTTGCAGACCCTCAGCATTCTACTGGTTTCACAGTATCCGTGTGGTGATAGCTGACCATTTAATGTAGTTAATGGTAATTTTAAACATCTCGTAGAGTAATGCATGCATTACAGTGGGCGTCCATGGTGGTGTATAGATCACTCTCACTCATTGCAGATCTTCTGGAAGTATATATGGCTAACTGATCTATGAGGATGATGAATTCATTGTGCAATTTAATTACTTAATTTCGTGACTAGTGACACTATACGAACAGCTTACAAACCTACATATTTGACTACCTATATTAGACTAGGTGATGTTTTCATTATAACAATGCCCCAAGAATATTGTGAATAAATTGATTGATCGATCTAAGATTATGCTGCTACCTACCTATTGTTGTTATATACCTATGTCGTATGACAGCTTCAGAAGTTGAGAATACGGGCAGCGGACACAAGATTTTCAGAAAATCCCGCGTTCTCTTCCCTCCCCCCATCTTATAGCTAAATAAATTACGAAATTCCGGTGACGTAGTGCACAACCTGACTGAATTCGGCATCGAACAAAAAAAGAAACATAAATCTGTTGAGAGTTAAGCCCTGGGCAGCACGCAAGATTTTATCGAAACCCACGTTTTTCGGTATGACCCCCCCCCCCCCCCCTTCCACCGTTCTTGAAGTAAATTAAGAAATTCCGGCGACGTAGGGCACAAATAGACAGTTTTCTGCGTCAGACCAATTCCCAACCACGTGAATCGGTTGGAAATTGACACACACACACACACACGCACACACACACAACCTATGGTTATTTTTATCCATTTGGATTCAGGGTGGTCTGAAACGGATTTGAGTGTGGCTCTTTTCGTTCTCGGCTGAGAGTTGTCATCTTCTGACCCAGATCAAATACACAAGGACTATCAGGTAATTTTGCCAGATAACCAATCAGGTGACGGCGTTACAGTATCCATGAGCTCGATTTCAGAGAGGGGTCATGTGACTTTCTTGTGTGATGACGAATGAATTTCACCGCCAGGCCCCAGACATACACGCGCCAGGTCAAACCAACCCATTTTCAAAAAATGTCAATTTCTAAGTCAGTGACTGTTGTTTTGCCATGTTGCCAGGTGATTATGTATTACAGTTACCAAACTAACATGATACGTGATTTTGTTTTTCATTTTTAGCGAATTTGCAAAGAAAGTGAAGCTATTGCGATGGGTCAAAAATTTTCAGAACATGAATTTTTGAAAATTTTTAATAAGCTAATCCGTTTCAGAGCACCCTGAATTCATCCCTAGACTTTAACAATAGTATTTAATATATATATTTTTTTTTGTCACTCCAGACGATATCTGACTTTGGGTACGTGATGAAAGTTCCGAATTTCTCCAAAACGTTCATATTGCCAAACAAAAGGATGAGTTCGAAGATGAGCAATTTTCAAAAATTCTAAAGGGGTCACATTTTTTGGGGGCAGAAATCGGTAAAAAACGGCTGAAATTGCGAACAATTGATATAACACCTCTAGAAGTGGTAAGGACGGTTGAGTAAGACAGAAAAATACCATTTCAGTTGTTTTTCGTACAGAATAGGGGTCAAAAATTGGTATTAAGGGCTAAAATCAATATTAATTCCCCTGAAGTTGTGTGGGATGGTGATTCACGATCGAAAGAAGCACTATTTCTATGATGAAAAACTTTTCTCAAAACAGAGTGGGTCAAATTTGACTTTATAAGGGTCAAAACGGTCAAAATGGCTAAAACCACGAAAAAATTCTATAATTTTACAGAAAGTGGTTTGGTTTCTCACTATATTTTTACATAGTAGCACGAATATTTCTTTGAAAATTCGCTTTTATAGCCATGCTGACTGAAACTTCCATTTTCCATCCACATATACCATTATCCGGGCTGTCTCAGTGTGCGGGAGTCGGAAAACCAACTCCGGACTGAACCTTGAGGCGCTGGCGCTGCAGCCATCAAACAGTAGAAGTCACACTGTTCTGAACACCGATGAAATCGTGATGCCCTATGCACTTCACCCGTCCTTTCTTTTGAGAGTTGTGACAGTGGGCATTTCCGGTTCTGGCAGTTCTGGCAGTTCCGGAGAAGATGGGGTCGTTTTGGCTGAAGTCTAATCGATATCCCTTCCTAACTGATGATAATGTCGCTAGTCTAGAGGGGTGGGGGATCTCGAGGGCCCACCGTCACTCCTCTCACTCTTGTCACATGGTAGCAGAGTGGTTTGGTAGTATGCTCCGTAATTCACCATACTGCATCCACTTTGAGGGCTTACCAGAAGGATGAACCCAAAGGTTCCAGAAGGATTCCAAAACATCCTGTCCCTTTTATAACGCATACGTCTATCCCCCCCCCCGCCACTATTCCCCCTTTAGAGCACAGTTTAAATATATATACATGTATATTTCATGTGGGGAGGAGTGTGAGGTGGGCACTGGAACCACAAACGACTCGAGAACTGCCCGAGTCGTTTGTGGTTCCAGTGAAGATGGGGGCGGTCAGGCTGAAACCTCATCGCTATCCCTTCTTAACTGGTGGTAATATCACTGGTCTAGAGGGGGGCCTCGAGGGCCCACCGTCACTCACTCGCACTCTGTCACAGAGTCGAACGGCAAGTTGAAGCTACTGTAAAGCTAGGTTTACATGGAGGTGCAATTCCAGGCGGCAATCCGGCACGGCAACGCATTTGCCGGCATTTTTGCCGCAGAGGCGTTCACATGGCAGCGGAATCATAACAAAACGCAAACGCAAAAAACAAACAATTGCTCGAACTCGAAACCGCAAAATCAACCACAAATGTCGAATTTCAATATGGCTGAACAACCAAGACAGGAGAGTTTCAGTAACCTCTGCGCAGATAGGCAACGGATCTGACAGCGGAAAATATCTGGAGATTTTGATATAGTATCCAAGACTTTGCGTTACAATAATCCATTTTGCGTTGGCAAATAGCATTGCAGAACGTGTAACCGTGCTACTGCTGTCCGGAATTGCGTCTCCATGTGAACCTAGCTTAACTCGTACGGTAACTCTTACAAAAACATTTACTACGTACACTTCTTTCATTTCAGCCTTCATCAAAAGCGACAAACCCGCCAAGTTCCCGAACCTGTCCATCAGATACGTCCGTGGACTGGACCCTATCATCAAGCTGTTCGATGATAGCGGAAACGTCCAAGAGGTAAACAGCTTTTGCCGAGATTTAAGGTTAATTCGATGATAAGTCCTCGTAGTTCTGAGTATAAATGAGATATTTTGGAGCAGCCATTCGAGTACAGTATTTATACAAAGGTGGATTAAACCTGTGGCTGTACCTGCAGCATATCCAGCCAGTGCCTGTCCAGATGATTTTTGGACATGAAAAAGCCTATCGCTAAATTTGGTTTCAATCACACCTGTTTTATTTTATTTTCTTAAGTAAAAGATCTGGGCGAGTGCTTTCCAAAAAGGTAATATATGAGGAGGTGATATCCGGTGATCGAAGTGGGCGATAAACCAGTGGAAAGAAAGCGAAATGACGTCACAGGTAAAGGCCTCCAGCCCCGAGTCCGCCTGGGGGAATCCTCAGCGCCATCCACTTATGACGTCATTTCGTTTTCTTTCTTCCGTTTGTTGCCCAAGCTACACGGAGTTTTGAGATGAAGATTTGCAGTGGGGGGTTTTCCACAGTGCTAAATCCGATTCTGAGGTCAAAAATCAGAAGTTCGTACTCACGGAAATTGCCGTTTGACGAGGTATGAAACGTGATTTCTACAAACGTATTGCTAGTGCGCCCATAATTCGAACACCAGTAGGCAGAGTTCCCTGTGTTCGTAGACCATTAAATACAGGACACGAATAATTTAAATCTAGGGAGGGGGGGGGGGGGGGTCGTTGAGATTTTAATGATGAAAACCTTATTTAACATTTAGGGAAATCAAGGTTCTCGAAGATGTTCAAAACTAAATTCAAGGAAAGTCAAAACGCAACGTTTCCAAAGAAATTGAACATTTTCAAAATAAAATTCAAGGTTTTTCCTTACATACTATAATAATTTTTTGTTTACTTCAAATTAAACGGAAAAATTGAATTTGGTTTGGAAAACATGGTTAATTTGTTATTTGAAAACCGTAGATTTGTTTTGGAAAACATGGTTAATTTGTTATTGAAAACCGTAGATTTGTTTTGGAAAACTTGGACTTTGTTATGGAAACCCTCGAACTTGTTTTAGAAAACCTGGAATTGTTTGAGTATACTTTGAGTTAGGATGGAATTGATCTTGTTCTCTCAAAAGCTGTATTTTTAGCATGTAACATACTTTAGCTATGACCTAAGTGCTGAAAAGCGTTACAGAATTGTGTTACGAAAATGTGACTCAAAAGCAGCGCATGTTTTAGATGAATTTGCCAGTACAACCAAATCGTTGTTAGGGAAATGTAACTCTTTCAATTTTCATCCCACGGAAATCGTTCCCCACTCGTTGAAAGCCCTTAATTTATTCCGAAATGTTATGCCAGACAGCTATAAAACGAAGGAAGCTGAGTTATACGCCAAGTTGTTAGTGAACCCTAACTAACATATTAGTAGGTTTAACAACTTTCGTTAAACCTGCTAATATGACCACTTGTTGTTGGCGAGCTTTGTTTATACGTAGAGCGATGTCGTAGTAGACCGGTTACTGTCGTTTGGATAAACTTCTAAGGGACTGCTTCTTAGTTATCACATTTTGTTTATCGGTATTGGCGCTTCAGGGATGTTCGTCTGTCCCGGCCCTGTAAGAACTCATTAACTGTATACTATTAAAAACCTCCAGACGGCTAAAGCATGTTCCGTGTTTTCATCATTTTAGCCGTCAGGGAGAGAACATCTGGGGGGGGGGGGGGGGGGGGTCCCAGAGGGGCGGAGCTTCTCGCCATAATCTACTTAAACTAGCAATCTTAGGGTTGAGTGAACGTAGCGCAGAGCTTCGAGGACCAACTAGAGCCCATCCGGTACCCGTATACCAAATTTCGTGAATTTTTATAGATATTCGTATTCTACGTCCCTTGAAACGTAAACCGTGAAATTTTGAGGGAGGTAAAATAGTTTTTTCATGGTCGATTCCAAAGAGTCATTATTAAAAATAATAAACCAAAAATCCACTCTTTCGAGCTATCATAGAAAATATCCTACAAATTATGAACACGGACAACTAATTCCACCCTTAGTACCCTTAGTCCATGGATTACTCAAGACCATAATGCTTGGGTAATGTAAATGGCGCAGTCGCCTGGCACAAACAACTGCAACTTCCTTCATGCAGTCTCTTAGGGGCGTTACATCTATAAGGCCACGTGGACCACTGCCCTGGCACCCAAAAACATAAGAGTAAAGAAAACTCCAACCATTATTCAGTTGGCATTTGGATTTCCCTCCGTACACTGTAGGTACCTAGCATTTTTCACAAAGTTCAACAGCGACTCGCCAGATTCCTCTGGCTATGGATATTCAATGTTCTAGCAGAGGATCCATGGTGGTTCCTTCTTGTTAGCTCTACAGGCCGAGCATGTTATTGGAATGAGTGACAGTAATCGATGCCCTGCAATCGAAATCGAAATCTAGGGTCCTGAAACTGGCAGGTAGGTCCTGGGACCTAGTGTTCCCATGGCAACTGAGAAAAGTGGCCTGTCCGCGAATGCTCAGTCGATTAAAAATGTTGTTCGCCACACCCACTTTGGGCCCTGTCACCAGACAAAAATCGTTCCTTTTCACCGTCGATTCGATCCCTTCGATTCAATTTTTCGTCTCTGTACGAGGTGCTTCTTTGTCATCTGATTTGTTTTTGTTGTCTCGTGAATCGGATCCGCTTTCTCTGTTGAGTCTGTTGTCAGTTTTCAATTTTTTCGTCACATTTTGTGCGTTTTTCAGTCAGGTTCCGATGACAGATTTGTATTTGTGGTACTTACGTGCGTTTTTTCCTGTTTGCTGTTTGTGGTCTTTTGGATTGATTGGTGTCGTCACACAGATAGCTTACCTATCTTCTAGTCAATAGCTTCTCCATTCAAGTAGGTGCCGGCCGACGGGTATTGTATTTGTAGTAGAAATTCTCGACGTTTTCTTAAGACGATAGAGTTTTGATTTACTGACTATCACTATCAGTAAATAAGGGAAGGGTGTTGTTGCCTTGGAGTATTTTGTAGACAAATCTGTTGGTTTTGTGTTCTGGTTTGGTGCTCCACCATTTTCAGAGCCCACGCACCGCTACTGAGTCTCGACACCCCTCTGAACCCTTTCTTTTGTCCCTGTACATCTGTGAAGTATAATATAGACGTTTCCACAAACCAATGTTCCTTATTGAAAAAGATTAGGAATTTCACAATTTGCAGAAAAATTCAGTTCATAACTGTTCTATAACAATCGATTATTGCCAGTTAGAATCAAGTTGAGGTTTAACTGTTTCAGGTGCTCGCCATAGAACGGTGGGATACAGATGCTGTGGAAGAATTCCTCAAAACCCATCTGGAACCGGTAAATAAAGAAGAGGACAAGGACTATCTGAAAACCAACAGAGTCTGAAGTGCTCCAACCTGAAACGGTGATGTCTACGGTTTTTAGCCTATTCATTTATAATGTAACTGTTACGGAATACTTTTTTCCTTTAAGGTGTACATAAATAAATTAGCAAATAAATAAAAACAGGCCGATTCCCTGTGTGTTTAGCCAATCGAGGTTCCGTAGCCAATTGGGGATCGGGATCTGTTTCTGTCCTTATATCCGACTTATTCCTCTAACCACCTTTCTACTAAACGACTTCCACTGTAATTGCCTTTTGAAAATATAAGTTAATGGACAGTTATTATCGTGTGTATGTATTAAAGGCAGGGAAAAAGAAAAAGCGTGAAGTGTTGAGAATAATTATAACAACGATGGTTTTAATAGAGCGGGATGCACGGGGACACGGTTTACAGATGAGAATGAAGAACAGGGAACTACCAGACAGGAGGGCAGTGGGGGTAGTAGTAACAAGACGATGAACTAAGGATAGCAATCACAGCTAACCACACACTGTCCAATAATGATTGTTTCCAATACTCCCCCTCAATCATACAAAATACAGCTAATATCTCATAAGTACAACATTTTATAAAATTTAGCAATCACCATCATAACAGATGAAAAACTCAATATGGTAATCTTATCCTCTAATAAACTCCAAAAAGACAATAACGATAGAAAGATGTTGAAAGCATAACAATAACAATTCAGAAACAGACAATAACAATTTAGAAACAGACAACAGTTATCACAAACTATCAGGACCATCACAAATACTCAAGGAATCACGAAATCTCTTGAACTTCACATAAGCCAGAGCCTTGGTAAAAAAAAACCAGTCATGCAGCATGACTTAATGAGCGAATTTTCAAAGAAATATTCGAATTAATGGCTATGGTTTTGAATAAAGGAAAACTTCGGTCTAAAATTTGGTTTTCTATGTATATTCTCTTCGTATTTATTTTAATTTGTACGTTTTGTCCATCCTGATTCTACCGTTTGTTATGAGTAGATTCCTTGTTCCTTCTGAATGGCCTTTCGTCTTGACTACGATTTCAGGCCTGGTATCTAAAACCAGTTCAAGATTTGCTCTACTAGGTAGGTAGATCCTTCCTTCTTCATTGATATTATTTTTATCATGTTAAGTACCTACCTACCTTTGAATATCAAATATTCGTATGATACTGATAATAAATTGATAAGATACCTACCTAACCTTCTTCCTCCTACTGTTAGTACCTAAATTGAATAATTTGAAATAGATTTTTTCTTTCGTCTTCCTTCTAGTAATACGTGGGCCGGTACTTGTCTATCTATGAAGGTATCATAACAATTATATGTCAAATGGGAAATTCAAGGAGTTGTACTAATCGTTTGCCTCCCCCTTTTTTGCTTCGAACTCTCGTCTTCAATTAATACTTCTCACATTTTTCAATCTGACCACTCTAAGGGGGTGGGGGGGGGGGGTAAGAGTTTAAAGATTATCCTAGTTTTGGGTAATTTTTGCGCACTTTAAATGCTCTAATTTAAGAACGGATTTAGATATCTAAAATCCGATTTCACCATCGTGTTCAGCGTGCAAAAACCTTTAAAATGAGGGGTCACTTGTTAGAAAATAACATTTTGGGGATTTTTGGGTAATTTTTGCGCACTTTAAATGCTCTAATTTGAGAACGGATCAAGATATCTAAAATCCGATTCCACCATCGTGTTCAGCGTGCAAAAACCTTTAAAATGAGGGGGTCACTTGTTGGAAAATAACATTTTGGGGATTTTTGGGTAATTTTTGCGCACTTTAAATGCGCCAAAACCCTCCTTAGAGTAGGCCAATTTCGCCCATCTTCGAACTTAGCCTTTCGATTGCCAAGATAGATTTTTTGTGCAAATTTGAGCTGTTTATCTCAATTCTATCGAGAGTTATCGTCTGGAGTGACACATATATATATATATATATACATATAAAAAAGTGTTAAATTTCAGGAATCGTTTTAGAATGGTCTGAAACGGATTTCTATGAAGAAAATTTCCAAAAATTTATATTATTTAAATTTCGAAGCCATTGCAATAGCTTCATTTTCTTTGAAAATTCGCTAAAACATCAGCCAACTGCTTATCTGAGGAAACGTATATAAGCTTGAAAGTTTCATTAGCCACCAACTGCCTAATAAAATGGTATTTTACGTCTATATGTTTACTACGCTTAGTCTCCCACGTTTGGGCCATTTTAATGCATGACTGATTATCCTCATGAACTAACATAGGATAGACGAAATTGGAAGATATTATTTCCTTCAATAATTGACCCAAAAACAAACATTCAGTTGAACAACTTGCCAACGCAACATACTCAGCCTCGCTAGATGAAAGTGCTACAACGCTCTGTTTCTTGGAACTCCAACATACTACATTATCGTTCAGCTTAATCATATACCCAGAAACACTTTTCCTATCCGTCGGATCTGATCCAAAATCAGAATCAACATAGGATACTACCTGAACATTTTCAGGTGACTTCCTATAAACAAGGCCTAAACTCTTTGTCCCATTCAGGTATCTTAAAACATTTTTCAAGTGATTCCAATGCGTCTCATTCCAACCACTCTGGTATCTTCCAAAGAATGAGATCGCGTAGCACAAATCTGGCCTACTCCCTAGCATCACATACATTATGCTTCCCACAAGCTCCCTATAAGGGAATTTCGTATTACAAGAATCAACTTTTGGTAACACCAAACCTGGCTGAACGGGTACAGTCTGCACATCGCAGCCAGACATCCCAAAGTAGTTCAAAATCTTTTCAATCAACATTTGCTGACTTATTCTAAGTTCATTGTTTAAACGCTCAATTTCTAAACCTAAAAATATTATTTTATTTCGTGACCCTAAGTCCTTGATATCAAACAACTTCTTTAAGTGCTGCTTCACAATATCTATTTTGCATGAATCCTTCGAAAATAGCAAAAAATCGTCCACCCAAATCAGTATATAAACGCTGCCATTAAAATATAAACAAGGATCTATCTCCGACCTTCTGAACTTCAGACGCTCCAATTTCTCGTTAACATACAAATTAAAACATTTAGGAGATTGTCTTAAACCATACAGAGCCTTTTTTAGCTTACAGACGTACCCACTTGGAACATTATCTAAACCATCAGGTGGTTGCATGAACACAGGTTCACCACAGAGCTCACTGCTCAAAAATGCAGACTTCACATCAACCTGGGCGATCACCAAATCATCCTCAACCGCCAATGCTAACAGAACACGTAACGTCACCATCCTAGCCACCGGACTAAACACAACTTCTTCGTCCCCAACCGGCAGCTGATAGCCCCTGGCAACCAACCTAGCCTTCAGTACGTCGCAGCCATCGACTTTCTTTCCTCCTCTCTCGCTCTCCTCGTCTAAGCACAGGGACGGGAATAATCTGTCTCCGACCACTGACAGGAGTCGTAGAAACCGGAGATGTATCAAGATCCCCATCTTCTCGATCTACTGCATCCATGAGAGGCTCATCAACTGGACCGATTTCATCACCACCGACGTCAACTACGGGCAGGCGAACCCTTTCATCAAAAACAACCGACCTCGTGGTCACCACCTTACGACGATTTGAGTCCCACAACCTATACCCGTTGTCGCAGTAACCAATGAGCTACAGGCGCATAGAACGTTCCGCCAATTTGCCGCTCCTGTCCTCAGCCGGAATATGAGCGTAGGCGTCGCATCCGAAAACGCGAATCTTGTTCAAGTCGGGTTTGAAGCCACACCACAACTCAGCCGGAGTTGTATTAGGCTGTGCAAGAGCACGCGTCGCTACACGATTCAACAAATAGACAGAAGTCATGACAGCTTCACCCCACATTTCACGAGAAAATCCAGAATCAATTATCAAACACCTGGCCATCTCCATCACAGTCCTATTATAACGTTCCGCTTTCCCATTGTTCTCAGGGTTACGCGGTATACTGTACATAATGTTTATACCCTTATCAACACAAAACTCGCGAAAGGTTCCGGACGTGTACTCACCCCCGTTATCGCACCTGAGATTACGAACACACCTACCGAATTTATTCTCCACTAACAAAACATACTTACGGAGATAGGTCTACACCTCACATTTGTTCTTCATGAGGAACACCATCCCGAAATTCGTGTAGTGGTCCAAAAACGACACATAGTAGTTTTTTCCGTCGTGTGTGGGAGGCGTGATTCTGCCACAGACATCGGATGACACCACTTCCAAAACACCTGTGGCTTTTCGCTCAGCAGGTATCTCCTTTTGAAACGTCGATCACATCACAAGCACCACCGATCGGGTACCTACTAGAATGTCCCATTCGCCTATGTTTCAAAACACAATCACTAGCAGTAGTATTTGCCACAGCCGTAGATCTCAACTTCAGAGTTATGTAGTAAAGGTTTCCGTATTTTATACCTACTAACACAGTACGATTGTCTTTTACAATGTTCACATGATCGTCATTGAAAACTACCTTCATCCCACTTTCAACAATCTTCTTTACTGATAATAGATTAAACGAAAGGTTCATACAGGCGTAGACATTCTTAAGAGAAATCGGGGTACCATCATTCGACACAACAGGAAGAACACCGACAGTTCCACCAATGATGCACTCTCCTAGCTTCGCAACTCCAATTCGCAAACTCGTTTCACACGAATCAATCAAAAACTGCCCGAGCTCAGACTTAATTAGATGATGGGTAGCACCACTGTCTATTACGAACTGAATATCACCTCCCGACTGCGTCACGCAACACAAGTCCTTATCAGGTTGTTTACAATTGTTATCAGATTTAGCATCCATGCCAGTCGTGAGGAAGGCTATTTCATCATCGCTCGTCTTGTCCAATGTGACATTCGCAGATCTGTTGGTTGGACACTCTGATCTCTTATGACCCCTTCCACGACACCGATAACACTTGCCGGTAAAGTTAGCACCCGAATTGTTCCGCGGAGAAGTACCCGCATTATCCCTTCTTCCGTGATTTTGACCGTCCCGTCCACTTCCTCTTCCTGCTCCTCCAAAATGGCCACCACGAAAATTATTTTTGCCATTTCCGCCCCGATACGAACCTCGAAAACCGTTCCCTCGACCAACAAAGGCGTTTTCTTGCACAAGCGAATCCGAATTCTCCGGTTTTCTCTGATCGAGACGTTCGCTCTCCGTCAATAGCTTGTTTCTGACGAAGTCCTTCGTGACATGTTCGGAATTTGCCGAGAACAAAACATCTATCGAGGTAACAATCGGATCGAACTCACTCGGCATCGAACTTAGGAGCTGAGAGATGTATTCACCGTCACTCATTGTACCGCCCGATTCTTTAATTCCAAGCACAATTCTATCGAATTCGACGAGAAAGTCCTTCATGCTTGCTTGACGGGAGTACACCATGTTCCGCAACTGCTTCTGCAACTGAACTCTGGTTTGCATACCTCTCTGAAAAAACGTCAACTTCAGAGAATTTACCATTTCTCTTGCCGTACATTTTTCCTTAATCAAATCCAGAACGCAGTCAGACGTGCATTGGACGATCAAATCCCGCGCTCTAGCATCACGTGTGCGCCATTCCTCAAGACCAGAGTCGGGCTTGGGTGTGTAGACCACATCAAGACAATTGTTCCTTTCCAAGAGTCTCTCCACCCGGAAAATCCAATTCCCTAAGCCTGTTCCGTCAAACGGTTTGATGTTGACCGGCTGCGATGTCGTAAATAATGCCATCTTCGATTTTTCCAGCATGAAACGGAACAACGGACAAACCGAAACGCTTCACCAGCACGAACAGACCAACGACACAAAACGACCGACTTTACGCAACTCACGAACTTCAAAACTTAACGCACTGACAGTTTGCTCAACAACTAACCACTGCCTGGGCCCATAACCTAAAGGCAGGGAAAAAGAAAAAGCGTGAAGTGTTGAGAATAATTATAACAACGATGGTTTTAATAGAGCGGGATGCACGGGGACACGGTTTACAGATGAGAATGAAGAACAGGGAACTACCAGACAGGAGGGCAGTGGGGGTAGTAGTAACAAGACGATGAACTAAGGATAGCAATCACAGCTAACCACACACTGTCCAATAATGATTGTTTCCAATATGTATGTGTGTGAAAATCCAACTTTTTCTGTCTATATACCTATTGTTATTTGGAATAAAATAGCACGGTTAAAAAAAGAAATAATATTACATCGTTCTGGATTGGAGAAGAGTAGGACTAAAATCTGTGCCGTTTGGATAAAAGGCGGCATCCCGAAGGCTCTGGAGAAACCCTTTTCGGCGTCTCATGAAAAGAACTGTGACCGCAATGAAATTTTAAAGAATGTTTAAACACGAAATTTGAACAAAAACGTTTGTTGTTGAGGATGTTGGAGGACGGTCGGTGGGCATGGGAAAGCAAACGAGTAGAATAGCCTGAACAGAAGGTAACCGAAACTCGAGCACTTTTTGGGCTTTGTTTTGTGCGTTGTTCGGTTGGCCTCAATGTACGGCTTGACCAATGAGAGACAGCACTTTTGCTTGTCACTTTCCCACCGTAGGACAAAATTCGGTCATTCAATAAATTTCCCAAAATTATACTGTTTTTGCCCCACAACTTCATTATTGTTTCTTTTAAGCCTTCCTTCAACCTTTCAGAAGAAGAAATTTTAAAAAATCCCCATAGCAGAGAACTTTTACCCCCGTTGGCTGGCCTTCATAAGGTATCACCATTGTGATCTCCTCTTCAGCACAAATGGGATCGACAGAAACAATAATGTGCCATAACCCATGGGTCGGGAATTAGCTGATTGTTTTTTTATTTTTTCATTTATAATTGTGAGAACGAATTAATGGTGGTTTTGTAGAAGTAGCTGTAGTTTATAGAAATAAACTGTATTTCAACGCTGCCTACTTCAAATCTGTGATGTCACATGGTCATGAGCTCGATGGCAGTTGGTAGGGCGTTGCCCATTTGAACCTTGTTCTCCTTCCAATACATGGATGCTGTCAAAGCAAAAATTAAGATTAAATACGTGGGTATAGAGCTCAATGCCTTTTGAATGAAACTTACTTGACTTCAGAGGCGTTGCGTCCATAAGGCCAATTGGGCCACTGCCCTGGCACCCAAAAACAGGAGTTTAAAAAAATTCAACCATGTGTTCAATTGGCATTTGAATTTCCCTCCGTACACTGTACCTAGCATTTTTCACAAAGTTCAGCAGCGACTCGCCGGATTTCTCTGGCTGTGGATATTCAGTATTCTATTAGAGCATTCGTGGTGGTTCCTTCTTGTTAGAAGTGTGTTATTGGAATAAAGCTACAGTAATCGATGTCCTGTGATCGAAACCTAGGCTCCTGAAACAGGCAGGTAGGTCCTGTGTTCTCATGGCAACTGAGAAAAGTGACCCGTCCGTGCATGCTGAGTCGAGTAAAAATGTTGTCTGCCACACCCACTTTGGGCCCCGTCCCCAGAATCTGATTTCCACCCCAAAATCCTTCGTTCCTTTTCACAATCGATTCGATCCCTTCAGTTTTTCGTCTCGATACGAGATGCTTCGTCTTCTGATTTGTTTTTGTTGTCTTGTGAATCACACCGCTTTCTCTGTTGTCAGTTTTCAATTTTTTGCGTCAAATTTTGTGCGTTTTGCGTTCAGTCCGGTTCCGATGATGGAGTTTTATATGTGGTGCCTACATGTGTTTTGTCCTGTTTGCTGTTTGTGATCTTGTTGTTCGGTGATTGATAGGCGTCAGCACAGATAGCTTACCTAGTTTCCAGCCAGTAGCCTCTACATTCAAGCAGGTGCCGGCCGACGGGTATTGTATTTTAGTTTACCATATTTTTGTAACATGAATTCTGTGGCTAATTCGCAGTAAAAATTGCCGACGTTTTCGTACGACGAGTGTTGATTTGCTGAATATCACTCTATCAGTAAATAAGGGAAGGGTTTGTTGCCTTGGGGTATTTTGGTTTTATGTTAGTTTTGTGTTCTGGTTTGGTGCCTCACGGTTTTCAGAGCCCACGCACCGCTACTGCTTGACATTATTCCTAAGACCGAAGTGCAAAAGGTCTGGCTGGTTTTGGTATACATCTTGTGAGAGTCCCCCCAGGGAACTAAACTCACCAGTCCATTAAGTCATTTAAATTAGACCATTTGTAGCATGGCAATGTTGGCTACCTTGCGAGCATTCCGCCACCGCACTGGATCAGGATGATGAAAAACGCCAAACATACGCTTTCAACTCCAACATTTATTTCAACAAAACGTTCATAATAAAAGAAAACGCAAACTAACGAGGGAAAAAAAATATAATTTCATTTTTGTCCACTTCCTCTCGAAAAATGTACAGGTACAAAATTCAAACTAATCCTTAAAAATTAATAAACGTTAAAATACAAAAGGACATAAATAATGTTCGTTCGTAATAATAAGTAAAACACACATTCAATCTAATTGGGTATCTAATTATGTGTATCCACGTTCTCTCCAAAGTATCTCTGTGCTGTCATCACGGAGGTAGTCTCAAAAAGAAATAATTTAATAAGTAGTTAGAAATTAATTTTAATACAAATAGTAAATAATATTTATTTAAAAAAGTTGTCCGATTCTCGGCATTTTTGTAGCACACTGATTTTTTTTGTTTTTTAACAGTATCACATCATTTTTTTCTTCTTTTTTTTCCTAACTTGTCGAGATATAATCTTATCGCCGATTTACAGTTTTTCTATTTTAAGTAACGTTTATTACGATCTTAATACTAACATCAGTCAACATGCTACAAATGCTTCGAATTACGGTCACAACCACGAACAGAATACAATAAAATCACTTTTAATTCGACACATTAATAAAATCGTAGAATTCGAACTCTTCTTAAAATTGATCACTGAATGGCTGAATTTTTTTTGTTGGAATATTTTCATTATTACCTGGTTGATTTTATGATTGACAAATCTATTTTATTTGTTTTTAACTGTTCATTTATTTGTTATTTTTATTTTTGCATGTTCGGGAACATCAGGAATACCTCGTAGTCAGTGATCGAATTTCCGAGTTCTAAGCGTTTAATACAAACCATTCGAATATGTAGAATAATTTCCCATTTCGTATCGAGGAAGAAAAAAACTCGATAATAAAACGTAAGAAAATGAGAACATGTTTCAGCATGAACAGCTTTCTCATTTGACAAATTACTTAGTTTTAATTTGCTTGCCCTAAGAGCTCATGAATTTAGTTAAGGGGTCAATGCAATTTTTTGATTTCTTTAACACGAATTATTGCGCAGGCCTGAATGAATCGGGTTCACGTCAAGTGAAAATTAGGCCCACTTTACCTAAATACATCAAGGTAAGTTACCTCTTTTATAATTCGACGAGTTTCAGGTAACGACAGGCGTGAGAACTTATTTGAAGGAAATTCAAAACTCTTTTTTTTGTGTGATCTAAATTAATTCATCGACAGTATTTCAATAAAATTGACCAATAAGCCTGGAAAAATACTCGAATTTCAACTTTTTCCCCCAACCTTCGTTTCCTGAAACCATCGACCATTAGGTTTCGTTACCTGTTTCATTTTAGTAATAACTCGAACAACAGTACAATCAAATTCCATCGCCTTTGAAGGTTGTGATATTTTCATGGCAGTCGTATTAGAAAACGAGAGTGGTGTGGTGAAAACCGTACAATTTTCAACTCAATTCTCAAAATTCTTCAGTTTTCGCTGTGTAACGTGAACATGCTCTAATTAGCTTATTTTTACACCCAACTTGTAATTTTTTTCAGTTATATTTTTCCAGTATCTGAGGGCAGCGTCAAACTTACATTTTTTTGTTTAAATTAACAAAACAATTATTTACAATCTTGCATTGATTGTACAGTAAAATACTTTCAAAAACCAATAGTTTTTTTTTAGGTCGTGAGCTATTTTAATGAAGCCCTTCATTGTCTACCGGGACTCGAATTCTCCATATTAGAACGCAGTGTATCAAAAACGTACTATATATTACTATACTTTAAGAATACTAATTTTTCTTATCCTCGAAGAGAGAGCTGACATCCGAAAAATATGAAGCGAAAACATTTTATAGTAGTGACTAGACAAATGAAAAAACCAAATAAAATCACATCGGCGGCCTTTTAGGTGGTCGGTTATTCTTTCTGTAACAAAATACACGATCATTAATATAATCATTATATACTTAATTAGCTCAGCGTTTTTCAAATTAGGTCTACAGTTTACAGTGATGAGCTGAAAATTTCACGCCAACGTCTGGAAAATGCAACTCTTTTGAAACTTGGTATTGGCACACGGGAAAAAATGAGTTTTTGAATATTGTCGGTCTTACCGTGGACATTGGATAAATAAACGTTGATGTACTCTCTTTTCCCAAGGAGTTCTCTGCGACGCAGGTGTAGGTTCCCATGTCCTCCCATTGGATGGAATCGACCTCCATGTCACCACCTTCGTGAAACTGAGAAACAGAAAATTATCATTTATTTATTTAATCGTAGTTTCAAGGTAAGATAGGTGAGTATATCGACATTGCGCTCCTTCAGCCATATTATTCAGGCTCCTATTGACAGACGCCTATTCGAAGCAGTTTTTCGTTGATTTGGGTCTTACTGGATTAAATTCCTAACTGAAGAGCAAGAATATTAAAAAAGATACCACCAGTAGGTAAGGTAGGTAATTAGAGTTTGGTTGGGTCTTTAACTTTAAGCGGATGGCCATACTAGAATGCCGATGTGTCTCGTATAATTGTCGGATGAAAGCTATGTACATTTACCCCAAAAATTTACGTTTGTAATTTTCTGCTCGCTATAGGCGACTAGGTTATGCAAAACCAGCATGACATATATGTGTGTTGAAGGGTTTGGAGACTGCGCCGTGTCGTAGCTGCGGATGCTGTGACGAAATAGTGTACCTATACCTACAATACTACGGTACCGCTATGGTATGTTTCGTCAATGTACACTGCGTTTTCATATCAAATCAATTTACACAAGTTCGACTCAGATAAGAGTTATCAAAACAAGTTAGTCTACTTTGCCAGCAAAAAGTAAAGCTTGGTTTCAATTTCCCATTAGTTTAACATTTTATCACACTTCCTATTGATTTCAAAAATAGCCGCAGAAAAGTGTTTCAACATGACATACATTTCAATATGACACTCCCTTCGTTTTTTGACTCGAACACCGTAAAGACTTGCGGGTTGCTGTAGTTACTTGAGTAGGTACATCTCTTCTTCGTGTTTGTAGATTTGCCTTTGATTTTCATTCGATCAAGCTTTATCATGTCGGAATGTCAGCAATTTATTGTGTATTATTTTATAAATAGAAAATATACTTTCTCGACCATCCGGCGTCGGTTTTGGGCTGCCAAACTACATACGGAAGGTATTGTCTCCAAACAACGAATGGATATACCTACCTAGTGTACCTACTTTGACGATATCCACCCATCTAGCAGGTATGAATAAACTATTTTTAATCCATATTTGATATCAGTAAGTTATTCCATTTCAACTTTTGGGTATAGGAACTTACGAATGTATTTATACGAAAACAGCGTTCCTTTATAATAATTTGGCTGACTTATCGTCAACTCATCTGCAGAAGGTAAGTGAATAGATGACCACAATCACTAATTAGGATCAGTTTACGCTCACTTATCTTTATAAGGATTACAAAACCATTGTAGTAGGTAAGTATGCTGAAAGTCACTTTTCACTATTACGTAGGTACGTACTGTAAACTAGTACGGAAAGGGAGAAACATGATCATTGCCATAAAAAAAAATTGCTGCGAGATAAGTGTGGGAACAACCAAATTCCACTTTTGACTAGTGCAGCGAATTTGGATGTTTCTTGAGAAATTTAAACTGATCTTGGGGTTGGGCATTTGATTAGCTAATTGCTCGACCTATTAATTGGTGACGATTGCAAAGAATAAACCTTAATATCTCACCTTGAACCTGGGGTGGTCGATCAGCTTGCCGTCCTTCGTCCAGAAAACTCGTGGACGCGGTATGCCGTGGGCTCTGCAGGGAACTCTCACGTTGTTACCGATGTCCTGAAGCGTCATCGGGCTGAAAACTGTGAACCTGGGAGCTACCTGTCTGGGACAGTCTCCCGAGTTCAGAATTTCGGATTCAGCTCCTGTAAAAATATAGAGGACAATATAGAAACTCTGATGAAGTATCAGAGGGATATAATCAAGTTTGTAAACTTGATATATCCCAGGAATATAGAATCTTAGGAAATTGTGTTCCCCAAATATAGCACTTTCAAGTTCGGGTTTTTCTATGTCAAATGCAAGGTTCTTCCAAATATAAATTCAAGGTTTCTTTAAGAAAAAAAATTATGCGATTGTTTGTCTTTCCGTTTCACATTAGAAACCTTTCACTTTAAGGCTAAATGCAAAGAGTTTAGTTGAAAAATCCACCACCACGTGGCAGCACCAAAATCTGATTTGGAAAAACTTGGATTTGATTGAAACTGACAAACTTCGATTTATTTGTACCTAGGTACGCACTTACCTACTAGATTTATCATGAAAGCTGTAACCTACCTACCTCCTTGTGCTGCTATCTTCCACACAGGTAACAGGAATAGGTAGCCTACGGTTAAGAAACTGTGCAAAGTTCTTCTTCCCACCTTTTGTAAGTGCTGGTAGCTACCAAAATACTGAACTCCCCATAACACTGCCTGCACGCCCCGCATTATTGCCATTAATTTTTTTATGTTCCTCGCCCCACCACCACCACCAGCATGCGTACATGTCAGCGTACCAACCACAACCAATGTACTCGGATCTCAAGGTCTTGCGAAAAAAAAACCTCAGCGAAAAAGCTATTTCAGGATCCTTGTCGCGTTTACTTTGTACGCTACCCTACCAGACCTTTTTTTTTCTGTCTCGAAAATCCCATTTTTGAACCTCCATTAAAACGAAATGAAGGGGGAAAAAATGGACACAGTTTTATTAGCTCTTTCAGTAGGAATACGTACATCACCTTCTATTATGTCGGGTTTTTTTCTCCTCCAACTTTTTTCGAGAATTTTGGGCAACCATCGAAAAAAGGGAAGTCATAATATCAACGTACAGGGCCCAAAGGTTTATACCGAAACCATTTTTTTCTTCCCACTTTCTGCCTTTTTGTTATCTCATTTTTACGAGTTGTATATTTCTGCAAGGGACCGCCGAGGTTTCTTACTTCAAGATGCGCGAAAACACGCACGCTTTATTATTATTATTATTGCTTCCACGTATTCATGCAAGAGTCGAAAAAACTCATGTCGTCCAAAATCAAAATTTCCTCTTTTACTTTGCGTTAGAGACACCAAGGAACAAATTTGGATCTGTGCTCGTCTGTCCCAATTCTTTGTAACCACCATTTCTCATCGAATGAAAAAGAGACAAACGAGCTGAAATTCGCAGTGTACCTACGTGCGGGTTAATCCACAGATCGTTCGTTCACGATTTACTTAATCAAAATCCGACCGTCTTTTCTGCTCGGCCAGTTTTGTTGAAATTTTCAGGGATCGTGCAGACTCTGATGTTCCCCCGTGGATTTCATCGCGTCCAGAATGATAACAGCGTAGGAGCATGCGCGAACAACGAAAACCTTGAAACGAATGAATTTTTGGTTCTATTCGACCGGATTTGCCGTATTTTCAGGGACCAGACTGGGTCCCTGATGGTCCGTTGCGTTAATTCGAAAATTCGCACATATGGTCATGCTGCATGACTGGTCTACTACGGTCTTAACTGCAAGTACGTATCATAGAGTTAACAGAAATTTCAGTAGGTAGGTACCTAACAAAAGTGCTTGTTTTGTATAGACTGTATCTAATTGTCCATTTGGTTGCTTCGATACCTAACCTACATTTTTTGGTATTGGGAAAAAACCGTACTCTTAACAACTGAAAATCCTTAAGTGACCCACAGCCAAACAAACATTATTAATATCCACATAAGATTGATTTGTAGCTGAAAATTACCTTCGACGACGACGAGGGACGATTCGGTGGTGAATCTTTCGCCGCCAGAAACTGCTTGGCAGGTGTATTCACCCTGGTGTTGGGGAGTGACGCAGTCCACGATGTATCGGGTTACCACTTTTCCCAAACCGAAACCTCTTATTTTATTGTCTTCTTCCAGCCCCTGTAGCAAAGACAGACGTGAATTAATAATAGGTAGGTAGGTAATTGTATCATATTAACATTTATGCTAGTACCTCGGTACATAGCATAATAGTAGGATAAAATTATCTATACAGAACTAATGACTAGTGGGTTTGGGTTCATCGTCAGTTCCCCAATCAACAAAGAAAACAAGAGTATAGGCACATACCTACTCGTATGTAGGTACCTACTTTGTAATGGAAGCACTGCGTAGTCATATTTTTTGCCTTTTTCATATGAACACGTCATAATTTTGATTAATGAATCATTTATTCCCTTAATTTAGATCACTATAAACACAAATCCGACAGTAAAAACCCCGTGTTTTTTATTCTTTCATTATTCTCAAGTTGAAGTGTAGGTAAATTTTACGTAAGTTTTTTATTCTTTCATTATTCCCAAGTTGAAGTGTAGGTATAGTTTACGTAAGTTTTTTATTCTTTCATTATTCCCATGTTGAAGTGTAGGTATATTTTACGTAAATTTTTTACTATTTTATTATTCCCAAGTTGAAGTGTAGGTATTTACGAGTTCGCGATCCTTGAAACGTACGTAGCGGCATGAAAATGACCTGAAATGTTGAGGAACTGTGCGGGCTAGTCTCAAGACGTTCTAACAAAATCCAAATTTTAGAGGGCACAGGTGTTACCATGTACACTTTTCAGTAAAAAGAAAAAGAAAAAAGCGTTGTGGCTGTACAACCTATTGCTCCCATTTCGTATCAATTTTACATACAACGATAGTTTTACAATTTTTAAAAATTCAAACATGACTTCAATTTCAACAACAGACAACAAAATTGGCAACCAAATTCGACGCTGAGATCTAGATAACACAAAATCTGATGTTTATGGAACAAGTAACTCCTAACCACATCGAACAGTTAGGAACATACCTACGCCGTTTCCTATATTTGGATGCATCCTCTTGCTAGGTTCAACTAACAAACAAGACCCTAAGTACATTTCATTGTTTTCAAACGAGGAAATCCCAAATACAACTCGGAGTTAGTTACCTACCTAATTTTTATTTTATTATTTTTATATAATAATATTTTTACATTTTTTAAAAAATTAGGTTTCATGCATATCCTACGGTGATGATCGTACAATATCGTCGAAATTTTCATCATATCCACCTCATGGAGGTTACTACTAGAATCTGTCAATCATTCGCGAAAAAAACACCAATTTTCTCGAGGAGCCGGTTCCTGTGAGCAACTACTATATTAATCTCAAGGCCTCATCACATAGACATTGACAACTAAATCATAGGCGTTTTACCGAAGTCGAAGGTCAAATTATTATTCTTTTCCCCCTAGAAAATTAGGAGACAAAGGCCTTTTGAAACAAATTCGAGATCCACTATATTCGACTGATGGAGTTGAAAATGACCGCAAATTATAATAAATAATAATGTTCAACAGGTGTGTCGGTCTTCCTGGTCCTAAACTAGATATAGGTACCGACCTACCATAGAGTGTACAATAGGCTACAATAATTATTAAGAGTATAATTTCGATCGATGATTTGATTATGGAAATCTAATTTATTTCAGCTGATCAATTTCAGAAGTACAAAACGGCGGTTTCACCTATTCATTTGTGATCTTAAATTCTAGTAATGGGGTCAGGGATTTTATCCGGACTGAACCTTATTCCTTCTTCAACTTTTAGGTAGGTACAATCCCAATATAGGTGCAGAAACAAAGAATACGGATGTTTCAGGATGCATTACGAGTAACCGCAGTAAGTACCGAGGTTTGATCTGTACCTGGTCAAAAACAAGTCGAAACATGATGAACTGAAAGTGCTCTAATCGATGTAAACTCGTGGAAACACCGATTTTCTTTGTGCAACTAATACCTAAGTACTTATAATGGGATTGCACCAATGTTTCTCTCAACATATTTTGACTCGATTCGGATAAAGTGTGTTTCAATAATCTCGAATAATTTTTCTTGACGAAAATTGAGTTAAACTCGAGTTTTTTTGGGCTGTCAAAATCAAAACTGTCAAATTTAGCTGTATTTTATAATTTGCACATACGGTTATGCTGCATGTATGGAACTTTCTTATCAACTCATCATAATTTTTCCCTGTCCTTACCCTAGTGACGGCTAGTCGTCCTTTGAACCACTCGACTTGGGGCATTGGACCTCCTACAGCGTCGCACTGGAGTTCCAACCTCGATCCGGCAACAACCGTCGTCGTGCCGCCAAGCTCGTGGTGCGCCTTCACCCAGTCTTTCTTCAAATCAGGTCGTGGATCCTCTGGAAAGAATTGGAACGATCCAGTTGAATAATTCTGGAGAGTGAGCTCAACATGGAATAATGAAAAGAAGCGCGTTGGAATACTTGAGGCAGCTCCTCCGTCCCCCTCCGGAACGTGTCCGTATATCCTTCAAATTAAATATATCTTCCTAAAATCCAAGTGTACTGGTTTAAACAGCTACTAGGTCGTCTCCCGACCGCCTTCACGCACGTCCCGTTCTCTTCACAAGACCTCAAATCAGTTGCTTCCTAGTGTATCCAATCGTCAAGATACAGCGAGTTCTAGAATGATATTGTCATCCACACACACATCAAGCGATGGGTTAGTGAACTGGTCGGACTTGCCATTAGTGCAAATTTGAGGACCACGACAGCGTGTTTAATAGTCTGCAACTCTATACTCGCCACACAAAGATAAGAGTTCCATCCTGCTGCTCAGTCCGCTTACTGACCAGTGAGGTAACCACCATGAATATACTATTTTTGTTCTTATACGTGGCAGCAGAAGTGCATGACTTGATCTTACTTGATAGTGTTCCAGCTAACCATTAAATACTAAAAAACAACCATTTAAAATATACCTCTAGCCTTTAAAATTTTTTTTAAACAATAAAAACTAAACTAAAAACTAAAAAAAACTATTTTATTACCTATATAAATATTTGATGAACAAAAAATCTGGGATGATGTACAGGCAAAAAGGCTCTATATCCACTAAATAAATCTGAAGGATGTGGTCTGGACCTAAAGTGCCACAGAGCTCTAAGGAAGAAAGAGCGCGTGCATATATCGGCACGAGTGCATCATGGTCTGGCCACTCGGGTATAATTATGCAGGCCGTGTCTCAACAGGTGGTCGTTGTATTGGGCATCATAGGATATCACGTAGGGAAAAATCATTACAAATCAAATAATGTCCTAACTGCGCGCAAATATTGGTGGATTGCTCATTGATTTAGAACGCTCCATTAACTCCAGAACGGATGTGAAGTGAGGTGTAGATGTAGGCGATGTTGTAGGTGCACATGGGGCGACCTAAGTACCACTGAGTACTCGGGTATAATAATTGGATCGGTGTATAATTTAAGGAGAGATAGGTATTGAGACGTGGAATGTAATCATATTTCCCGGTGGCCATGCAATACTTGATAAAATGCGAAATTCCATCAGTAAGACTTCACGTTGACTCACTTGTTCTGCTCGAGACAAACAACGGAATCCCATTGCACAGGTAAGTGCAACGGAACATCAACGAAACGTACACTTGGAAGAGCGCGTTGACGGTAAAACTTTGAACGCGTCGGACCATTCGGAATTGAGTCGATGAGCTGTTTTCGGGAAATCGAAACCAAATACCGAATTCGACGGCAATTCAAGAGCGGTTAACTTGTCCAAGAGAGTGAGAAAGGGGCCGAGAAAAACAGTCGACACGCTCATCATAGGCTTCGCAACTCGACTGATGAAAGACCGAAAGTTATTTCGCGAGGCGACTCTCGCCCTTCTAGAAAGATGGGAAACTTGTCCGGACAAGGACCGTCATCGGTCGAGGTAAACTGAGATGAGGGCGATTAGATGCAGGGCCTCGATCCGCGGTAATACGAGGTATCCGGGTTAAAACTAACATCCTCAGATTACAAAAGCGCATAAGTAATTTAGGCTCGCAATTTTCAATGATTAGCGGTTATTTCAATAATTTGGCCAGGTTGCAGTCTTGATCGGCATAACTGTTTCTGTGCAGCGCAAGTAGACGTATAACAAATTTTCTCCATACTCTTGATTATTTTAGAAATCACCGGCGTGAACATGGAGTAGTTCCAAATCATCCGCACTAGTAACACTGATTTCTTATACTTACGACATTTTTGAATGACAGTTATTATAACGCAGTGGTAATTCGTATTGTGCAGGTAAGTTTACTCACCATTGCGGTATGGGAGAGGCGACAGCGAGTTCTGGAAAATACAAATTACAAGAAATTAGTACCAACTTCAATAGACTGTATACCTCCATGTATACAGTCGAACCTCGATATAGTGAAATCCAGAGGACAACAGATAAATTTCACACCGTTCATTTTCTATACCGAGAGTTTTATATATCAAGAGGGTTGAAGGGAGAAATTCACAATATAATAAATAAATTTGTATTGTATTTATGAATTACATTTCGTCAATTATTCAGTTCAGTCTTTAGCAGGAAAAATAATCCGTAATTTTCTTCTAAGTAAGGCTTTTTGTTTTTTCATTCTACCAAGAGATTCTCAAGGGGCCAGAGAACGCCTTCACGCCATCGAGGTTTTCACTGTATCGAATGTTTTTATATCGAGGTTCGACTGTATAAAATTCACTAAGAGTGAACAGTGAACGGACAACGTTTTGAAGGTTTGAGAACGGGTAGGAATATTAATATTTTTTACCTCAAAAAACGGATTTAGGACTAGTTTTTAGTTTGGCCCCAAATTTTTTGGTGTTTGCATGACGTTTTTTCGTACTCGCCACTTATTTTCGTCAGACTGAGTGTGGAAGCGACACATACAGTGAAGAGTGCACATGACGTCGTCTGGCAACAAAATAAAACCCAACATCCTTTCCTATTGAGACGCGTCACCGTTTTGCAAAGCTCGTTAGGAGGAATCAATAGAGGCAGTCAAATCTTCTATTGGCTCTTTCAGATAAAGCGATACCTACCTAAGGATTGTTGTTCAAATCTTTCTGTCTTCTTAAATTATCCAAAATTATTGGTTTCCAGTATCTCTAAAATTCTGCATTTTCTACCTATACCTATTCTCCGTTCAACGTGCAGTTTGATAAGATTGCGTCAGAGAGGTCGAAAGCCGAGGCAGAGCTTTCTCGTCACCCGATATCCAACAGTGGAAAAGTTGCGGCTCGAGCTCCAAAGGGAACAGATAGGTACGAAGCTATTTTGTGATTTTGGCAATTATAGATATTCTAATTTTTTTGGATTATTTTCAATAATAAATCTGTAGAATCGAGCGTGAAAGAAAAAAAATTACCCTTAAAAAAGTCATGAGGTTATTTTTCTTCTAAAACTTTATTATAAGGAATTGTCTGAATTTCAAACAGCTCATGATGCTGTATAAACGGCACAAAGTTTAATGAGTTTTGGCATACTGGTATCCCCAGGCCATATTAAAAATCATGGTTAAAAAAATTAGTTAATTAAAAAAATAAAAGTAGCCCTTGTGTTTTTACATAAACATCTTAGCGTAATTACAGTGTTACGCCAAACAGTGTCTATTTGTTTCGTCTCAACACTCGATCTGCTGTCCCAGTACCACGTTCTCGTTTAAGAAACAACATTCATCATAGTATATTTTGTTTATTTTGATACATAACGGGCAAAGCCCAGTTTAGAAAGAATAATGAGGTTGTGACGATGTCAGTTGACAGAGTAATCACATAAAGGAAGTAATACACCAGAAAAAAAAATTTACAAATAAAGCTCTATACCTCTATTGTTAAGAACAGCCCCCGTTAATATAACAAATCCTACAATTTATCCTAGAACGTTCGTTTCTTCATGCGTTTATATTTATTGCGATATGTTCAGCAACAATGTAGGTACAAGAATAATGATATTATTAATAAGAATCATACAATAAAAAATAACCGCTTCCGGTACTCGATTTAGGGCTTTCGGGGGGGGGGGGGGGGGAGTACGAGGGTACATACATAGGTTTTGACCACAGAAAACTGTGATTACGCAGAAAGGGTATCCATGCGCAGGAAAATAATAAACCGTTGTGTAATAATTTGCAGCGTTTTCTCTTCTAAAATCCATTTCACTCTTCAGTTGTCTGCTAGTGACAGAGGCTATTAATCTCACCTTGAAAAGAAACAAGGTAAATTACTATCTAGGCCGAGTTCACCCTTTTCGTGAGTCTCAGCTGCTGAGATAGATACATCGTGGAAATCATCGCAGGTTTTATCTCCGGAGTATCAACTGACATGGTCTGTTCCCACAAGACCTCCGATCCAGCCCGTGGGAAACTCCTAGCGTTGTTTTCACAGTCCCGAGCTCTGCACTTAGCCTATACACGCAGTTTTTCCCTTAGTCGCCGTCGACCTCGAAACTATGAACTTGAAACGAGGAAAAGGTAGGATTTGGAATCCTCGGAGTCATTAGATTCTTTCTTTTTTTACGCGGCGTTGGGATCTGAGTTGGAGAAGCTGTCCCGGCGTGGCCCCTGACCTATGGGACGGTTTTTGAATTAACATATCTACAGGATTGCCAGCAAACTCATGAGAGGAAAACAGACTCCGGGAAACGAAGATACCCATTGTCCATCTGAAGAACCTGGAAGAAACCTCTGGAGAGCATGTCGTAATACTGTTACTTGATGCTGGTGACCAAGTGCTGGAAACCACCCGCAGTCTATCGTAACTGGCCAAGAAACTCACACGAGGACTTGACAAAGCATTCGTACTTGAATCTGTTCCCTGCACAACACCCACTCCACACAAAACTACCGGTTCGGATAAAGGGGTCAAGTTGAAACTGCTGTGGTCCGGTGTCTATTCAAGATGAGAGATGACCAAGTATCTTATGTAATCCACTTGACGAGTCGGTTCCGTGAGTTTACGGAGAACCGAGGACGGGACTCGTGCCCACGTCATAGGTCCCCATCGCTTCCGCACCGGCGGCGCCGAAGTTGAATGGACATCGTATTATGTAGGTAATTCCAGTAGGTGGAGGTGGGGGAGTAACCGCGGGAGGTTTAGGAACCTATAATACAGTAAGCCAACAAGCGCTCTGGATTTACAGAAAATCGTATTTATTTGTGCGTCTTTTCATATCGCACACCCTCAAATTACAGCGTTTATTTTATTTTTTGAAATATGCGGCTGTGATAGGACTTCAAATGATCACGTGTACAATACATTGAATTTCTTCGAATTAAATGGTTTTTTCAAGCGACCACAAAATACTTCTTGTAGTGGTACCCCTCAAATACTACACTCCTATGTAATGTATAAGATTTAACCAAATAAACGAAGGGAACGACAAGCTGAGCGTCGCCTCGGGGAAAAGACCAGAAGGGTCCCCTCCATTGAGCGCCCAACGTTTCTCAACGGTCGCAACGGCCGTTGACGGAAGGGGGAGGGGCACCTTTACATACCACCCGGCTCGCCCAGCTCTTCATTCGACCAACTGCTGTTCGACTTGTGACCTATCTCGAACACCTCGCACCCTCTCTTTGTATCTTTCTCTCTCTCCCTCCTACCCTTCCTTGCAACTGCTGTGGTGATAACCGCGGGGTGCTCCCACCTCTCACTGGGGTGATAACCGCGGGGTATTATCATCCTCATCCTTACACGTCTGCTGTGGTGATAACCGCGGGACGCTCCTTTCATCTAGCACTCGCTGTGGTGATAACCACGGGGCGTTAGGCCTCCTTCTTCCTACCCATACCATCCCTTCCCTTCACCACACTTCTTATCGAATTTTTCAAATTCTCGATATTCAAAGCATTGAGAGACGACTGTACAATTTACAATAAAAGATCCAGCGATATACTTTCGACAACCTCGGTGGCTCTGGAAGGTTTACTTTTCGGTCAACTTCACAAATTGACCATCCAAATCTAGTACACTATACACGAGGAGAGTAGACGGGAAAGTTGCTTCAATACCTACTTACCTACTCAACAAATTGGTTTAGTGGACAAAGCTGATGTCCTCTTTGTACGTACGAGTAGAACTAGCCTCATCACCTCATCCCCACCTCCCATTTGCATCCTGCCACCAACCTCACCATCTGTACTACCAACGACACGGCGAATTCTACACTGAGACCACTCAAAATTGGTTTTGAAATGTTCAAAAATTAATTTTATTTAAAAAAAATAAATTTACTAGCCGAAAGCGACAGGTAAATATGTGACTTCTTCCACCAATCCAAATAACCTGGAATAAAGGCGGGAAGTAAGAGGAATTCAGAAATTAATTATTACCCAGTATTCGAAGCTTCGAAGAGATTTAATATTGTGGTGATGATACTAACTGGAAACGTATTCGGTTGAACAAGCGGGATTATTAAGTGTAAACCGGGTAGGTGGGTAGGTACGTAACATTAGCGGAGGTTGGCTGAACCGTTTTAATGAATCACCGCAAGCCGCGAGCTTACCAGATATTGGGTTTCAACAACGAGCGGCTTCATAGCGACCGTAAAATTACATTACAGACCTAATTTGATTAGAATTTTAACTATATGTACATTCTGTAGACATGATTCTCGTTTTTAATGTGTTTGTTATTTACTTACAACGGGCTGTGAAGGAAAGAATAATCACCCACTTTTCTATGGTTTATGTTTTAAATTCATTAAAGTTGACTTCAAACGGCTCGTTATTGACAGGAAGTCAATAAATGACATAACCTTCATTGCGTGAATTACCTACTTTTTACATATTTTTTTTACTTGATTTAATTTTTTACGGACTATTCTGCTTGCACTTCAATTTATTTCCCAATTACTGTGATTCGCGAGGTACAGTTATTTTATGCCGTAGAGTTGAACTTAAATAAGTCTCCGTTGGGAGAGAAAATGCCACCTTTATATCTTCGCCACCTAAAATGTTGGAAGTCTTACAGAATGATTATAATTATGGGTGCCTGCGACAGTTTTAGATTTGATAAATTTGGAAAATATTTTGAATTATGATGATCCTAAAGAAAAATAATGTTCTTAACCTCACACGTTTATAGTAAGTGATACAAAAACGATTTTTAATTTTGGAATTTAATATTTTGAGATAGATATGATAAATTTGGAAAATATTTTGAATTAAGATGATCCTAAAGAAAAAGCATGTTCCTAATCTCAAACGTTTATAGTAATTTATTGATACAAAAACGATTTTTAATTTCTACTTAAATCAAATTACGATGTAATAAGCCATGTCAGAATTTATTGAGTACGTAGATATAATTATCGGTTTCTTGTCATATTTGGGTTGATGAGTTTTGGAAAAAGGGGTTGTTTGGTGTGGCTAATTAATTTCTTTATTTGCAGATAGTTGCAACATGCATGTTGTTGGTATCGAATCGATACGACATCCTGCAGAAGAAATCAGTTACACTCGATCGTAAACAAAAACAAACCTTATCATGTTGTTTCCTAGTTCTCTCCTGTCTCCCCATCTTCACGCTATCTTTATGAATATTTTATGTTCCCCAGTTGATGGTACTCATTAATTACTTTCTGTACCATCATCCAGCTGTTTAGCTGTTTAGTACATAGTAGGTACATGGTACCATCAATCGTGAAAAAGTAAGCGCTTTCTGTTTGAGTCGATTCATCTAATAATAGCGACTGTTAGAGAAGGACGTCCAGAATAGACGTGTAAATATTAGCCTCTAGACGTGTATAATATATGTTACTGAGAATCTAGATTGAATAATATTTACCTTTCGTTGGGAGCTTCTTATAATAACCTGTGTCACCTTCCGATGATTAAATAATAGTGATAATAACGCTTTATTGACACTTGGGCCAGCTGGCACATACATGTGTAGCTAATTACAGGAAAGCGAAATTGCAGAAGTAAGAAATATTCAAAGAAAGGAAACAGAGAGCAAAACAAAACAAAACTATGGTATGTATGAAACGGGGGAAAAAACTTAAAATACTACGCAACGGTTTACTATTTACCTGTATAGTTGCCCCTTCTGAGTAGCTCACTGTTTTCCGTGGTCAATACCCTCGTGCTCCCTCCAGGAAAGCCCTAAATCGAGTACTGGAGCCGGCCCGGGGATTACCGTTTCATAAAAATGTGAGAGATTCAAGAATCCACCGATTCTATCATTACTTAATTATATGTTGTTATTTATGAACCATAACGTCCGTGTTCAAGTTAAAATGCCTATCAACAAAATCTCAAGCAACATTCTCCGAATGAAAAATACTCGTATAATCGTATATCACGGAACAACCAACTCTTCACACAGTCATTCGGGATTATAATTATAATCAGGTTGTTCCCTAGCAACGATATCTGTGCCGGATTTATACCCTTTCATTCACGATCACTAGTTTTTCGAGGGTTTCTTGAGGTTTTAGTGAACGTGAGCTTCACGCGTCAGCTGCTTATCGTTTCCCATGTTTTGCGTAACTGTAATTCCCGGACTGGCTCCAGTACTCGATTTAGGGCTTTCCTGGGGGAAGCACGAGGGTACTGACCACAGAAAACAGTGATTTACGCAGAGGAGGCATCTATACAGGTAAATAATAAACCGTTGTGTAATAATTTGCAGCGTTAATTATTTTCAATAATCAAAAATCAGACAAAAACTACGGCATGCGCACTGCTTACGAATTTTGCTAACAGCTTATACATAGAATATAATATCCTCACTATGATAAGGGACCCGTGCCTTTTGAGGGGTGTTCTAAAAAAAACCAGCAAGATTGGGTCACCAGTATTTACAATACTCACTGACAGAAGAAATCGGCATTTCATTTACGATTCAGTGAGCTACAAAATTTATTGCATTTCCCATCCTGTTCTTCTTCCGAAAACCTTGAAAAAACCGAATATCTATTAGTTTCTCAGACACATCGCCCATTCGTTTTCAATTTCTCGTCCACTGACCCAGCGACCTGATGCGATATTATTTACGCTCCGGAAACAGCGAGCAAATTAAATGCTAGCGATTTCTCTGGGATCAACTGAACCGTGGGCCCTCAGATTAGTGAAACAGATTTGAATGGGCAGTCGCAATTGAATGGACCCTTTAATCTCTCATGACGAAACTGCTTGCATGAAAAATATTTTTGGTCCACCTCTGACGATCGGACGTTGTTCCGAGAAATAATGACGCAACGGAAATCAACGACGTTTTGAACCGGAATCTGAATAGACGCTGAACGCATTCAGATTGGAACCAAAGTAACATCCAACGGGTGAAATGGTGGGAATGTCACCAAGTGATGTGACCTAATATTGGCAACCCCATGACACACGTTGGTCAAAATCAAAATACAGGTACCTATCCATAATTCAAGAATTGGTGTAGCACTTCCCACTTATGAAACACCTCCCCCACCACACCATAAACCCGTCATAAGGCTATTCCCCTTATCTTACCCTCTCCGGTCAATCCCAATCGCTTCAAGTTCCATAACATACAAAACCAAATCAGTCCACAAGAATTCCATCAACATCAGGTGAATCACACCGGATGATGCGTGTATTCTTGTTACGCACGGCCACTACTATGGCTTCTACCTATCACAGTGATGCAATAGGGGCCGATCTAAATACATTCTACGCCATCCATACCCAAAAATTGCATGAACTGAACTGGACTTCTGAGGCTAGAAGGATCTTGTGCGCATGCGCAGACGAAAACATTAGTTGGATTTTTGTTGTACTTCATGTGGAACCAGTTCCCATTTTCAAAAGTTGGAATTTTTGGATTGCTACAACCAAATCCACGGATCGGCTACTGACAGAAAGGAACGAAGCCACATTATTTACATCATAAACGTACCTATTTACTGTGTTGTGCAAATAATTTTGCACTATACACTTTGCTAAATGGATGCTAGGCAATCATTATAGTGTTGGATGGATTTATATATAAATCAGATTTTGGTTTATAGTTCATACTAGAATAGTATACGTACTTTGGTATGTTTTTTTAATCAATTCATCGAATTTATTCGGAAACCTTTTGTGGTAAGCCATCTTACGATGTGGGAAAAAATAAATAAACCTTCAGTTTACCACCAATTATATTTAATTCGAAGCCTTTCACTCGAATTCTGAGTATGCTCAGAATTTGAGTGAAAAGCTTCGAATTAATTTAAATTGGTGGTAAACTGAAGGTTTATTTTTTGTCTTATTATTCCACATGTTTTTTGTACATTAGTCAATAACCAACCTCGGGATGATTATGAACTTGGTTCCGATGGCGTTTTCTTAATTCGGATTTCAGGCAGGAAACTGGCCATTATGCTAATTATTATTATCGATTTTCGCAAGGAATCACAAAAATACAACGGGTCCACAACCAAATTAATTGAAGAGATAACCTAGTTTCTGTGAGGCACGGGTGGTGCTGAAACAGTCTGCGTACGAGTTCTTTACTAAGATGTTTTTCCATTCATCTGGATGAGACCAAAACATTGAATCGTTCGAGTTTCGTTGTAGCTGACATTGCAGGTGTCTTTAGAATCGATTGCGCAATTCCTATTATTAGAGTTGGATTTCGCGTCTCGCGTACAACTGGGCAAAACAAAAAATGTGATTTCCAAAAATCCGCACGGTGAAAATCGCAATTATCCCGGTCCCTTTGTCCGTTCAGTGCCGAGCTGAAAGCCCGTGAGGCTTCATCAATACTTGGACGTTGGCCGGAGATAATCTCGAGCTGATGAAGCACCGATCCCCCCCCCCAGGCCCGTGTCAATGAAATACAGCTGTGTTCCTTGAAAACCCCTGAAAGAGGGTTTCACACGGTGATGAAGGTTGAGGCCTTTGGCTCTCTGCTGGCATCAGCAAAGCCCGCGTTCGCCGCATCAGCAGTGCGGGTGGGAGAACAACATTCCTATCAGCTCCCTCGGCAATTACACACGTCATGACATCGATATATCAATGTCAGTTTCTTACCTTTGGACGGGTCGCTGAACTACGGCGCGGCTACAAAAGTGGGCAGTTTACAGCTTCTTTTTAGCAAAATTTCAAAGAAACCACGCTACTGCAATGTGTCCAAAATGTTTAGTATGTGATTTTTTGGAGTTTTTCTAACTTTCTTGTCAACCCATTCAAATAATATTGTTTACCGCATGTCAAATATCTTTACTTTCATCTCCACGTCACCTCCCTATTATTATTTTCATTTTTTTATATTGAAATAATTCAAACATTCAGCCGTTCAAGAAACAAAACTCATAATTCCATTCAATTTTTGGCGATTTTCAAAACGTTTTCCGCTTCGAATACCGCAAAACCTCAAATGTGGCCTTTTCTTCTTATTATTTTATTACAATAATTTCATCTATTATTATACTACTTATCTATTATTTTATAATAGATTAGTAGTAAAATGTTCGGAAATTTTGGCAGTTTCACCATGCTGGCAATACCGTCACACACATGAATCAAGCATATAGGGAGATAGGCAGGTATCTATTGGTTTATTATTCTGTGAATAATACACTTATGTATTCGCTCAGCAAAAAAATTGTATAACACCCCCTCAAAATTTTTTCTTTTCCGTTTCAAGGTGCGTAGATTCCAAAAATGCAATGTACGTCCGCCGTCCGCCGTATCACGTGTACCGGCTTCATTTTTGGTCTAAAAAATTCGTTCTTTCGCACACATGCTCCATTTGGGCCCCAGTAGTGTTCCGAAACTTTGCAGCCCGATCGGAATATACCCAGGGGTGTTATGAGTGAAAATGTGTATAAAAATAGGTACTTTTTGTGTTTTAGTAACATGTTAGCAACATGAGCTTTTGAGGTATCGTTTTTCATGTTTTTGTGGACGAGAAGACCGATGAAGTCAATTTTAACCAAGGAGTGGACAATTGAGGTTCTACCAAATGTTCAGCTCCCAAAATTGATTTTTCATCAGTCAAAAACCATGGAAATCGTCTGGAATAACCATTAATTTGTATAATAACACTAGAAAAAATGTGAACACGTGGGTCAAGACGATTAAATGGCACGCACTACCAATGATCAAAGATAATTTTAAAAAAAATAAGCGTACCTAATTCGTGTTTTAGGGGCCAGAATTGGTTGAAACCATCAGAAATAGCTATTTCAATTATTTCACATGAAAGAAGCAATAAACGAACAGCCAACATTTCTGGGTGTATGTCTAATAGAATAATAAACCCATATGACAAGGACTTTGCAGCTTTTTTTTACGGTAGGTTCAGAATGCCCAAGCCGGATTCGCACGATGTAACAATTATCTCAATAACCCTCAACTCACACATTAATTTTGATTCTTAAATTTGGTAAACATTCAGCTCAGCCTCCTTCGAAACTCCCACATTATCGAAACATCAATTTCGCATACCTACTGATTTCAGGTTTCTGTTTCTGATTTCTTTACTAATTCGATATTTAAGTCAGACGAAATTCAGTGCATTCCAACAGGCGCGCTGAACCTGTCAACCGCGTTTATTTACGTTGAGCGCATCTCAGAAATAATAAAATAAGGCTGAACGAATGCCGATGCTAGAAAATGCGCGCAAAATTCGAGCGGGAATGTTGATTTTTTAGGACGTGCTTACATTATTTGTTCCGATTCTTGCATGAATGCAAGGCTGAATCCGGTTGTGTGGAAGCAAAACTTCTTGCCTCCATTGCTCTCGGAATCGCAGTGTCTCATTAGAAGCCAAATTAATTAAACAATAGATATTAATTAAACAATTAGGATCCTATATTTCGAAGTTCGGCGGTCGCAGATCGATAATTTTCGAATTGATTGCCGAATAGCACATTTATAGCGTTTTACGATTTTTTACTTCATAGGACGAAGAGAGACAGAAATCCCTACGGTCAACGGCCTTTTAAATCAACGACGCTGTAGTTTATAACTCCCAGCGGCAGTCAGGGCTTTTAAATGGCCTCTCAATATATTGTTTCACATATGGTAGGTCGGGGAGCTATATCTGAACATGTAGTGCGTATACAATTGTATATATAAAGCCTTTTGAGAGGGGAAAACACGGGACGTATGGGCGAGAAACAATGGCCTACTTTTTTCTCAATGTTCAGACTGTCACGATTCACCCCCGCCCTGTTATCATTACCCACTTTAACCAAGTACACAAAACCCATTAGGGGATTCTAATTTTCATAACTGTCTACCTTATTTTCTTCAAAAGGTCGACACTTTTTTTTTCGTGCCGTAACGAACGGGAGTTGAGAAATAAATACTTTAATAAAAGTTCAAAAGAAGTTTTGAAGTGAATTTCAGCAATATTTAGGAGTGATGGACGAAATTTGTTCTCGTAAGATATATTTATACTTATTTTGTGTGGAAAACAAAGTAATACTCTTGAAGAAATACTCGGCAGAACGGCTGCAAGTACATAATCATCTTCATCGGAGAAAAAAAAGTTTCTTTCCTTCTCGAAAATGAAAATTCTTTCGACCATAATGCTGGTTTAATTGGGTTTATTTCATTTTCTAGAAAAATTTTCAATCAAATTGGCATATGCAAGAAATGTTCAGTAAGCTGTAGGTATAAGTATTTCAGAAACTCATGAATGGAAAGTTTTTTTAAAGGAGTTCGATCATTCCGACCTTTTGCCTCAAACGGCAAATAATTCAAAGTCGCCAGATTCTTACGTTCAAAATGTCTTTCACTTCGTTCACAAATCACAGCGTTAACACCAAAATACGTGTTTTTGAATTTGGCTTCGAAACTGAATTGGTTGTTATTTCCTGAAAGGTTAACACTCATTAATATGAACTCTGACTGGTGAACTTCAAGTGTCTCATTAACTTTTATAAGGAACACCACTATACTACAAAACAGTGGGTCAAATTTAAACTTCTGTGGGTCAAAAATCACTAAAAATCGCCAAAATGTCAAAGTCTCAATTTGTTCCGGACAAAACACGAATTATTGAACTCATGTTAACTCTCATTAACTGATCTATGACTGGTGAAATTGAAATGTCTCATTAAAGTTTATAAGGAACAATACTATACTTTAAAAACAGTGGGTCAAGTTTAAACTTCTGTGGGTCCAAAAAAATCACTAAAAATCGTCAAAAAATGATGTTTTCTAAAATACTACGAGATTAAAAAAATACTGTTTCAACAAGCAGTCAAAAATCATCTTCATCCAAAAAGTGGGTCAAATTTGAATTTTTACGGGTCAAAAATAGCTTACGATGGGCAAAAGTAGCCGAATATTCATCAGAAATTAAGTAGGTAACTATTGGGAAATGGATACTAAATTAATAAACCCAACAATTTCATCAAATTCAAAAATGTTTCAAGATGGTATGGGAGAGCACGAAGTTATAAAAATAGAAATTAAATGACGAGCGAAGGAAATCCTGTAGGTACTTAGGGTCATTATTTTCACTGACAGATGGTTATACGCCCTTTCAAAATTATTGTTCTTGTAATCCGATCAGGGCGTTGTTTTTCGGCAGATCTTCCTCTCCAACTACATTCTTCGAAGAGTTTCACATGTGCTCATTGGACCTCATAACATACTTTCATATATTTTCACCGGTGTTAGGGGACTCGTGATGATTGGGTGAGAATTTTGGATTTCAAGGGTGTGGCGAATATTATAGTACACCACTTGCACGACAGAAGATGTTTTACAGTAAACAAATGTGGTTGTTATATGTACCGATTTTATAGGTAACTACCTATATATATGTGTATATATAGATAGATATATATTATATGAGTAGGTAGGTACGTATGACATAGGCAGGTTGTACATATACAAAAACTTCAAATATGAACTACTTTCCAAATCTTTAGCTGAAGAACTTTCCAAATCTTCCCTCAGACGAATTATGTACGCCAACAATTTTTAAAAACCCACTACCAAAACGTTTAATACTAAATAAAATTACGTAATTCTTGTCAAAAAATCGCCCATGAATACTAAATATTACAACAATTGCACGCCATGCACCATGACCTATCTAATGAGTGAATTTTCATCTTAATCCTCCTTATCCTATTAATATACATTTTTCACGGCGTTCGGACCGCAATAGTCCAAATATTAAAATCTCAATGGCCACCATATGGTCATGCTATGGATTGTAAAAGCAATGCCTAAAATCCCCTCCCAAAATTTTAATAAAACTCAACAAGTCATCAATAATTATTATTTGTGGAAATTCGAAAGCTAAAAGTTCCAGCCATGCTGCGTTGCTACTTGACGGATTTCGAAATAGTGAACTTGAACTACTCCTCATCCAATTAGGTACCAAATTCGATTATTTATTATAGGTATAAAAAAATTGTCACATGTTCTGAACAATAAAATCCCAACTTTGAAAAGGTTTTGGGCCATTAAAAATGTTTAATTGTTGTATGCAGAAATAATTCTTGAAACTTCCTACCAAAATTAGAATTGAAGTATGAAATCTTCATCGAAATTGCTTAGAAATCATTTGGAATCTATAAATTTCGTCATACAGCATGACCTAATGAGCGAATTACTGAAGAAACAAGTGAATGCCTCACGCTTCTAATATTTTACATCCACGTCCCTTACTTTGTTAACCACATAATTTATAATTTGAGATTACTGAGCAACCTTTCGAAGCATCGCACTTAACTTCAAATGCGAAAATTCACATTTTCGACATTTTAAACTGCAATTGTAGAAAGAATACCCTCAAAATTTGAATGAAAAATGTCTTGTGAATCCGCTTATTAATCACAGATACAAATATTCGACGAAATCATCAACAACAAATTTAACGAAACCTGTTTCTCGTGAATATATCGCTTGAAATCTAGAATTTCCATTCACGCAGCACGACCTTATGAGCAAATTTTTTATGGTACTTATAGACTATTTTTATGGTATTTACACACATTTTCCAGGGTTAAGAACCATAAACACAATGAAATTTGTTTTTACCACCAAGCTGATCATTTTTAGATTGAAGAAATATTGGCTGAACACAAATTTACCTTAGTAATGAAATTTAGTAGGGTATCTAATTATCCTTGAAAATTCGCTCATAAATCATCATTGCAGCATGTATGGTCTTGTGAGCGCATTCTTGGGGGAACGCCCTTCAAAGTACTCCACATTGCTACACATTTTCCTCCAGTGTTTTGAAGCTTAGGTATAACATAAAAGCCCAAAGAAATCTGTTGCTACCACCAAACGTTCAAGTTATGGATTAGGAGAAACAATGGCTGAAATCCAAATTTAAATGAAATTTCATACAAAATCTTCTCTGAAAGTTCGCTCAAACTATTCGAAAATTCATCAAAATCAACAAACTCCATGAGATCTAACCTGATGCTCGTGCCTGAAGGGTGAGGAGTAGCGGGAGCTGAAGACGTTCCTGGCCTCCGCGAACATCGCGCTGCACGACAGGATGGCACAAGCAACCACCAATTTGAGATCCATTCCTTCAAAAACACCGATCTATCTGAAATAATTTGTAGGTTTTTTTTAAATTGATTTTCTGGAAAATTTTTGCGTTTGAAGTCAAAAATAAAGATGAGAATTTTTTGAATTTTGAGAATGAAGAACTCACCTGGGTTTTAATGAAAATTGGGGAATATGGGTGAAATTCCCCTGACAGCGGGGGAATTTGTTTTTTGTAAGTTGGGAGATCTCGAGGGGGGGTTTTTGAAACGAGGAACGAATTTTTTTGGTAAAATTCTGAAGTTCGATTTAGCCGGTAACAACTTGTTGGATTTGGCAGGATGAGAGTTGGAAGCGGGTTGGCTGCGAGTGTTGAACAATTCAACTCAAGTCGATCTGGTGACACGCTGGTACCCGGCGGAGTCCTTATATGCTAACCCCCACCACCCCAGGGGGTCAGTTGGAACCTCTCCTGCCTCTCTCCAGCATCACTTCCCCTGTCTTCATCAGGCCTTTCCAACCCTTTCCCCGGAAAGTCCTCTTCGCCTGGGTATCCCCGGCGACGGTCGCCCTCCTCTATCTATCACTCCCCCTTCGTTTCAACGTCACGAACTCGAGTATCACGCGATTCATTCACAAAGTTGAGGCCATTGACGATCACCTGCTTCCTTCGAACATCTGGTCCTCGCCCGGTGCCTGATGCAATCGATGGTAGCTGTTGCGCTCGTACCGACTCCCCACGTGGGCACCGAGTTAGAATAATACCCAGCTTTTTCCAGTGAAACCCATACCTAATTTTAGCCAATGAATTTCAATAGGTAGGTACCCAATTTTCAAAAACCAAATTTGGAGTTATTTTACGTCAAAAATCAGGGAAAAAGGTAGGCAGATATAGGATAACAGTGACTCGAGGCATAAAAAAACACTAGGTATTTCAATAACAATAAATAATATTTTTCCTCAAATATATTTTGGAGCCAAAAATCGGTAAATCCATTCCTAGATGAACAACTTTTGGTACATACAATACTGTGTGTGTCAAATTTGAGTTTTTGTGGGTCAAAAATCAGAAAAAATTTCTGACCATCACCACCACAAATTGTTAGAAGTGGTATGTACAGGGTGTAACATGAGTGATGCAAAACCTCTCTCCCACGTGTTCTACACCTCCGACCAAAAGTGTTCTATAACTTTTTTTTTTTTACTCCGCTTAAAACCCCACTTTTTTCACTTTTAAATTTTTTTCGAGTTTCCGACCTCGTCTCACTAAAGCAGATATAATTTCCTTCATTTAAAAAATAAATTCAAATTTAGAGATACCGCTGGAAAGAGCGTTACATTTTCTGTCTCTGAAAAACCCACATTTAGCCGGAAACAACACGTTTTTTCGTATTCAAACCTCATTTTCTCTCTTGAAATCAATTCCAAAAAACGTTTTGATTAGTCCCTTGGAAAGCTGACGTTTTGGCGCATTTTTTAGCTTACCTTCACCATTCTGCTACAAGAATTAATAGGATCACCAAGCGTTTGAAAAAACAGACAATTTTAAGATTTTGACCAAATCCACTTTTCAAACTCCATTTTCACTCATCAAATCCTCCTAAAAATTTTTTGTTAGGCACTATAGAGACAGGAAATTTAACGCTCTTTCCAGCGGTATCTCTAAATTTGAATTTAATTTTTAAATTAAGGAAATTATAGCTGCTTTAGTGAGACGAGGTCGGAAACTCGAAAAAAATTTTAAAAGTGAAAAAAGTGGGGTATTAAGCGGAGTAAAAAAAAATGCTATAGGACACTTTTGGTCGGAAATTAGATTTAAAACATGTGGGAGAGAGGTTTTGCATCACTCTTGTTACACCCTGTATACATGTACATAATGGTGACTCGAGACAAAGAAAAACAATTTCAGTGACCCTATAAAACATTTCGCCAAAAAATGGGTCAAACTCGAGATTTGGAGTGCCAAATATTGGGAAAAATTGCTACTACTTAACCACCACAAATCGACATAACATCATCAACAGCTGTTATGGTGACTCGAGACAAAGAAAAACAATTTCAGTGACCCTATAAAACATTTCGCCAAAAAATGGGTCAAACTCGAGATTTGGAGTGCCAAATATTGGGAAAAATTGCTACTACTTAACCACCACAAATCGACATAACATCATCAACAGCTGTTATGGTGACTCGAGACAAAGAAAAACAATTTCAGTGACCCTATAAAACATTTCGCCAAAAAATGGGTCAAACTCGAGATTTGGAGTGCCAAATATTGGGAAAAATTGCTACTACTTAACCACCACTAATCGACATAACATCATCAACAGCTGTAATGGTGACTCGAGACACAGAAAGACTATTTAAGCAAGTGGGTCAAATTCGAGTTATAGGGTGTCAAAAATCGGTATGAATGGCTAAAAATATAACAAATCGACGATGGCGGGATAAATACATATGTACATATTTCACTTCAAAAAATTTATCCAATTTGTAAAACTGAATCATCTATTTATCCCATCATTACAGAATAATGGAGATCTACAAAATATCAGCAAAAACTAACCGAACAACACCAGACACAAATCAACATAAGATCATTAAAAGTGGTATAGAATAAACATACCACTTTTGGTACGTTTATTGTAAGAAACACTACATTATAGAAGAAATATACTAGGTACGTCAATAAAAATGTGCCATCCCCTCTCCCCCCCCGAAAATTGAATTTTCTTCTCTTTTTTTATTACAACATACCGTGGTATGCTATGAAACTGTTGTGAAAAAAAATAATCTCATAAAAAGAAATCTTAAGTGAATAATACAAATCTAGGGAAAGTAGAGGCGAATAAAAAATGAATAAAAGTGAATCTTCGTTTGACACCCAGCCCGAAAAAAGAGCTCGGGCGTCACTTGACGTTTGTTCCTGAATGACAGGAGTTGGATCGCATATAAAGGCGGAAGTGTACGATTAGATGTGTTGGAGCCTCTTCCCTGAACGCAATAGAAGTTATTATAATCCGTCAACGGCGCAATATAAAGAATTCGAGGTCAAGCGTTCAAAGTGAAGGTAGCCATATTGATCACCATCAGTCAACACCGCTTTATCCTCTGCTCATGATAAGTAGCGCTCATGCGCTAAAGTTAATTTTTATTCATCCTTTTTGGTGGTGTGTTGTTCAGCCACACAAGGAGAATACTTTTCCATTACCCCCTCAACCCCCCCCTCCCCTCCCATTGTAGTGAATTTCGAAATTCCGGGACGTAGTACACAGCTAAACTCAAAACTGAGTTGAAAAATAACCACTCAAATCGGTTCAGAATAATTGTACACGCCGTTTCAATATCTCCCCCCCCCCCCTCTTGAAGTGCATTTAGAAATTCCGGCGACGCAGTGCACAGCTCTCAAAACTGAGTCGAATTGGATCTGTATGCACAATTCTCAACCGATCTGCGTTGTTCTTTTCTTAATTCGACTCTGTTTTGAGTTTATCTGTGCACTACGTCGCCGGATTTGCGAAATGCACATCAACAGTGAGGAAGAAGGGGGTAATATTGAAACTGTGTGTACAATTCTTAACCGATTTGCGTGGTTGAGAATCGTGCACGCAGTTGAGAACTGCGCATACAAGCAAATCGGTTAAGAGTTGTGCATACATTTTCAATTAACCCCTCCATCCCCTACCCCCTCTTGAAGTGAATTTCGAATTTCCGGTGACGTAGTGCTCAACTGGACTCAAAACTGAGTCAAAAAAAGAACCAAGCAAATCGGTTGAGAACTGTGGCCTGAGCGTCGGATACAAATTTGCGCGCGCGCGCACCTATGGTTTCTTCGAAGGATTCAGTTTTAGAATCGTCTGTAACGGATTCGTAGTTGGTTATTTTTTCTCTCCACTGAGTGTCGACCCCCTTCCAACCGAGGCAGAAAACAATAGGGTCGCCCCTGAACATAACAAGCCATTGACGATTCCGCCAAGCTTCTACGGGGCGTCCCTAAAAAAATTCCCATTTCTAGCATCTTCGCCCTCCTGTTTGTAATCGTAATCACAAAACATTGCAGTGAAATTAGGAATTATGAATCTCGGAGCCCAGTTTAGGTTATATTGTAGGTACGTAGAAACGTAGTAAACTGAAGAAGTAGTATTGATGTAGAATGTCTCGAAATGTATTTGTGTAGAGAAATTATTTGCGGACTCATTCCAGTTGTAATGCCTTTTTGTCGAAAATGAGCTAATAACTATTTATAATTGTCTTTTCCGCATTTTTTTATGGCATTCATTGGTGACACTGACGCCAGTAAAAAGACGTATAATCTTGGTATCGCTTTTAGGGACGCCCCTTATAGGAGATATGCTTCAAGAGAATGCAGTCTGTATTGTTTTAGAATTTCTAGGGATAGGGAGACAACATCATAAAGCCCAGAGAGAAAAATAACAACGTACATGTTCTAAATGCAAGAAAAAACCAGAGAAAAAATAACAAATCATGTTCTAAAACCAAATCCGTCAAAAAAACCAGATGTGTGCGTAGATATTGCGGTAGAAAATTATGTCCACCACTGCGGGCGTCCATTTTCATGCATCTCAACAATATTTTTTCCTCACTATGCATGCATTCACACAAGCGAACATTCGCTGTTCCCGGCTCAACAGATCTTTAACATAATGGATGCTGTCTGCCCTCCGATTTCTTCTACTTCAAGTTCTTGGAACAGCTTCCTGCTGGCTCGATGATGGATATCCATTCACCGGCTCAGCTAAATGATTCGGTGGGACACTCATTTTTTACCATGACATAAATTAATAGTCTCACACGAATACATTGCCGCTCGTTTAAGAGGCACGCTTACCTAACTCCAGCGGCAACGGACAGCGCGTTTCGGAAAACCGACACTATGAACAGGTCTTCAACTACGAATTTTGGAATACATTTTGGTGCCACGACGGCGCCAGAAAACGTCGCAACACGGTGCTGAAAATGCAAAGGTGGCTGAAATGGAGGTACCCACCTCAAAAATACGCTTGGCAATATTCGAAGCAGCCATCACTAGCGCCTCTAGTTCCAGTAATAGTTGCAGTAAGAGGACTATAATGTCATAATCACGGAGAAGAAATGTAAGAGGATTATGATGTCACTAGCCTGACCGCTCGCTTCGCTCGCTATCCGAGATTCGCTGTACGCAGTATCGTGGAACCAACAAACGACGGAAAAATCCCATAGCCTACCGGGTATTTGTGCCCAATTTTATCAAAATCCGTCAAGCCATTCAGGAGTTGACCATGGTCGACCATATTTCCGCTATGGTCAGGGAATTAAAAATGCGCCTACGTTCAACTTGGGAGGCTACCGGATATTGCTGCCAAATTTGGTCGATATCCGTTGAGCAATTCGGGATTCGACCATGGAGGGGCCCATGGATGCGCTATGGTCGACCGCGGGGGTAGTCCGAAGGGTCGATCGTAGATGAAATTTCACGTAGATTACGAATACGCGATAAAAAATAGGGGTTACCATTTCAATTAACGAAGTTGACCATGGTCGACCATAGTTCCGCTATGGTGAGGGAATTAAAAATGCGACGTTGCACAACTTGGGAGCCTACCGGATATTCGTGCCAAATTTGGTCGATATCCGTCGAGCCGTTTGGCCGTGCATAGAAAGACAGACAGACAGACTCACTCACAGAGATCCGTTTTTATAATATAGTAGGGATTAAGAACTACTGTAAGAGTATTGACTTCATAGTCATGGAGAAGTTGCTCATTTTCGTAAACCAATGTCTTGTGATAAGGATGATTTTTACATTCTTTTTACGAGTTTAGCTTGTGCAGTTGCGCTCTTTATAAATTCCAAACAATTATTTAAATATAAATTACAGTAATGGCGCGAGTAGTAATGAGACCTGTGCTTATATTGTACTTTCTTCGTTCTTTCTTTCTTTACATTATTATTATTACCTATGAGTAAGTTGATCATAGCACTCACCTGTGCCACTGATATCAACGGTCAATGGAAATTTGAGACCTGTTCAAACGATGATCAGAATTTGCTGAGTAGCTTTTGCCACGACGACGCCAGGAATCATCAGCCTAATCCGTAAAAATGTCTAATATTTGAAAATACCTGCATAATGCCTCCTTAAAACACACTATGTAGGTACAATTTCTATTTTTCGTTTATCATACTTTATGAAATAATGTATACATGTACTGCCGATGTTCGTATCTGTTTTCTGTGTTTGTGCCCCTTGTGGACACAAGAACACATTATCCACCTGATGACACCAACGACTGCTGGGATAAGTCAGCAACAACTTACTGGGCTGCTAGGGATTTACTGACAGAGTGGTACCATCACCAAGAACAACGACGGCGTAGTCTGAAAAAAAGAAAAAAAAGGTACTCCACTGTACTTCACTTTATCAATGATGTGTCTCTTACTTGCAACTTGTCTTTCAATTGCGATTCCAAATTGTCTTTCTTATTCCAGTAACTCTGGTGACGATCTTTCCGTAGAAACGCCAATACGGAAATAGGTAGTTACATGACACCCTACACAATCAGATGATTTTACATGACAACACAAAACGAGAGATCGCTCAGCGCCGGTTAACCCCCATTAAATCAACAGGCGCTCTGAAAAGTTCTTAGAATTCACAGGCCTTTTGTCTCTTGACCCCCCCAAGAATATTCTGAGATCTGGTTTAATTAAGGGCCGTGTAGGCTTAATAAAAAATAAAAAACTCGTTACGAGCCCTGATTTATAGAGTGTGAAATTATACAAATATGTACCGACTTGAATTATTCATATTCAATTAAATTATTCCTCGAGTGGACGAGGGGAGCACAATTAATAGGCCATTTTCAGCTTCGATCGGAGAAATTATGTAGATCTGAGGAGGCTGTCGTACTTCGGAACCTGAGTGAATGCGAGAGAGATAGTGGTAAGAGAGCTGCAGTTTTGAGTGGAAGTTGATTAGCTTGAAGCAGGGTCAATAAATCATGTAATTTTGGAATTTTACTTTTATGACTGCCATAAGAAACCCAGGCATTAATGTTTGTTTCATACTTAACAATTGAAATATTAACATTTTTCATTTAACAATTGAAATATTACCTAACATTTTGCAGTGGGTAAAACTCAAGTTTGATTATAAGCGCTCCACAATTTCAGGAATAAACGAAAAACGACGTTCGAAAAAACTTCCCAGAATTCAGCAGGAGCCGTCCACAAATTTTAATATTAGGTATATGGCTTATGGTGAGATAGCTGAGGTAGCATTTTGATATTTTTGAACCAAATTACATTTCATAAGTACCTAGCATGGAATAAAATACAGAATACAACATAATATTTTTATCAATATCTGTGAAGCGGAGAAATTGATAAATGAACGAGACAACCAAACCACGAATTCAGGGCCATATCAGTATTAGAGCGACAGAAACCCCTCTTTTTTTCTTTTTTCTTTTTTAATGATCTGGGCCCTTCCGGCTCAGAAACCGTTCACTGGGCACCGAGTACTTAACATTAACTAAGAGTTATTGAATGTTACTACTTGAAATTATGTATTAAGAGAAAACCAACCGAACATGAAAAAATACGATAAAAACTCAGTTTGGAATGGTAAAATGAATATTGCAACGTGCCTGGTGGATTCTTGCATACAGTGAATACAAAAATAATCAGGATCATGCGAATGAATTCCGCAAGGCAAGGTCAACACTACCTGCATTCCTGATAACAATTTCCTTATATTATATTCCTTAAAACTACGAATACTGCGGAAATCAGACGAGACAATTTTAATACAACAGACGTAATACTGCGTTGCGCTCCGTTTGTAACATTCAGTGCGGCAAAGAAGTAAGGCAATGTTTGATATTGAGGCAGTTCTACTACCACCCATCTTGGAAATGTGATCACAATTTAACATACGCCTGTCTTGTAAACCTGAATGCTAGATTTCAAAAGAAAAGTGTTCGCCAGCAACACCAAATTCAGAGTGAAGCTCAGCAGTAGGGTATAGCATATCGGTAGCGTTTAAAAAGTACATGGTATTTTAGTAAGACAATTTGTACCTGCAGTCTGCTGAGGTGATACCATAGGTACTTAATTAGAGAGAAAGCCAAACCAAACTGTAAATTAATTCTAGTTAGGAAATTACTAAATGTTTTAAATTTATCAGCGAAGCTATAATTATGGCCACTGAACTTGGAATTTTCGTCAAAAATAATTCCCAAATACCTGTTTACAATTTTCATGGAAAGAAAAATACGTTACAGTCCAGTCTTTGTTTAGTAGGTACAGTAATCGTTAAAATCATGATAACTAATCATACTCATGGAGTAGGTGCAACACTCTTGAATATGGAAAACGAATCGCTGATATTTTAGCTCATTTAATCTCAGGAGGAGATTTAAATCAAACCATTTCCGAATCAACTCAGAGCCGGCCAATATAATCAAATCATCATAATTTTTGTGCCAGCAAACCAACGATGTGTCATCGGCATAACCGCCGAGGATATCGGAAAACGAAGTGATTCCCGGTATCTGTGACCGTAACGAATGTAAATGCAGTCTGCGAGGCTGGAAATCCTAAGCTTCGTTGACCATTCTACTTTTCGATTCAAACGACAAGCTGCTCTGACGCGCGCATACTCAAAAAGGTATTGTACTGAAGAATTCACTCCAGTAACGGCTCTAGCAGTAGGTATATGGTTTAGCTACCATAGGAAACTATTAATCTGGTTTGTTTTAATGCTAAGGTTGTGGATTATGCTACGTTGCCTCCCCACCACATATGCGGTTCCTGTGAGTTACCTCGAGCGTGGTCAGTAATTGGACTGGTGACCGCCGTAACATGTTGTGATATGACCCATGTAGCTGTTGGGCGAACCCCTCTCCACACAAGGAGACGAGGAAATGAGTAGCCAAGAGCGAAATGATCAGATCGAATAATTCTGATCCTCCCATTGGAGGATTGATCATGTCCACGAGGCTGGCAGGGCAGTCGGACGAAAAGCCACAGCCTGAAATGGATGTTACTTTACTTCTTTTTTTCTATGGCCCTACCCCAATAGTCACACAATATTCTGGGCTGAAATGAACGGCAGGTTCCAGTAGATGTAAGATTTACAATTTTCAAAAACACTCTCGGAAACTTCAGCTTGTTCTGATAACAATTTCATTGGGGTATGGGCTTTGAAAGACAGCACAGACACAGCCCGCACCAATTTCTAATACTGCGTAAGGGGAAACCTAAGTCTTGGTTACAAATAAATCGGTAAGTATCGGTAGATCTACGATATCTATGAATTTTGCTTCCGAGTCTACTTGTTTTCACTTTCGAGAGGATTTTTTTTTTGTCTCCCAAAGCAAAATTTTCACTCGCGTTTTACGTTTCAGAGCTTTCTGCATAAATCTGATTATGTGGCTGGTTCGCTGTGAGTTTTACGGGTGACTTGCAAACCACAAGCTAACCGTTTTGCGAACGGCACAGTGCAGTGCTTGCGCGACCGACGCCAACTTGGAAACCGATTCGAACGTGCGAACGGGTTTGGCCGGAACTATTGTACAGAACAAGGAAGAGGAACGCGTCCGAAGCAAGAAATCAAATGATTTGTTTGTCTATCGCTGACGAAGACAGTGGGAGTACGTTCGTCAGAAAGCGGTAAGCCGGAAAGTCCTCTGACCATCTGGCGACTAGAAAACCGTCCGCAAGTGGTCAGAAGAACAAAGCGAACAGAATATGAGTGCTATACAGTCAGATAAGAGCCAGGAAATCCGCTGCGAACGCCCAAGTGACATTCTAGTGGTTTTTTCGCACGTTCTGTGGCTAGTGGCTTTTGCGCCACAATGAACAAACCAATGGGCCTATTATCATGCAAAAACAAACGAAGAAAAACTACTACCTAGTTGAGATGGCAGGATTTCATACCGACGTATAGAAAGAAAATTAGCTGAATTTTTTTAGACCTTCCAATACTTACGGTTTCTTCCTTGGATTATGATTTTTCACCGATATGAAGTCGTCCCCTCTCTGACAGACTAGCGTAACTATTTTTCCTCCCACAAACTCGCGTAACTGCAAAAACGCAACTTTTCAGGAGAACAAAAACAAACTTTGATGCTGCATGTAAAATCCAATTTTTTGTGGTTTTTTCTGTTGTTTTTTTTAATGAGCCACAAATTTTATCTAGTTTGCGCTGATCAAGGATTTTGCGGACAATTTTTCAAATAACGACGAATAAAGACCAAAATTAAACCATAAGGGGCAGTTTCGCAAGTTTGTCAGATTGATATTTCACACCAACCATTATTCTAGCGTAATAATAAACTAACGAATCAGAAATAACGATGGATGAAACAATAGAAAAATAATGATGTATTTATCTGCCAACAGCAGTTTTTTAAAAATTCCAACCGAAAATCACAGAACAGAAACTAAAACATAGGTATCCACATAAAATAGGTAATTAAACTGAAGTTTCTCCATCAGGGTCACTTTCGTTCATATCGGGTTCTGGGAGAGATTCCCTGACATTTGAGGAGTCAGGTAGACTTCCATAGAAACTATGATACGCTCTTGGAACTCTTGGAACTTACCGTATCAATCATCTTCACATCAACTGCATGTACTTGTGGGGAGGGCTGATTTCTGGTAGCTATCTCCACAAGCATCTTCCCGCGAGACCCCATAATGAATCAAAAATTAAAACTACTTAGAACTTCGGAGAACTGAGAATCGTAGAAATTCAATGAGGATCGAGAAACTAATTCGGCTATCATGGCTAATAATTACACGTGAACAGACAGCTGAATGGCGCTAGAATGAACAAAAGACGACAGTTTCGTCATTTTGTCTGTGTAAAAACAGCAGTTTATTAATAAGCGGAATGAACGTATCGGCTGATTCGTTAGTTTGTAGAGGTGTGACGATACCGATCTTTATCGGAACCGTTCCCCGCTGTTCCAGCTCCACGACTGGAACAGTTCCAAATTACCGGTCCTGTTCCGCTTACCGATCCGTCGTGGGGGGGGGGGGGACTAGAACAAGGTATTCCACCCCTCTCCCCACCGCATCAATCTCCTCTTGCTAACGCTCTTCTCCTGCTCCTGCCTAGGGTTCATTCGACTTAGGACTTTTCGGACTTCTTTCATTGGGTATTTACCCAGTTGGGTATTTCCAGGATTATTCGTAAATAAAGAAGTCCGAGAAGTCCAAAGTCGAATGAACCCTAAATCCTGAAAAGACGCTCAAATTCGGACTCGGGTCAAAGGCGGAGGGAGAAAGAGGCAGCTTGTCTTTTTTTTTCAGTTTGCTTTCTGGGTTCCTCAGTTTTATTTCTAATTATTTCTGATGTCTTTTACATTTTATGGAATCTGTTTACTAGTTTTGACCAATGAAGGAACCCAATATGTAGGGATTTCAACCTGCTTAAAATACTTAAGGGGAAAAAGAGTATTAGGCATCACTTTCATAGTAAGAAGCAAAGGGAAGTCTGGTAAATTCAATCAAAATCCCTGGAGCCATTTAAGAGAAGGGTGTAAATATGTACCAAATGCCAAAGAAGGCCGTTTTCGTTTTTACTTTTTAAAGGTAAGCACCTAGGAACATTATATTACTTACTTCATTAAACATTTTGGTACCAAAATTTTTAATTGCGTTAAAGGTTAGGTACATGTCGTATGCATTCTCAAAAAATAAAGGTTGGATATAATAAACTATGTGAGGAATAATAATGAATTTAATTTAAATAATAATGGCGAGGGAAATGTTTTCGGAATAAATGATCGCTAAGGATCGACAAAGCGGAAAGCGGTCGAGTCGGAGATCGGTAAGGGACCCAGTTCCGAGGACCGATAGGGCGGTATGGTTAGTTAGAGGATCGAGAACACTTTGAACGAGTCTGGATCGGGAAGGTGGAACTGGATCGAGAAGGTGGAGCACTGGAGCTGGCACCCTTCACCAGCCAGTCTTCGGATCGGTAGGACCGGTAAGTGAAGCGGCCTGGAACAGTTCCGGAACAGTTCCATTGTGAGACTAGGTTCCACATTCCCGATCCGGCGGTATCGGCACACCTCTATTAGTTTGTCAGAGTGGACAATGTACGTAGTTGCTATGGCAAGGAACCAAAGTGCAGATACGCTAGTTTACCAAAGTGGGAATTACGCTAGTTGCAGATAGGTGAATTAAAAAACAGCTGGAGGAAGAAAACTAAGGGAACTAGGGCCATGAAATTTTCACATAGTGTAGAGATCAACTACCTTAACCTTTTGAAGCTATAAGTCGATTTTCGCTGATTTTGCAGTTTCGCGAGTTTGTGGGAGGAAAAAAAGTTACGCTAGTCTGTCAGAGAGGGGACGAAGTGATACACAATTCATGCATGAACCCATCACCACTGGTATTTTTTTTTCACGCATATAAATTACCTATACGTAATTATTAATCATTTTTTCTATTGATCACTATAGGTAACAGTCTAGCGGTCCCTCCATGAAACTGAGTAGGATGATGATGAGTACCTTTACATCGATGGTCTGTGTGTCCGCAAATCCTCGACACGCACATAACTTCCTAAATTCGAATTCGATTTTGCTGAAATTTTCAGGGATCATGCGGATTTGGCCCAAGATTGTCCCCCTATGAATGCTATCACGATCGGATAATTCGCAAAGCTACTGCGCATGCGCAAACACCAAATCCTTGTGGTTCACGATCCAATGGCCCGATTTCGGTGGGTAGCTGGGGTGTATCGTGCATCCATCGAATTATACTATTACTATTTAATTGATACTTATCGGGGTTTAATTGATTTTACTACTACCTAATTGATATTTACCAGTAATGTAGGATGTCTTCGCATTGCAAGGTTTGTTGGTCGCCGAACTACATACAGAAAGAAATCCTCAAGATTACATTCAAGATTACAATCAGCGTTGCACGATCTCGCCTGAGATTAAATCACCCAACAGCAAACAAAAATTATGCAATACCCAACGTAAGAGTTTAATTTTTGCCGTATTGTGAAACTATTGACCCCATTGGGAGGATCACCCAAACTATAACATGGAGTTCAGGCTTATTCAGGCTTACAATTGAATAAACGTTTCTCCGTCTTAATTCAGTGTCTGGACTAACGGAAACTAATGGGAGTTATTTCTGGGAGGTGAGGCCAGTATAGTTGCTGTCTACACTGAACTGATTTCAATTTCAACGACTGGCCGGCCCTTAGGCGCGTTTTGAGGTGGTAACCAAAATAAGTCGATGTCGTGAGTTTTGGAAACGATAGGCGATAACTAAATGCTTTGAAATTCTCTCTGACAATCGAGTGGCCATATTGACCATAACATGGCTATCGAAACTTACTGCATATTAAGGCTCCCAAATAGGTTCCGATTGGTGAACATTTTTCTGGTCGACTACGAAACTACGGGGCTCCTCCCTTTGTGAAAGGGAACACTGGTGGCGATTAACGTATTTACTGAGAACGTAGCTGCTACAGTTTCGTAGGCGAACTTTCAAAACCGCATTCAAATCGATTCAGTCATCTGGTCCTCCACTTCGATATATTCGGAGACAAAGTGAGTTAACAGATACCAACAAAATACGAATCACATACTGTTTATTCAGTTTTATTTGTTTAACGGTTTATGAATCGCAGTCTTCTGATTTCTACCTGCGCCGAAATGAGTCAATATCGGTGATGACGGGTCAAGTGGTTTTTAAACCACATCAACTGGCGTGCGAAAAGAACGAAACGTAGTAGCCTCGTTCATTCAAGCATTTAGCCCTAACGAAGCTCGCAGTGATCGCCAAACCTAGCTATATCTGCGTATATACTAATATTTTGATAGATCAGTATATATTTGGATATTTATGTGAGAATATTTACATGAAGTGAACTGATGTATTATGACAACAACATCAAAAACACATTAATAGTTAGGAAAAGAAACAGCGTGGGTCGAACAATGTTCAGTGACTCATCTTCTATAGAATTCAACTCAAAAGGTAGGTATTTAAATTCAAAGTTTATGGGTTCTAGAGAACGCGAATAAAATATTGTGTGGGTTTCAACGGATTCCAATGCCGTTATTTCTGGTTTTTCCTTTAGCTTTCTTGTTGTTATATAAATCTGTCTGCTCGTTCTTTACGGATGATGGTTTTCTATATTCATTGATGCTGTCAGTTATACAGCATTCAGCATTTAGGGCAGTATGAATGGCCTGAAACAATCATGATGATCATCACTGATAAAGAAAGTACAGGCAGGTACCTACTACAGGCTGACAACGCTAGACGATTAATAGGTAGCGGAAATTCACAAGGATTACAAAGGACGTCCCCAGGGTATCCGGTTCATCAAAATCCACTTCTAATCAACCGATTTTATGTTAAAATTCACTACGGTTATTTGGTTGGGTGTCGCAAACGTGATATCCTTGACCCCCAAACATAGGTACCACAGAGCTCTAATATTAGTACCTACCAATGAGCTGGAATTTGGAGGATAGCTGCGGGTTGGTCTCTGGGCCCTCCATAAATAAATAGACAATAATTTTCCATTTGCCCTTGTGCAAATGTGAAATTCGTGCAACGCGCATTGGTGACCGCATAATTCATTGCAAGAGCTGGAATGTTGCGTTGGGTCCTAAATGGTTCTCAATTAATTTAATTTTTAATTTTTAATTTTAGGTTTTCTAAACAATTTAATTTTTAAATTTTTAATTAATTAAGATTTAACCAAGTAGAATAATTTAATCAAAATCTGATTGTAGGAATCAAGCAAACTGTAGTTTTGATGCGCGTGAGCACATCAAACTACGGTTACCATCAATCAATTTCATTGAAATTCACAGTGATTTATTCTGCCAGTACTGAGGTGGTCCACTGAAATGAAATGAGAAATAAATTTATTCCTTCTAAAATAGGTTATACAATCAATATAATCAGATCTAAGAAACTTACCAGTTGTAAGTGAATAAGTGGGTAAAATACGGAATTACCGGACTTCTTGGAACACTATTCTGTGCTAAGTGGGGAAGTTGGCCTAAGCACCCCGTGAGGTCGGCACTTATCAACCTACGCTTTAGTATAATAGTTAATTTTTTTCCTAATTATTTATTATTTTATAGATTTATTTTTTATATCTCAATTTCCTTATTACTATATTGGACGTACACGCCACTTATTTTATTTTTATTTTTGTTATTACTATTATCGTTATATAATAAAGTTTTTAATTTAGTACTGTTATTTATTGTTGAATGATATGTTTGTTATTTATTATGAATTATACTTCGTCCTGCCTAATGGATGGTACTGACTACCGTCTAGGGGTTACCATCCAAGTCATGTCGCAATACTCGGGAGTTCGATTACGTTCCAGCCATTACTACTCTCTATAAAACGCTTGTCCTCCCTATTTTGGAGTATGCCTCGGTGGTCTGGAGTCCATATTAAAAGTGCCACATCGACCAGATTGAGCGAGTCCATCGGAGGTTCCTAAGATATGCGGGGTTCAAGCTTGGTATTAACCTGGTGACCGTAAGCTTTGATGAGCTCAACAAAACATGCAGCACCCTCAATCCTGTACCGTAGACTTTTGGCCGACTCGTCTTTCTTCCATAAGTTGGTTCTGGGTAAGATGGACTCTCCCATACTGCTGTCAATGGTGCGTTTCCTGGTTCCTCGATTTGGTTCACGTTCTGGAAGCCTCTTTTGGGTTCCATTTTCAGCGACAAACTACGCCTACCATCGCTCGATGTGCAGGTTACCGCGTGGGATGAACCAAGTGATGGACGTGTGCCCTGACATAAATCTAGTTCTATTGAATAATGGCAGACATTAGCAGTATCGAGTACATACAGTCATATGCGGACATTTTACCTGTTTTTTTCTCATTATCTTTATATTATACTTTGTTTGATCGTTTTTATGGTTGAAGCTCTAAGTTTGTGGAAATCCATTATTATGTGAGTAGGTTGAAGAAAAAGACATCAGTTCCACAAATGTTAAATTATTAATTGTTAAATATTGTTAAATTTTTTGTATATTGTTAAATTAATTTGTGGAACTGAAGTCGTTTTCTTCAACCTACTCACATAATTATACTTTGTACATTTGTATTGGGCCTGCCCGTATTATTATAAATAAATAAATAAATGTCCGATACCTGTCCAACGAAAGCATCAAGTTCGAAATATAGGTACGAGACTAATAACTATCTACTGCCCCAGATACAGGACCCTCCCAGTGATTCCGCTCGGAATGGTTTAACACTCATCCGTCAACTTAACTTTTAAATTAAAGGAAAGATACCGCGGAACTCCCAGCTCCAGCTGAGAGCTATTGCGTGTATTTATCGGGGCAGGAAACTTCCACTATCTCCGACTCCCGGCCCATGTTCTGGGAGAAGGTTCTGACGTCAAAGGTTCCCCTCCAGGTCGAGCCTACCGAGATTACGCTGACTCAGCTGGTTGACGAGCCCTCGACCCGGCAAACCATGAAAGTGTTAACGAAAAATGCCACACCTACATCAACCCCAGTAGTAAAACATACGGGCTATTGTCTAAAAATATGATATAGCGAGAAACCATACCGCTTTTCGTAAAATTATATCATTTCGTGATTTTAGCCATTTTTACCGATTTTTGACCCTTATAAAATTTGACACTCATTTTTGCGGAAAATATTTTTCGCATCAAAATAGTCCCACTTTCTGTCGTGAATCATCCCATACAACGTCAGGTGAATTAAAACTATTGACTTTAGCTCTACATATCCATTTTTGACCGGTAAAAATCTAAATTTGACCCCTAGGTATTCTGTATAAAAAACAATTGAAATTTTATTTTTCTGTCTTTATTAAACCTTCCATACCACTTTCAGTGATTTTATATCAATTGTTGGCGAGCTTAGCCGTTTATTTACCGATTTTTGACCACCTAAATCAAATTTGACCCCCTTAGAGTTTTTAAAAATTGGCTCATCTTCAAATTCGTCCTTTCGTCCGGCGATACGAACATTTTGGCGAAGTTTGGAATTTTTGTCATGCAACCATGTCAGATATCGTCTGGAGTAACACACACTCACACATATACATAAATACATATACATTTTTGATAAAATCGGATGAATTCAGGATGCTCTGGAACGGATTTGCCTATAAACAAAAATTTCAAAAATTCACGTTCTGAATATTTTGGACCCGTTGCAATAGCTGAATTTTCTTTGATAACTCGCTAAAAGGTTCCCGTCATGCAGCATAACGATAAGAGCGAAGTTTTAAAGTAGGTAGTGTAATATCTGTAGGAGCAGGAATAGGTAGGTAGGTACCTCCCCCAGTGGCAATGGTAGAGAAGAGGAATGTAATACTCGTATAATTTATTACACTCTATGTACTGCGAAGCAAAGGTTACAAATAATTTGTTCATACGCCGGCTACATCTTCAAGACTTTATGCACCCTTAGGCTTCGGAAATACCCAGCTGGTGACTACCCCAGCAATTTTATATGTAAAAAATATAAAATTAGTTTATTTATCATTATACACCTCCTTACATCCTGGTGAAGGGTTGAAGAATAAAATCATCTATGTGACTGATGGTACAACTATTTGGTAAGTTAGAAATCCAATTCTCAAACAGAAACCCAAACCTTGGTTCATGTAAGTACTCGCAGGTCCCATATTAAACAAACCACCAAAACTAGGAAGACATAGTCAACTGGACACTGCCGTGTTCTGTGGTTTCAGTATAGATACCATGGAGCTTACCTAGCTTATAACTTATAAAATACTGCCATGCCTAATATCAACAGGATTTGTTGAGAAGCTTATTATAAATACACGAATGAAGGAGATTTTTTTATTCTATCACGCAGGAGTTGGTCATTTATTTGCTACAACAGACTTCAACATTCATCACCTCTGTCGAAAATATGAGCCTGGATTTTATCTGAAAACAAAAGTCTATAAAGTAATTTTCACAGATTGCATTTCCTACCAATTTGCAAGGTGTTGCACCAAAACGTTCCGCCTTATAACTGCGTTGTTGCAGCTCACCAGGTCAGTTTGATTTGTCCAAGCTGACATCGCTGGTCCCCCAGAGGTAAGTACGACCTCAATATTATTGAACAAACAGACCGCAGGGTTTTGACAGCGGAATCGCCGAAGGAATTCATCCCAAACAAGAATGGCATCGTTTGTCGTTGAAGATTTTTCACTAAAAATAGCTCTCCGATTGAAAATAAACGTATATACACCGGGGGTTCAAAGACAGCTAAGTTTGCTACTGCTACGACCTAGATTTCTTTTTCCCACGGGCATCGGAAAAATAACTTCTTCCGATTAGATTGTTTAATGTTTGAATTTCACACCTTCCTTCGCGCCGCACCGTTTGCAATTTGTTTATTACGTTTCCTGTTCCCGGTGATCTCATCCTCTTGTACTTTCTGAGGGAGGGGTAACTAGGTATACAACAATATAAGCTGCGGCCCAACGGGACTTGATTCGATTTTGGTTTATTATTTTCAGTAGGTACTAAAACTGACATTAAAAAAATATATATATTCTTAACTTGAGGATTTTTTTAGCGGAGCAGACGTTCGTTTACAGTTAAGTACATGAAGGCCCAGTAAGGCCATGAGGTTTGAAACGAAAAGCTTCGTCTATACTGACTGGAGTGGGAATCATACGGAAACAGCTGACTGGATCAAATTTCATGGGTTTATGAAATCGAGTTTGTTGTCCGTGATATTTCCTTCTAATCTGGTGGGATTTTTGTCGCGTCTGAGTGTGTGTGCGTGTGTAGGTGTATCCACCGCAAAAATCGGCCTTACTAAATCAGGGTCTTACACTAACAGGAATTCAATGATCCACGCAGAAGTCTCACTGAATCTATACAAAAACAATAAACCGCTGTGAAATAATTCGCAGCTACGAAATAATTATGTGCCTTACCATTTCTTGGCTAGTACTGCCAATATATTTATCTTCAATTCGTCATCAAGCAAGATTTGTGTATTTTTTATTCTATCACAATTACGTACGTACCTATCTTTGGGGCTAGTTATGGTGGCTAATGCTTCTTTGACTATGCTGAGAAATTTTTAATTTATAAATTTTTGTAATAAGTACACAAGTACCCATGTGAGCTGGCTACAATTAACAACTGCGCTTCCATTGTCGACGCTAAATTTGCACATCTTATGAAATAATTGCCTACATTTTGATGAAAAAATTTCGTGAATCACCATATTTCATACATGAACAACTCGATTACTCGTCCTTCACTGCCTCGATGTATCAACCTACTAACGGTTTCAGGTATTTCCCTTTAAAACGAGGTGAAACCACAGGGGCGAGCCGCATGTCCCATTTACCTAAGCGTGTCCCGTTACGTAGTGAATTTGAATACTTTTTACGTTGCCACGTTAAATTCAGACGCGTGGTTATCGTTCCTCGAAAAGCTTACGAGTTCGCTGAAAAATATGTCCATTCTTTAGTGAGATTATACTCACAAATCCGGGATTTGCTAATCCCTAGGCAGGTATAATTGCGAGTACGAAAATATTATACCATCACCACCCAGAGTATTTTATGGCTACCGACATCATTGTAGGCTCCATTCTGTGCACCGCTGACAATATGATTGTAGTAAGTATAATAATATATCGGAAGGTACCTATCATACAAAAATTCAAACGCTTTCATTCTGTTGGTAGGCCGTACACCATTTACCAGCAAAGATGATTTGGCAATGTTATCATAATCTCAGTTGCTCCCTCAACTGCTGGAAAATAAGCAGGACGTAGGTACACACCATTTTCACAGAATCACAAAAGCAATTATTTGCCATTATTTGGCTTTTTTTGACGAGGCAGTCTAACGCTGTAATGTGCGTTATTCGACGGACACATCTGTACTAAACACACCTAAGTAACAGACGTGTTCTGAGTGCCAGAATTCACGTGGTGACTGTTGCTTCATGTCGTTCGGTTTAAATCTTTAAAGGGTTATTTCCGCTAGTGCAAGAAGTAGCATTACCATAGCTTTCGGAGGAATCCGTGGTCGCTGGTTTGAGTAGGGTTAAATTCATGTTATGTTCAATGGGTAATTACCCATACTTCTTTTGTAACGCACTGTCATCCAAACAGTTGAATGTTTGAGCTGAATTTTTAATTTATAGTAAGACTGACCTGCTCCTTAATTCTAGTTATAGGTTCTAGTTATGTGATTGCTGAGAGCTGTGAAGACTTTGGTCTCTAAAATTCATACCGATGTGTTCGCGTTTTAGTACTACGGTAAGAATTAATATTTAAATCATCAAGTTTGATCATGTACTAGGGGGACTACTGATACGTCCACTCGTTCTAACTTGAAACCCTAAAAAAATTGAAATTTCAAAAGAACGATATCTCGCACCCTCTTGGGCCGTTTGCTCCCATCCTTTTATTTTGTGATATTTCACCACAATATGTCGATAAAAAATGCAGAGAATTATTTGAAGTAGTACTATATAATATATATTATATGAAAATTACGCTCAAACTTGGGTCTATAGCGAAAATTTGATATTCACGTGATATTCGACCTCAGTTTATAAATAAACAAAGATCTTTCTATTATTTTTATTTTTATTTAATAAAGAGAATTAGTCCCCTTTATTATTTAATAAAGAGAATTTATTTAATAAAGAGAAATGTGTCTGTTTGTTGGTTTGGCTACCTTTTTTACCTACAAAAATTGCACTGAAAGTAGCTCGGGCCAAAAAGACCAGCAGCGAGTGCTGATGTGTGTAAAACGACGACTGGTGAAGATATAATGACATGTTTATTATAACTGCGCAATCGCGCCTAACAGCTATCAGGGCCCTTCAAGGGTGTGACACTTCGATAAGAGAAGGTGGATATTTTGTATCATATATTATTCTGACAGCAGTGTCACGGTGGTACCACAAATACTTCAACTTTTGGAGGATTTCAGGCAGCACTGACCGCCTGAAGAGTGTGCAAGCTTGCGTCATGTTGCACACTGTAGGGCATCCAATCCAGCGGCATTTGGTCGGTTGAATTAGTCCGAATGCAGTAGAATCCAACATTCTTTGAAAACGTCAATCACACCAACACCTGTTCCAATTTCACCGCATTCAAATCCTACATTTTAGAATCAATATTTCTATTTTACCATTTCTCCACTTAGAAGACCACCAAAACTGCATACCAACGTTTATTATACTTTTATAGGTTTTTGCGGTGAACTTGGAGTTACAGAAAAAAATGAATGCATTTGCACGTCTATTTATCTATAACTCCAAGTTAACTAGCACTTTAGGTGGGTGGTGAAACCCACCCTAATGGCCTGAGGTATAAAACTTGCAAGACCTCGTCTTTCGCACTTAACTCCAGAGACTGAAACCACCAATGAGAAGAAGGTACCCATGACTTCTGTTCATAATAATTTCCCATTTTTAAATTAAATTAAATTCCATTCTAAGAATGTGGAGACCAACCGCAGTATCCTACGATGAATAATAAATTGTTTTGTTCTATGAGCTTTCAGTTTTGGCAACAATTGACGTCACACAGGGCAGGGGGTCCCGTCCAGGAGGGGGAGGTGCTATGACGTCAACCGAACAATATGATGACGTCAAGAATAAATTTCGAAACTTTGAAAGCTCACAGAAAAAGAACGACGTTCAAAATCATGTGGGGGAATGAGTGTGTTGGATTGGATGCCCCAGTAGTACCATACTGGATAAATAGCTGCACTAGACGATTAGGCTATTCAAGTTGCTTAATCGCAGACACCCTAGTTCTGGTTCTGGGTCAGCTGATTCCTCGAATGGAGGAACTGAAGCCTCGTGTCTGTCTACAGCGGAAGCGTTGAACGGCCCCGTTGAGCACTGACACCACCTCCCAGCTGTTGAGACTTCGGCCTGCACCCATTGACGTCAGTAAGCTAATAGGCCATAATGACAAAACTCGAAACACACGGGTTCTTCATCGCTCATACGACGACCAAAGGATTAATGAGATATTGGTACCAGACTGATAGCTGGATACTGTCACCGTCAAATCTAGAAAAAAACCAGTGTTGGTTGACGTTAGTAGACGATGAAAGGTCGTTTACAAGAAATTATCAATTTTGCGAAGTGATAATCCACCTACTCATCGCCCAAAAGCGTTTGTGCACTTCAAAACTAAATGTCACCAAATGGAATGGTGATAATTACCTCCTAAAGTATTTTATAGCCTCAAATTAGCCCCATTCGATTAATAGTTTTAAAAATCGATTAGGTAATATTTACTTGTACTAGGTATCAATACACAGCGGTGTGGATTAAGGTGGTGTAGATGAAGAAAAACAGCACGTTTCTCAAAATTACTAAACTTCCAAAAATGTTAGTAGGTAAATGTTAACTATAGAAAATTACGTCCCGGGAAGGGGATTACCAGGACATGGAACAAACGGGTGAAAAAAGGGACTGTCCCGTAAAATCCAAAACGTTTAGCGACACCGGCTCAATGATCACTGGTAATTTGGCACTGATTATGAAAATCCGCATGTTCTCAAACCTTAACTTAGCGCGAGAAATCCCGAAAAACCTAGAAAATTCATACTTTGGCACCAACCAAACTGGTTACCGTATAAAGGGCGTAACTTTCCTTTTATACGAAAACCAGTTAGGTCCAATTCAAGTTCTGCGTCGAATGCGGTAGAATCAACATACGCATTTCAAAGCTAGGAAGACTAGAGAATTGTTTATGGTATTCAATCTATTGCTTGCTTTTATCTTTACAATGGGAACGTACCCGATACATCAGAATAAAACAGCAATAATAGATTGTTAAGAGGTATCCACACACAGAATGATACCAGATCGAGCTCTTCAGCTATATAACCATGATTTCTGAAGATTATTTTAAAAGTTTCCCATCTTTTAATAAAACGTAGTAGGATCTTCAGAAAACTAGGGAAAATGCAAAAAAATCGTGGTTACGTAGACTGAGAGCTCGATTTGGTCTCATTTGACGCCCAATTTGATTGAATTAAACTTTTTTTAAAATATTTATGTAGGTGCATACCTAAACTAAAACTAGGCACCATTGGACTTTTGAGGTTTCTGGTACAAATAAGCCACAGCAAAAAATAAAAATTTCAACAAAACCATTTAAAAAAAGCTCTATAAAACTACCAAAAAAAAAACATTTTTTAAGCTGAGCAAACGTAATGTATTTAAAGCCGATACAACAAAATTTTCAAGTCGGCGCCAAATTTCAACTAAAACCCCACACACAGCCTTTAGGTATACTGTACACCTGATTTTTATACATTTTAGTTGAAATATGGCAACCACTTCAATAATTTGGTAGTTATGGCTTTGAATAAATTAATTACGTTTGTTCAGTAAAAAATACCATTTTCTACTTTATTAATTTTCTATAGTTTTTTTTTTTTTGTTGAAAAATTCTCTATTTTTTGCTTTTTCGATATTCAGAATCAAAGCAATATGCAGTGGGGCACGTTTTGCTTCCGAGTCTGCAAGGCAGCGGAAGCTTTGTTTTCACTTTCGAAATGAAAAATGTTTTGTGCTCCAAAATCAAAATTTCCACTTGCATTTTGCGATTCAGGGCCTCCTGAACAAATTTGGTTTCGTGTCTGTCTGTCCGTCTGTCCACATTTCCTTGCCACAGCCATAACCTCCACAATTTTGATCCGATTTCAATCAAATTTTCAGGAATTGTGTGGGTTTAGCGCTAGATGGTCCCCTATCAGTTTCATCGTGTTCGAATCAACGGTAGCCTCTGCGCAGGCGCTAACGAGATTTTCTTGTTGCGGTCATAACTCCACCAATGAACGGATTTTGGTCAGATTTTCAGCGATGATGGGGTAAGGTCTTTTGATGTCCCATACGACATTCATCATGATTGAATCAGTGGTGGCAGTGGCACTGGCACGTGGCACTGGCACCGTGTACATTCCGTGAGCATTCCAGACCATAGAACTATAAACCTGGAAGGGCCTCTGCGTTGACGAATCAAATGACGGGCTCCGCACCCAGCTCAGCTGATGTGCTAAATTCTCTCCTGTTCGCCCTAGGAAGTTGAAATTTAATAGGGACTCTTTGCGTTCTCAGTTCTATACGTGAACTAATTAGAGCATGAATGCTAACTTCGAATTAGTTACCATTATAATTAAATAACAGTTAAATAATTCCATTAATTAATCTGAATCTTTATGTATGAAAATTTAATGGTGACATACTGTGAAGGCCACGAGGAAGCTTCTGTGCCATGCCCTTGGCAGTGTATTTTCCTTACAGCAGATTGTTGGGGATGTGGGTGGTGGGGGGGTAGTATTCTATGTATTACAGCACAGTAGGAAACGAGACACGATCGTGTTCTGGACCGTTTGACGGTTCCTTGCCCGATTAACCTGCCCGTCTCGGTGTCTACAAGGGAAGGGCCCTGGAGGACATCCGGACGGAGGGCAGACGGCGAGAAACCCCGAAAAGGGGCACAAAACGAGGAGGGAGCACCGATGCGCGACCCTGGGACCGCCAGGAGGCGCGGAGGAAGGCGTGGAGGAAGAGAGACCGGTGCCACCCTGTCTCCCGGGCAGAATCAGAGTCTTCCACAACCCCCCTCCACGGCCGCCACTTCCACACAGAACATTCCTTCTCAATGATGAGGCCGGTTTTATAAATCTTCTCTCAAGGACCTTACGACTCTACTTCATTCATTCTCTGCTCTCGTTCTATCTTTTATTTTTCTTTCATTACAGATTAAAGCTGCTCGATGGAGTTGCTGGAAATTGTGATAGGGGCAATCACCATTTCTCACAGGGGCTCTCGATTAGATTTTTCTTTTCGACTATGGAAATGTCATGTCTTCAATGGCGGCTAATCAGGTTCAGGTAGCTCGGATTTAGAAATCAGAAAATACCTGAAGTCGGCATCAAACTCAAGATTGCTACCTGCGAACAATAGTACTTCTATTTGATACTAGTTAACATCCTAGTACTACGATCTTGAAGCTTTCAGTAGCTATAGCATGGAGACCTCACGTCAGCAGTAGTAGCAGTATGAAATACAGGAAATGTAGTAAACAATCCCCAGGTATATTGTGTACAAGGCCAACCTTTATCCGGCAAAGTAAGAAATGTCGTCACTATTAAGGAAAATTCGTACCTTTTGTTTCGAATAAACACTCTACTTACATTTTACAAACCAAGGAGGACGGATCACACCGAATGAGGCAGGGTATGAAAATATTATTGCACTCTTTCCTTCAAGTTTTCAGAGTAGCCAGGAGCTCCACCTGATAGGTAATAAAATGCTGACCTCCCCCGAACATAAATGTAATAATTGTGTCTCAAAAGGATTAATGAAGGAGATTCATACTTTTTCTGAGAGATCACCTCATTTAAGCAGATGGAACCTGAATAAGTAACTGAATTATTTCTACTTAACTGACGATCCCTGTGAATAGCTCGAGCATACGCCACTTTTTTCACACTAGCGAGCACACGTCAAGGACTCAATGTATAGGTACAATGCATAGTACGAAAAGTGCAATGCTAAGTACATACAAAAATATTGTATTTCATTCACTGACGAGATTTATAAGGTACTTCATACTTCTAAACTGACACTCTGCCGGTAACAGAACTTGATAATACGAGTGCCTATGAATGTTATCATGATATTGACGTTTTCCCCCCCTTCAACTGGCATTACCCAGGGGCATGGGTACATACTGGTATTATCTACCTATAATACTATGTCCATACCTACCTCGACCTACACAGAAATGATCAATTACAGTAGAGTCCCGTGAATCCGGACTAGATGGGACCGGACCTCGCCAGGAAAACGGAATTCGCTGTAAAACGCGCGTGATAAATATTTTAACCATTTGTTTTCTCTTAATACACCTTTCTCTTCAGCATAATTTTATTTTCAATACTACATAATGTACCTATACGTAGATTTAAGTTTTCCTCCTCCCACTATAAATACCAATTTAATTTCTAAATAAGAAATTTTTGTTAATGAAACTGACATTTCCTAGTAAGAATGTAAATTAACAAAAATTTCTTAGCTACAAATTAATTTCAATTAGTTTTGCTTTCTCACTAGGTAGGTAGGGAAGCTTTGTATTCCTACAAGAGTCGAAAAAATTGAAAATTTTCACTCGCATTTTACGTTTCACATATCAAGGAACATTTTGCTTCCTCACTACCGGAAGGTAGGAAAGCCTTGGATGCGTGATTGAGTAAAAAAAAGTATGTCCTCCAAAATGGAAATTTACAATACCGTTTTGCGTTTCAGACATCGAGGAACATTTTCGGTTCCGTGTCTGTCTGTCTGTCAGTGGTAATTCCTTGTAATGCCCATAACTACTTGAAATAATGGTCGAAATGGGCTGAAATTTGGAGGATAGGTGCGGGTTGGGCCACAGATGGTCCCACACTAAAATAATTGAAAACTTACCTACCGTAAATTTCGTCTGCTCATGCGCAAACGTGAAATACCTGAAACGCTCATAACTAGGAAACGAGTTCAAACTTGGAGGGTCATCATGAGTAATACTTTCATATTTCCATATAAATTTCATTTGAATCGTAACATGCCGAATATGAAATGTTGACCATTTCCTCGTAGCGCTTTTAACTACATGAAAAATAGCCGTAGAGCTGAAATTTTGAGGGTACACGCCGGTTGGATTTTAGAGGGTCCAGTTTCAAAATCACGAAAATCTTTTCGTCTGCGCATGCGCAAACGTGAAATACTTTGGAACGCCCATAACTACCTTAAACATTGTTGAAGTGAGTTCAAACTTGGAGGGTCTATCAGGAATAGGTGGTTCCATACGAATTTCATTGGAATCGAACTGTAACTTTCGTCTGCGCATGCGCGAACATGAAATGTTGACTACTTCCTTGTAACGCTTCTATCTACGCGAAAAATAGTGGTAGAGAGCTGAAATTTTGAAGGTGAACGTGCGGGATGGATGGTCTCGTATATCAAAATGAACCTACCCAAATATTCTACACGTTCATATGATTTAAGTGAGGGCTATACTTCCTACTCGAATTGGCAGACGTTTTTAAATCCCGTCCGGATTAACCGGATGTCCGGAAATGTGGAGTTTCGGATTAGCGGATATATATATTTGCATAAACACATGCATATGAGTACCTAATACTCTCTGCACTAGGAAGAAATCATTTCAGCATCCAGAACTCTCGAAACAAGTTTAGATGACTCCGCCTATTGAAGTGAAATTCTTCGTGGCTCTGCCAACCCTGCAGTGCTTTAAATTTCAATTTCAAAACTATTACAATCAAGTTTATATTCGGGATAATTTATGAGATAAATATTAGTATTAACCAAAGTAGGTAAGCATCATTTATTATTAGGTGTTCCAGGTCCTCGATGATGGTGGGATTACAGGGATTCCTTTCAGGGTCGAAACCGGTTCAAGCCAAACAGATTCGCATGCGGCCACGTGGAGCCACTTCCCAGTTGACGAGTCAATCACTGGAGTTCAGAGGATCTCAACTAGTCAACGAATCTCTTGACTGCAATAAATTAGTTCTTGTCGGACATCGGCAGTAAAACGCCGGTGTCATTACTCTATCCTAGTCTATGCGCTCGTAACTTCTACCCTGATAAGGAAAAGCTCATCCGAAATTAATATTCAACTTCCCGGGGCATTAACATACTAATGCCTAGCAAAGGTGGCTATTGCATTGAGCATTATGTGTGAAGTGACATCAAAGCAGATTTGATTTGGGTGTTGTCATTCCAAAACAGGGTCGAGTCGATGCGTTCGTAATATCTGACCTCATTAGGATTGGCTGAACTGAAATCGATATTCAGCTTTCTGGAACATTTATCTTGTGCGCAGCATCTCTCGGTCAATCAAATCCAATGTGAATTCAAAATTGGATAATTGACCGAGAGATGCTACACTGCTGAATTCATTCATATTGGATTTAATTGACCGAGAGATGCTACAGTGCTGGATTCATATTGGATTTAGCTGTCGGTGAAAGCCACGGAGCTGGAAGATGTTTGATGAAACGTTTAAGTGGAGCAAATTTGTCCATACAGTCACTGATATTATAATTAAAGATATTTACCATTTCAGAGGTAGCAGTGAACGAGTACAGGTCGTGCAAATTTAAATCTTCTGCACACGCTCTCAAAGCCATCAAAACGTAATAAGCCTTAAAGTTCCCCTCAGAAATTTCAGCCATCTTTTATTTCTGCTAGAAATTTTAAGACCATTACTAAGTGGTGACCATTACTGAAAACTGTGCAAACCTAAAAACATGTTCGAGATTTTTAGCAATACAGATCATAATATATGTACTAGATCAGTGGTCTATGAAATGTGTCGGTCCTGATCGAATTGTTTCCATTAGAGGTGTGACGATACCGATCTTTATCGGTACCGTTCCCCGCGGTTCCAGCTCCACGACTGGAACAGTTCCAAATTACCGGTCCTGTTCCGCTTACCGATCCGCCGGGGGGGGGGGGCTAGAAGAAGGTATTCCACCCCTCTCCCCACCGCATCAATCTCCTCTTGCTAACGCTCTTTTCCTGCTCCTGCCTAGGGTTCATTCGACTTAGGACTTTTCGGACTTCTTTCATTGGGTATTTACCCAGTTGGGTATTTCCAGGATTATTCGTAAATAAAGAAGTCCGAGAAGTCCAAAGTCGAATGAACCCTAAATCCTGAAAAGACGCTCAAATTCGGACTCGGGTCAAAGGCGGAGGGAGAAAGAGGAGGCAGCTTGTCTTTTTTTTTCAGTTTGCTTTCTGGGTTCCTCAGTTTTATTTCTAATTATTTCTGATGTCTTTTACATTTTATGGAATCTGTTTACTAGTTTTGACCAATGAAGGAACCCAATATGTAGGGATTTCAACCTGCTTAAAATACTTAAGGGGAAAAAGAGTATTAGGCGTCACTTTCATAGTAAGGAGCAAAGGGAACTCTGGTAAATTTAATCAAAATCCCTGGAGCCATTTAAGAGAAGGGTGTAAATATGTACCAAACGCCAAACAAGGCCGTTTTCGTTTTTACTTTTTAAAGGTAAGCACCTAGGTACATTATATTACTTAGGTACTTCATTAAAAATTTTGGTACCAAAATTTTAATACCAAAATTTTTAATTGCGTTAAAGGTTAGGTACATGTCGTATGCATTCTCAAAAAAATAAAGGTTGGATATAATAAATTATGTGAGGAATAATAATGAATTTAATTTAAATAATAATGGCGAAGGAAATGTTTTCGGAATATGATCGCTAAGGATCGACAAAGCGCTGGAGTCGGAGATCGGTAAGGGATCCAGTTCCGAGGACCGATAGGGCGGTATGGTTAGTTAGAGGATCGAGAACAATTTGAACGAGTCTGGATCGGGAAGGTGGAACTGGATCGAGAAGGTGGAGCACTGGAGCTGGCACCCTTCACCAGCCAGTCTTCGGATCGGTAGGACCGGTAAGTGAAGCGGCCTGGAACAGTTCCGGAACAGTTCCATTGTGAGACTAGGTTCCACATTCCCGATCCGGCGGTATCGGCACACCTCTAGTTTCCATTTCTAAAGGGGGTAGCATGCCCTCACGACGCGAGCGCATATTCCGATGATTTACGTTCACAAACGACATGACACATCCAAAACTCAGTTTGTAATCAATCAGATACAAAGCCAGAATCTCAATAAGCAAGAATCAAACAGTTCAGCGCACAAATGTAGGTACGAAATAACATAAAATCGGGACCACACAAGAACAACGGTTACTGAGTGCGGCCATCTTGAAAAAGTTCATTACCCAGCCCGATGATCCAAATTTACACATTTGGTCCAAAAAATCAAAAGAAGAAGGATTTGAGCAACATACTCATGTGGGGTGTTGTCAATAATGTTTCTGGGGCGATTAGCCCAATCCGATTAGACGCACCCGCCGTACCTAATATACAAAATTGTGGTCCGAAATCCAGAAAAGGCCTATTTTTGACATTTTATGTCTTTACTTTGCTACATAAACTCGAAAATGAAACGCGGGACATGCAACGGAGACATGCAACGGAAATAACGTCACGAAAATATTTCTGATGATTTTCGCTTACAACCGATTCGTTGCTACGGAACTTTATCTTCGCCAGTTATCATCGTACAAAAATCGTTCACCACTCGTTGGATAGCTCTCGATTTACCTAACCATACTACGTTAACCACTGCGGACTGCGTGGCCGACAAGCTGCGGTATGAGCGTGATTGTTTAAATGTGTTGTTTACGTACATAATACAGTGGAGTCCGGCTAATCCGAACTAATTGGGACTGAAGGCTGTTCGGACTAGGTGATAGTTCTGCGACAATTAAGTACGAAACTTGTTTTTAAATTGAAACGTGATTCTTTGTCATTTGTGACCGCCCAAGGACAGAGTTTACCATTCGTTGGAAATCTTGACCAAAACAATTAAGTACGAAGTACTTGGTGTGGGTGCGGGAGGGGGCGCTAAGACATAAAATGTCCCTCGTGGTTGCGTACTTGTACGGAAGTACCCACCGTTTGTGTTTCATCATTGCTATGGATTTCCACTATTCCGCCGCGAGTGATTTAAGTTATATTATCATTTTTCGGTCCAAGCTCCAGCCTGCCAGGGCTGTACATGCACCATGTGGTCTCAAAAATCCTCAGGTTCGGGATCAATTTTGTTTAAAGCATACCCTTCTACATAGCATACTTTTAGTGTACGAGCTACGGTTATGTATAGAATAGTACATATTATATTATATAGAAGGGTTATCTATACAGAGAGCTGTGATCTGTAACATTATTTTATTGCATTTTCTGATTCTACGTACCTTGAAACGTAAACCATCAAATTTTGAGGGGGGTTTTTTTATGTAGGCACGTGAGGTGTCGTTTGCCATGTTTTTCTGATCGCTGAATCGATTGCGAGTAGTTTCAGCACGTGCCCAGTCAGGCCTTAACGAGTGCTCTGGCTGATGAGCATTGATTTAAATTCTCAATTTCCCGAACTATTTCTTTGAAAATTCGCTCCTTAAGCCATGCTGAATGACTGGAATTTTAATATTATAGAAACCTTTAGCCGACTGTTCGTACATTCCCTACAATCTTGTTATTTGCAGGCAACTGTAAGCAACTTTTCACATTTTCAAAGGGGTTTACCCTTTGTAAACCGACCTTAAGTTTACCGATTCCTTCGCTGTATATTATTTTTAATTTTAGGTACACCTACATTTTTCATCTTAGGGGTACCCAAATTCGAGTAGATATAAAAGTATCACCCCCCTCATTTACCGCACTCTCTAAACCCGTTTACTTCGTGGTCGAGAATTTATAGAACGGTTTCCTTGGTTTCCACGAAACTTTTTTCACAACTTTTCCTTGAGTCAAGTTCCAACCGGTCCCGTCCGGGGTGTATCAAGGTAATCAGGCCTATTATGACAGGCAAGCTTTCATGTCAGAGAGGCGAATGAAAACCGATTTCGTAAGTTGACCTTCCAGCTCGATAACGTTGTTTTATGGGTGTCAGTGATCGCGTGATGGCACCACTTTTTTTTTTCCCGGAAGAATCAACAGCCCAATTGGGCAATGCAACGGATGCAAAGGAGCTCACGTAGGTATTCCTTTAGACGTCCTTGCAAAACGACAACGAGAGTCATTGGGAACCAGTTTTTTTTTCTTCTCCTGAATCCTCAGGCCAGATCTTGTGTACTTCATGCCATACATCACGTAAACGTTCAACTAGGCCGCACAGTTTCCATATAAACAGTACAGCCGAGTCATCAGGGGTACGTATCGTATGATGCAAAATGTGGAGTAGACGCTTTTTATTTTTTCAACTTGCATAACATATGGATACAAACATGTAAAAAACAAAAATGCTAACACATGCTAGCTCGGAACAAATTTTGGCAGTCGGAAATTTTGGCACTTTTTCAGTTTTTTGCTAATATTATAACATGTGAAGGGTGCAAACGTACAGAAAAGTTTGATTTTACCAAATTAAAGAGCACCAAATTCTGTGTCGAATGATCACCTTAAAAAACATCATATTTGGATCAGCGGTTTGGTAAGCATCGCCAGTTCAAAAAGGCAAACTGCTCATTTGGACTAACCATTTTGGAGTATTATTCTGTGAATAATACACCTATGTATTCGCTCAGCAAAAAAATTGTATAGCACCCCCTCAAAATTTTTCCTTTTACGTTTCGAGGTGCGTAGACTTGACGCTCTTCAATTTTGTAATGAGTAAACTTTTCTGTACTTCATATTTTATAAGCCAAAAACCGAAAAAAGTCAAAATTTCGAGGTTTTTTGCGTACAAACAGCATATTCAACGTACCAATCACTCGCGACGAAATCGTGGAAACCCATTTCAAAGAAAAACGGCGTTATTGAACATACACTGCCAAGGTGATGGCACAGGAGCTTCCTCGACACAATCAGAGTGACCCATTATAAAATAGAACAGACTCGGAAGCAAAATAACATAACATTACATTACATTACATTACATTACATAACATTACATAACGTTAAATATACATATTACATAACATTACATTACATAACATAACATTACATGAAATATACATATTATACATAACATGACTTCCATAATACATTACGTCCATTATACATAACTAGCCTGACCGCTCGCTTCGCTCGCTATCCGAGATTCGCTGTACGCACTATCGTGGAACCAACAAACGACGGAAAAATCCCATACCCTACCGGGTATTTGTGCCCAATTTTATCAAAATCCGTCAAGCCATTCAGGAGTTGACCATGGTCGACCATATTTCCGCTATGGTCAGGGAATTAAAAATGAGCCTACGTTCAACTTGGGAGGCTACCGGATATTGGTGCCAAATTTGGTCGATATCCGTTGAGCAATTCGGGATTCGACCATGGAGGGGCCCATGGATGCGCTAAGGTCGACCGCGGGGGTAGTCCGAAGGGTCGATCGTAGATAGAATTTCACGTAGATTACGAATACGCGATAAAAAATAGGGGTTACCATTTCAATTAACGAAGTTGACCATGGTCGACCATAGTTCCGCTATGGTCAGGGAATTAAAAATGCGACGTTGCACAACTTGGGAGCCTACTGGATACTCGTGCCAAATTTGGTCGATATCTGTCAAGCCATTCAGGAGTTGACCATGGTTGACCATAGTTCCGCTATGGTCAGGGAATTAAAAATGCGACGTTGCACAACTTGGGAGCCTACTGGATATTCGTGCCAAATTTGGTCGATATCCATCAAGCCATTCAGGAGTTGACCATGGTCGACCATAGTTCCGCTATGGTCAGGGAATTAAAAATGCGACGTTGCACAACTTGGGAGCCTACTGGATATTCGTGCCAAATTTGGTCGATATCCGTCAAGCCATTCAGGAGTTGACCATGGTCGACCATAGTTCCGCTATGGTCAGGGAATTAAAAATGCGACGTTGCACAACTTGGGAGCCTACTGGATATTCGTGCCAAATTTGGTCGATATCCGTCGAGCCGTTTGGCCGTGCATAGAAGGACAGTCAGACAGACAGAGCGCATGCGCAGGGCGAACCGCTGGCTCTATCATGTTGAAATTTATATGGGACCTCAATGGGCCCTACCCGCGTAATCCCTGAGAATTACATTGAAATTGGGTGAAATCTTTGGTTACTACGGCTGTAACAAGGAAATTGAATCTATTTCACGCCAGCGCATGCGCAGAGCGCACCGAGGGTCCGATCATGCTGAAATTCATACTGGAACTCACTAAGCCTTGTCCAAACAACCCTTGAAAATTTGAGCGAAATTGAATCAAAATTGTGAAAGTTATCCGTGTTTGTTGAATTTAACGTTAGCGCATGCGCAGGGCGTACCGCTGGATCAATCATGTTGAAATTTGTATGGGACCTCAAGGGGCCTTATCCGCACCATCCCTCAAAATTTGAGCTGAATCAATTCAAAATCGTGGAAGTTATGGCTGTAACAAGGAAATGCGGACAGACTCACAGACTCACAGACCGACAGACACGGAACCAAATTTGTTCAGTAGGCTTTGAAACGCAAAATGCAAGTGGAAATTTTGATTTCTGAAGACAAAAATTTTTTGGCTCACGAAAGTGAACACAAGGCTTCCGCTGCTTCGCAGACTCGGAAGCAAAATAGTCTATTTCCACTAATACACGAAAAACGCGAAAAACACTGTTATAACAGCGTTATAACACACTGTTATAAAACACGGTTTTATAAACAGCGTTTTTCGTGTATTAGTGTAAATAGACCATTTTTTCAATAACTCCGTTTTTCTTTAGCATATTCCAATACAAGCTGTAGTACAAACCTCGTACAAACCTCACTGCTACTGCTACAGTACCAATGAAAATGGTAGACTGCAACCTCAAGGCCGCTGTTGCCTGAGCGGCTGATAGACGATTCCACCGGATTATCGCAGTGGTTTTTCGATTCCACCGTTGTGTTTTCTTCTAACCAAACACAAATTAACATGAGTTATACTGAACGCCGTAAATTCGTTTCAGTTTTCAGTAAGAAGTAGGACCTAACAACCAACAAGTTCCAAATACCTATTCGAACCTGTTCTTTCCTTGGACCTTAGGAGTTGAATTACGCGTTCTCCGATATCAGCTCAGGTTCACGCACATGATAATGATGTGCAATTCCACGCCAAATTATGTACATTTGGTACTATTCCTGTACCTACCTCATGACCAAATGTAGATGGTAGTTTAGAATTGGCACACTCGTGGTCCCATATTATGCTCAACCCTGGAGGGTAGTTTGGAAATGAATTTCCGGATAAGTTAATAGGATCACACCGAGTACCTACCGACTACATCGCCGATCTCTATCAAGAAGTGCCTACAAGCAAGTGGATCAAAAAAGTCCTCCTTTCCTTGCACTCACAAATGACCTCAGAACAGCAGAACTCGAAACCCAAAGTTTTTCGAGCTAAGTACTCTTAAAACATAAGCTGAGATAGATGTTACAGTTCGGTCCACGCTCAAGTTGATTCAAACTTCAGCAATGGACGGCGTTATGCAATTATACTTTACTTAGGTCCTTCCGAAGCGACAAAATGGTCAAAATCGAGTTATTGGTATCATTGGAATCGTCGTGTAGCATTCTTATAGTCCCATTTTCATTACTGAATGAACTATAATTCCGGGATTTACACTAAACGACTTCCCCTAAAAGGAAAATCTGAATTTCGCTATTTCCTACTAAGCGCCACAAAAAAATGTTACCTATATAAAATGAACTAGTCAAATAAGCGACATCATAGAAATGGTGAATAATATACGTTTGCAGATCTATTTGCCTGGAACAGCTGTGGGCTCTGAATGTAGATATGCAATTTCCTAATAAGTGACGAATTAGCTCGCTTGTAGAATTTTTTGGTTTTGCAGAACTCAACAAGCGACAAAACGGCTTAACCGGATGGATATTTTTCAATATTTTTCCTATTTTTCCTTCAGACGTCATCAGCTCATTAAAGCACATGTTACCTCTAATTTTTATCAGTCAGCCAGAAACGATTCCCTCCAATTCAAGACAAAAGTCAAAATCATTTTTCTCGATTTCCCAAACAAGTAGAACTGTAGCTTAGGAGACATCACATAACCTTCAAGTGGTATCAACGTTATCTAAAAGATCTACCAAGTACTTAGCAATCTAACTCTACTGTATTTCTCAGGTTGTTTTGAAACTTGTTCGTATTTTACCTGTTACCTGTACGAAAGTTGCTCAGGATTGGATCTTTAGTTACTCTTCCGAAATTAAACTAGAGCTTCCCAATCGTTCAGGGATCGGACTTGAGAATTCGCAGGATTTTACATTAAATTAGCCTGCGAGGTAGGTAGGTACCTACGGCTACAACTCCTCCATTAATGAAATTAGTAGGTAAAGGATGTTCAATTGCCGAGGCTGCAGAAGGTCTTATACTCTTAGTATGCTTCATCCTACGGAAAAAGTGTCCATTCTTTTCGAATACATTTTCCTAACACTCGTGAAAACTTTACGAAAGCGGTGAACTTCTTCAGAACGCTTCCGCTCCCAAAGCCCCTCAACCTAGACAATCACTTATTAATTATAATAAATTAGGTATGCAAAATATGACGCGTTTTAGAAATTAAAGTGTTGAAACCTGCTGTGGGCTGTCATTGAGAAGGAATGCAGTCGGTTCGCAACCTGATTCAACGGGTGAGACGGAGTGGCACCTTCCACCAGCTGCCCCTTCCCCTTCAAAATCATTTTCGCCGGTCGTGTTCTCACGCTGGCCAGCTTCTTTCTAATCACGGGGCGTGGATAGTTGTAGTAGATAAATCCCTAATCAAAGTAACTGTTTCAAATTGTGCCATGACATAATAGCCGCTCGTAGTCTTTCTATGAAAGAGCTGGATTCGTTTTCGACACTAACACGGATATCGACACTTCCAAAGTTTGTGCTAATTTTTTTTAATGCATTTATTTTGAAACTCAAATGAAACGTACAGAACAATAAATACAATGCTACTCCCCTCCTGCTCTCTTCCTAATATGCAGTTTTATTGTACAGATAACTAAGTTCATTAGTTTATATTGAAATAATTGATGTCTGCACACGATGTACAGTAGCGGAAGGTCAACATTTCACCAAGTCCGACCATCGGACGGAGTTTTTAGTATTCACCTATTCATCAGGGGAGGTCGACGAAGCGGCCCGTCCCGAAAAATTATGGGATATATTTAACTGCAAGGCAAAAAAAGGTATTTTCCCTTCTGCGAATCTCCATCTAAAAAGATTATCTTCACTTCAGAAAAAGTAAAACTCCCAGCATAAAGTAAACGTCAATATTGACTCCAATCACGGCTAAATAGGTGATCAATACCAGCGTATTATTCAATCACACATCAGAAAAGGGGTTGGCACAGCAAAAAAGGGGTTTGCACAGCAAAAAAGGGGTTTTGCACAGCTATTTCAAGTTGAAGGAGCGCGCGTTACCTCAGTGTTGCCAGGGAATCCTTCTTCTGCCGTTATAATCAATTTCTGGAAGGGCAATAACAAATTTGAACGTTGAATCACCTTATTAGACGGGCAACTCCCAAATTAGCCGTGCGACTCCCAAATTAGCCGTGCGATTCCCTTTTTTGATGTGCGAAGTATTTTTTGGACGTGTGTTTGAATTAAAAGCTGTTATGCCCGCCTTTTATGTAGGGAGTAACCTCCATTTTGCCGGGCCGATAAATCACACCCATAACTGAACAAGCGAGGCCTTGGGAAACGAAGACAGGGAAAAGGGACTTGAATTTCAAAATAAGAGTGATATTAGCAATAAAATTACTGCTGAGACTTATTTCACCTATAACTCAAACGCGATATCGTGGATAACGTTAAGACCTTTAGATATTTCAGGTTATGACGGATTACAGCGCGGTTCAAGCTGCCCTTCTTCATCCGAAGGTGGAGCCAGTTAACATGTACCGAACAACATCTTGGCCAGCATGAACACCCTCACGTGGACCTTCGGTTCTTACATCTGGCCAGCAGCAGCCCACATTCTGCATCTCGCTCAATGCGCATGCGTAAGTGAACAGAACGAGAGGACAGCATGAACAAAGATGACATGTGACTCTGTATGACTCTAAATGCCATTCGAATCATCGCAGGTGCTGCTACCATTCCGATTGCTTCGGCATTCATAGGGCATTCATTTGCCTTTATGTACCCCCCGAAATTTCGTCAAAATCTGTTTAAAAAAACAGAACCGGACTATACAAGGTGTTCGTTGTTAGCGCATGTGCAGACGTTGCTATCATTACGACTGCTCTCAAACTCAAAGCACCCATTAAGAACTCAACCTGAAGCTGATTGAGAGAGCGATGTCGAGAACACGCAAAACATTTACATTTTGTGCGTTAAATTTCAGCTCTAACATCATCTATCATCCAAATTAATCGATCTAAATGAAAGGCGTTGCCCTCGGTCAATGATCTCGTTCAGAAAAAAGCCTCAGCAGTAATGAAGGCGGTTGGAAAAAAAGGCGAGCGGTCCCTCCGAAGAGAAAAAAAAGGTCAGACAAGAGAAAACTTGAAATGTTAAAATATGACGCGATCCGTGCCTGGTAAACCCGAAGGGGAGACGGTTCTCGAGCTATGAGTCACAGATTCAGGCGGTTGGTGGCAGAAGGCACGTAGGCCCTGTTCGGCTCAAGTTGACAAGACGGAGAATAAAAAGTCTGGCCGTTTCCCATAGCGTAATCCCAGAGAGCTCAATCTGTTTAAACGAGGATTCTGAGAACCGATGAGGGCGAGAGGGCTCTCCAATCAGAGGTTCCCATGTCTGATAGATGTGTGTCACGGCGTTCCAACGAAGTCCTTGCTCGTCAATGATACCGCAGGGATCGGCAGAGGATCCGAGCTCAAGACGAAATCCTCTCAAAATATGGTCGACGATATTATTACGGTTGTAATTAGGTAGGTAGATTTATTTGGTAGTTTATTCACTTTTCGATAGTAATTTCAATGCAGATTTTATTCGGTGCCTTACACGGGTGAGCCGGTTGCGCTCTGTCTGTTGGTGGTTGGGACTGGGACGGCGACTGCGGTCCGTCGGTTCGAATCCCAACGCCCCTCGTCGCAACCCAGGGCGGGTGAGGCAGTAGATAGGCAAGAGTGAAATGATCCAATTCAGATCCTCCTGATAGGACAGTAAGCTGTCGGCGACGACGGCAGGGCAGTTCGACGTGAACACCAGCCTGAAATGGCTACTTTCCATTTTACATACAAGCAGTCAAAGATGTCTCACTACAAGCAGACAAAGATCTGATGGAGGAGTTCGTGTGACCATCCCAGAGTACGTAAGTTCATATTAGAGCGAGCAAACGCGGACGCTAACCATCGACCACCAGAAATAGGTACCTACCTACACAAAATTATAATTCTCACTGCAAGTTGAAGTAGAGCTTTCAGGGTAAAGAGTACCGTTTATTACAGTGCGATGGTAACTAACTAGTACAATATAGATTCCACATAGCAGTACCGTTTTAAAGTAAACCAACTAAATGAATTCTTCTTTTCTTTGGGTGGACTTATTTGGTTTCTTAATAAGGGTTCGGTTTCGACAATAAAAGTCCTTCTTTCATCAAATCCTTTGATGAGGAGCTTTCAACAGCCCTCTGGCTGTCATTTTCAACTCTAAAACCAGCAAGAACAAGCAACCGTTAGACAAATTAGAGAACGTTATGAAGTTATAAAAATATACTAATGACTAATTGAAAATAAGTACTAAATTCTAAAGGAAAGTACCAAAGTTAAGTTGTGCTTTTTTTGTACTTTCGTTTAGAATTTAGTACTTTATTTCAATTAGTCTTTTTTATTTTTTTATAACTTCATAACGTTCTCTAGTTTGTCTAATGGTTGTTTGCTTGTTGTTGCTGGTTTTAGAGTTAACAATGACAGCCACAGGGCTGTTGAAAGCTCCTCATTAAAGGATTTTATGAAAGAAGGACTTATATTGTCGAAACCGAACCCTTATCAACTAAATGAAGTTGAGGAAAGGCTTGTTTTTCTATGTCCAACTGACTGGAAGTCAGAAATGTTTTTTTCTACAACTACATTGTTCTGCAATCCCTAAACAATGTTGACTTAGGTCCACTCGTTGGAAATAATGGGTTAATCAACACAAAACTGATTTTATGACATTAAGCGTAGCGTTGATGTGAGTTGGGGAAAAAATAGATCTCTGGAATCGCTTTACCTACTTTATATAGACGCAGGTGTATGATTTTCATGAAAAGGGATTGGTTCATTAATACTACCTATATAATTTAGGATAATAATTATTGACAATCCCAGAAAGTCGTTGTATTTTGGGCCTGGTGAACGAAGCCGTATAATGCGAGGACTTCTCGCAAAAGCAGAGCTTTGAATGAAATCACAGGAAGAAACCGCAAAAGCGCGGAGCGGAATGAGTGTCTGACAAATGAACTGATGAGTTTTGACCAGAGTAAGCTATAGAAAATAAATAAACGTCCAATCATGCAGCATGACTATATGAGCGAACCTCGAAAGAAATGTGCCTATTCTGTGAAAATTCGCTAAGAGCGCTAAACATGATTTCGACGGAGAACACAACTTCAGTTTTTTTCATAAAAATTAACATTATTATTCTCTATGATTCCTCGACATTAACGAAACAGTTTCACCCCCTTTGACACTTGCCGCCTACATAACGTTAAAATATACCTATCTAACGATCGGCACGATGGGACCTCAGTATCAACAAAGCTAATTTGACGATTGACAATTGAATCAATTATTAGGTTGCTAGTTCTTCTGACAAATTATATTCGATCATTGAAACTGTCATTGATTTGCCTTGATTCACCTGTTAATACTACCTCCTTTGTTATACAAATTTCTGGTTATTACAGCCATTTTAACAGGTTTCTGTCCCATAAACATTGAATTTTGAGAGTTGAAACTTCGTTAGATACCTCCTGAACGCCCAGTGGTAGAAGAGGAAAAAGCCAAGTAAGTCACGCATTGTATGGTCGCCCACCTCTGCTAAGCCTCCATTTCCCCACTTTAAGATTCAAATAAAGAGTAAAGAGTAAAGTCCAATAGAATAATAAACCCATGTGATAAGGACTTGGCAGAGTTTTTGGAATCTGCACACGCTGAAACGTAATAGAAAAAATTTTGAGGGGGGTGTTCAAAAAAAGTTCAAACCGCATACATAGGAGTATTATTCAGAGAATTTCTCTCAATTTCTGCTGTATAAATTTCTCCCTTGAGAGGGAAAAACATTAAATCATGTTTAATGTTTTTCCCTCGCAAGGGAGAAATTAGATATAGTTTTTTTATGTCAAGAAAAAATGAAAGCCACAATTTCACTGAACTCTATAAGTATAATGTTGCATTATTTACTGTACTTATTATAGAACTCGCCATCAACATATGGTTGCTACAACAGAAGGTAGTAACTGTGTAGTAACCAATGAAAAACGTAGCTATTGACTCTTGTTTCTTTCGAGTGCGATATTCTTTATGGTTGCTACAACAGAAGGTAGTAACTGTGTAGTAACCAATGAAAAACGTTGCATATTTGCGTGTCGGAATTCACAGAATGACCCCCAGCCCTAAAACATTAAACATGTTAATAATGAACCAATATACATCGGTTGCATTTAAGTCTAAATAAAGGGAAATTTTACACTTGGAAATGGTTGAACACCTCTAGGTACAACATTAACAGCACAGGACAACGGTTTCTTAGAGACGTGATACCATATAACTGGACCTTGGTCCTTTTCTTGTCAATACTCTCTCTTTTCAGTCGTTCCTGGTAGCTACGTACTTAATGGTTGTGATGGTGATACCTACTTAATCCAGCTAGGAGCCCAAGGTCCTTCAAAATGTCAGGGGTGCCCCCGTCATCTTTGTAGGGCCGATAAATCATAAACACCGGGTGACGCAATTACTTCAATTATTACAGAACGAAGAAAAACTGCTCCCATGTCCGACTCTCAATTCAACGACTCGCCGATGACAAATTGGCCGGTAAGAAGAGTTAATAATGTGCTGTTCACAACTACTGATGATTCCACGAGTTCCACAGAAAACCGATGAGAGGCAGATATCTGTATACTGCACTTAAAACCAAGTTCGATTTTTGACCCCCAAAAACTCAAGTTTGGTCCACTTTTTTGGGGAAAAATAGTTCTGACTATTCCGCTTCACCAAAAATGTCATGCTGCGTTAACCAGTGATGCGCCAATCTACGGCTATGTTTACCTATGGGTTGGGGTCATTCGAAAATTTGCGTTAAAGTATAATTTTTTTCGAAGACAAAAAAGCTGAAAGCGGACGAAAAAGAAAGTTTCAGCGATGCAGCATGGCTATAAGAGCGAATTTTCAAAGAAATAGTTGTGCTATTGCGTAAAAAGATGATATAGCGAGAAACCATACCATTTTTCGTAAAATTATATAATTTTTTTCGTGATTTTAGCCATTTTTACCGATTTTTGACCCTTACGAAGTCAAATTTGACCCACTCGTTTTTGATAAAAATTTTTCATCATTGAAATAGTCCCTCTTTCTGTCAGTGAATCCATCCCAATAAACAACACCAGGTGAATTAATATAGATTTTAGTCCTTCATACCAGTTTTTACCTCATAAAATCCAAATTTGACCCCTATTGTGTATGAAAAACAACTGAAACGACGTTTCTGTCTTCACTCAACCTTCCATACCATTTTCAGTGATTTTTATCATAACTGTTCGCGATTTTAGCCGTTTTTACAGAGTTTTGACCCCTAAAAACTCAAATTAGACCCCCGTTAGAATTTTTGAAAATTGCTCTTCCTCGAACTCATTCTTTTGTTTGGCAATACGAACATTTTGGCGACATTTGGAATTTTTATCGTGCACACCCAAGATCTGACATCGTCTGGTGTGACACATAAATAGATATACATATACCTACTAGCCTGACCGCTCGCTTCGCTCGCTATCCGAGATTCGCTGTACGCAGTATCGTGGAACCAACAAACGACGAAAAATCCCATACCCTCCCGGGTATTTGTGCCCAATTTGATCAAAATCCGTCAAGCCATTCAGGAGTTGACCATGGTCGACCATATTTCCGCTATGGTCAGGGAATTAAAAATGCGCCTACGTTCAACTTGGGAGGCTACCGGATATTGGTGCCAAATTTGGTCGATATCCGTTGAGCAATTCAGGAGTTGACCATGGTCGACCATAGTTCCGCTATGGTCAGGGAATTAAAAATGCGACGTTGCACAACTTGGGAGCCTACTGGATATTCGTGCCAAATTTGGTCGATATCCGTCAAGCCATTCAGGAGTTGACCATGGTCGACCATAGTTCCGCTATGGTCAGGGAATTAAAAATGCGACGTTGCACAACTTGGGAGCCTACTGGATATTCGTGCCAAATTTAGTCGATATCCGTTGAGCAATTCGGGATTCGACCATGGAGGGGCCCATGGATGCGCTATGGTCGACCGCGGGGGTAGTCCGAAGGGTCGATCGTAGATAGAATTTCACGTAGATTACGAATACGCGATAAAAAATAGGGGTTACCATTCCAATTAACGAAGTTGACCATGGTCGACCATAGTTCCGCTATGGTCAGGGAATTAAAAATGCAACGTTGTACAACTTGGGAGCCTACTGGATATTCGTGCCAAATTTGGTCGATATCCGTCAAGCCATTCAGGAGTTGACCATGGTCGACCATAGTTCCGCTATGGTCAGGGAATTAAAAATGCGACGTTGCACAACTTGGGAGCCTACTGGATATTCGTGCCAAATTTGGTCGATATCCGTCGAGCCGTTTGGCCGTGCATAGAATCACAGACACACAGACAGAGATCCGTTTTTATAATATCGTCGCCTTATAATGAAAACCTCCCATGTCCACTGGGGCCCGAAAATGAAAACCTCCAATCTCCTCTGGCGCCTCAGAATGAAAACCTCCGAAACGCCAATTTCTCAGAAATTGGGATTTTCGACTTTTCTGTTTCTTGCCTTCTTTTTACTCTTGCCAGCGTCAAAAAAACCACGGTTAGGCAGCCCATTGGCCTTCTTCAGTACAAAATGAAAACATCCTAAATTATTCTTGACAGCAGCTGAGAATGAAAAACTCCGAAATCCCTGGTGAGCTCAATATTGTGTTTTGTCTGGTGAATCTTCGAGCGAAAAAATCCCGTCTGATTTCGTGATTTTCGTGCAAGATTCTGGTAAGTGTTCCTCATATAATTATTCCACCACCTTAATAATTAATTATAGGTATAGCTCAGAAAACCTTACATCTTTTGAGGAAACGTTCGTCAAATCTCTTTGGACGTCCCCCAGTATGTACTTCAGTGTGAAAATCTCCCAACTCCGAGGAGATGGGAGTTTTTCACTCCGTAATCTGCACCCTCGGAATTAATTAATTGCTTGGTTTTCTTCGAAAATTGGCTGACAAAAGTATTAATTTAGGAAGTATTGAAAATATTTAGTACACTTATGAGTACGTAATTGTTAGTACACTATGAGGGGAATAAGCCCTACGCACAAAATGAATTACTACTCTTCTCTTTTCAGGCTCACAAAATAACGAAAATTTTGACTGGAAATTCACGGAGACAATGGAAACGGAAGACACAGAAGATCCCGGCAAGGTTTCTGGAATCCAAGTACCTGCGACATCTTACCAAGTACTCGACGACGAAAATTCGATGGTCTCAGAAGCAAGTGAGGATGGCTTTCATAATATGGAAACTCCGACGCTTCACGAAGAAATTTCCTTAGAAAACGATGATGCTCCACTTTTTGAAGTCACTTCCTCATTTTAACTTCCTTCTCAGAGTCACGAAAAAATAATGAAAATATTGACTTGAACTTCATGGAGACAGTGGAAACAGAAGACAGAGAAGGCACTATATTATAGCGAGGTTTCTGGAATCCAAGTACCTGCGATAGCTTCCCAGCCAGAGGGGACCTCATCACTCGACAGCAACCTGCTGACCCTACCTTCGTGGCACTCTCAAGCCGAACCATCACACGACCTTCTCCCAAACTCAGAATTTTCAAGGAAGAATTCTCGCTCTCGGAAACAAAGACTCACCTGTTGTCACCGACATACGCTGTCTCAAATATACACCTGGGGGAGAAATTTACTTCAAACTAGGATTTTCCGAGGAATATCAACTTTGAATCGAGGGAGAAAGATGACATTCCCGAAGAAGGATACCCCAGTCGCCCCGCTGTACCAACGCCGACTTTCTATCAATACCACTAAATATAAACACCTCCAAGACTTGAGAGCTGTTATACCAAAAGAGTATCATCCATTTTATGACGAGTTACCTCATGCTTAGTTACCAATGTATTTGTACTGTATTTGCATTTTGAAGCCATTTGGTTGCTCATTTTGAAACCACGAACTACTACAGCGTTTTTAACAATTTTTGAATGATTTACCTATTTTATTGAAAAAATTATTGAAAAATAATTTCCCTATATTACATAATTACGTAATAATATACTATAAATATTATTTCTAATAATATGTGTTGGTCATAACCTAAGATTTTTACAACAATGGAATTATTGAAACTAAGTAGGTACTTTACCTGCTTCAAATTGAATTTATGAGGCAGCGGGGAATTAATTCCTAAGGGAGGAAGGGGAAAACAATGAAGTTGGATTGAAAAACGCTGCAAATCCCTGCACAACGGTTTATTATTTTGTATAGAATACCCTTCTGTTACAGATCACAGCTCTATGTATAGATAACCCGTCTATATAATATAATATGTACTATTCTATGCATATTTATGTAGATCGCAGACCCTCCGTAGGTTAGTACCTAACCCCGTACTCGTTACTAGGTACCTACCTAAATCACGAGTTGAATGTTGCTACAATAATTCTGCCGATGACAAACAGTACCTAACAAAAAGAAACACACATAATGAAGTTCTGAAAAGAAATTGTTGATGAGGAGTGAAAAAAGTACCTACCAACAAACTCCAGCCCCTTCTACGTAGATGGTATAATGAACCGTTGTGTAATAATTTACCGTTGAGTAATGATTTACCGTAGTAATAATTTACCCATCAATAATACTTCAACGTTTGTTCAAGTTTCACTACCTACCAACAAACTCCAAAAGAGCCATCATTTTTCAAATTAGATAATATCACAGAACAACCAACTCGACTTCATACTCCGCCAATATAATCAGGTGATCCCTACCAATGATTGGCCGTATTCACAAATTCCTATTGTGAGCGCGTCTCTGGTTACGAGATTTGGTTTGAATTGTATACAATTTCATTCACACTGGAGTCGAAAATGCCTGTCGGTGCAAACTTCGGGGCCTTACTGTGAACGAACGGCTGGACGTACGATGCTCCGGATGGTCTTAAAAAACTCGCAAGTTCAAGAACTATTTAAAACCGTAAAAATATTTACGTAAAAAAATGGTATAGGCGTTTTGAAAATTTCAACCCCTATTTTGAACCCCTTAGAGATGACTCACAGTAACGTCGAGCTTCGAGGACCAACTAGACGCCGAACGGAACCTATAACCCGAATTTCATCAATTTTTTTTCATGGTAACTAAGAAAAGTGGCCCGTACGGCGTACGGCGGACAGACAGAAATATTTTTATTGCAGTTTTGGATTCTACATACCTTGAAACGTAAACCATCAAATTTTGAGGGGGGGTAAGAATTTTTTTTTTCATGCTCGATTCCAATGGTTCATTATTGAAAATAATAAACCAAAATATCAAAAATTGAATCCAATATCGAAGAAAATCGTGGTTATTTGATAACAATACTGAGCGAATTTGAACAATGACAACCTCCTATCTCCCATTTTCTCAAAAAATGAAAAATGAAAAACTCCTAAATCACGCTGAGGGAAATCTACTCACCTTTGACCGAAAAAGTGCACTTTGTGGTGAATGTCACGTTAATTCTACAATAAAATGAAAATTACAGTGCACAAATACCAGTTGACGAGAAACCTCAAGGTTTTTTCCCTTTCCTGAAAAGTTGGGAGGTTTGGATATGGGAGGTTTTCATTCCGAAGCGCCAGAGGAGATTGGAGGTTTTCATTTTCAGGCCCCAGTGGACATGGGAGGTTTTCATTATAAGGCGACGATATAGTAGGGATATTTTGTTATTAAAACCTAGGGATGAATTCAGGATGCTCTGAAACGGATTTACCTACAAAAAATTTTCAAAAATTCATGTTCTGAAAATGTTTTACCCATTGAATAGCATCATTTTCTTTGAAAATTCACTAGAACGTATTATTACACAACGGTTCATTATTTTCCTATATAGATGCCCCTTCTGTGTAGATCACTGAATTGCCTGAAGGCGATCCTGCGGTGAGCGATGAAGGGAGGTGTAATCGAATATTTAACATTGTCACATTTAACATACTCAACGACATGCGCATACGAAAGTCGTTACAGACGGCCACGGAACAGATGCAGAATCGGAAATGAGACGGATTCGAATTCTGACTCGCTCATTCCCGATCACAAGAATCCTGGAAGTCATTCGCATATTTTTGTAATTGCGAAATTCGTGGCTTAACAAGGTGATGTAGAGCGAATTCTATCGTTGTACGTGGAGGATTGATGTTGCTGCATGAGAATGGCCGTCCCAAGGAGCCGAGCAAAGGCGGTAAGCTCGTTTGAGATTCATAAGGCTGGGGCCGGGATTCGACCAACAGCTAGACACAAAAAATTTTCAGGTAGCAGGGAAGCTTTGAATAAAACACGCTTTACTGACAAAATGGAAAATTCTGCCTAATTTTGACTGTCGATTCTGACCAAACTGCTGAACCAAATTTAGTGTTTAAGGTTATTCGACGAAAAAACTTGATGCACTTTTATTTGTTAATTCAAGTAGGTACAAGTGAAAGTTTCTGTACAAAGCACGTTTAAGGTTTTTTGGGCCAAAAAGTGAAGAAGTGCCAAAATTTCGTGGTTTTTTGGCTCCCAAAAATTGAAGACCCCGGCCGAAAAACCGTCTGTTACATTTTTGAAATTTTACAAGAGAGCCAAAAAACGATTGAGAAACCTTTCGATCCGAGAATCTGTGGCTCTAATGTAACATAGACTTCTTTTCGCCAATTAAATTCCAATCCAACCAAAACGGTAAAATATTCTGCAAATATCACATTACAGAGCTGCTCTTGTTAGTAACCACATTGGATATTATTACACAATGGCTTATGGAAATCTGTGCTGCAAATTATTAGGCAACGGCTTATTATAGATACTTAGCCGTGCTGTATAAGAATAGTTTTTCATAGGTATGTACCTAACTGTATCATTTTCTTCCCAGCAATACTGAGCTAGAAAAATATCATAGAACCCAATCTTTAAATTTGACGGTACGTGACTTCGATTTGTTAAGTCTATTCACATCAATGTCCGATAGTTTCAACGAGGAATCCATTTTTCACGAATCCGCGCACAGAAATCCGTAATATCACACACAAAAAAATCCGACTACACACAGGAAAAACGACGACAACGGTGAATGACGCTGCGCTAGCTACCTAGCAACAGTGACATAGGTAACACAGGTACACTGTAACATAGGTTTTTCTTGTTAATCGCGGACCTCGTTTCTTGCTATTTTCGTCGTCGTGACGTCCACCACATGTGACAAAAGCAGGGTTTTTGCCAGTAGGTAACTCATTTTCGAAAAAAATGTAACAGACGGTTTTTCGGCCGCGGTCTTCAATTATTGTCGAAACTGTCGAAAACTCTAAAACTTCGCAAAACATGAATTAATGTTATTACACCTACCTACGTAATGGCTCAGCTAAAAATTTTTATAACACCCCCTCATAATTTTTTTTTTACGTTTCAAGTTGCGTAGATTCCAAAAATGCGATGTCCGTCCGCCGTATCACGCATAACTACTTCATTTTCGGTCTAAAATGTTTGGGCCCTAGCTGCGTCCCGTAACTTTGCCCGATCGGAATGTACCCAGGGGTGTTATGAGTGAAAATGTGTGTAAAAATACGTACTTTTTGTGTTTTAGTTGCACGAGCTTTTGAGGTATCGTTTTCCATGTTTTTTTTGGACAAGAAGACCGAATATGAAGTCGATTTTTACCAAAGAGTGGAAAACAGAGGTTTTACCAAAAGGTTCAGCTCCCAAAATTGATTTTTTATGAGTCAAAAACCTGGGAAACCGTCTGAAATCACCATCAATTTGTATAATTACACTAGAAAAAGTGTCGACACGTGAATCAAGACGATTAAATGGCACTACCAATGATCAAAGATAATTTGAAAAAACGCTGCAAAGTCTTGTCACATGGGTTTATTATTCTATTGGACATACCTACAGAAATGTTGACTGTTCATTCATTGTTTCTTTCATGTGAAATAATTGAAATAGCTATTTCTGATGGTTTCCACCAATTTTGGCCCACAAAACACAAATTAGGTACGCTCCTTTTTTTTCAAATTATCTTTGATCATTGGTAGTGCCATTTAATCGTCTTGATCCATGTGTCGACACTTTTTCTAGTGTTATTATACAAATTGATGGTGATTTCAGACGATTTTCCAGGTTTTGCCTCATAAAAAATCAATTTTGGTAGCTGAACCTTTGGTAGTAACCTCAATTTTCCACTCTTTGGTCAAAATCGACTTCATATTCGGCCTTCTGGTCCACAAAAACATGGAAAAAGATACCTCAACAGCTCATGTTACTAACATGTTACTAAAACACAAAAGTACCTATTTTTATCCACATTTTCGCTCATAACACCCCTGGGTATATTTCGATCGGGCTGCAAAGTTTCGGGACACAACTAGGGCCCAAATGGAGCATGTGTGCGAAAGAACGAATTTTTTAGACCGAAAATGAAGCCGGTACACGTGATAAGGCGTACGGCGGACGGTGGACGGACATTGCATTTTTGGCGTCTACGCACCTTGAAACGGAAAAGAAAAAATTTTGAGGGGGTGTTATAAACATTTTTTGCTGACCGAATACATAGGTGTATCTATTATTCACAGAATAATGAACCAAAAAAAAGGGCGTACCTAATTTTTGTGTTCTGGTGGGCCAAAATTGGTGGAAACCATCAGAAATAGCTATTTCAATTATTTCACATGAAGGAAACAATAATGAACAGCCAAAATTTCTGTAGGTGTGTCCAATAGAATAATAAACCCATGTGACAAGGACTTCGCAGCGTTTTGGTCTAATCTGAATAACGTATGTGCATATATACCATGGCGAGTCTCGCCGGTTCGAATCCCAAAGTGATCGGATCGAACTGCTGATCCTTCCGAGCTTGATCGAGTAAGGGAGCTTTTAGGTTCCACCAAAAGGCGTCCCATGACCTGCCGGACTGTTGGCGAATTCAGTTCACTGATCCGTGTTACACGAGCCCCTGGAAGTCGAAAGCAATGAACGGGCTCATCCATGAGAGCTCGACCGCCTGAGGTTCCCATCCCGATAGTGGGAAAGGAAGCTCGTAGTACGCTCTGGCTCTGGGGTTCCGGTTCCTTGAAAGGAACTCCCGTGCTAAGCCTGAGTCAACGAATACCTCAGGCTCTCACGTCAGCAGTCCTTGACCACCTCTACATCGAGTGTTTTACATTTCCGTTATGATCCCACCATTTGCCAGGGGGTAGTTCAACAGGGCAGTTCAACCTACGACGAACTGGGTCAAACTGAATTTGATTCTCGTATATTTAGGGCTCAGCCAGGAAGAACAGTAAAACACGGGGTTTGCTCCAAAGTAGGTACTGACATGATTCACCACTGGTTCACATTTAATGGTAACATAATTACTTTCGCTCGCAAAATTGCACCCATTAGTTTTGACTATAAAATTGGCGGGTCACTACTTCATAGTTCCATGTGCACGTGACTTGGGGGTTTTACTTGATGTATCCTTAACGTTTAAAAATCACTATGAACAAGTTCAGCATAGAGCCTTACAAATGCTTGGTTTCATCATTAGACTCACGAAAGATTTCAAAAATGTAAATTCCTTAAAGCTTCTATACTTTAACTTAGTTAGATCTCGGTTAGAATACGCAACTGTTGTTTGATCTCTCTTTTATCAAACCGACTGTCATGCATTAGAACTTGTTCAACATAAATTCCTCCGTCATATAGCGTAATTCAAACTGGATTTTGGAACTTATTTTAATTTTGATTATCAAGTTGCCTAAAAATGTTTAAATATTCAAACCCTTCAGACCAGACGTTTACAATTCGATGCTATATTTCTTGTCAAACTCATTTTAAATTTAATAAACTGTGTTGTAGTAATATGGCGGTTGACGAGGATTTGGCCTAGGCCTAGCTACAAGAGGGAGCTCAGAGGGGGCTAAGAGGGGGGCTAAGCCCAATTTTAGCTAGGGAGGGGGAGGGGGGACCAATCAGGAGCTAATTAAATGACGAAGGGTGAAGGGGGGAGGGGGAGGGGTGGGGTGGGGAGGGGGGGAGGGGAGGGGAGGGGAATTCATATGTGTAACGGGTCCGAGGAGAAATAATATTAGTTTAGAGTGGCAAGGTCTGGGAGTCAGGTTTTCGAGAACAGAGAAATTTGTAGTTAACCATGTTTCCATGCACATGATTAGGGTCGGGATTAAGAAATAATTACACGATTGTTTATACAAATAGATTTTATTAAAAATAATTTTCTAAATTTATATTACACACAAAATACAACTCTTTCCTTGTTTCTATTAGGCTTATGTTTTAATGTATCTGTTTTTATCTTGATCCTATAGCTAATGTCCATCTCTCCTAATTCTCTTTCCAACCAGTAGTTTGAGCAATAGACAATCTCCGAATTTTCGAACTCTAATACGTAACGAAGTCTGTCCCTGTGTTTTATCTCTTTAATGGCTGCAATTACCATTTCCTCTCCTTCGGAAATTTCTTCTAGCCGGTGGCAATCTCTAAATGTAATACGATCTTTTATTTTCTGCATGGTAATATTTTTAATTTGGGTCATATCCGCTTGGGTAAAAGGGATGTTCTTCTATACCTCTGTGTAAAACTTTCAATTTTCTATCTTAGCGAATGTGTGGTTTTGGTAATTCGTAACACCATTTGTAGTAAAAGTTACAAAAATTTCTTTGGTAGGCAAGCATATTATCTCCATACCGTTGTTATAAGGCACTAAAATATATCCATCTGCAATAAGGGCTTCCCTGTTCTCGTATACACTTAAAAACATCTTTTTGTAGGAACCTTTTAAGAAGTAGATCTTTTTTACTCCATCCTTCTCCGCTAATACACCAACATAGGTAAATTTGTTCTTATTATTAACAGTAAACGCCGACACCTTGTAGACACCTACTGGATCTAGGTTCTCCCAACGGCAACAGAAATGGTTTTCCAATCCTTCCCTCAGTTGTGCTATCTTCTCTTCTTTCTCCAGAAGACTCCAGAAGAACTGCACAGAATTCCTCCCTTAGTGCAGTTGTCTTCTCGATAAAATTCTGCTTTCGCCTCTTCGTATCGAGGTCCTCCATCTCCTGTTTCCGTTTCCTTGTCGATGTACCTAATGTAGGCTCTCGACAGAGGTTCGATTTCTTTAATATTGTAGGGAGATAGTTTGTTTGTTTTATTAGTTCTTTTCCTTAAAACGAGTGGAATCAAATTATCCGTGGCGACTAAACCAGCGTCCTAAATATCGATATCCGCCGGTATTGTCGAAAATGGAGTACTGCACCTAGAGAAGTAGGTCTCTCCGGCTTTAATGTAACACTTTTGTATGATTCGGACATTGTCTCTGCTCCCGTTTTCTTCCGAAACCTCTATAAAGTTAACAGGTAGGCAATTAAAACTACACGCAGAGAGGATGTAATGTACAACCTTCTTCCTGGCTTCGGGTTCTTTTGGGAGATTTATTTGTAATCCGGTCAATTTTCTTGTATTGCTGTTACCCCAATAAACATATTGGAGGATGTCTTTAAACACAAGACAACAGCTGTTCTGTAGACTCTCTGTCAATTTTGTCCACATTTTTGGAATCGAAGCAGAGTATATCGGAGCATCGCGGAAGTATAATTTACTCTCTTCTAGCAGAGTTATACAACCTTGTAGAGGACTGTAGCCTTCTCCACGGGGATGTCCAATAGCATAGTTATAAATCGCAGCTTCTAATCTCGTAATACCATGCATCTTGGCTAATGCCGAAGAAAATGTCTCCTTTAGTCTCGCATCTGGACAATTAAGGAAATCTATAATATGGTTTCCAATATTCTTGTTAACTCCTGGGCTGGTAACTTGGCAAATAAACTTGTTGTATATTTTAACCCGAGCGTTAGATGTAAGCCAGGTAAGACAATCTATTCCGACTGTCTTATCGTTGTTTACAATAACATTGGAGTTTTCCTTGTACTGCGTTATGCCAAGTCCATTAGGTAGTAATTCTCCTTCCGGAGCTGCTCCAATAAATCCGGTAATTCTTCCAGCAGTCTATCGAGTTTTACATCCGCCAACTCTACTTTGTACGGGATGCAGACTGGATCTTTGTACTTCCTTTTAATATTTTCCAAATCTTTTTCTACGACTTCTCTCGCTCCACCGGCTAGTGGGGTGTTACTTAGTTTAGCTTTAACCCCATGTTTTGCAGATACCAAGACGCCAAACTTTCCGCGGATATAGCTATTAAAAGATCCACATATCTCCTTTTTAATAAGTTTGGAATTTCCTTCGCAGTCGTCTAAGCCGCTTACCTTTACAAGCATTATGTTGTCGCAAAATGGCTCCGTGATTGGTCTAAGTCCATCTCCCAGAAGCGATTCGCCTTCCTTATAATTAATATTTCCGATATCCGTAACCAGATTGCTTCCCTTTAAATTTTCCAGCAGGAACCACAATCCAAATCTCTCGTTGGTAGGTTTTACCTTCCATCCATAAAGTTGGGACACACTAAAAACTTTAGAGCTATCCATGTTAACACTTCCAACGAACCATCTCGAACCGTCTCGAGCCGTCTCAGGCCATCTTGAGCCATCTCGAGCCACCCCGAGCCACCTCGAGCCACCTCGACCCATCTCGAGCCATCTGGAACCATCTCGAGCCATCTCGAGCCATCTCGAACCATCTCGAAACATCTCGAACCATCTTGGACCATCTCGAACCATCTCGAACCATCTCGAACCATCTCGAGCCATCTCGAACCATCTCGAACCATCTCGAAACATCTCGAACCATCTCGAACCATCTCGAACCATCTCGAACCATCTCGAGCCATCTCGAACCATCTCGAACCATCTCGAAACATCTCGAACCATCTCGGACCAGAGAGCCACCTCGAGCCATCTCGGGCCATCTCGGGCCATCTCGAGCCATCTCGAGCCTGCTCGAGGCGGCTCGAGGCGGCTTTTGATGGCCCGAGATGGTCCGAGATGGTTGTAGATGGTTGTAGATGGTTGTAGATGGTTGTAGATGGTTGTAGATGGTCCGAGATGGTTGTAGATGGTTGTAGATGGTTGTAGATGGTTCGAGATGGTTGTAGATGGTTGTAGATGGTTCGAGATGGTTCGAGATGGTTGTAGATGGTTCGAGATGGTTCGAGATGGTTGTAGATGGTTCGAGATGGTTCGAGATGGTTCGAGATGGTTGTAGATGGTTCGAGATGGTTGTAGATGGTTCGAGATGGTTCGAGATAGTTGTAGATGGTTCGAGATGGTTGTAGATGGTTCGAGATGGTTCGAGATGGTTCAAGATGGTTGTAGATGGTTCGAGATGGTTCGACATGGTTCGAGATGGTTCGAGATGGTCCGAGATGGTTCGAGATGGTTCGACATGGTTCGACATGGTTCGACATGGTTCGAGATGGTTCGACATGGTTCGAGATGGTTCGAGATGGTTCGACATGGTTCGAGAACTATCTCGAACCATGTCGAACCATTTTTTATAATAAGCCTCTGGGTCCATCACTCAATGCTCAATGCTCAATGCCGAATATTCGTCAATGCTCGGGGTAGAGCTCGGTGCTCGGCGAACTCCGATTGTGTGGCCAGGGTGCTTTTTCTTTGCGAACATTTGGCATTCCGCGAATGCCGAATGTTCGGTATTTGGCGAATATTCGTTGCTTGGCGAACTCCGCATGTGTGGCCGCGGCTTAACATGTAGTGAGCTTAGAGAATATTGGAGTAACAACAGGGAAGTGTTTGAGGTCGAACATGGAAAACTGTGGGCACAGGTTTGAGAGCTGCAGACAGCAGTGTCCAGCTACGAACAGTTATGAGCCAAGTTAGAGCAAGATTCTTCGATACAACATTGTTATTAATAGAACGAACCTGATATCGATGATCGTGACGACATCCAGGATGTTACGGATTAATGAGGAACTTGCTGGAAAATCGACCATCTCCGGTAACATAACACTTCACTTTATGACGTTTCGGCTAGAGCCTTTTAACCGACACCGCGCATTTGGGGAAGCGCGAAATAAAGACCACACACCCAACCTGTATTAAAATTATCCAGAACTCTCCGGAAGTCATCACAGACAGCTCAAAATTAGAAAAAAATCAAGCAAACGGACACCGAAGGATAAAGGAAACAGACTGATAAGGGATGGTGAACAATTTTTTTTACAGTTTTTCACAAAAAGTATCGATATTTTCCGATTATTTAAAATTTTAAAAAAAACATCAGAATGTCGATACTAAATTTCGAGTTTTTCCGAACCGATTTTTTTCGTACCTACAAAAAAAAAGAATGTTGAGTGCTGCTTTCCCCCAAGTAGTTTTCGAAATAAACTCATTATTTCTGAGACAAAAGTATCGATACTTTAAAATAGAGTCAAAATATCGATAATTCTTGATACATACTCTTAAAAAATCGATAGATACATATCGATATATTTAGAAGTATCTACATACCTGTTGATGATTGATGTGGACGGGTAGGAGGGGGTAAGGCCTGCACAGAGCTGCCAACTTTTACAGAAATTTCTCCAAAATCATCATCCCACGACCACCTACTGCTGCCTACTAGCTTACTTACTTACATACTTACTTAGTCAGGTCCTCTTGCACCTTGCGGTGTCGAGGATTTTAAGAGAGCCCTCCATCCTTTTTTGTCCGCGGCGCGGGATCGAGCCTGTATCCAGGGCACTCCGCGGTCCTCTAGCGCCTGCCGAACGTTGTCCTCCCATTTGGTTCGTGGTCTCCCCTTGGATCTGTTGCCCATGTACCTAGCCTCCCATGCCTTTCGAGGATATCGCGTTTCCGGCATTCGTACCACGTGGCCAAACCATCTGAGCTGAGCCTGTTCTATAGTTGTTTGAAGAGGCTGGACATTTAGGTTGCTCCTTATGGTCTGATTTCGCACTCTATCCCTCCGAGTCTTTCCTTCCACCCTCCGCAGGTAACGCATTTCAGCAGCTTGAAGGCGACTCTTGTACCTCGAGGTGAGTGCCCCTCGACTCCGAGCTGTGGATCAGTGTTGGTGTAAAAACGGTTTTAAACACCACCATTTTTGTGTTTTTACTGACCTCTCTTTTCCCTATGAAGCCCCGGTTGATCCCATGGTACAGTCGTCCAGCCGCAGCTACCCGTTCACCTATTTCCTGATCGATGGCCCCATTCTGCCTTATTGTTGCTCTGAGGTATTTAAAGCTGCTGACCTGTTCCAGTTGCTGTCCCGAGAGGTATATAGTGTGCTGGGTTGGACTGCGAGAGAGAACCATGGTTTTAGTCTTGGTGCCACTTATGACCATATTTCTCGATCTCATTTCCTCTTCCCAGAAGTTAAGATTGAACTGTAGGTTTGCAGCACTCTTGGCTATTAACGCAACGTCATCAGCAAAGGCGAGCTCCGAAATCGTCACCTGTCTCATCTTCCAGTTCCCGATAGCATACTTTTTGGTGTAAGGCTTGCACTCTTTCATTATATCATCCATCAGGATAATGAAGAGATATGGTGAGAGGATATCGCCCTGTCGCACTCCAGCTGTTGTCGCGAACTCTTCTGAAGTGGACCCAGAGGTTCGGATTTTGTTGCGACAAGTCTGATAAAAACTCTGTATTGCCTTGATGAGACTCCCTGATACCTCTCTTTTCTCAAGCACTTTCCATAATTCATTCCAGGGGACCCGGTCGAAGGCTTTCTCGAGATCCAAAAAACAGATGTGTACTGAACCATTATGCTCAATCACCTTTTCGCTAATCTGACGTAGTGTGAATATGAGGTCTTGGGTCCCCCTTCCACGCCGAAAGCCTGGAAGCTTTCCTCCAATTTGTCCTCAACCTCCTCTCTAAGACGAGTTTCCAAGATTCTGGAGTATACCTTCCCTGGTGAACTAAGCAGCGAGATCCCTCTGTGATTAGAGCATTCTCTGTTGTCACCTTTCTTATAGATCGGAACAACAATGGCAACTTCCCAGTCTGAGCGAATTCGCTTTGTATGCCAAGCCAAATTCATCACTCGTAGTAGCAGCTGCCGGCCTTCTTTTCTCATATATCACAGCATTTCAGGGGTAATACCATCCTCGCCTGCTGCCTTGCCAAGCTTCATTTTGTCCAGGGCTTTCTGGAGCTCTTCCAATGTGATTGCAGGGCTCAAGCAGTCTCTATCATGATGGCTGGGTTCATATTCCAAGTGCAGGTGTGCCGAGCCACAGTCAAGTAGCTCCTCGAAATACTCCTTCCACCTGGCCATAACCTCTCGCTCGTTGGTCAGCAGCTTCCCAGATTTGTCCTTAATAAATTTAAGTGGACAATCCTTCTCCCTTCTCATGTTCTTCAAGACCTTGTAAAAATGCTTCTGGTTCTTCTCAAAAGACTCCTCCATAAATTTTCCGAATTCCTCCCATGATTTTGCCTTCGCTGCCTTTACAATTAACTTCACTTCATTCCTCTTTAACTTATATTCTCTTAGAGAGTCAAAGGTCTTTATTTGAAGGTACCGTTTATACGGTTTCTTCTTCTCCTTGACGTGGGCTTGAACTATTTCCGTCCACCAACGAGTACGCTTCTTATATGGTCCACGAACGCTACAGCCGCACACCTCTTCGGCTGCTTCCAGAATGATAGACTTGAAAGTGCTCCAAGTTATCTCAAGATCATCCATTTCGGTATCCAAGAAGCGCGCTGCTTTCTCGGTAACAAGCTCCTGAAATTTTTCCTGGTTCACAAGTTCTTTCAGCTTATAAGACTTTATGATCCGTTTCCTAGGGCTGCCTTTGTGGTGTTTTGCAGGACTTGCTGTTTCTCCTTGCATAACTATGTCCATTTGAAGAAGATAGTGGTCACTACCGATTTCTGGGCCTCTCCTCACACGGCAGTCCCGTACAGAGGGAAGAATCTGCTGGCTAACTATAGCGTAGTCGATTATCGATTTTTCGTCTCTGGTAGGTTCTTCACGAGTGAACTTATGTATATCCCGGTGGATGAATTTGGTATTAGCTATGACCAGGTCGTTGGCCACACATAGATCTAGAAGCCTTTCCCCATTATTGTTCAACGTGGTTTCCCCGTGGGGTCCAATTGCATTTAGCCATGGCTCAGGATCATTTCCCACTCTACCATTGAGATCGCCCAATAACATCAGGTGTTCTCCTTTGGTTCCGTCTATAGTTCTCTCCAGGAGTTCATAAAAGTCGTCCTTGACCTGCTGGTTCTCATCATCGTTTGGCGCATATATCACCACGACAGAAATTAGAATTCCTCCTTCCAGAACATCGACGACCATTATGCGTTCGTTCACAAAGGTCCACTCTTTGAGGTTTGCAGTCTTATTTTTGTGAACTAGGAAGCCCACCCCCGCTCTGGCTCTCTCCGATCTCTGCACTCCACTAAAAAGTAGGAGAAATCCGTCTTCGAGTATTTCACTTCCCTGCCCTTTCTTTTTGGTTTCAGTAATAGCCAGGTATTGCACTTTTGTGGAGGAGATTTCCTTTGCCAGCTCCATCTCTTTTCCATTCAAGCCTCTAACGTTCCACGTTCCAAAAGTTGCAGTCCGGTGTCCATGCCAGTTTCGTGATCGTTTTATCAGTCCGGTTGGCTCTCTTTTGTTTCTTTTAATCATGATGCTTTTGGGTATACGAGGGATTAGCCCGTAGTACCCTAGCCTGATGGAGGGGCTGCCTCCTCAAAGCTCACAGGCGAGCTTCCTTCTTGCTTCAGGGTCAAGTTGAAGAAATGCCCCTACTTCCTGAGACGGCGTTCAATGTAGTTACCCCCATTCAGGTTACAAGAAGGTCCCTCCTCCTTTCTCATCCGGGCTTGGGACCGGCATCGGCGGAGTTCTGCCTACTAGCTACTTCCGCTTATTCCACTTCTCGGAAGGTCGAAAGACACCTTCTCAAGCTACAACTTCTCACACACTAGGCGGGAACAGGACGGGGCAAAACCACAGGACACGGGTCGTATTTTTTCGCTTCTGTGTATTTGAGTGGTGATAAGCACACTTGGTGGGACGCGGCACTCACGGCATGGGGTAGGAACAGGACGGGTTCCTCCGCGATCGCTCTCAAAGCAAAAAACAGCGTTGCCTGGCACGGGACGTTCTCCCTCCACTGTCCAATGTTTTCATTCCCCACGTTCACGCACGCCTTCCCCGCGTGCACCCTCACACTCTTGCTTGTGTCGAGGGGAGCATGGCGAGGGGGAGGAGGAAGAGAGTTGAGGAAAGTCCTGCCTAATGTGGGAATAGGCGCAGGACTGGACAGCGGCGGCCGGCCAGCATCCCGCGTCATACCCACGGCGTTTCCTGTCCTGTTCCTGCATGGTGTGTGAGACTTTTACTGCCTTCACAGTTCACAATGATCAGGGCCTCCTGATATAGGCTCCTATTCTGTGATCAGAAAGTATGAGGTTTTTAATGCTGTCGCACGTGCTGTGGTTCGCTGCGCAGCTCAGTTTTAGGGTTTTATCCATTATGATGATGTTGAGCAGATACAATTAGGGAATTATAGTTTATGAAGAGAATCCTCAGTTTACCAAGCTTTGTGCCCAACTATGTACTTTACTGTGAGACTGGGATGGAGCCACTCTTCTTGCACTGCTAGCCTCTTCATATGAGCTTACCTGCTGAAAGTGTGGAGCATTCCGCAGGGAAGATACCCTCGTCATGGTGCGAGATATTGCAGCCTACAACTTGTTTTGCTAGAAGGGCCAGAACAGTCGGGCTGACTATCATGACTAGCTTGTTGCTCTTTTGATGGATTTCTCCAAGATAAACAGACCCTACAAAATCAGTTGAGCTTTATTACTGAGTCGGTCGGAGTTTCTTGGCAGGAGGATCAGTGGGTAAGGGCATTCAGCTCGAGTAATACCCTGCATAGCCAGCTCAACCTGGAGGTTCATTATGCGGACATGGTATCTGAGCGTCAGAGTTCCCTGCATGCGCTTCCAGGTGGCTTGCTAGGCTGAGGGGTGCTCTTATCACGCAACAACTGTTGGCTGTATGAGAGAGACCAAAGGGTAGGCCGGACTGCACCCTGTGCAAGCTTGAGGAGCCAGAAGACAGTCATCCACTTCACTGAAAGGTGCCATGTGCTGAGGGAGTTCCTGGTTGGGGCTTTTGGGAGGACAGACCTATCGCTCGATTTTGTCTTGGGACTTCTAAATGGACAGAATTTGCAGGCTCTTGTGGGGTATCGTTGCTGGTGCGGGAATTTAATTGGTAGGTAGCCAAGGTGGTAAATTAACCTTTTCACGGTCGCCACTATGTCGGGAAATCCAACATTTCTGACAAAGAAACCTACATTAAACTTTAAATAACTACCTACCTACTTACTCAAAATTACACTTCAAAAAACCTTTTCTTAGCTCCACATTTACAAGCCCGTTTTGGGAACAACATGTCTTTAGTACAAAACCCGGCTGCAGATGGCAGCACTTTCTGGCCAAAGCAGCGCCATTCAAATTTCTTTTTGATGGGGTTGTTGTTGCAGTGATGAGCCGCAACAACCTTATAGTTTTGAAAAATAGTAATGTTTTAGAAATGATGTCTTAATTGTATTGATAGAAACAATTTTTGCTACCTACGTATGAAATGTTGTAATTAAAATACTTGTTTATGTATGTGGTTTCCAACACGAATTCCGATTTTTGATTCTGGATTACCTCACTATATGTTTTTTTATAATTATGTAGGTAGGTACCTAATTTGTTAAATAAAGCATATTTTCATTTATTCATATCAGAATGCCGAAGCAAAGGACATAATCTGCCTCACTTGCTCCATGGGTAGATACCGCCTCGGAAGATAAAAAAGAAGAACGAACTGCCTTATTCTGCTGGCAACTCCAAGTACTTGTGCCTCCCATCGAAGATCCTCGTCATGTATTAGTGCGTTCGAGGGCTGAAAAATCACAAATGTCGGCATTGGAGCAGGTGTGGATCTTCACGAAGTCAGTGGACAGATTTGTATCCTTTGAGGGTGAAAAGAGCACTAATTTCGTCTTGGGGAGCCACCGATACAGACGGTTGATGGTATTATTAGCTTTAAAAAACACTTGTTCCCATCAGTAGGTGGCCATTGCAGAACGATGAATTTCACTGATATCAAGACTTCCGCAGGCCCCTATGCAGTTGGATGGATGCTCAAAACTCCTTATGAACCCTTTGTGGGTTACCTTGTTTTCTTACGCCGAATTGGGTCATGGCAGTTCCACCAACAAACCTCTCGCAGTCCAGTAAAGTTCAGAAAATTTCGACCAGTTGGTCTCATTTGCAAAATGTGTTGGTTCTAATGCTCTCACGTCGGGGGGCCGGTCATAAAGATGTTTGGAAGTCATTGGCACATTTGCTGGGCATAGCGAACAATTTGGGTTATCTCTAATCCGCATTTAGATAGTGTGACAGAGTGAGATGACGGTGGACCCTCGAGAGTTCCCCCTCTGGACTAGCGACATTATCACCAGTTAAGAAGGGATATCGATTAGGCTTCAGCCAAATCGACCCCATTTTCACCTGAAAGACAAACGACTCGAGAACCTGCCCACCGTCACAGCAGCCATGCCCCGCGATTGCTTGAATGCTGCTGCTGACTCTTGGCGTGGCAAATTGACAAGAAGGCGGTCATTGCCATTGAACAGAAAGGCCCACTGCCTTCCCTCAGCAGCCTACCACGTGCAGCTTGCATTACGTCATTTGCATCTGTTTTTATGCAGCTTCCAGCATAAAAACCGTATAGGTACTGGATTACTGTTCAAACAAATCTTCGACTCACTCTCCCATCAAAAATCTCATGAACCTTAAATTTAAATGAACTACTTTTAAGCGAATTATCAAAGAAAATAGGTACGCTGTAGCAATGGATCCAAAATTTTTAGTAGGTATTTACAAAATTGTTGAACAAATTTTCTATTTTGTTCCATACAGACCATTCTGAATGATCAATAATAACCTGATTGTGTACCTACCTACTCAAATGTAACTCTAAGGTATTTTTAAAGTGGACTTGTACGCATTTTAAGAGGGCGAATTGCACAGAGTTTTAAAATGCCAGAAAATGAAACGTAAGTATGAATAATTATTCTTGATTATACGTTAGGCTTAATGGCTCGGGGATGCCATTTAGAAGCGAATCAGATGTGGGGCACTCGATGGGAAATAATGGCATATCCGGTTTCACTATGAGAGTAGGTACTACAGTCAACAGGTTCTAATTTTACGAACATGAAAAATTACACGTCGACCACATAATATTATTACATCGGAAGCCACAGTGGAAATGACAGAAAAACACGTTGTCTTTAAAAACAAAATATAATATACCAATTTCGCTTATAACGAGTAACACGTGTGGAGCCAAATCTCAATCAAATCGTCTCCTAACTACAAACGGTAGCTACATTAACAAGCAGGCACCTAAACTTACAATCTACGTCCGCTTGACTGAGCTAAAACTGCAGACCGTCGTAGAGACGATCAGTTAACAATATCTGACACCTTCGTATGAGGTAATATGACCATGTGAAGTAGGTATTTTGTCGTGTATAATATTCAATAACAATAACATATCTATGTTTTAGGTTTTCAAGGATCACACAATTTCGCCCGGTTTCGTTTTTACTACAATAAGAAAATAATCACAATTTTCAAGAAAATATAATATAGGTACTTACGCAAATTTCAATCTCGCTTGAACCAATCCAAGCTATTTAATGGATAATAACTCATACAAACCCATAAGTTGATAAGGCATACTGACTATGTAAAGTTAACATAATAACACATGAAGCTCACTGACACCCGAGAAGGCTATGTACATACAATGTTATATCTCGAGTACTGGATGAAGACAACGATAATAAAACTTACATAAACGATAGAAAATATCAGGCAAATGATTGAAAAATTCGTAACAGGTGTGGCTCCAAATCGGTCAATGGGAATTTGAAACGTAACAAGGAAATTTGATAATTTTAGCAATGTCAAAATGACGAAAGCGTGTGCATTCAAAATGTACGTTTTGATAGACGTACCCAGCCACTTTGGAACAGTCTAAGGAGGGAATTGTCAAATAAAGAACTTCTTGGTTCATAGAACAGGAAAGACAAGATTGCTAGCTTTGTTGTAATTCCATTCTGTATAAATTATGAGCAGTCTTGTTCGATCAGAATAAACGGTTATTATTATTATTATTATTATTATTATTATTATAGAATATTACAAATTCCCAACTTCCCATTCTAGATTTCCTGTAATCAGAAATTTGAAACTTCAGCGTTTTATGAGTTGTCTGGATGCCGAATGACGCGAAATTCCCCAATAATCCTATCAGACAAATATGTGTAAAATGCAGACGGTTGTTGGCGTTTGGTCCGGGATTCGAACCTGCGATCTCCAGAGCCGACGTCTTAAACCGTTCCGCAGTGCCAATGCGATCATTTTGTGCACAGTCGGAGTACAATGGGACAACTCTATTCGTTAAAAAAAAGAGAAAAAAAAACCTAGTCTGCGGTTCACATTTCAACTGGCCGATTTTGGATCACCCTGTTCGGAATTGGCAACGTAATAAGAAACACGAATCCTTCAACATCAGTATAACGTACCAACAGCACAGCCTTACAAAGCTTAACCCTACAATAATTTTCTACATCTCCTCCTCGAAAGAAACAAAAACTGCGAACAATAAATAATATATAATATAAAACCAAAATCAGGGGCTCGACGGTTTTGTTCGCGATGCGTACAGGATGTCAAAGAAAACGGATAATTCTCAGTGAACGCAAAATAAAGGTTAAGCAAGTCAAAATGTTTTAACAGAATCTGATGTGCGTTACTATTCACCAGGTTTCCGACCAAACGGGAACACGAGTCACATAATTAATAACACGATTAAATACTTGAGTGTTTCAATAATAGTTTTGCTGCTAAGCATTTTGGTCGTATCCTTCTATTACAATTAATACAAGAAAACATACACGTCACGTAACACGATTTTACGAGGAATCCTTGAGACTTTGAGCCTATGGAGTAGGTACCTAAGCAGTCTAAAACATCAGCCTACTTTATAAGTGACAACGTTAACTACAACGTGGTTATGCACGATTTCGTAGTCTAACTATATGTGAAGCTCGGAACATAAATTTAAAAATAATGCGTAGGTACTGTCAATGTTGATGACATTATAGGTAATGCTCATTTGTTCTTTGAATATATGGAGAGTTTACGGGACAAATGACTGATTGTATTTGGATGTGGGCTGTACTATTTAAAAGTAAATTTATTAAAACTAGAAGGTGTTTAATTAAAATTAAATGAATCTCTAAAAAATAATCCACCTATACATTTAAATGGCGCGGATTTAGGTAGGTTTTGGTGAGTAGGAAACAAGGGTACAGTGATAACATGATAAGGGAAGAGGCCACAAAATGCAGTTATAGTATGTACAGGAGGAGGGTCGCAAATAACTAATTTACAATATAGTACAAGTGATAGGGTTTCTTAGGGTTGACGATGTATTTTGTGACACGAAGGTTATCTACATAGGTTGCCGGGTGAGTTGAATTTGGGTCAGGGAGGGGAGAAGATGGAGGGGAAGAAGTCGAGGGAGGAGAAGAAGGAAGATGGCGGCCAGGCGGATGAACAAGGCGGGGGAGAGTGTATCGGTGCGTCATGTTGGTTCCGTGGTGAAACGGAATATTTTTGCCCTGCACATGGGACACTCAGTAAGCTGTAGGGTGCAGGTTTTGCAGAAACCGCTGAAAAGGGAGAACACAATATTTCAGTAGTACGACACACAGGTACGGACGATAAAAATGTATTTGGATAAACGAGAATATAATATTGAGAATCACTGATGGTTTTCCTGGTTAATCCCTCAACCCCAAATTTTTCCACAATAAACTATAATACAAGGCATCCCTAAGTTTCATACTGTTTCTTATGAATGAGAGAAGAGGTTTTGGCATTATACAACGGTAGGCACTAGAATGGCTTATCGAAATACCTTTCAGGTTATAATCAAGATAAAACCACAGCTATGCAACTCGTGAGCTATGCTTCCAAACAAGGGATGCGGACTATTTTCAGTTTTTGAAAGACAGACAAAGCAAACTAGCCAAGAGACAAACTTGCACTTCATAAAATGATCCTCGTATTGATAACATGATCGTACACATCGCCAACACACACAAAGGTAAAAATATAACAACACGATAAGGTATGAGAAAAAAGAAAGAGAAACGGTATAGATAAAATTTTTGGGTTTAAGATTAGTGATAGTGGCTATACCAATCATGTTATCTATGAGCTACACTTCAACTACCCATCGAATTTGAGCAAAATGGGGCCATTGATTTGTGAGAAATTGACTAGCCAACACCACGATAAGGTAAGAGCTAAAAGAAAGGGAAACTGTACAGATTATTACTGGGTATAAGAGTAGCGTGTGCAGTGGCCACACCAACGATGTGATCGTTCTGAAATTCCTAGGAGTCCATATGAGAGCTTGTGACAGAGTGTAACAGTGGGGGTGGACCCTCGAGAGTCCCCCTCCTAGACCAGCCAGATTATCACCGGTTAAGAAGGGATATCGATTAGGCTTCCCCCAGCGACCCCGTCTCCACCGGAAGAAAAAATGTATCGAGAACAACCCACACTGTTACACTCCTCCCCACATGACATACTTCTAGGTAGCAGGGGAATGAAAAGTAGTATGAAGTTCTGGTTCAGGAAAAGACATCTGAACAACTTCAAGGTGACTAACCTCCATTGTAAGGGAACTACCTCAATAATATTTTACTGATGGAGAACAAAACTCCTACATATGAGTATTGGCGGATAATGTTGTCAGAGGTTATTGTCCAGTGAATTGTGCTCATATGGGCAACCTCTAGGTGATCTACCTCCATCGTTGCGATGGAACAACTATTGGGACTTGTCAACTGGGACATGGCATCAGTCGCCTTCAATGAGCTCAGTATATTTTAATTACACTGACACTCTACGGAGGGGAAAGAGGGTGGGGAAGCCAATAGATGTATGCATTATCAAAGGGACAGGTTGTTAGTAAAGGAATCCTTCTGGGAAACCTTTGGGCTTATCCTTCTGGTAAGCCCACAAAAGTGGATGGATTATGGTGAAGTGCTCAGCACATACTACCGAACCACGCTCTGCTACCATGTGACAGAGTGTAACAGTGGGGGTGGACCCTCGAGAGTCCCCCTTCTAGACCAGCTAGATTATCAATGGTTAAGAAGGGATATCGATTAGGCTTCCCCAAACCGATCCCTTCTCTACCTGAAGAAAAAATGTATCGAGAACAACCACCCCAACTACTCAACGAAATTGATTACTTAACACTTTCTGTGCGTCCGGCCAGCATGCTGCCCTTCTTGGCATTCGCCGCATACTGAGGGGCAGCATGCGGGCCCTGGAGGGAACCGGTGGGGGGGGGGGGGGCACTGGAGGGCCGCTAGCCCCTCCTCCTTTGGGTGTAAACAGGATGTGAAGGGTTCCACGGCTTCAGTAGGACCCAAGGTGTCATTCAAGACGTTCAGGAGTGTGATCCGACGTTCTGCTCATTTTTTACGTATTTTTTTCCGAACTCGAACTTATTTCATCTTTTCCGGTGAGTAAAATTTTTTTTTTCAATTCTGTATATTCCTACTGCTTTATGCACAACCGCAGTACAATAATACAACACGGCAAACCATTATTTTCACGAAGAACGGAGGGAAAAACGCGAAAAACACAGAGAAAACGTTGTTTTCACGGAGCGGCCCGCTTGAAGAGGCCCTTTTCCCCCCGTGTTTGCGTCCGAGATTTCTCGTTTTTTACATTCCTCTGTATGATGTCTACCGACACATAGGTATACGTTCATTCTATCTGTTCTGTTTCTGTTCTTTTATAAAGATACCTCAGCTTCATGGAACCGCAGCAATCAACCAGCGGAACAGGCAGGCGGAAGAGTTTGTATATAGTATGTTGTATTGTAAATATTTTGCATAATTATGTTGTAGGTAAGTATTGTTAATATTTTATATATATTGTATGTATTGTAAATTTTCACATTTTATACTAGGTACTGTTCACATTTTATACTGTTACTACTGTTCACATTTTATAAGTTTTTTTCAATTTTGTATTCATGATTATAATTATTATTACTTTGCCTTTATCTTTGTGGCGTCTTTTATCCCCTGGTCCTTCACACCTTGACAAGGTGGCGAACACTGGTTCAGTGCCAATTTGTGTGACACATCCTATCCCTATTTCCATCCTACTACCAACCTCCATTCCAAACCCCCTGCAAATAATTGAAGTAATGTCGTACTCACTACCAATGAAGGAATAATAGACTCGAAATTCAAAATTATTTGTAATAGAAAATAAAATCCAAAATCATGAACATTTGTGATAAAAATAAAAACATCGAAAATTGTAAACAATAACATTCAAACGTAAAAAACAAACTAGAAACATTCAGTTCAATAACCAAAACCCGATTTACAACAAATAAATTCGAAAATCAAAAGTATTTTACTATTATTGAAAAAGAATAAACATTTGTAATAAAATACAAAAAGTATCGAAAAACTTCCCCAATAACACTCAAACGTCAAAAACATTATTATATACTAGGAACATTCAGTTCAATAACAAAAAGCAACTCGAATTCTGAAGTTTTTCTACTGTTCACTTCTGTATCACGGTACATTCGCCTGTATTTCATACAGGAATCGCGATGGACGCTCAGGGTAGGGATAGGGTGCTTACTCCTTTGATTTCCTATCCTCAGGTTCAATTTCCTTTGGGTTCTACACACCATACACGTCGAAATACAGTGAAAATACATCGCGAGCGGCCACGGGGTGGGAGACCCGCCTTGCTCATTGGTCGGGAGGGTTAGCATAGTGGCGTTCGCCGCATGCTGAGGGCCAGCATGCCGGCCGTACCCAAAATGGTGCCAGTGGTGCCGCGCTTGGTGGGGAAATGTATCAAGAGGTTCCACCTAAGCGAAATCTGGCTGCAACAACATTTTTTTTCGCTCACAGGATTTCAGGTTCTGGGGGTTGCACAGGAATTCGTGACGCACTGAAAGTGTTAATTGGATTTCGGTTTACGCAGTGGCCATACCAACGATCCGCAACATTGGTTGGCAGAACAAAACTGAAATTGCATGAAATGGACTACTTTTTGAGGTTAGAAAGCTTTGGACGAACTCAACAAACCTCATTCTCACCTACCCGTCCTCAGATCAGATAAAGCCCTGAAGTGGGGGTGGATAAACACTCACATTGAAGCAAACTGCCATTTTGTTCTTACTGATGGTTAAATCTCCTCTAACTGACCGCTATTTGCGATTGATAAATCACCCTAAATGTTTTTGTGTGACAAAATGAATCGGTTAAATAATGGATCACTCGAATACTAAGGGTTAACTCCCCCCCTCCCCAAGTGGCTGATAATTAACCAGACGTCAAACTGCCACTGCAGTCCTATTTTCATCTCGATTATTAAGATCAGTGCACGCTTACTTGTGTCCGCATGGTTCCAGAGTGATGTTCGCCTTTTGATCGAAACAAATCGTGCAAGAATCTTCTTTTATGCTCATGTTCCTGAGTGCTTCAAGTAATAAATGCCTGTAACAAATAAAGGCTAACTGGTACTGACTCTCGACTTCGGTTCCTACAACGGAAGTGACCCTGATGTCCCCTTGAGACCCAAATGGAAATGGGCCCAAGTGATGGGAAGCTACCGATAGTTAGGACTATCAACAATAGTTGTCTGCCTAGCCATTTCCTAGTACCTAACTATCTATAAATGGGTACAATTTGGAGATTCTTTGTCAATTCACCTTAATCTTCGTTTTATCACATCACTGCCGTTATAGCTCTTGTGTACTTTTAATAGAACAGTTATGTTTATGCATTAAAATCCATTAGAATGCATTAGAAAGGTACTACTACCTTGTCCTGATTAAAGGATGTAGATAGGTACGTACCGCAGGAATTTTCTGAATACGTTTTTTAATGTATAATTTGCTTTCAACTTATTTTTTTTTTTCACTACCCTTATATACCTAGATATGTGGTGTTTGAAGAAAAATATAGGAGCATTACCAAGCATTTTGCTTCCTCGCTACCGAAATGAATGAGTAAAAAAAATGTATGTCCTCCAAAATGAACATTTCCACTACTACTTTGCGTTTGAGACATCAAGGAACATTTTTGGTTCCGTGTCTGTCTGTCTGTGGTCAATTCCTTGTAACGCCCATAACTGCCCGAAATAATAGTCGAAATGGGCTGTGCGGGTTGGGTCATAGATGGTCACAATCAGGTTTGGGAAAATCTGAATTTGACCGGAAAATTTTTGACAGATTTCTATTTTCTTCTGATTTTTTAAAAGGATTTATCGTTTGTTTCAACAGCGATAGTATATTTTGTCTAGAACTATCGATAGGTAGTCCAAAACTATCGACATTCCCCGTAACTAATGGGCATGCGTGTGAAAAACAGGGGCCAAACGGATCATCACATCATCTGGCCCACTCCAGCACTATTTACTACCTACTTATTTGGAATCCATTTTGACTGAGGCATTGCTCTTCATCAGCTCTCACTTAATGATTAAATGAAAGGTCCCAACGACTATAGGAGGACAAACCTAATGCTCCTCAACATTCGAGTGTCTCAAGGCACTGTGAGGTACCTAATCACTGTCTCCGAGCAACCAACAATGAGGGTTCACTTTTGATTAAACGGTGATATTCTTACAGATATAAAATATATGGAATTTTTTAGTATGCATTACCTGGGGTAAACAACTCGATCAACTTCGGCTAACGTTGCGTGGTCGTTGAAACAGCTGAACTCAGTGTTTTGGGGAGGGTGGAGAAAACTGCGGGATCCGAAATTGAATCGGCATTGTTGAAAAGACATAAAACTGGCTCCTGCATAGAACTCGTTTCTGGAAGAAGACAAAATATCATTAGGACCGTTCGGACATACCGTTCCAAACTGTTCTAACCAAGCTACGCCCCTTTTTGTGCGTTTGGACAGCGCCTCATTGACTTTTCACTTTGCAAGTCTTCATTTGTACTCTTCCATTTGCGAATTATGAAAAGTAGAACTTTCTGTTCCTAAAGAATTCGCGCTCCCACTCTGCATTTCACTCCGAAACGAAGAGTGTTCTGAAGAGTAACCTTCGTTTTGTGGAGTAACCTCCAATAACTGTTACAGTCTATCGTTGTTCGCTGTTGCTTCCGATCATTTTCCTCAGATTTGATCAAGTTTTTGGGCGTTTTCCGTAATTCATTATTCAGTCTCCCATCACAAGTAATTTATATACGACTTTCCCAAATTAAGTACTTTAATACCGCAGAGCTGCACAGAAGAAAACGAACGTTGAGCAACGACTGGCTTTGGTTCGTCTTTTAAGAATGTGGCTGACAAAGGGGCCAGCATATTCGAAATCCTCACCACCATCCTCTGATCAGAAGTATCGGCGAATTTCCATTATTAAAAAAATAGGTACATTAAAATTAGGTAAGCAGTCACTTCCACTAACAATAACAACCTGTCGCTTCCTAACATTTCCTTCCTCCCAAATGATGAGTATTTTGATGGCCTCAGTGGAGCTAACTTCGATGCTATTTTTTAGATGGTTGCGCTCACACTAATTGGACCACGTTTAGACCTGATCAAAAGGTTGAGTTCTCTTCTTTTGATTGGCAAACATTGGATTTAACAAAGAAATCAAACCTAAAAACCGATTTGAAAAGTATGTCATTCTACCGCAGAGTCATTTGGGACTCTGCAACACAGCGGCAACCGTTCAAAACAGGGCAAAAATCTACAATTCTGCATTTGCACTTCAGTCTTCCTCTTCAAATCAAGAGCGTTCTTTAGGAACGGAAATTCGTTCACAAAGACGCAGAGTGTGGATTTGAAGAGTGCAGAGTGAAGAGTGAGTCTTTACGAATGGGCCCCTGGTCCTGGATCGTGAGCTGGCGGTTTGGACGAACAGTCCAGAACGGTTTGGGACTAGTTCCAACAGTCCAGGATTTTCTGACAGTCCTGGACGGTTCTAACCCCTCATTTTCAGAACCCACTTCCATCCTGGAATGGTCCAGGACAGTCTGACAAAAACAAACCAATTGAAAACCGTGAAAACAGGTAGGTCAAGATCAATTAAGACAAATGAGTTAGTTCTGTCGTTGGGAGTACTCCACGAATACTACCGTTGAAAGGTGAAGGCTGTATCTGTTTGCGTGCCCTCACGACAGCATATTGAGACTTACGAACTGGTTTTAAAGTTGATCTGGGTGCTTGCAACGACGCGGCCATTGAGGTAGAAAGTGACCTTGGTGATGGGGACGGAAGGGGTGGCTATCTGGAGCAAGCAGCCCACCGTATCGCCATCTGACCACTGGGAGTCCGGAACAGGTGTCGACTTGGCGTTGTGCCACAGGAGCTCTCTGCACCCGTCGTACGCCAAGGAATGTTCGTCATCTCCTATGCCGTACCCTTCCTGCAACGTGCAGCAAAACTTGGGGTTAGAGGGACTTGGATGTCCGAGAACATCCACTGTAACCTGTACTAAGCCTTTACTACCTACCTCACCACCTTATTTTATGAACCGCAGTGGCCTCATACATGGCGAGCAGAAAGCCCAGCAAACACCACTAACAGAATATCCTAAATGCATCTGCCAGAAGGATGTGTGACAGGAAACGTTCCACCTGCCGTCTCTGTAACTCTATTTTTACCTTTCCAGTAACCAAACAGAAAGGTGATCATCTCCCATATTCTCTATTTTCTGGGACAAGAGGAGCAAAAAATGCATACGGCAGCGTTCCTTCAGGAGATCGACGTAATAGTGGCTGATCACGCCTAATGAATATCTTAGTGGGGGTGGTGGTGGGGGGTGGGGTACCTCACCAGTTGGCAATACCACCAATGCGACAAAGCTGAAGTGCATAACGGCATCACTAGAAATATTTTCGGGTGTTGAAAATCTAAATGCAATAAGTGCGTATTACCTTAAAGCATCCAAAATTTTCTGTGCAGAAAGAACCTAAAACTTTTACGTCTTTTGGTCCACTTACGTGGTTGAGGAATTTGCTGTGTTTGGTGGCCCATCCGATCTGCATAACACCAGGGCTGAGGAGTGTCGCTTCATAGAACCACGAGCCCTCGACCACAGGGAAGGTGCAACGCACGCTTTCGAAGGAGTAGGCATCACAACGAGCCTTTATCAAATCAGATGAGAAATTAGTATTCACTGGAAACTGTTAGTATTCATCAATCTCAAACTAACAAACATAGCAGGATACACATGGAATTTAACCACAGTAACCAGAGTCATACGTGCAAGCTACGACATGATTAGTTTGTGACTTTAAGTTGGTTCGCACCTGTAAAATATATTTCTTACCTCTAAACCATCGGGAGATATTTTCAAATATTCGCTGACGTCTCTCGTGTTCAACATGGCGTTGATCCCTTCCATCTCCGCCAGCTCGTACGAATACTTTCGGCCCTCAATCAAAACTGAAAAAAAGAGGGGGAAAAAAGGTCCAGTCATGGAGCATGGCTATAAGAGCGAATTTTCAAAGAAATATTCGTGCTATTGTGTAAAAAGATGATACAGCGAGAAACCATACCACTTTTCGTAAAAGTATATAACTTTTCGTGATTTTAGCCATTTTACCGATTTTTGACACTTATAAAGTCAAATTTGGCCCACTGTTTTTTTTTGTTTTTTTTTAGACGAATATTTCTGTCATCGAGCTTTCTCTCGTGAATCACCATCCCACACAACTTCAGGCGAATTAATAATGATTTTAGCCCTTAACACCAATTTTTCACCAGCAAAAATCCAAATTTGATTCCTATTCTGTCAACAATGAAATGGTTCTCTACTCACCCTTCTACACCACTTTCATTGATTTTATATAAATTGTTCGGGTTTTAGCAGTTTTTAGCCTTTTCTGACCCCTAAAAACTCAACTCCCTTAGAAATTCTTAAAATTGCACATCTTCGAACTCACCTTCTGTTTGGAAATAATTGGAACATTTTGGCAAATTTCGGAATTTTTATCATGTACCCAAGGTCAAAATATCGTCTGGAGTGACACATAAAGAAATGAATAAATGTATTGTATACATATGTAAATACATATAAATTTTTGATGAAATCTAGAAGTTCAGGATGCTCTGAAACGGGTTTGCCTATTAAAAAAATGTCAAAAATGCATGTTCTGTACATTTTGGACCTACTGCAATAGCTTAATTTTCGTCGAAAATTCGCTAAAAATGACACCATTCTATCATAACAGCTTGGATGATCAAGACCAACTGACATTACAAAAAGAGTTTTCGCAGTCGTCTCATCACATTACCATACAAAGTTAAATGCAGTGTGTGAATTAAAACAAAAACAAAATAAAGCTCATTTTGGGTATCACGATTTGAATAATATATAATCGTCATACCCAAAATGAGCTGCTCCACCAATTTCCGTCTGGCCAATGATTTTACACTATAAAATAGCCCATTGAGTTGGAATTGAAAATCCGAGGTAGTAAGCAGAGACGTTGCTGTTTTGGTTGGCTACTGAATGGTTTCGATCTCGTAAATAATATATTTTTATTCCAAGGCCGCGATGATAACAGCAGGATTTCAACAGTCGGCGCATGCTGAACCCACTGTACCAAACCGAATACAAAAGTTGGCGTCTGAATTTGCTCGCCCTATCTCGAAGGCTACGGTTCAGTTTACGACCGGCAGGCAAAATTCCCAAATAAACCCCGATATTAATGTGCAGCAGACATAAAACTTACATAGATTGTCAAGACACCACTGAGCGCAGAAACCGACCTGCGCTTCAATCAAATCCTTTGAGGTTATTTGCAGTTCTAACCGCAGCAAGGGGTCGCCAGCTTTGGCCAGCTCTTGTTTGATCGTTATCTTGTTTTCGCCTGGAAATCCAATTAATGTTTTAATTATCTACATCAAGAAACTTTCATGAAAACAAGTTGAACGAATAATAGGAAAAATGTTCAAATTCAATGTGATTTAAAACTATAATTATCAATTCAAAACTGAACAGTGATGCAGACTGTTTAACCTTAAAGGAGCATAAATATATAGACTCGAAGGAGAACATTTAAACCCCCTTTTCAAGAGAATATATTTTTTATTGTGAAATACCACTTTCGGTTATATCAATTTCTGGAGGTTTTTAGCGAGTTAATTTACCAATTTTTGACCCACAAATATCTCAAATTTTACACACAGTTTGTTTGAAAATGCTCACATTTCTCATCCTTTAGTCTGCCATTTCAGGATGTTGAGATGTCGTATGGAGTTACATATAAATGCGTATGAAAATGTTAGACCCTGGCGTTGGATTCAGAATGCTCTAAAATGGATTTTAATAAAAGAAATGGTTGACAATTCATGTAGTGGGGGGGGGGGGGGGTAGTGGTATATATATAATTAGAACACAATCTGCTAAAAAATTAGGGAAAAATGTGCAACTTACTTGTTTGTGCAAACTTTTCGAGGGCAATTAGTGAGAAAAGTGTAACAATAGGATCGATATCTTCCTCCTGAAAACATGAAACGATTACTCAACGACTTGTAGAACAACGAGGGTTAAATCGGCTCTTATTCCGTGAAGTGTGTTAAAAAATAAAATAAAATAAAATAGTTTTAATAATGAAATGGCAGAATTAACAGCTTAAGAATTGGCAATGACCACTCACTCGAGGCGGAAGGTGGAGGTCAACATATCAACATAAGTGTGGGATTATAGTGGAATTCATAGTCCTCTTAATCTGCCTGTGAACTCGGACAAGTACAGAGGGCTTCTTTTAACTCAGTGGCCCATAATCATAGTGCAAGGTATGTAGAGGTTCACTTATGTAGACTCAGGGTGAAAGTTGGCATTTCTTGTGTATAACAGTCTTGTGAAGGTTATATATACTTTTATGCAACAGACAAATGTACACCACAAAATCAGGCTGGGTTCTCACTTGGGTTTAGAGCCGCAATCGGATCTATGAATACGAGCTGAGGAAACGCTTAGATCTACACTCCAGCAGACACTTGGCTGTGTAACAATGACTTTCGGTGAGAGTGTTGAGGGTATATATGAGAATCCCGTCCATTATGGATCAGGGCTCTTCTCGAGTTTTGCACACGATGCAGAAAGTACACCGGTGGTACTCAAAAACTAACCGTCAATAGTGATGGTCGATACTGTGACTTTTCAGTAACAGTATAGTTACTGCTACTGAGAAATAATAGGGTTCAGTAATAGGTGATTTTAGTAACAGGATGATCAGTCACCTATAGCTGTTTAGAGCAGAAACCTGCGATTATACCTGCCAAAGCTGTGAATGAGCAGTGAGTCAAGCAGCCTCTTAGTCTTCACCCAGCCCCTTGGCTTGAGGTCACCGACCTTCTGCACCTACCTAACTTACAATAGAGGTTTCATCCTTTTTCGAAAACCTGCCCAAAAGGGGGAAGAAAACGTGAAGGGCAACGACAACGGCAAACAGAAAGGTGAATGGTGAAGACGTGAAGAGCGACTGATAACGGTGACTCCGTTCACAGTTTGGGAAAAATGATTTGGGAGGACAGGCGGCCAAAAACTGTGATCACAGTCACTGATACTAAACTGAGAATACCTGACTGTGACAGAAAAAGAGTGATTTGCGCCTATGCAGCTACTGACCTGTGAAGAGCTGCTAGCCCCCAGGTGCCCCAGTCAGCCCCTTACCTCATGTTCAAGGTTCACTGCTACCTAAGTCACTCTTTTAGCGGCCAGCAGGGTTTCTCAAGTAGCAGGTGACTGAGAATACTGCTACTTTCAAGTAATAGGTGATTTTATCCTGTGAAGTGTGTCAACTCCTGGAAGCATTACGTTCTTACTTTAACCAGTGTCATACCTCTGTGACGTCACACCCATCACCCTACCTTATACTGAGGGCCTATTCACTAAGCCAAAGAGACTTCGGACTTTTTGGTCCGAATCTCTCTTTTGGCCGAAGAGATTTTTATAGTATCCATGACAGGGTTATTCAGGAACTTCTAAAAGACAGCTGGTGGCCATCTTGGTATTTTTGATCTCTTTCGGAGAGACACTTAATCAGGTGACTTTTCTCGAAAGAGAGTCACTTTCTCATTTCTCGTTTGCTTGACAGTGATCGTGCATCATCCTTCGTTCATCGGCTATCATATCAGTCATTTTGATGTGTGTTTTTTCATCTCTTAAAGGTAAGTCCATTGTTCATTAAAATATATACCTACATACTATCGATTCATGAGTAAAAACGTCTAAGCAGGTACGGGTTGAGAGCTATTCAGTAAAACAGACGAACCAGGGAGACACTGGAAGAGATTGTCTCCCGAGGGAGACTATTTTTAGTGAAAAGAGATATTTTCATGATCTCTTTTAGTGAATAGGCCCCCAGAGCTCTGGGGAAGGGGAAACTATGCTGTATGGGTGGCTGGTCTCACGTCTTCCCTCACGAAAGCGTTCATCGCCCCACAGATGGCCTACTTCACGGTGCACCTGGACTTGAACGAGAACTACGAATTCCACTAAATGCGGCACCCGTGGAGAGACCTGCTAATAAAAATTAACAATTTACCCACTCACCAGATTCCCTATGAGGAAGTCCAAAGTCCCCCGAGTGAGTATAGCGACGCTGCTGGGGCCAGAGAGTTTTTCAGCTAACACCCCTAAAACGATGCAGATGTTGCGCTGACGTCGGGGGTCCTTCCCCCGCAGGACGCGATTTTTCCTCGACAGATCGAAATGGCGAGCCAATCGAAGAACGGTTTCCTAAAATGGATGTAATCATCAGAGACAAAGAAAGGCGTCCACTGCATGGAGTTTTGGGTTACATAGATTGTTAGTCGATTTTTTTGTTGTGTTACATAGATTTGGACAGGTAGATTTTTCAAGAGGAAATGCGCTATTACAATGGGTACAACATTTTCAACCCACAAAATGAATTTTTTTACATGCTTTGGAAGAGAAAAGAAAAATTTACGTACGAACTCGAAACGTTGCTCATTTTCTCTTCGAACATTTGCTAAAAGGCTATTTCAGTAGTTCAAAATATCTATCTCAAAAACAGCAGGTCTTTAGGGGACACAGAAATTGCAAGGAAAAGCCAATACAGAATACGTCAAGTATTGAGCATTGATAACGCAGGTTTGAAGGGAAAGTTAGAAACACTATCAGTAATCATTTTGGCTTATTATTCTGTAAATAATATACGTCTATGTATTTGCTCAGCAAAAAAATTTCGAACACCCCCTCAACATTTTCTCTTTTACATTTCAAGGTGCGCAGATTCCAAAAACGCTACTAAGTCCTTGTCACATGGGTTTATTATCCTATTGGACATACCTACAGAAATGTTGGCTGTTCATTTATTGTTTCATTCATGTGCAATAATTGAAAAAGCTATTTTTGGTAGTTACCACCAATTTTGGCCTACCAAAAACGAATTAGGCTCCGATTGTAGACAAATTATGTTTGACCATTGATAGTGCCATTCAATTGTCTTGATTCACCTGTTAATACTACTTCCAGTGTTATTATACAAATTTATGGTGATTTCAGACAATTTACCAGGTTTTTGACTCGTAAAGAATAAATTTTGGGATCTGAACCTTGTTAGAACCACTCTTTGGTCAAAATCAACTTCATATTCGGTCTCCTTGCCCTAAAAAACATGATAAACGATACTTCACAAGCTCATGTTCACTAAAACCTTTAAAAAACCCTCGAAAATCACTACTTTTATACCCATTTTTCACCCATAACACCCTTTGGTATATTCCGACAGGGCTGCCGAGCTTCGGTGCACACCTAGGACCCAAATGGAGCCTGTGTGTGGAAGAACGACAATTTTAGACCAAATTTTAAGGTAAATTTAAGGCTAAAACCTCGCTAAAACCTCAATTCTTCGCTCGCTGGTCAAAATCGACTTCATATTCTGTCTCCTCGCCCTAAAAAACATGAAACACGATACCTCACAAGCTCACGTTACTAGAACACCAAGAAACCCTGTTTTTTCACCCATAACACCATTGGGTATATTCCGATGGGGCTGTAAAGTTTCGGGACACAACTAGGGCCCAAGTGGAGCCTGTGTTCGAAAGAATGAATTTTTTTGACCGAAAATGAAGATCGGAATATATTTAGGGGTGATATGGGTGGGAAATTGGCGTAAAAATAGGGGTTTTCGAGGTTTTAGAGAACACGAGTTTGTGAGGTATTGTGTTCCATGTTTTTTTAGGGCGAGAAGGCCGAATATGAAGTCGATTTTGACCAAAGAGTGGAGAACTGGGGTTGTAACAAAGGTTCACCTCCCAAAATTCATTTTTTATGAGTAAAAAAGCTGGGAAATGGTCTGAAAACACCATAAATTTGTTTAAGTAGTATCAACAGGCGAATCAAGACAATTAAATAGCACTATCAATGATCAAAGATAATTTGTCAAAAATAGGAGCTCAATTCGTGTTTTTGGAGGCCAAAATTGATGGATTGGAACTTTGTCAATTCACTCACACTGAACTTTTTCTGGTGTTTTCTGGTTTTTGGTCCATCCTGCACTCAGGCTGCATGTGCTTCTCCAACCTACTTGTTTCCCATACATAGCCCACGTTTGAATTAAGGTGTGGACATACCTTATTGGGGAGGGGGCAGTCGTCGAGGAGCAGTGTAATAACTGCCGGCCCCAGAGGCTCCTCGACCGGGACCACCTGCACCATCGAGTTGACAATCTGGATCCATCCGTCGTCCTGATCAGCGATGTTATGGAGTTTGAACAGCTCTTCGGGAGGTTCTTGGTCACTGAAACATAACAATAATAATAATTTCTTTAAACGCACATATTTTGTTACAATTGGCATTTCATGACAGCACACCTGTTAAAAAGAAACCGAATAGACTAGAATGTTTTATGTAAAAAGCCTCAAGGCCATCAAAAAGTTGGGAATTATACAAGTTTTAGCTATTATAACAAAAGGAAAGGGATCACTTATGACGACCAAAAAGAAAAAGTTCCAGTCATGCAGCATGGCTATAAGGGCGGATTTTCAAAGAAATACTCGTGCTAGAGTCTAAAACGATGACACCAAGAAACCATACCACTTTTCGTAAAATTATATAATTTTTTCGTGATTTTAGCCGTTTTTACCGATTTTGACCCTTATAAAGTCAAGTTTGTCAAACTCTTTTTTGAGAAAAATATTTCTATAATCGAAACCCTCCCTCGCAAATCACCATCTCACACAACGTCAGGTGAATTAATGATTCTAACCCTTGGGTAATACCAATTTTTGACCCTCCAAAAATCCCAATTTTACGCCTATTCTGTGCAAAAATAACTGAAATGGTCTTCACTCACCTTTCCACACCACACTGAGTAATTTTATATCAATGGTTCACGCTTTTAGCCGTTTTTACCGATTTTTGGCTCCTAAAATCTCAGAATTGACCCCCTTAGAATTTTTTCAAATTGCTCATCTTCGAACTCATCTTTTTGTTTGGCAATACGAACGTTTTGGCGAAATTTGGAATTTTTATCATGGACCCAAGGTCAGATATCGTCTGGAGTGACACGTAAATATATATTCAGGATGATTTGAAACGGTTTTGCTTATAACAAAAATGTCAAAAATGCATGTTCTAAAAATTTTTGACCCATTGCAATATTAGCGTAATTTTCCTCGAAAATTCGCGAAAAGTATTTGGCACAAAAATAAGCAAAACTAAGGCAACTACCAGTTGTAAGAGATTCGCTGGGTTATATCTTCAAGACTGCCAATTATTACACAACGGTTCATTATTTACCTGTACAGATGCCCCTTCTGCGTAGATCACTGTTTTCTGTGGTCAATACTTCCCCTCGTGCTCAACCCAGGAAATCCCTAAATCGAGTACTGGAGCCGGCCAGGAATTACATTTTTCATAAATTAATATGCGGGGGATTCAAAAATTCATCATTAATTATTATTTGTTGTTATTCATGAAGCATATCGTTTGCTCAAAATTAAAAAGTACCTCTTTTGAAATTCATATTATACTCTTCGTGATTAAAAGATCTGCTCGCCTAGGATGTGAAATCTCATAAAACTTATATAACCTACTTCACCAACGGAAGGAGGTACAATGTAAATTAAGAAACGCAGCTTGTCAATAAGGCAGTCGGAGGGGCCACACTGACCCACATAGATAGAGGACGTACGTTAATACGTGCGCAAAATATGAAAACATTCTCGCACAGCTATTCTACCACATCCGTCGTTCAAATCGTGGAGAAAAATATTAAATCTGTTTCAAGTTTATCAAAGAGAAAAGAAGTTTGGAAAGGTTTTGACAGCATGTTAGATACGCGACGTTGTGAAAGGATTTAGGATTTATCTACAAATTGAAGGTGGAAATTTAAGATTGAGAGGATAATAAGGTAGTTATTAAGGGGTAACATAATTTATAAACCATATTTTTTACTATCGGGTAATATCATGCACTGATGTCACGCACTTTGCCTTTTTCGTAGTTAGCGATGACAGTTGTTATGATGAAACTTCTACGAAAGAGGCTGGAAAGGTGTTAACTATTTATCAATCAAACGTCATAACAATGAGTCATGGTTTCGCATCATGGAGACTCACAAGGGGTCTTCAGATTACAAGATCGAACTGATGCACATCGAATTGCACCGTTTGAGACTTGAGAAAACAGGGAAGGGTTGGGTTTGTGCCCTTGAACTAAAAATTTGTTTACTTTCACGGAAGGCGTCTTTAATGCAAGAAGGGACGGACAAAACTGCTGTGTCGGAATAAACTTGGGGGATATCGACGAAATGTGAAACGGAGCAAAGCATTGCGGTTGACGATTTATCTGTTGTTACACTTGAGGAGGAAAAAAAACAGGAGTTTCCACAAGAGACTGGTCCTGCACACCTGCTTATTTTGAAAATTTTGACAACTCACTTTTCAACGAGCGACCTTATGGCTTTGAGCGAGTCTAGTATGAGTTTCTCAATGACTTGTGGCGAATTGAGCTTCTTCCAGTTGCCCCTCTGTGGAGGGCTGGAGACCGTCGTCCGGACGACGACATCCGGGCCGCCCGAGACCTCGGCCGCCGACCCGGGACATTCGCCGGGCCCTCCCCGCCCTTCGCGACACTTGCAGTGGCATATACCCATTTATCAAAGCCCGAATCATCGACAAAAGAAATCACTTTGCAACGCAAACATCTTGAAATCCACGAAAACTCCACAAACAACCCCCCCAAAAATGGAAGGATAACCTGACAAAACCTTTCCCCAGTGTTGTCAAGTCTACAATACAAAGTTGAAGTGGTCAGAACTCATGGTAGAATAAATATAACGTCAGAACTGAAAAATTGTACCTATCGCGAGCAATTTGTCGTGATGCATAGCAAGAAAATTGTAAAATCATTATTGATCAACGATTTAGATGAGTAAAATAAGGATATGAGTTTATTTTGCTTTTGTTTTATTGCCTCTTTCTGGTTAATCTTCCGTTATCAGTTTTATCAGTATTATCACTCAAATTTCCCGCGTATTTGTGTCTGATGCTGACGTAGTATAGTAGGGTTTTCTGTGCTGATCTCGGAATCTACCTGTCTGTGACGGTCGTTATCTGTTTGCTTTATTATCCAAACTGTTTGAAGTTTCTTATTTTTTTGTGGCGTAAACCTGAGTGTGATGTTATTTGGTAGTATTAATAGTTGATACATACATATCACTTAGGTGAGCTGCAGGTTTTCGATGCTCGTGAGGTAGGTAACATAAGACTTCTTGTAAACGAGGATAAAGAATGCCTTTGGATGGGAATGAGTGGAGGAGCAAACTGATTGCCGTAGATTATCCAAATGCGGCATCCATCGGTGAGGCGGCTCTGATGCATTTGCTCTTCCGCCCTTCAATTCAAAGGAAGAAGTTGATTGCGTGGATATCCCAGAAAATCGCCGACAGGACTGGTTTCAATGGTTCAGGTAAGGCCTGTCAGGGTTTTCCCTTTCATTCATAGATTATAACATCTAATTCATAGATGGAGGGGAAGTGCCAGAAGGCCGTGGAAGAGAATCTGGGTAATTTCAAAATTTCGGTGCATTTTGGACCTCTAATTTTTTCAAGATAAAATGTGAAATATATCATTGTTTTTGTTCACGTAGCGTATTCCTACTTGTACACACGGGGTAAAAGTGAATTTTTGCTGAGTAAAAATTTTTGCTCAGTCGGAAAGGCTTGAGTGTCGCCATTTGATTCAGCGGAGAAAATTGTGTGGAAGTCAACTAACTTCTCAAGTTTTGAGAGTCGTGACATGGAAAACCCCTTGATTTTGGCGAAAATTCCACGTTTTTGAGATTCACACGCTATTTTCTCTCCTAAATGCCACTGTAGAAATAAAACTGACTAACACCGTTGGAAAGCTGAGATTGGGAGAAGTTTTGAGGAGATTTGCAAAATGCTGGATTCATTTTCTGTACACAGTGGTTTTTTGAGAGATTTTAGAATTTTCATTTTCCCTTTCTATGTAAGTTTGGGCATCTCGAAACACTATTTGTTGTGAACTAGGAAATGCTGATCGTTGAATATAACGAGAAATCGCAGTTTTCACAAATGGGGTCAAAAATAGAAAAACGAGAATAAATAGAGGTCAAGTTTGTGTGAAATAATGGTTTTCTGACGATAAAACTTCAGAAATCAATTTCTCCACTAATTTACTATGTTTGGAACGAACCCCTTGTTTTGGCATTCTTCCCAGTGATGCGCATTTTTTTCCCGGAATTATCAGGTGTCACCGTGTGTATAATGTATATATAAAAATCATGAAGGCGGCTGAAAAAAATGGAGCGGTTATTGTAAATATGTTTTCTGTTACTGATACAGATCTGGCAGTTTTCTCGAGTTTCGTGTTCGGTAGTAAGGAGACGCTGAATGGATTCATTGAGGGGACGCTCGGTAAGAACGCCATGGAGATAATTTGGAACAGCGTGCTCAACGACCTCAGGCCGACGAGTCCGATTTGCGGGGATAAAGAACTGAGGAGTGCAGCCCTCCAATCAGGCTCTACCACGGTTAGTGGATTTGCATACCTAATCACTTTATGTACCCGATACAATGAAATCACCTATTTCTGTTGAGTTTGTCCATCACCATTTTCGGTAAATTTGAAATAGTTTTTGGTGATTATTCGGTACCTGTTGTCGACGATTTTGAGCGACTTATGACCCACAAAAATTCACCCACTTTTATCGAGAACAGTTAGGTTGTTGAAACTGAGCTTTTCGTCTCCAGTCATCATCGTGTAACAGTTCTGATGAATTTATAGCGTAGTCGGTGACTTGTAACTATTTTTGACAATTCTTGAGAGATTTTTGGCTTTTGAATTGAAATAGTCGTCCTTTGGTCACAAAACACTATTCCATACCTGCCAATTTTGATGACTGTCGTTATTAAGGTTTTTTGCTACAATAAAAATTGAATCCATTGCAACAACGTATTCTCTGACAGTTCGCTGAAAAAAAAAGAGATAATCATTCGATTTCTATGTACTTATTGGTTTTGGGATTCTTGAAAAACTGTAATTATACATTGCTCCGGATAGCGAATACCCGGACAATGTGGCCGTGATTTGCGCACCAGTACCGCCCTGATTTCATCCACCACCCAAGCAGTGTAATATTCTCTCGAGGGGTGGATTCAGAACACTTGAAATGTGGGAGGGGCCTTGTCAAAAACGTCACTTGAGAGATTGTATTAGTTGCATGACCTTGAGTATTCTCCGGTAGTGTTTTCTCCCAGGATGCTAAAATCATTAAAACTTTGAATCGGAATAAAAATTGCTATTGGAAGGAAAGTGAAATATTAAGGCCTTGTGAAATACAGCACTTCCTATCCACCATTTTTCTTTTTGAAGGAATGGGAGAAAATAGATCACACAGCAAAAAAAATTGATAACGTATTAAATTTAACTGAATTTATTAATTATATAACTAACTGAGCATAATAAAGTATAAAACAAGGATACAACTCAGTCAAATCAAAATGCCTTTAATCTGTACAGTTCGGTGAAATATGTAGGCTTCCTTCACACAGTAACAACACAGCAATGGGTGCTTCCCATGTTCCCAAGCTACCCAGAGCTAGATGGAACTACTAGGATGGAACTGCGTTCTGAAAATGAGGGGATAGAACCGTCCAGGATTGAGTACAGAACTGTCTGTCCAAATGCGTGCTGATTCCTAACGGATAACCTGAAGCGTTGTAACCTTCCACATAAGCTGAAGGTGGGTTGCTCATCGAGCGCGCATGTCCAGGACTAGTTCTAAAGTCCAGAATGGTCCTGGACTGTCTGTCCGAACGAACATTTTAAATAGATTATAAATCATGGCTGTGGGAGCATGTTGTTCTGGCCAAGGCCAAACTACTTATCAGCAGTTGACAGCTCTTTTCCCCGTTTTTCCGTCTTATGTGGGACCAGGATGACTGCAGTATGCCATTTCAGAGTGCACCTTATGTGGAAGAACGGAGAAAAGCGCTGTCAACTGCTGATATGTAGTTTGGCCTTGGCCTGAAGAATGCAGCGGTAATTATTTTTTTGGGTCGGTTGAATATTAGTCTACGGTAAATCATTATTACGAACGCACAACTTGAAAAATGTTGAATCATCCACTATTATCCACGCTGTTTCTATTACCACAGCAAGTACCCAACAAGCTTCGAAATACCTACCCATAATTCAAGTACCTACCTACCAACGCGTCTTGAGTTTGCTGTTTTTGACTGTACTCACCATGCTTGAAAAAAAAAAAACTTTTTTGTTTTCCTACTTATATCTTGTGAGCTGAACACATCCCTGAGAAGTCTGTCAAGCCACTGATTCTTGTTGTTTCCACTGATGTTCCTCAGATGACCCTCGAACAGTTGGAGGAGTTTGGAATCACAGGTCCTCCACCAGACGTCTACCGCCAGCCGGATATACTTGACCGAGTCGACGACATAGTCAACCGTGCTGAAGCTCTGCTCGTCAAGGTAAACATACCACAGTGACACCTTCCCTTGCAGCTTAGCTCACCAGTCGGCTTCTAAGTTCGCTAAATTGGTTAAGGCTCCTGTTGAATCAGAAGGTTGGTCTTCTCAAACGACTGATCGATTGTCTCCTCATCCCTATGAGACATCAGACCTAGATCTCCCCACTTCATTTACGATTGCCGAATCAGATCCTTCAATCGTCGCCCAACAAGTTCATGAAAGTGAAATTATTTAATTAATTGTTGATTCCGTTTTTTTTTAGCATTCGACAGTGGATGCATCATCTGCAGCTGCGCCACTGCGACCTCATAAACCTCTCGGGCCTCTTACCACTCTTGTTGAGGATGCAGCAAATTTGAACAGAAAGTTCAAGACTGATGATTCTGCTGAAGATATGTTCAGACGAATTGAGCCCTCTCTGACCAAAATGAGTGCTGTTGCCGTTGATTTGGAGGAGGTGTGTTTATTTTGTGATTTGGTTTTTGATTGGTGTTCAGAAAGTACTGCATAAATGTGTCGGGTTTGGGTATTTTCGTCTTGATGATACTGGGACCCATATAATATATTCCACTTTATGGAAGGTTTTGAATTCGAAAATCACTAACTATCCATGCGGCTATGACTAGGCTCGAATCGCCCGGGACCCCACTGCTACGGAAACAATCCAGCCACACGCCTGACGCGTTCGAAGGTATGCCAACCCGTGCAACAAGCGGTTGAGAAAACTGTGGATCACAGCAACAAGGCAGTGGTGTCGAGAAATATGGAGCTTGTTGAAAGTTGGAGACTATTCCGCTTATTCCCACCATCCTACTTGGATTTAGGGAAATTGGGATGCAGAGGTATTTAGTGCTGAATCCGATTCTGAGGTCAATGCAGCAAATTCTGACCCCACGCCCGGTCCTCATTGCAAAATTTACCTCGAAAATTCTCTAAATTGTTGATTAAGACCCAAGTGGTCAAATTTGAATTGTAAATGTTCAGAAATTGCCAAACCATGGTACGCAATAGTGAATTTCATGTTTGCAAAATACTGCATAAATTTTAAATTTTTAAAAAGTTTACAAAAATGGAATAAATGTTGGTGCATAAAAAAGTTCAAACTGAAAATATATTACATTTCAGAATAGATAGGAAAAGGGTGTTTCCCCCTGAAAATTAGCTGATTCCGATTTTTTGTCTCAAATTCAGATTCAGCACTCTCTGATACCCATACATTCGGCCCACTCGCAGCCGCATCCATCGAAAGTGCTCGTTAATTAAGCTAACGTACTGTAGTCCCGTCGGTTAAGCCAGTCAGCTGAGGTATTTCATGTTGCAAAAGGTAGTGAAGAAGCTTTAATTTTTTTTAAACTTGTATAATATGGGTGCCAACATAAAAACAAAAAAGCTAATACGGGCGGCCCCGGGAAAACTTTTGGTGGCCAAAAAACCTCGCCATTTTAGGGTTCGTTTTCAGTTTTTGGCTTGTCATCTAAATAACGATTGGAAATTATCCTAAATAACGATTTTCGATTGGAAATTATCCAAAGGATCGATTCCTGGCTTCTTCCAGACCTGTTTTGTGTACAACCTGTATATCTATAACAGAAGACCAGTTTCGGTTATACAGTCATCATCCATTCAACAACCCTTGTTGCTTAGTAACGGTGTTGTACATAATTTTTGTTCAAAGCCAATAGAACAAGTCTGCGCCAAATGTCACCTAAAATGTATAAAACCACGGGATACAATTCGGAGGCTGTGTGTGGGGGTTTAGTAGAAATTTGGCGCTGACTTCTCAAATTTTTTATTGTATTGGCTTTCAATAAATTATATACGTTTGTTCAGCATAAAAATAATTCTTTACCTACTTTTTAGCTTTATACCGTTTGAAGTCGGTTTTGTTTTTTGTTTAATTTTTCGCTTTTTAGTACGATATTTTTAGTAACATATACCTCATGCTATCAAGTACTGATCATTACAGATTACAGGGGCATCCACTGTAATTTTTTTTTTTTGTACTTAGGACTAGTACGGGACCATCGGGATGATCTTCCTTCATTTTAAAAAAGATTAATCGAAATCGGTCTAGTAGTTTGGGAATAATCGCTGGACAAACATTTAAAAAAAAACAGAAACAGGTCGAATCCTCCTCTTTTTTGAAGTCGTTGAAAAAACGGGGCGATTTGAGCAACTATTTACCTTCTCAAACAACATGGAAATCGACTAAATTCAGCAAACATCATTTTTTACTGTTGTTAATAATCTGCTTTGCTCCCGGATTTTGAGGTATACATAAAATAATAGGTAAATATGATATTGAAAATTATGCCTACCTACCTTAAAACATAAATTGTGAAAACACCGTTTATTCATAGTAACATTTATTCGGTTATACTTTTCTTTCTACAGTTTGTGAACGACCTCAGAACCATGAAAGCAGCTATGGAAAACCTGGAGTCTCGCAGAATTGAAAATCCATTGCTAAATCTCCAAGATGATTAAAATTAATGATTTATACGATTTAATATTATAATACGACTTATAGAATAGAATAATATTATTGAATACCGAACTATAAATTAATATCTGTAATACTACAGGCATTTAGTTATTTAAAAATTTCAAATGAAAAGTGTTAGCATTATTAGTGGCGTTGTTTTAATTATCACTTTTATTTTTTTTTTTTAACAAAAAATTTAGTGATTGCTTACTAGAATTTGCATGTTTCGCTTGAAACGACTCAAGTTTTCGTGGGCCTACAGCATTCATGGTTTCTTCCCCTACTTTATACTTTATTGAAGCCGTCATCTTCTGGGATATACGAGCTCCCTGCTTCCTCAGCTCTGTATGTTGACTCCATATATTATGTACATTATGCTAGCCATGTTAGGCTTGGAATTTTTCAATATGACTGCCGAGAAATCGGGCGGGAACTTAAATCTGCAACTTGAGTGTCAGAACATTTTGATTTTAGAAGATTAATCACAGAACATTCAACGTGAATTCGAACTTGAGTGTCAGAACATTTTGATTTTAGAAGATTAATCACAGAACATTCAACGTGAATTCGAACATTCACAATGTGGATACGTTGCACTTAGCACTCGTATTTTTAATTAAACGATCAAGTTTTGATGGTCATTGCTGCTTCTCACGTTATCTTGGAAACCAATAAAATATTATGCCATTCCAGCGATTCTCATCAACAAACAACACAAAAACGCTGCTAAACCCTACACGGTTATTATTTTGTACAGAACACCCTTCTGTTATAGATAACCCTTCTATATAATATAGTTACTATTGTATACATATTATGTAGATCGTAGACCCTTATTACCTAACCCTGTACTCGTTACTAGGTACCTACCTAAATCACGTGTTAAGCCGGGAATACACTTGCGCCGAGGCAGGCCGCGCACCGCACGAGGCAGCCTCGGCGCGCCGCGATGCTCAAGTGTGTACGGCTCCCCAACACAGCTGCGAACAGGCTCAGTCTGCCTCATGCGGCGCGCGGCCTGAGCCATCGATTGTCGGTACATCAAAGTGAGCACGGAGCGAGGCTGCCTCGTGCGGTGCGCAGTGTGGACGGAATTTGGTCGATTCAAAGCAGCGAACAGAGCCGCGGCACACGTAAGTGATAACCTACCTACCCGCTTTGAAATAACCTATACTACTCGTTTTGTTATAACCGTTTTGTTAATTATAGGCTCGTTTTGTAAAATTGCAAAAAAAAAGTACGAAGACAATAATTGAGGTAAGTAGCGTACAGCACCTATTTAATTAAACATTTCCTTCGCTCCACGCAGCAAGGCGCGAATTTTTGAAGAAAAACAAAAGTAAAGTAGGTTAATACCCTATTTTTTGATTATGGACCTCAGTATTTGTGATTTTGGACCTCTGGGTGCAATCAAAACGGGCCGCGACTACTTGCAACCAATTCAACACCCTACAAACGTGATGAACGGCTCACAAATAATTTTGAATTACATTAAAAATACGTAACAACATTTTCTACAAAAATTCGCTGAATCATTAAAAAATTATAGTACGCCTGCATGGCTTTTTGGTTTATTTAATGCTACGGAGGCTCACGAGTCCTACTACGGAGGAATCGAGTTTTTACCACTTTTCTGTCTTGGTCCGTCGTTTAGTGGACACCAGTCGCGCACCGCGCAAAGTTGGATCAGGGCTGAGCATGCGCGCCTCGCTGTAACTCTTTTGAAAATTCGTATCGCGGCATATCACATCGCGGCGCGCCGAGGCTGCCTCATTCGATGCTCGTGCGGTGCGCGGCCTGCCTCGGCGCAAGTGTATTCCCGGCTTTAAATGTTTGCTAAAATAATTCTGTCGATGGCAAAAAGAAACACAAATAATTAAGTTCTGAAGGGAAATTGAAGGCACGAGTGGAAGAGGGTGCTAAGCGACATTTTCACAAAAACTCTGGTTTTTGCATAAATGAAGGTTTTCAAGCGCTACCTATCTATGGTGGCAGTCTGGATACGCACTAACAACTCCTTGGAGAGATATAGAATAGAAGAAGGTGACATGTCACTAGATTACTTCATTTTTCAATTGAAGGAGGTGCTATTATAAGACCTTGTCACCTTATTTCAATAATACAAATGTTACCTCTAAATCGTTGCTTCATGGAAGACGGTGCTATGAGCCCATGTCACCTTCTTGCAATTATATAAATAATCTACCTGTAAAACGTTTCATGGAAGAAGGTGCTGTGTGAGGTACATAGCACCTCCATTCATCAAAGATGTCCAGTTTTGGCTTCAAATCGCAGGTTCGTCATGAAAGGGCTTCCTGCGATTTGAAGCCAAAATTGGACATCCGTGATGAACGTAGGTGCTGTGTACAGCTGTTTTCTTACCTACTGGCTGTCATATGTGACTACTTAAAGAACCGCAGCTTAGTGTATGAGTCCGAGGGGAAGGTGTGCAGGAAGCACCAGTGGGGAGGCCCAGGGGTCCTGATCTGTGGAATGCGAGCTTAGATGGGATCATATTGCTGGACATGCCGGAGGATATGTTCCTGGTGAGCTATGCCGATGATGTAGTAGTGGTGATAAAATACCGAAATCACGACTTGAAAACTTTAAAGTCAAATTACTCGAGATTAGCTTTTTGTGACATAGCACCCTCTTCCACTCGTGCCTTCAACTGTTGATGTGGAGTGAAAAAATATTCGTTCCCGGTAGGGTATCGATCTCGGGAACTTCAGCGTATCAGTTCAACAGTTGAAACACTGCGCTATAAAGTCTATCTAGCAGAAGACCAGTCATGTGGGTGGGCTCACAGCTTGATGCTTGCATGAACCCTGCGAGCCCCTCTTTACGGCAAACTGTACAGCAAATTGTATGGCAACATCGTAGAATGCTCTGGATGGTCAAAAAAATTCAGAAAAAATCAAACTATTTAAAAATGTGAGAAAACCCACACCTCAAAATACAATTTTCCGAGATAGGGATACTCTGGACATTGACTCTGGAGTTACAGTAACTCCGAGGACCAACTAGAGCCTTAAATGGGACCATATACCAAATTTAATGAATTTTGGTCCATTAAGGTGAACTCTGGAAACTAAGGAAAAAACGGTGGACGGGCGGAAATTTTTTTATTCGATATACGTATTCTATGCCCTTGTAACGCAAACCATCAAATTTTGAGGGGAGGTTAAACAGTTTTTTTTCATGGCAGATTCCAAAGCTTCATTATTGAAAATAGTAAACCAAAAGCAAATATGGAGAACAAAAAAAAAACAGCAATTCCATTACTATGGTAACCTCCCCATTATAGTGGTGGGCGTTATTGCTATTTTCAGAAAACGACAACAGGATGTTTGTTGCCTGAGAATAACTGTTGTAAATAACCGTCTGTTGTGTCTTTCAAGGCACAACAGTCTGCTGATGATAACACCTCTCGTTGTGGACGTTTTTTCGTTTTCAGTGTTTTCGGAAATAACTGCGATGCTTGGTGTTGATGAGCTGTTGATAACACCTCTCGTTTTGGAAAATTTTCGTTTTAACAACTCCTACAACTGTGCAATACAAAAAAAAGAGTTGCTTCATCAGAAAGAGGGTTTGAACAGGAAAGAAATGAGCGTTTGAAAGGGGACCCAATTTATCGGTTTCTGTTGCTTCTTCAGACAACAAAAAATGAAGGTTTCCACACATATATACGCACACACACCGAAATGTCTGCTATTTCCAGGGAATCATTGATTTTTCTTTATAATACCATAGTTATTTCGAACTGGAAAAACTGGGTAACTAGGTAAATACCAAAGTAACAGTTCTATGACGACAGTTTTACATCTGTTATGAGTGTTGAGGTTTGTCACGCCACTGTGGAAGTAAGCTATTTTATTTTCTCAACAACAGTCGCTTCGTTTTTTATCCGTAACTGTTGTAGCAACACTGTTGTGCGTTTTCGTTCCCATCACTACCCCATTAGTCAAACAACGTAATGTTAGACATACTCGTAATATGTAGGGAAGAACGAGTTAAAAGATTTATTAAAAATGCACACGAAATTGGTTATAGTTATCCGCCAGTGATCTAATCTGACGGAAAATGGGACAGATGGTAAATTAGATGGTCCTCTCGACGGTAGGCACCGAACAGTGATGATTTCGCTATTATCAAGTGAAATTCAATCGTTGTCATCGTCATAGTTCTGACTCTGAGAACCGATCGTCACTTGCGTGGCGAGGTCGGTCTGCTCGGACTTCAGCCTGTCGCGGATCAGTTCGGCAATAGCTCGCTGCGTCCGTTTCTCGAGTTTCTCCAACTTTTTCGCTATGTCCCTTTTCAAATCCCAATCGGGTTTACGGGGAGCGAGCGTGGTGATGTCCAACTCTTCTATGACCACACGAGTCTGGGCCGCCTCGAGCTGCTCTTTGATTTCAGACTCGACGTCTCCGGGTCTTGCTGGTTCCAAGACGGTGTCTTTCAGAGCTTCGTCCGCAGGTTTGTAACTCCGGAAAATCGGTTTGGGGATCTTCCCGTTGCCTCCGGTCTTCTGCTCTCCGGTGCCGCCTTCATCGTGCTTTTTTCGCAAGGCCTAAATCAACGGAAAAAATAATCAGGGTCACAATGGAGAACAATGAATGTGTGGGGGGGGGGGGGGGGGGGAATATACATGTAGCCCACAGCCAGAGGATCGTAAGCCCAGAAGGTTAAATTTTAAACGAGGGCGAAAACAAAATAAATAAGTTACAGTCATCCAGCATGGCTATAAGAACGGATTTTCATAATTTTTTCGTGATTTTAGCCATTTTTACCGATTTTTGACCCTTATAAAGTCACAAATGACCCACTCTTTTTTAAGGAAAAATATTTTCATAATCGAAATAGTCCCTCCGTCATGAGTCATCATCTCACACAACGCCAGGTGAATTAATATTAATTTTAGCCCTGCATACCAATTTTTGACCTCCAAATTTGCCGCTGAAATGGTATTTTTCTGTCTTTACTCACCCTTCCATACCACTTTCAGTGATTTAATATCTATTGCTCGCGATTTTAGCCGTTTTTTGACCCCCGAGAATCTTCGAACTCATTCTTTTGTTTGGCAATAGGAACGTTTTGGGGAAATTTGGAATTTTTATAAGTACCTACCAAAGGACAGATACCTTCTGGAGTGACACAAATAAATAAATAAGTATATATATATTGTATATTATGTATACATAAATTTTTGTTAAAATCTACAGATGAATTCAGAACGCTCTGAAACGGATTTGCCAACAAAAAGTTTCAAAAATCAATGTTCTGCAAATTTTGTACCCACTGCAACAGCATTTTTTCTGAAAATTCGCTAAAACGTTGTTTTTCACTAGTTTTTTTCTCACTATTTCACCTTGGAAACTTAATTCGCATTCATCGTGCTTATAGATCTTGATTCAGGAATATGTTACTTGTTGGCATATCTATTTACAGTCATTACTGCTTTCGTAGTAGAGATTTTGCATTGATTCTCGCAATACCAAAGTCGTAAGTCCACTCATACTGATTTTCTCATTACTGTAACAAACTCAAGTTACGTAACTAACAACTGACACTGACTGGACTTGGTAGCAGTGAAGACAGAACTGAGTAGGTAAATGAAAGTCTCATGCAGGTCTCGTAGGTGCAAATCGCGATTTTCAGGGGTGTACCACTCTTGGAATTTGGATGAAAATTGAATAAACTCTCAATAACTACATGACTCGTTTACAATCACGAATGATTAGCTAGTGATTTTGTCCACAGTGTCCAAGCAAAAATGAGTTTCCATCAATGAAAAATCTAATGCAAAATACTGTTTACACAGCTCCCTACAACCATCCGCAAATGACGATGTTCTTCGAAACTTAGAAAAACAGTTTAGATTGAAAAAAGGTCTCATTTAATGAAATATTTGAAAATATGTGTTTCAATCAATGAAATATTTGAAAAATGTATTAATAGCGAAATATGTGAGATTAAACTGAGTTGAAACGGTTCAAGAAGTGTCCATACGAACACATCTAGTTGAAAATCATGGATACATAGCCTAGAAAAAAATATACGAATCCCACTGTATCAGTGCACTGTCTGAACCACCCAGGTCTCTCCATTGTTCGGAATTTAAAAAAGCCACACTATTAATTTAAACATTATTGCCAATTGCTGAAAATAATGTAGGTAATAATTATTAATGGTAATGAAAAATCATAACATTTATAATTTAAAACCGGCTTTATTGTCAATTTGGTATCAATACATTGGAGGAAAATTTAAGACGGGGCTGATTTATAAATTCTCTAGTTAAAACTCCAAACAGCTAGTCGCTGACTAACGTTAGTCAGATATATTAACTAGTCAGAGCTGAGGATGCATTTATCAATCACTGCATGGATACTATTATAGCAGTGAAGAAAGCCTCAGGTGGTCATTGGTGGTTAGGAGAATTGTATGGGAGGGTAGTACAATGGAGGGGTGGTAGTAAATTATCAGTTTCGTTACTTATTATAAAAATATGTTTCTGTTATTGAAGCACCATCAGAATATTAACATAGTATTGGAAAAAAATAAACAGGATTCCCTGAATTGCCGGTTTTCAAAAATAAGCATATTTTTTAAATGACTGTGATTAAAAGTAAAAATGCGGCTAGAAATGATATGACATCTGACTGGCTGTTGGCCCAAGGAGGCGGAGTGAAGCATTAGAGACGAAGGTTCTCAATGCGGCCAACAACCCAACATTAGAAATTGCCTTCCTGGTAACCTTAAAGAACCTTTGCTGTGACCTTTTGTGAACCTCCCCTCAGTTTGATTCTGAGACATGTCTTTTTAATTTATTTATAAATGTTGGGTTCCATATACTGTTTAAAGTGATACACAGTGCTCTAAGTGGGGTTTAACTACTAAGGCAAATTAACCTCATACGTCATTTCTAGTGGGAACTCAGAAATTCAGATTTTACACTCGTTATCTGCCTATACTTTCCGACATTAAAATCTCATTGTGGTGAATAGTGTTAACTTCCGTTACCGAACCGAATTTTGCCAAAACAAAAGAAGAATTTCCAGTCCATGAAACCTCCCCATTCCCTGATGGGCATTCTTTTTTACTGGCCCCCATTTATGAAATTTAACTGCTACACAAACACTCCACAAATGTAAGTTTTAGGAGCGTTTTGTAATCTAGAAAACACAATAATATTAGCTACAAAGTTGTTAGACTCAAGTCTGTGAAAACTTACGTTGAAAAATTTGAGTGCCAGTAACAAAGAATTTGACTGCTGCAATTCTTTGTCACTCGCATCCAAAATACTGAGCTACCAAGCATCTCCTACCAATAAAAATAACGTTGTTTAGATTAGATGAATTGTGTAGATCCGCTTGCGTGTAGATTAGTTGGCCTGGATCTCTAAGAAAGGACATGTATCGAGTATGCCATCCGAGATCACAAAATATTACAGATTCGTTGGAGAATGTACTACTGAAGGCCAGTAATAAAGAATTTGACTGGGGATATTGATATTGGTCAGTAACAAAGAACACCATACAAGTAATGCTAACGCGATGGAATTGATTGCTAAATTCATAAATATACTTAAAACAATCACTGCTATTGGGCTTGAATCACGCTTCAAAGCCTGAGTGCTTAATTGATCCTAGGTACCTAAGTGAGTAACTCGGATTCTGAAACTTCAGCTGCCTATCCACTATCGTTTACCATTCATTCAGACGAGCTATGGAGGTGTATTGTTGACTTTACCTTCAAACGTTCTTTCCGTTTCATCGCCTCGTCTTCCAACGCTCCCACCTTGTCCTCCATTACCATAATAATATTCAAACGATCAGTCGCCTCAGAGGAAGATATTTCAACGACTTGATTGTCGAAACGTATAAACAGAACCTAGAAATGAATACAAAAACACTGATTCAATACCTTCAACTGTATACCTGGTGTATTGCAATTTCTGCATCCTTGCACTCTACAGTAGATCACATGCACATGAATATTTTTTAGCTGAATGTACCTACCGATTGATCACTTGCAAGGGCAATCGATGAGGGATCGATAAATAAACACAACAGGCAACACAGTAGAAAAACAACACACCAGTTACGAGCTTCGTCCGTTTTTATCCAATATGTATTAATTTAGAATTCATACTCCTAGACACACACTGGAATTATAAACTTGTACACTTGCTACCTGATTGAAAAAACAAATTGACACAAAACACTACAAAATGAGATTGAGAGATGATTAATAAAAAATAAATGAGAGGGCACCAGCTCGGTGCTTATCGACTTCTTCTTCTTTTCAATTTCTTGTCTTGGCGCTACGGCCAGGCCGCAATCATACCAGACACAGGTACATGAATGCCAATGCCATGGAAGAAGGAAGATAATAATAATCTTTATTGGGCATGAGACTTTGCAGTCTATACGAAGCACACATGAATTACTTGAAAACAGACACTCAATAATTCAAAAGGCGTTTTAAACACAAAAGAAGGTAGTTATTTGAATTTAATTAAAGGAACATAACTAAATTTCCCGTTTTCTTTTCAAACCATTCGACTACGGAAGTTTACCCAGCTTCGGTTGGCAACCCCTGGGGAAGCTCCTCCAGCCGAAAAAGAAGCAGAAGAAGGAAGAAGAAGAAGCTACGTGTTGTACCGCTGTGACTGTGCCCTGAATCGAGGTGCATTTTTTGACAGGCAAATTTGGTTTTGATCAAGTTATTCCTCAGCTTGTTTGGTCAGTCATTTCTCAGCTTTCCAATTATTCCGTGAAGAATCCCCCAAAATGAGCAGATCAATGGTGAGTCCCTCAGTATTTTGAATTTCCATCATCCTAGGGAGTGCTTTTGACCGTATAGTCGTGTGCCCCCTACCTCGGTTGAGTACTAAGTACCTACTAACTTGTTCCCTGTGTTTCTCTACTGCAGGAGAACTAGAGAAGGTTTTTGACAGATGAGAAACGCTCTGATGATCTAAACCACTGTCATCTGATCTGTCGAAACCGGTACACTCCTGCTGTGGAAAAATACCTACTATGGTCACAGTACATATTACCTGATATCCCGAAGTATATTAATATGTGTACTATCTACCTGTGGTTTAAGTTTATCGTTATTGTTAAGTAGCACACTTGGGTAATTATGATCGAGACGTGAAGGATTCTTCTTACCTCGTTATTAGGCAAACTTAGTTTACACCATCTCCACCTTATCAGGCAGCCATACCTTCTAGTGAGTTTATGTAAGGTCAGAGGAGCTGTGGAACTAGGTTAGAAAACCTAGTTGTGACCGTGTACCCCATGTATCTCCTTCCTCGGTTGAGTAAGTAAGTACTGCATGTTCCTTGTGTTTGTCAACTGCAGGGGAACTAGAGAGGGGTTTCCCTGAACCACGATCATCTGATATATCCAACTAGGCCTCATCAGTGGACATGGATGCAAAGGCAACTCTGAGAATGCTGAATTTCATAATCACCGGTGTTTGTTCATGTTTCAGGGAATCGAATCAATGGCGCGGTACGTGTCACCCATCAACCCGGCAGTCTTCCCACACCTGACTTTGATCCTCCTTGGCATCGGAGTCTTCTTTACTGCATGGTTCTTCGTCTATGAAGTCACCAGTACCAAATTCACCCGGGACATTTTCAAAGAACTTCTCGTCGCCCTTGTCGCGTCTATCTTCAGCGGGTTCGGCATCTTGTTCCTTCTCCTCTGGGTGGGCATATATGTCTGACATTCTGTTACATGTATTTCATTCCATTTATAAGAACCTGTAATTTAATATATTGTAATTTTCCCATTTTGTTTTGAAGCAATCTCATTTGATCTCCCTGTTATAACTTCTTTTTTCACTAGAAGCCTGGTTTAAGTAGCCTGTTTTCTACTTTTCAGTAGCTTCCTACATTCTGCGTAATATTCATCAGTAATAATGGCCTGGGTACAAGTATGTTATAGCCCCGCCAATATCGATTGCATCGATTATCTCAAATACATCGATCCTTGTGGTATCGATGACGTGTATCAGACAAGACGGTGGGTGTTCAAGTTTAGTTCCCATTCCGCCACTCGCATTGTCAAGCGATCTGGATGCTCGCTAGCGCTCGCATCTCAAAAAAGATAAACAATCCCAGAAACTATCCCGTGAATGAGCAGGTTGTTTGGGACTTCTGAATAGATGGTACAAGTATGTTATAGTCACTCTTATTTTTTGGTGTCCTTACAATGGTCTTCCCGTATTCATTTTGAAAGTTGATATCGGCACCACCCTGTAGGCATCGGGACGCCATATTGAGCCGTCATCGATACCACAAGGATCGATGTATTTGAGATAATCGATACAATCGATATTGGCGGGGCTATAACATACTTGTACCATGGCCTGTATTACTTACTTAGTTTACAGTATACTTTTTTTTATTTTAATCTAGTTGATCAAGGTTCGTTCGGACAGACAGTCCTGGACAATTCTATCCAAGCCACGCCTCTTTTTGTGTGCTTGGACAGCGTCAGAACTGGTACTGGATCGAGAGCTGGCTGTTCGGACAGACAGTCCAGGACTAGTTCCAACTCCCATATTTTTTCGAGGAATGTTGATGCTGCAAATGTGCACTCATTGCTTCTATGTTCAGCTCGTGGAAGGTTATAATGCTTCAGGTTATCCGTTCAGAATCATCAGTACGCTCAGACAGTTCTGGACTCAATCCTTGACGGTTCTATACCCTCGTTTTCAGAACGCAGTTCCAACCTGGACCTGTCCAGGACTGTCTGACGGAACAAACCATAAAACATACCTAGTACCTATCCTACCAAACTCAGAATCGCCCAATTCTGGTACTCATTTTATTTGAAATGGTGGTGTGGAATTATTGACTGCACTATTGATAGTTTTGGACGATACCATCGATATTGAAAAAAATAATTATAAACCTGTCGAAATGTTCCAAATCAAATTCAGGATTTCCCAAACCAATTTTTAAAAACGCTGCAAAGTCCTTGTCACTTGGGTTTATTATTCTACTGGACATACCTACAGAAATGCTGGCTGTTCATTTATTGTTTCTTTCATGCGTAATAATCGAAATAGCTATTTCTGGTGGTTTCCACCAATTTCGGCCCCCAAAACTTGAATTAGGTACGCTCCCTGTTTTTTTTTTTTCCAAATTATCCTTGAGCATTGGTAGTACCATTTAATCGTCTTGATCCACGTGTTGACACTTTTTCTAGTGTTATTATACAAATTGATGGTGATTTCAGGCGATTTCGCAAGTTTTTGACTCATAAAAAATCAATTTTGGGAGCTGAACATCTGGTACAATCTCAATTCTCCACTCCTTGGTCAAAATTGACTTCATATTCGGTTTTCTCGTCCCCAAAAACATGGAAAACGATACCTCAAAAGCTCATTTTACTAACATGTTACTAAAACACAAAAAGTAGGTACCTATTTTTACACACATTTTCATTCATAACACCCTTGGGTATATTCCGATCGGGCTGAAAAGTTTCGGGACACAACTAGGGCCCAAATGGAGCATGTGTGCGAAAGAACGACTTTTTTAGACCGAAAATGAAGCCTGCACACGTGATACGGCGGACGGACATTGCATTTTTGGAATCTAGGCACCTTGAAACGGAAAAGAAAAAATTTTGAGGGGGTGTTATAAAAATTTTTTGCTGAGCGAATACATAGGTGTATTATTCACAGAATAATAAACCAAAAATTAAAATGATGGAGTAAATTGAGAGGAAAAATTGCTAGGTAACACTCCTGTTATTTTTCTTGAAAACCCACATACCTACCGAGGTAAAGCCCCGGTTACACTTGCGGTGTTGGGCCTAACAGTGAGTATTCGTCCATACTCGCCCGAATATTTACCTATGCTTGGAGTTTGCCGAATGTTGACGTGCACCCCACACACACATGCGGTGTTGGCTCTCAACCCCGAGCATTGACGCATATTCGGGCAAGCGACGAGCGCAGTTTCGCTGTCAACTTGGAACAACATGGAAATGTTTACATTTTATGTCAATTTTTAATTGGATATTTCCGTTAATAAGCGAATTGAATTGAAAAATCGATTCCATTTGGATAATCGGACACCCCCCTACAACAACAACACAGTAATAACTCGGATTGTGAATCACAGGAAAATGTTTCCTGTGATTCATGCTCCGGGATCACTTATTAATGACCGCGAGCTCTGCGCCTTCAACTTGCCTCGTGAAGCAAACCTGCTAAACACTCAGCCACATGTGTATGCGCTGCACGAATAAACTAGTTGGCCAATATTCGCCGCCCTTGACTCGGGGGACAAAAAACCGCCTTTTGACCGAGCACCAATATTTGCGCGCATTTGGGCGTTTGTCCCGCGCTTACACTTGCGGGAAGAGCCCGACGAATATTCGGTGTTGGGCCCAACACCGCAAGTGTAACCGTGGCTTAAGGTAGTGCAAAAATAAAAATATATAATAACGAATACAAGTTTGGTTTATTCTTGAGAGTCGTTCAGGGTGAATACTTTTCTCAGGCCACCGTTTCGAGGTATTTATACCCCATCCTCAGGGCTTGAAGAAATTAGTAGAAGGATATGATTAGGTCTTCATCATTACTTGGCATTGTACAAACAGGAGATGAAGTGTGCACTTTCACAAATAATTTGTGTTACACAGTAGGTAGTTTCACAGATACTTTCTTTTAAAATATATACAGCTGACAGACTCTGATTACCTCGAAACGTTGGCCTGAGAAGTCTTAAATTCACCCTGGCCGACTCAAGAATACCAAACTTGGCAGCGTCGAAGCGGTCGAGAATCAAAAACAACTTGAATACAAATTATTCATTTTTGAAAAAGTAGGTATTCAGAAAATTCCTGGATTTCTTAAAAAACGACAAGCTACCACTGATTTTACAGATTGAATGGTACGACCCATTTCAATAACTTCCAGCTTACTACGTTCAATCTGGTAACTCACTAAAAATACGCTAGAACAATTTTTGCCTGAGATAATGGTAAAGTATTAGGCCAACGAAGAAATCTAATGCATAAACAATAAAAATATTCAATTAAAAGTACACACTATCAGTGACGTGATAAAACTAGAGGCGAATTTACACTATACTGTTTCTAAATTGTAGGTAGGTACTAGGAAATGGCTAGGCAGAAAACTATCGTCGGTATTATTGATAGTTACGAGCGATAATATCCAAACTATCGATACCGGTCACTAGTTCGAAACTTCGCTAGGAATCACACACAGATTAACCATGCATGAGAACGTATTTTATTTGTATAAAATATAAGAGACCATATTGTTATAAGGTAGTTATTTCAGAATATGTAGAATGTAAAAATAGGAGATTTATTTCAAACAAGAAAATCATAATAAAATAATGAACACGAATAAAATATTTTACCTGTAAATTAATTAATAAACTTATACTTTTGGCGAAAACGAGCTCTTAAAATGTATATGATTACTGAAAAATCTAATTGATTACGAACTAACTAATATTGATAGGTAATGCTCCTCCTATTTCATAAGGTAGGTACTCTATCCATACGCCGGGTGGTGAAATGAGCGTGAAGCAGAGCTTGTGTGAGTGGATGAAAAAACTAAAGCGTTTTTCGCCTTATCTGCGGTGACACTTAGCCGGCGAGCCCAGCTTTCTGTCTGCATTTCTGCATGAGCGCTCTCAGCATGAACTGTTTCCGGGAGAGCGAACGGACCTGTTTAAGGAAGGCATCGAGGTCTATGACGCCTCTCCTCAGGCCTTCACCCATGTAGTAGATGGTATCTTCCAGCGCGGCTTCTTCAGCGTAAGCATTCAGAATTCTAGAGAAAATCGGACCATCATTAGATATCAAGGTGTAGTACAGTCGAGGCACTTATGAACAGACTGGGGACGCAACGATATTAGGTTTGTTCGCACTGGCCATCTAAATACTGGCCCAGTGACTTCAGGCCAAAAATGGGTCTTAGAAAAATAATATCAATTATATAAAGTCCTGTGGTGGGGGGGGGGGGGGGTGTCCTGGAACTGGCCGCCATCTTGGATTTTCCCGGAACTGGCCGCCATCTTGGATTTTTGCCAGGAACTGGCCACTTCTTGTTTTTTGTCAATACCTCGAGAGCAGTTGATTTGTCGCAAAACGACATCCCCAAATGAAACAGAATTAAATTTCCTATAAAATCGATTATACATCTACATCCTTGTCGTATCGACTGTTTCAGAGATACTATACAACTTTTAAACAATATCATCAAAAAATTCGGTGGCATTATCTTCAAAAAATGAACATAATATTCTAAATTCGGGTAGTCAGAATAACTGAAGATCTAGAATCAAATTCTGTGTTCATAGCACAGTGTTTATCAGAATATTCAATTTGAAATATTAAAACCCGAAATTTTAAATTTAATATTTTAATAAAAACATGGCGTGCTATGAACGCAGAATTTGATGCTCTACAACTTTTGTGGTATACGACATTCATTTGGAATAACCATCTTAAAAGGCGTGTGAAACAAGCATAACACACTTCCGTCAAAATGGAAAAAATTTGCCTATTTTTGATTACAGATTCCGACAAAACCGTTGAACCAAATTTAATATCAGAGCCCCCTATTTATATTAAAATATTCAATTTAAAATTTCAAGTTTAAAAAAATTAAAATTTTAAATTGAATATTTCAATAAAAAGTGGGTGCTTTGAACGCAGAATTTGATGTTCTACAACTTTAGTTATTCAGACAATGCGAACTTGGAATATTATTATTATGTACATATTTGAAGGTAATATCCCCGCATTTTCCACTGCATTTTTTGATAATATTCACTTTAAAAGTGGTACTATATCTCAGCCAGAGATACGACAAAATATGTATATACCTAGTCGATTTTGTAGGAAATTTCTCTTTCATTGGGAAGTATTAAGTTTTGCGATAAAATCAACTGTCCTCGCTATATTGGCTAAAAAACGAGAAAAACTGACCAAAATCCAAGATGGCGGCCGTTTAGGACCCTTCCCCCCACCATACATATAATTGATTAGGATGGTCTGATGTAACATTTTCAGCAGTAGTTAGAACTATACCATTTATTGTAGTGATTCTTGGACTCTTTTCTGACTGAATAGTATCCATGACCGGCTGTTCACAGTGTTTTCCCGACTATCCAAAGCCAATTTTCTGACCGTCATTCCAGCCCACAGAAAATCAGAACGAGAACTGGCTATGCACTGCCTTCTCGATTCCCGAACGCTTATCAACGTGGCACTGGATCATGTATGATATGTTTCGGTTTTCTAGGAGTCAGCTAAACACCAGAAAAAGCCAGTGCGAAGAAACCTATTGATGCAGCTGCATCAGGGCATATCTCTGTGTATGCCAAGTCTCAGATGCATTAGTACCAACTTACTGTTTATAAAGAGGTGCTGTCGTTGTGACGGCTTCATCTACATCGATGTCCCCTTGCTCCTCAAGCTCCGTGATCGCTTTCTGAAGTTCTGCTTCCCGATCTTTGAGAATCTGAATATTTCTGTCAAGATCCTTCTGCGAAATCACGATTTTGTCAAAAGCGCGGCTTAAGAAAGAAGTCAAGGGTTGTTGGCAATTTTTTCGCCCCGATTAAATCCCCATAGTCAACTTCATTTCTTCAGTGGGGAACGGTTGGTTGTCCACCCACTTCCCCCTTTTTTTTCGTAATGAGTTTCATAAAAATGATGTAGTTGCTTGTTCGAAATTCAATTTTCTTTTCGCAAAAAATTGCCAACTTCCCTTAACTGATCAACAATCCGCTTTATAGAACAGACCAGAATAAATTTTACAGCACACCAACCTTTTCTTTAACAAGCTTGTCAATGAGATCGGTAATTTTAGCTTTTCCTGTGTTCAGTTCATCACTAGTCTGTTTAAGGATGTCGAATTCGGCTTTACACTGAGCGTACTCTTCGTTCAATTTGAGCTTCAATTTGTCTTGAACGGCAGATAACAAAGACGCTTTGATGTGTTCATCTGTGATGGTACCCGAGTTACTGGTCCGCTGTAAGTATCAACAATGTTACGAACGGAATCCGATGGAGAAAATTTCTAATGTTGATGTGTACATGAACAAAACTTACTGATGCGTTTGAGACCGGATAGGAAGGGTAGGTTACCCCGCCCATGGGGTACGATGGGGTGGGGTACGGCGTCACTGGGTTCACTTGATTCAAAGGTGTGGGCATCGGTGGGTATGGCGTCACTGTATTACTTGTGCCAGGCATCGGCATGTAAGCTGGGAACGATAATGGATTAAGCTTGGTGTTGAAGATACAAAAACACGTAGAAATGAAGGACAATTTGAGAAACCACGCAGTGTTTACTTGAAAACAAAAACTAGAACACAGGGTGTCTTGAGCTTCTAGCTCTGCAAGAGGCCAGAAATCGATTTTTCAGGCCATTTCCGATCGAAAAAGTCTCTTAGCAATTTTGTTTTAAAACCCATATTTTCTCGGGGTTTTTTCACGTTATTCTACATAAAACTCGCCATTTGTAAAATTACCCAACACTCACTTGTAAAATTACAAAACAACTGGTGACTACCTTTGAAAAATTCGTTAAATTTCCTTTCGAATATGATAAGAATTTATGAGAAAAAGAATTTGAGTGGTGTGAACTCTTGAAGTTCTCACTTTAAAATCGGAATTTGGCGAACCTCAGAAAATAATAACACTAAGAACTTCAAAGATCAAATTTACTGTACCTACTATATTGAGGGAACAAATTTTTAACGAGCTCTACTCGGTCAAACCACGACGAGAAGTTAGATCATTTTCCAAATGATTTTTGACGCTGAGTCGAATGGTGACACTCCGATTTACTCTGTCTGATGAAACACTGATTTTCCGAGAAAAACTGTGCATTTCTGGACACAACATCAACACCTACGTCAAGTTTTGTGTGTTTATTGAATTTCCCAAATAATGATTCAGATTTACCATAATTATCCAAATCTGAGCAAAAAATTAAAATAATAGAGCAATCAATTAAATGGAGTCAATTTAAATGAAACAATGCTAGGTTAAAACCCACATACATATTATCCAGGTAAGGGTAGTGCAAATGAAAAAATAAGATAACGAACACAAATGATTCGTTTTGAAAAAAGTATTCGGAAAATTCCTGAGGTAAGTACGCACATCCTTGAAAAATAAACAATAACTAGTAAATGAAAAATATACAAGAGCTATCAGTGGCGTGAGAAAGCGAAGATTGAGGTGTGACACTATTGTCTCCAAATAGACAATTTTCGTGTTAATTTTTTTCTTCTTTCTTTTGCCGAACTCTGTTCAGTAACGGAAATTAATGCCGAACTCTGTTCAGGAACGGAAATTAACAGTTACTGACCATAATAATGAGTTGTTTATTTCGGAAAATGTACACAGAAACTGAGTGTAAAATAGGAATTTTTGAGTTCCTGCTTGAAACGACGAATCAGGTAAATCGCCGATTAGTTCAACTCAAACCCTGCTTAGAGCATCACTTTAAATGATGTAAAGAATCGAAATGGATGAATGGATGGAATTACAAATTTATAAAAAATAAATTTAAAAATACTCAAAATTAAACCGAGGGGAGGTTCACAAAAAGTCACAGCAAAGTTTCTTGAAGGTTGCCAGGAAGGTTTACCATTTCTAATACTGGGTTGTTGGCAGCACTGAGAACCTTTTCCAAGACTTCTCTCCGCCTCCTTGGGCCAACAGCTGATCAGATGTCAACAGACCTTATACGTCATTTCTTGCTGCATTTTTACTTCTAATAACGGAAATTTAAAGAATTCCCCGTTATAGCTATATGTAGGTAGGTAGGCACTAGGAAATGGCCAGACACATAACTATCATCGAAAGTTAGGGTCAGAACTGTTAATAGTTCCCCATCACTAGCAGAAGGGTATTACCAGGCATTTGTGTTGGATACGGGGTGTGGGATTGGTGAAGTTGCTCCACTTTTCTTTTAGAAAACACCGGCGGACACTCCCCGAAGGCGCACACCATCACTTGAATGAGCCCAAGTAGGTCTGATGTCACCTACCACAAGAAAAACGCAGTGCTGTTTAGTGGCGAACACAAATGAACTTGGAAATGAGATGTTGATCAACTTGGATGAGTTTATAAGGATTTAGTTTATGTAATGATGGTAAAAATGAAGATGGGAGATTGCTAAGATAGGTAGAGTTGGTGCTGGATAAGTTGGCCTAAACGAATGAGTGGAAAAGATGAGATCCCACGGCTTCACTTATTTAGACCGACTTATTCTGCACCTAGTGACGTTTAGATATTTGTATCGATACTGAGTATTTGATATTATGGGAATATGTATAGAAAGAAAATCGGTGGTAAGTTATTGTATCGAATGATTTCAGCCCAAAGTTCAAAAAACACCTAGATAAAAGAAAATGCAGGTACGCAATTTCTAAAACCTAAATGAAACTAGGAAAATTCAGTAACAAAGAAGACACTTCTATCATATGCTGGGATTTTTTGCACAATGACCCAATCTACCAGTCAAGGCGCAGAACAGAAGAGGTCAAACAAACTACCAGAGATAACGATCTGGCCGGCACTTAAATTCCCGTTTCCTTCTTCACAAAGTGAAAGAGCTGGAAATTAAACTTTGAAATACCTCAATGAAAAAGAAAAAAAGTAACAATAATAATAATTCATTTCATCAATTTGACATTACTAGTCATTTGTATGAAAAATATAACGTCCATCCGAGTTTTTGTCTTGTCCTAGTAAATTTGCTTAACAAAACAACCTTGTACTGAAGCTGTTATTCACCCATTATACCTACTGACATGTTAAATATGACTACCAATGAGATACTGCTTAATGGTAATGGTATTGCACCTTAAACTAAACACTGAGAATGTCAACTCTACCTACATAAGTCCACACAGATACCAGTTGCATTTTCTTTTTCCCAAATGTGAAGTGGAGAACTGCACTTTTTCAGAATTTTCTGATGGTGTTCTTCACACACACACACACGCGCACACACAAAAACAGAGCAATATTAAGCTCACTGGGATATTTAGGATAAGTTTTAATTTTTCCCCCGACGCCATTTTCTGCAAGAAAAAGGCTAAAACGTAACCCTTGGGAAGGTTACTCAAAACTCTGTAACCCCATGGCCACCTTCCGCCATTTTCCAGCTTTGAGAATTAACAGATATCCTTGTTATTCAGTGATAGACTAAATTATTCTGTTTATTCCTCCTTCTGTTACTCTCATATAATGCTGCAAACCAATATTTCAAGCCCTAACCTCACACCAGTGACTGAAATTTTCAATGTCAATAAGTAATAATAATAATTCTGCCAGAATGTGTTGTATTTGAGATGTACAGCACTTATTCCTCATCAGCATTCTCGTTTTTTATTCTTCTTCTTCTGATGCTAGTTTGAAGTTCGAAAATGAGGAAAAAATGCAGATACTTCTGTGTGATATGGCCTTTAGCAAGTTACTAAGCACTGTCTACATAAAATTTAGAGATTATTGATCCTCAGATTAGTGTGATGCTTACAGGCTTCCAGTCGTGAAGGTAAGGCAGGTAAATTTTCCCATTGTGGTCCACGTACATGGATACTTTAATTTCCATTTCAGGGGTAGGTTTGACGAAGCACACGGGTGGTATGCTTGGGTGAGTAGGCATCAACCAAAGACAGATGGGTATGTTGTAAGAGCTACCTGAACAATCAGAGATCGAGTTTCATTGAGGTGCAAGTTCCAGTAGGTAACTTCTAGTAAACCATCAAATGCAATACACACAAAACATACCTTTGTAGTTTATGGGTATCGTCCCTTCCAGTTTAAGCAAATTTTTGTACTGATTATCACTAAAAACTGCAAAAAAGTAGGTATATTAAATTACGCAGGTGCCAATTTGTTCACTGTTACGACCAATTTATTAATAGCAGGTAGGTACATACATATCAACTTGAATGTAAATGGAAGCACCTAAATAAATGGTATATGCAATAAGTCTTCGAATCGGGGTGACGATTCAAATCATCAAGTGATGACAAATTCAGTGATACTAACCGATGGCTAGGGATAACACATCTACAAGCAACATACAAATTTATAATGCAGTTTTGGCGGTTAAATCAATTTCGTTTGTGCAAATGATTCTTGGGGGTAAGAATCTGAATCCATAAAAACTATTACTCAAAGCAGGTACTCATCAAAGCTTCAAGAATCACAGAAACAATTGATCTTATAATGGAAAATTTTCGTGGGTTCAAATTCCCCTTTTTCGGCCAAAAGGCGAAATTATTCAATACGGAAATTACCACTTACTGACCAGATAATAAGGGTTTATCTCGCGGGTTACAAGGCAATTTTAGGCAGAAAAGGAGTGTGACATTTGAACCTCTGAGTTCCTGTTAGAAATGACGTATCAGGTAAATCACTGAGTAGTTCAACTCAAATCCCGCTTAGAGTGCTACTGCACCACTTTAAACAATGTACAGCACTGCAATGGATTGATGGATAAACCGCAAATTTATGAACAGAAACACATCCTCAACATCAAACCGAGGGGAGGTTCACAAAAGGTCGCAGCTAAGGTTCTTGATGTTCGGTTGTTGGCAGCATTGTGAACCTTTGTCTCTGACTTCACTCCAGAGATGGGCATATTCATATTCGTAAATACGAATATGAATATATTCGCACGGCGTATTTTCTATGAATACGAATACGAATATATTCGTATTTACACGTGTAAATATGAATGTCTCATATTCACACAAGTTCCATGTGAATACGAATATATTCATATTCACACGAATTTCGTGTGAATATGGTAGATATATATGATTGTATTTGCCCGAATTTCATGTGAATATAGTAGATGTATGATGGTATTCAGTCGAATTTCAAGTGGATATGATAGGAATATGTACATATTCACACGAATTTCGTGTAAATATGGTAGAAATAAATGGTATTCACTCAAATTTAATGTGAATTTGATAGGAATAAATATGTTCATATTCATACAAATCTCGTGTAAATATGGTAGAAATATCTCCCTTTCAACCCAGCTGAGAATCAAGCTTCACTGCACTGCCCAACCGGGAATAATTATTTTCGTCAGCACAAGTCCCCCCCGTTTTTCAGCGCGTTTGAGGTGGGACTCAACTGTTCCACAGTCATTTCCTACCTACCTTGTTGGAAGAAGCATGATGAATTCATAACTAATCATTGTAGTGTTCCTCAATAAGGATTGTAGTGTTCAACAGGCCCTAAAACGATTGGAAAATTGAAGCAGTAGTTCCTGGGTCATATATGTCCTAGCAGGGTTATGAGTGCAAAAGCATGGTGGGACATACACGTCCCACCAGGGTTGAAAGGGGTATTTGGACTGAAAACCGTAGCTACTACCTATTCATTTTTCTTGAGTCTAGTAAAGCAGCGGAAGCTTTGTGATAAAATTTTTGTGTTTTCCTCCAAAACATGAACACACTATTTCTACTAAATTTATTGTATTGTATTTACTCGAAATTTGCGTGAACATGAACATGTTTCTACCATATTCACATGAAATTCGAGGGAATACGATTATATCACTTCCATATTTCTATCAAATTCACATGAAATTCGAGTAAATACCATTTATATTTCCACCATATTTACACAAAATTCCTGTGAATATGAACATATTCCTACAATATTTACATGAAATTCGAAGGAATACCATTATATTTCTTCCATATTTACACGAAATTCGTGTGAATATGAACATGTTATTACCACATTTACATGAAATTCGAGGGAATACCATTATATTTCTACCATATTTCCACGAAATTGTGTGAATATGAACATATTCCTATTATATTCACATGAACTTTGAGAGAATACCACTAGATATCTACCATATTTACACGAAATTTGTGTGAATATGAACATATTCCTATCATATCCACTTGAAATTCGACTGAATACCATCATACATCTACTATATTCACATGAAATTCGGGTAAATACCATCACATATATCTACCATATTCACACGAAATTCGTGTGAATATGAATATATTCGTATTCACATGGAACTTGTGTGAATATGAGATATTCATATTTACACGTGTAAATATGAATATATTCGTATTCGTATTCATAGAAAATACGCCGTGCGAATATATTCATATTCATATTTACGAATATGAATATGCCCATCTCTGCTTCACTCCGCCTCCTTGGCCAACAACCAATTAGCCGGTCAATAGATCTGATACGTCATTTCATGCTGCATTTTTACTTTTAATCACCCTCATTTAAAAAACATCGCTTATTTTTGAAAATGAGCTTCAAATACCATTTTACCTCTGAACATACTAAAAAAAAATGATGATGACAATTCCCCACTGAATAATTTACGACAGGGCCCTGGGATGAAAGTTCCCACCGCTTTTCTTGCAGGTAACACATCAGTAAGTACTCAAGTTATAGAATTCAGTATGTTATCTTACCAAAACGGCCGAATGACGGGCTCAAATTTTTATACTGCTCAACAGCTTTCATATAATCACGTTTAGTAGCTTCGGGATTAGCGTACTGGAAGATAATATTTATTGAATTAGTACATGACTCAATGTAAAATAAACATTTTAAACAGTTAGAAAAATAAAACCGACGGATGAAAAATGATAAATGTGGACGTCACCACTGTCATATGGAACGAAGTAGGTAAAACCTTCACTTCACTTACAGTATTTTGGTTTATTATTTTCAATAATGAACCTTTGGAATCGAGCATAGAAAAAAAACCCTCAAAATTTGATGGGTTCCGTTTCAAGGTACGTAGAATCCGAAAATGGAATTTAAAAAAAATGTCTGTCCGTCTGCCGTACTTAGCACCTTCCTTAGTTACCACGGAAAATAGATGAAATTTGGTTTATTTGTCCCATTGGGTCCGCGAAACTCAGCGTTAATGTCAGTAATTTCTAAGGGGTGAAAAGTAGGGGGGTGACATTTCCAGGGCGCCGTTATCTCGAATATTTTTGATATTTTTCAATTTCTCACGAAGTGAGGAATTTTTGTAGGCCACCCGGAGCATTGTACGTCCAGCCGTTCGTTCACAGTAAGGCCGTGAAGTTTGCACCGAAAAGCTTGGTCAACATAATCGTGAATGAAACGGTAGATAGGTATGCACCCAGCCCAGATGACAAGGGCAGGTATTGACCACAGAAAACAGTGATCTACGCAGAAGGGGCATCTATACAGGTAAATAATAAACCGTTGTGTAAGAGTAATAATAATTATGTAAAAGTAGTGAATATAGAGAGAAATAGTATGGATACTTAATACACGTATGAAGCGAAAACGTGTTTGACATGTTACTTACCTCAACTCTTATGAGTTGGTCAAGTGGAGTAAACATTTTGTTAAAGGAGAATTTGTCTCAATAATGACAACTTTTCAGGAACATAAATTTGTCACCTGGAAAGAAAAAGGTAGGTAGTGAACTCTCTAATTAAAGAAAGAGTCTCTATAATCTAATAGGTACTATGGATTACCTATAATATGTCAACATTAATTATCATTATCATCATCGACCAGCGCTAATATTTTCACAGAAATATAATGGGAATACATAGTTCAGGTGTGGATTTTTTAATATAAAGGTGTATCTTCTGCATATTTACGTTACCTACTCTAATGTGTGGAAGCACCTCGACAGTAAACGTGTGCAAAATAGTACTTGTTTTGAATGATTCCAAGCAGGTGGGGGATTTTTTCTAGACGCGAAGGGATTATTTTATTAGGTCATTTCATACACATACCTACGTCCAATAATTGGGGGCGGTCGTATTTGATTTCTATGAACATAATTTAGGGACCTATCGGGGTTACACACTTATCAACAAAGCCAAGGAAGTCCGTCCACAGTTCTTTCACCACTTCTTTCAAAGAGAAATTAAAATTGGCTGTGTGTATAGGTGTAGGTACAGTAGAAAATAATTTAATAAACTTGGCAAATAGTACGCAGGAAAATAGAATTTGCGGAATCAGTAACTCAAATAGCAACAAGTATTACTCAATATACCTATTATAGTAACATATTTTCTTGTCATTTCAGTGCTCCGGCTACTTCTATTCACACTGTTCCAGATATTTTGTTCATTGTTGTAGGTACATTATACACAAACACATAATGCATATTAAAAATTGAATTAAATCGAGGTGCATGACAAAACTTTAATAGTTCTCAAAGTAAAAGCGACAACAGGGAGCTCGCATTGAAATTGATCCACGATGCGATTAGATGCGAAGTTGGTACTTCCTGTTGGTAAGTAAGTTACTATATAGGTGTAATTGTCGAAAATCGTGAGGAACAACTAGGTACGTAATTGGAATGCGATGACTCACGAAACTCAACAAGAAACACTCGGTCATCCAGATGTCTCGTCACTAATGGTCGATAATACAAGTTCACACTTACGTATTATATGTTATAGGTATTTACTATGAGCAGCCAGGAATGAAGAAATCTTTTCCAACCAATCAAACAAAAAATTACTGTATTCTATTTGCATAAGTAATAAAATTCAATGATAAAGACAGAGAAAAATGCAAATGGGTGGACAGGATTGCTGATAAAACGTTTATCAATGCAAAGCTACCAACACTACCAAACGAAATTCTGGGAGTTTGGTCAGTGCCACCAACGTTTAAACAATAATTATCCTTCTTCAAACAGATTCTTCCAACTTGACCGAACAATAATTCCGGGGTTTCGGTTGGTTCTACAAACTTGAAAGCTAATTTTCCTAATATTTCCTTGAAGGTGAAGAAAATGGTTCTCCAGATTCACAATTTCAAATTCCGCTAGTTAATCAGAAAACAAGAAGAAGAAGAAGAGCTGTTATCAGAAGCGCTGCTGGTTGCGATATCAGTTTACATGTAAATGCCGGAGTTGGAAACCGATAACGGTTTAATAATAATTTATTTACCTCACGATTTTCAAAACAGTGGGTAGGTACATACCTAGTTCAACTATAATTAGTCAATATTGATTAAATTTTAGTGCCTACTGTTGGATTATGGCATCCCCAGGACCAAAGTCTCCTGAGCAGTCGGAGAAATCGAAGAAATATGACCGCCAGTTGCGGTAAGTTTTCCGTGAATGCGGCACCGAATTTTTTATGTGTTTCATAGCCCTTGAATTCAAGGCATATTTCGTTAATTGTGTCCTATCCAATCGATCCAGGTTGTGGGGCGATCACGGTCAAAGCGCTCTAGAAAGCTGCCACATCTGCTTGGTGAATGCGACCGGCCTGGGGACAGAGATATTGAAATCTTTGGTGCTGCCTGGTATCGGCGGGTTTACGATTGTCGATGGGAAGAAAGTGACTGAAGAAGACATCGGAGTCAAGTGCGTTTATTATAATAATTTGCGGCGATTACGATGTGACAAGTCGAGAAATTTATGGTAGGTACCTTTGTACTAGTATTGTCATAGTAATTGTGCCGTTTTGTCGCAGTTTTTTCCTAGATATCGAAAGCGTTGGAAAGCCCAGAGCCCTAGTGGCGACTCAGCTTCTCTTGGAGTTGAACCCGGAGGTCAGAGGAGACTACGTAGATGAACCCATTGAGCAGCTTCTTCAAAACAACCCCAATTTCTTCAAAAACTTCACGGTCGTCGTGGCTGCTTCTTTGCCTGAACGGTAAATAGTTGTACTTTACTGTTGGTTGCCCATATTTGAATGTTCAGTACCACACTGCAACTATGTCGATGACGGTTACTTAGCATTGGATTTTCCACAAGAGAAAATTAAAATTAAAATCGACCTGGATATGAAAAACAGAATGTTGAACGGCCAGTTCCCTCTGCTGTACAAACATCTAGACCGCCCCATATTTTGAGTTATTTGCAATTCGAGGATAAGACTGCAATCATTAAATTGAGATGCGAACTCTTCAACCTAAATTATAAGCCTCGGCATCCGGGTTTAAACCATCAATGCGCATTGTGCAACTTGAGGGAGGTCAGGTCGACCGAACACTTCGTTGGGCGCTGTGCCCAACGAATATTCAAAGGCTGCTGGAGAAGATGCCTGGGAAAAATCGAACTTGGCACAACTGATCTGCTTATTGAACGCTAGTATTGGAACTGTTTGTCTCGGTGCTGTACAGCATGTTCGTATCTTAAAATACCTACTGATATCCGAATTTAATCATCAGTAGGAAAGGTAAATCGATAGCGTAACCGAAGCTCTAGTCTCTCCTGTAAGTCACTGTCATCCTTCTGATATTACCCCTGTGAGTCAGTCTTCCTTTCAAATCACCCCTGTAGTAATCTAGTGAAATCGGTTTGTCAGTCCGTGTTGTTCTTATAGCAGAATTTTTATTGGGCTTAGTAAGGCTTTGGTTCTGGGGTTTTCACTATTCCCCAATTAGAGGGATGTTTACCCCAATCCCGAGATGTAAGATCTACCCTAGGCTGTCCCGTTTACCCTTTGGCAGGAAGATCTTACTCTAGAGATTACTTCCTTTGAGAATCAAGGAGTAACCCCGCCTGATATACACCTGGAATCCGAGGGTTGTAAATAAAGCTGAACTTGATTAATAATTTGAATTCTTCTGAAACAGAAGCGCTGTTTAATGAAGATGTATGAATAATTGAATGAACTATGTACATAGTATATGTGTAATCTAATGCAAGTCCTACCTAAGCCCTCGGAATTTAGAATGTTTCGAACGCACTCCACGATAAGTTTGCGGCTTTCGCGAATCTCAGGCGGGAGCGAACGGATGGCAATAGTCAAATGACTCTGACCTGTTTGGTGGTATCAGTCCGATGATTGCCTGATGGCTGGTCCAGGCGACTCGACGGGAGCAGGCTTCTGCAGCTAGGATGGAGGAACTCTGTCAGGTTTCCTCCAAACGATCAGTCCAAAGAGTGAGAAGGTTGGGCACGATTAAAGCCTATTGACTTGTTGCTTCTTCGAGGTCTGAGGAGAGATAGTATTGATTCCGTGTTTCCGATCAGTTGCCAGTTTGGGTCGGAGGCGTGATAGAGCGTTCTGTTTTGGAAGCCCAATCGAAATTTTGGATTCAGAAGGAGAGGGATGATCATTTCGGCTCATTGGGTGTAGCCGTGACGACAGCATCCTGTACCAATTTTGGTACATGCGGGAAGGGGTACGGTTCCGCCTACCGCTACATCACGATTGCAACAGCCAAAGCATGGCCGTTGACTGTGCTTAATCGGTAAGTCCATCTCTTCTTCCCTGGTGAGCTGATCCATATCCATTGGATTTGTATGTTGCCTGTGCTCAGATTTACCGTCAACTCAAGGATTTCCACTTATAATGTGTTCATCTTGGTTGAAAGATTGATTTTCATTAGTTTTGTGAGAGCGCTCCTTGAATCTGAAAGAAAATTGCATCCTTGCAGTCTTGAGTTGCTTCAATGTACGTAGGCTCTGGAAGATGGCGTACAATTCTGCGGATTAGGTCGACGCGTTGGCCCGCAATCTGAAATTCCGCCCCTCATTTTGGGTTGTGTCCTGAAAAGCGCGTCCTACACTACTATTCAACTTCGATCCATCCATGTAAATATATCATCAGGCCAGGTATGTTGAAAAGGGCCTTTGAACGCATCTGTCGTTTATTTAAGAGAATCATATAGATAGTATCTTGTTGTATTATTATATTGATAAGTATTGTTAATAGGGTATTACAATATATCCTAATATGTATGGCAACTAAACACCATCAGTAGGTACCCACTTGTGGCTCCTCCGCCAGGTGGTTATTTACCCATGGCGTATGAGTGTTTGGATATTAGGAAGTCTCAACCTGATTTGTCCGTAAACACGCAATTATCTGTCTTAGCAATATTGGATTCAAATGATTAATTTCGATGGATGCCAGAAAATGTTGGAGACCACAGATGATTGTGCTTAGGTGCACATTCTGACTTTCCCCATCTTGACCGCCTTGCAGAATCAGCACCTTGATATTACTTCAGTTTTGGATCCATATATTATTTCGCAAACAGTTTTGCTTCATATTCCCCACATCACTCACGATTCCGATCCCCCATTCCTGATTGCAGTGTGCTAATAGCGCTGTCCGACTTGCTGTGGGACGCCGACATCCCTTTCATCGCCACTCGGTCCTACGGTCTCATTGGCTCCGCCCGCCTTCAGATACAGGAGCACACGATAATTGAGACTCACCCCGACACCCAAAACCCAGACCTGAGGTTGGACCGACCTTTTCCCGCTCTTGCCAAACATCTGGAGGCGATCGACTTGTCAACGATGGATTTAAAAGATCACGCACATGTCCCGTATGTTGTTCCTCTGTATCAGGCTTTGCAAGAGTGGAAGTCCGGTCACAGTGGGAGCCTACCAAAAAACTATAAAGAAAAGGAAGAGTTTAGAAACCTACTGAGGAGAGGTATTAAGTTAATTTTTGATTCCTGAATTACTGTTTTGTAACTGGGTATTAAAGGGCCTACACACCTTCCGATTATCTGTGCAGTTTATCACGTTTGACGTCATGGCTGAGCAAAAATCGGACGGAACTGTGCAATAATAGTAGTAAATATCACAGTTCTTGAGAAATAGACAATCATGTACATATGAATGAACTTTTGAGATCGAAAAGATTCTCAGGTCTCTTTCGGGTCTTCTTCCATTTTGCTGGTTTAATGAACGATCTGTGAATCCATCGAACACTGGGTTAAGGTGTAATGTGGTTGCTTTATATTTTTGTTGAAATGTTGATGAGATTACTTATTTTACTTCAGGGATATTTAAGTATCGATGAATCGTTCAATTTCGTACATACCAGTCCCTAGTGAGGAAAGAAATTCCCAACATGGCGGTCAGTTTGGTGGGTTAGCGAGGCTACTCAAAAGAGAGAAGTCTGTACTCATCCACATCGACTTGGGCTCATCAACCTTGACACTTTCTTTAAACGCTGTCCCCAGGTCTCTCGGGTTCTCTTGGAGCTCTTTGCGCAGAAGTGAAACCTGACCGTTTCATGGTATTTTTTCGAGCACTACGCTGTTCCTCGTCCGTTCCGTAAAATCTGAATTTAGTATTACACCAGTGTTAGTATCGAGAGCCTTACTTTGAGTGTGTCGGCGCTGGGTTTTGAGCAGTGTTGCCAAATGAAAATGTCAAAAACCCTTACGTAGAACGACCAAAAATCCCTGCATTCCCTCACGCTGTAGAAAAATCCCTATACAAAAATATCCCTACTGTGGAAATGCAAAAAAAAAATATATCCCTACCATGAAATATCCCTACTACATGTGGAATAAATATTCCTACTATGGAAATCCTTTCATGAAAGAGATTAAAAAAAAAGGTCAAAATAATGCTCCAAATTATAGTACCTATGGCCACAGAAGAGTACGGAAAAGGAAATACATAGCACAGTATACTGTCAAAAACATGAAATATTCGTAATTTATTTAGAAAATTAGAAATAAAAAAATGATCATAAAAGGTGCAAAAATAGGTAAGTAGGTACTTACATGAAAACGAGTATTTACGTGCATTCGAATGACCAACTTTGAAGACAAGAAAAGTTGTTTTTCTTATATTACCAGGCTTCGGAATTGAAATGCCATTTCCTCCTTGTCACAGTACGTTAAAGGAACTTTAATACCTACCTAGGAGCTGGCAGACTTTGTATCTGTAATTGCCTCACCCACTGTTTTAGTTTTTGGATTTCGTGTCGTTTCACTGTGATAGAAGCTGCCAAAATTTCGACTTTTATTTATTTATTTTAATGTTCATCATGGAAATTTTTCTCTGTACGTCGGCAATGGCGTTATGGTTTACCATGTGGTCATTCATGACTCGTAAACACCTTCTTTCTTTTTTGATGTTGTAAAAATCAAATACCTATACTTAGAAAGAAAATGTATGTTTTTTACCTACTGAGGGTTATTATACACCCCCCCCCCCCACCCCACCCCACCACCCTACGCAAAGTAATAATTCGAAAATCCCCACGTCTGGCAACACTCGTGAGGCCTCCCCTCCCACGGGGCAGCTCGCTTTATTGTTTTAATAAAGTTTTTGTTTATTTATAATACACTGTACCAACCTTCTTAAACTTCAGGTAATTCCATGGGGTTAAAAGGCTACTGTTATTTCTTATTGCAGGGATAAAGATGAACGAAGATGGCGTGCAGGAGTATGAAGAGAACTTCGAAGAAGCGTTGAAAGCTGTGAACTTTGCCGTGACGCCCGCTGGAATTCCTAGTAATGTTAGAGAAATTCTCAACGACTACAACTGCGTAAATCTCACGTCTAAGGTAAAACTTACCCGTCATCGACAAATGAGAGTTGATTTTGCATAATAAGCGTGTAATTTATAATTCTTCCTTGCTCTCAGAGTAAACCTTTTTGGATCATGGCAAAGGCAGTTCGTGACTTCGTCGACAATGAAGGTGAAGGGCTGTTGCCTCTCAGAGGATCGCTCCCGGATATGACGGCTGATTCCCAACGATATATAGCTCTTCAACAGGTGTGAGTATTCCGCAGTAGCATTTTCGGCTAATTCCGTTGTTAGGCACCACCTATCACCCAAAACATTAGTTTTTATCGGAATGAGCCTACTTGTCATTTACATTAAATTAATCCAAGTTCATTACGCGGTCATTATTTAAATTTAAAAAAGGCCTATTAAGTTTAGGTAGGTGCTCAAAATTTTAGGGCGTAGGTCCGGATTCCTGTCTTCGGATCTCAGAAACTTGGGAATTTCTTCCTGAAAGCATCTGAGTACTATGTTTCTAGTTGGGAAACGTCAAGTTACACGTCAAACGGGTGAAAAGTTGTCTCACTTATCACACATATTGATTTTAAAAAAAAAGTATTGCAAAGGATCTGTTGCACTTCTTTTTGAAAATAGATAGGTAATAAATTCGTAAAAATATTTACATAATTTATAGACATGTAGTGCAATGAATACCTTTATCCTAATCGAAATATTTTAAGCTATTACTTAGAATTGTGCAAATAGTGGAACTACTTGTGTGTACATACACAATTATTAATCAGTGAGGAAATTTATTTAGAGGTGGTTAGTGACTGTGTTGGTCGGACACGTCCACTGTTTATGAAATTTACACACAACACACCGATGGGTGCACAAGCTGCTGTGTGCTTCTTCTCCTTTCTCTTGTTCTTTGTTGGATCAAGCCGTCATTGGCTGCGTGTCCATGTTTGTTTCTGATCTTCAGTTTGTTAACTCGTCTGCAGTGTACATAATTTCCTTATTTCTTTACACTGCATTTTCTCTTTCCTTCCTTTTCATTCATTGCCCGTTCTTTTGTTGATCTGTTGTGCCTTACTGCCTACTCAATTATTTCATCTTACCTTGTTTGGTATAATATTCTGTGGGTAGTTCATAGAAACTTTGCATTTTCACCTAGCGTCGTAGTACAATTGTTGAAATTTTCAATAGGCACATAGTTTAATATTAATAAAACCCTATAAATTCTTCATACCTAACTCTCAAGGAACCAAGTCACGTATGCCCATGCGGTTGTCAGCATCTAATGAAGTATGCCTACTTACCATCTCAATGTAACTTCCAAGCCATGGGAAAATCAAACATGTTGGAGGCGAAATAATAATAGTTAATATATTGAAACATAATATGAACAGTTATTAACAAGTACGAGCACCTTACATAGACCATCAACATGAAGCATCCAGGCAATCACACAGTTCAAGTAGAAGATCATTGAGACATGGTTCTATCATTTCTTAAAACTTGAGCGGTGTTGTGGTATCCTCCCAGAACCACTCCTTGTACAAATTAAGATCTCTCAATAAACATAGAAATGGGACGGCAGATGCAGGAGAACCGGGGAACCTGGTGGGGATCCCCACCGTCCTCCACCAGTATGGAGGATGGAGGGAGATAGCTCCAGGGGCTATATAAACTCGACTCCTTCGCCTTCCAAACCATTCTATGCTTCCTCTAGTTGCTGACTACTCTCTAACCTCGCTCCTCCTCTCCCGGGCATGGTGGTAGCCTCCAAGCTATAACCAAACCGGGCAAAAGCTCCTCCTAGCGCCTCCAGTGGTGGATCCCTCTGGGTATTAACCTTAAGTGGTGGATACCCTTTGGCAGATTAACCAGCGGTGGATATCCTTCGGGTATTAACCTTAAGTGGTGGATATCCTTCGGGTATTAACCGGGGGTGTTAGGTCCTCCTGATGCTTCCCTCTACACATTAACCGGGGTATCAGGCATACACACCTACCTCGCCCTTCACCTATGCATCCACCACAAACTGTATCAAACAAACCTAATAGTTACCTATTCAACACTTGGAGCTAGATCTGCAATAGCCTAGCATTTTTTAATTTGAGCAATCAAATTTCTGTCTTAGATTCAAGGAGAATAATAAGTAATGCTGGTCCACAGTCCCAAGAGTACATGGATTAAGATTGATTATGATTATCAGTGTATTGAACACGAAAGAATACTACCTACTGAGGTAATTCAAATAGGTTGGTTGACTCGACTAGTTCCATGATTCGACATGATAAAGACCATGTAAAGACTTAAATCCAACCGATCCTTCCCTGCTCAACTAGGTAGGTACTCATCTTACTGAACTGATGAGATAACAGGGTAACGTGCTAATGTATGTCGCCAGCCAGTCACATCACCCCTGTTGGTGAACGTTCAAGTTTGGTTGTGTGTTGCTAATTGCGGAAAGATTTCAAGATTGTAGTTTATTCATTGTATGTTCTGAAATGTTTCTTGTATGTGTATTTTCACAAAAATTATATTATACACCTACCCGTTTGTGTATGCTCCCCACTGCGACTCATTACTACCTAACGCTTTCTAAAAGACCGAACTACTCGTGAAGAACTAACTCTGTCAAATAACTACTCCTCGACGTAGTTCACTTCACAGAAAGGTCGTTCACCAGTTTTTGTCTGCCGAAATCAGGGAAGTTTCCACTTCTGCCGGCGATATTGGTGCATCATCAATTATTATTTGTTCGCTTCAGATATCTCCAGGAAGCGGGACGATGCTCCGAAATCGTGCATAGGCGAGTGAGGCAACTTCTTGACCAGCTGGGTCAGCCCATCGATGCCATCAGCGAAGCTGATACGAAACTTTTCTGCAAACACGCCTCCAGCCTTGGAGTCGTCAGAGGGAAAAAAATATCCCACGAATACGACACAAAACTTCTCAATACTTCTCTCTTAGGTAAAATTCGATATTTTGGTTTGTGTTTTTATGTTAAAATTAATTCATGTGGATTGGTTCTAATGTTTCCAATTAATTGAACCATGAAATATACCATACTATCAATTTATTCTTCTGTATCTTTACTGATAAAAATTTATTGGTGCATTTTGTGGCGTGTCGATTACAATACAAACGGTTTGTCATGTAGCATACTCTGATGACATAAGTTCTTGATATTGTTCCACAGCTCAAGGCATCGAGAATTCCGATAGTTTGATAATTTACTACGTCATGTTTCGAGGGATCGACAGGTTCTATGCGGAGTACAACCACTACCCAGGAGAGTTCGGAGATGAACATGATATCGTCAAGCTAAAAGTGAGCTCTTAGATTTCACGGTTTAATTATGCTACCTGCAATATTATTCGGAACGTTATTTAGAACTTGCTCCTTACTTGTAATTTTAGTTTTCCTAGATGCCTACTGAACAATTTTTCTCTAATCGTCCATGAAAACCACTCCATATTGGAACTACAAACAAATCTACAAACATACCTTGTTTCATTTTTTCGTATTTAATGGTTTTTACAAAATTAATCTGGGCTAATAGCATTTTAATTAATAATTCGGTACTTGTCTGTTGTATGTCCTCCTGGGTCTTATCAGCTATCAAAACTATCGATTTCGGTAATCGATCGATTATCACGTTGGGAGACACGGGGAGCATGGTTTTATAATCTGAGGACTGCCAGTGGGCTCCTTCAAATTCCACGTGAATTAGGAATTTCCTACTCCATTCTTATCGATGTTACAAACGGAAATGTATATTACATTCTACAAATAAAGTTCTTTCTTTGGAGAAAAAAGGAATATCTGTTGTTTTGATAGTTGATAAGACGCCAGGGGATGTATAACAGAAAATTACCAATAATTTTATTGAAATCCTTTGTAATGTCGATTTTTGCTGTATTACGGTATTCTTGAATGCATTTCTGAATAAGGCTGATATGGGGGACATCTATGCTAAACTGCTCTGCTATTTTCTTCTCAAAAAGTCACTGATGCGCTTGCGCAGATGATGGTCTGAAGTAGTGTTGAGCGTTCAATGTGTTTAACGATTTGACGAAAACTCCTCATTCAAACGCATCATTTTTCATAAAGTTGACGCATTTTGTTTGTGTTTGTCTCTCATAGGGAAGCATCACTAAATTGCTGTCCGAGTGGGGATGCGGACCTTTAGCTAAAGACGACTACGTCCATGAGATTTGCCGCTATGGGGGAGCCGAGCTACATTCTGTGTCAGCATTCGTAGGTAGGTACCTGCCAATGAGCTGTGCAATGTATCAATCGAACTCGATTATCTTTGGCCAGTTTGTTCAACTCCCTGTGAAATGAAACCCCTTCAGAAATACCGCCGACTGGTCAGAGTCTGAAGAAACAAACGTTCTACTTGAGGTTCAACGGCCTGTCGCATCAGGCCGTCGCTTGTCATTAAGTCTCATTGAGTCAGTTTGCTCTGTGCAAAAACCCCATGGCCGTGTGCACACAGTTAACCTGAACCAAAGGTGAGGAACTTCATCCCTTGAGGCCCACTTTCTGAGGCTGCAAATTAACTGAGTTTACCGCTCCATGTGTTTCACCCAAGCTCTGTGCGAGTTTAAACTCCCACCGAGGCGGCTCGAGTTTAAACGCCTGAAATCCGGCAAGTTAACGTCGCTAATCTCCGTTAGCCGTAAGATCCAATATGGCCGCCTAGCTTACAGCTGATTTTCGATTTTGTTGTTATATGGTTGTGATGTCTCGATAAAAATGAATTCACACGAGTTGGCATTGGCTTTTATATTTGACTCGTAAGGCGAGGACGATGTCCCAAGAAGGCGGCCAAGAAAGATCAGGGAACGAATACCACAGTACAGTTTTACAGAGAGGGTTCGGAAAAATAAAAGGTCGAAAAACAGTGCAAAATTGTTGTGCTACTATTCAAACACGAAGTGTTTACTCTATAATATGTATTCCACAATGATATTATAGGTATCACTTTGGCAATTTACGGTTTATTATTAAGTACAGCGGAAGCGGGAATCGACATCAGCTGAGCGGTGGTTGTTGTTGTTTTGACGAGTTTATAGTCCCGGCGCGTCATATTGTCCAACTTTTGCTTGGACATTTTAACTAAACTCCGTCAGGCAAACTCCGTTATTTCAAACTGGGGTTTAACCGACATTTGGGTTGGTGAAAGACGCCAGCTCCCTTTCCAGGTTTAAACCTCGACGTTAGCTTTAGCAGAGTTTGGCTAAACACCGTTAAATAATTTTCTGGTGAAGGTGGGCCTCAAACTTTGAGTTGAGAAACGCCAGAGGTCTCCACTCCCGCCGGCTGGACAACAGACTCGTACACTCAAGATTCTTTACTGTTCACATTTTCCGGTACAGAGCTGAAAAAGCGTTATTCACAGTAGTGGAGGGTAAGAATAGTTCATTTGTGGGACTCAAGTTCAGTTAGTTCATTCCAGTTCCTTCTCATTTCCTATCACAGGACACAAACACAGAACTACAGCTAAGATATAAGATACCATCTTAGTTCCTTATTCTGTGATATTGCAAAACTTTCATTCCGTAATAGTATAAACTCCTTATATAGTATCCACCCCATCTGAACTAACTCGTAATGAACTAAGGAACTGTCATTCAGTGGATACTATTAACTCCTCATGTGTATGTAGTAAAGTAACTACCGTTCTGTGTGTACTATAAACTCACCCCCCCCCCCCCCCCCGTCTGAATGACTCCAAATAAACTAAAGTAACTATCGTTCAATGGATACTGTCAACTCCTCATGTAGTACGAACGAAAGAACTAATTCAGTCGCCTTGTGAGTGGGTGAGTTTTTAGTTCTTAGTTCATAATGCAAGAACGATAATTCTTTCCATCTCTATACTCTGGGTCCTTGATTCTTTTACTCTGTGGTCCTAGTGAACTACCGTTCAGTGAAATGAACTAAGTTCAGTTGGTGGAGTTAGTTCTTCAAGAGCAGTTCAGTCAGGAACTACCCACCTCTACTTCACAGCATGTGACTCCTTTGGAAATGGCAAATTCGTCGTGATTGGATCACCTTAGGGTGAAGTAAAGTTATTCAGACTGTGTACTGGTTCCGAATTAGTCTCGTACCACTGCCACGAATCGTAATAACATCTCATCTACGAAGCGCGAAAAAGTCGAATCTCTTGCTCACATCGTCAACGTGGCGGCAACCGATCTCAGCTTCTCGGTCCTTCAAAGAAAACACGCCCGTATTACCAGTGGAGAATGAAGACCACGTCGAGTTCAACAAACTGACCGAAGATAGAATTGTTGGAACTAGAAATGTGAGCAGAAGTACTGGCAGCATGTGAGCAAAGACCACGCCTCTTTTACCCCACTAGTGTGCTCTGTGGATGGCCTCTTTGCTCCTCAGATGTAGGCCTTCACGAAAATCCTTTCTGAGAGATCACCAGAAAAATGGGCCAAGCCACAAGGGCGAGCAAGAGGATTGGAAAAATGGGTCCATGTGCATCAGAGGGTCTCGGAAAATGTGGATATCCGCAGAAGAACTGATAGGGTTTGGAGGTGGAGCCGCTCTGCCTTTAGTAACAGGAGATCGGTCTTAACATCTCCCCCTGATAATGCCCCCCATAATAATGCACAAGGATCCCCTAATAATGAACAAGGACCCCCTGAAATCCAAATAATTTGAGAACGACGCTGGCTAAAATTATAAAAACATGGAACATGCTTTAGCCACCTGGTGGTTTTTAATAGTGTATAATTAAAGCGTTAATAGTAAAAAGGAAGGAATAGTTTAGAATTAACATAAAATATCGAGCACTTGTTTTGATTTGCATAAATGGAAGTCTTGGAGAAATCAAACGTTCCAGCGCCGGCGAATCTGTTGGACAATCAGGGGTAAACGAACCCGTTACTTAGTGATATCTGAGGGATTTTTCGCGATTGGTATATCCTACATTGTTTACAAGTTCCACACGGTTTAAAATTCTAGACACCATCGTTTTGAAATTCGGCCCGTAATATATTGTATCACGTAGGTACATCTTTACTCAAATCTCTTTCGAACCAAATAATATCACAAACTGGTCAAATTCGTTATCAGCAAGAGTGTTTAAGCAGTTTTTAACTCTCGAAGATGGAAATTATAGTGCATCTAATAGGGGTCTTTTTGAGATAATTTGTCGAGTTTTTGGCGATGGCGACTTTCTTTTATCCGTTTATCAGTACTTTTGGGCTGTTTTGATACACAATTTGTGGTAGAAACTGATTTTTCGAGTTTTTTGCTCTGCGACTTTCTTAACATTTTTCGGCATTAGTTTTTGGCGCAGATGTAGGGAGGAGTTTCCCTTCTTCCTTTTACGATGTCTTCCATTTATTATGCTTATCGGATGTAGGAAGTTATGCCGAACTACTTGCAGACGTAGATGTATTGGTACAATTTAGCGTGCATTTACTTGAGGACGTCGAAGGAGGGAAATATTAGGGCCGGGACAGAAAAACATCATCGGAGCGGGGTCCCAAGTTGGAACACGATTGAATGAATATGTAAATGAGGCTCTGGGGTCTCGCAGAAATTTTATTACGCAGTCTTGTATAAACCATACCGATAAACAAAATGTGATAACTAAGAAGCATTCCCTTAGAAGCTTCTCCAAACGGTAGTAACCGGTGTACTACGACCTCGCTCTACCTGTAAACGAAGCTCGCCAACAACAAGCGGTCATATTAGTAGGTTTAACGAAAGTTGTTTACAGTTCATTAACAGCTTGGCGTATAACTCAGCTTCCTTCATTCTTATAGCGGTCTGGGCAGCATAACATTTTGGCATAAATTAAGAGGTTTCCAACAAGTGGAGAATGAAATTGAGTTACGTTTCCCTAACAACGATTTGGTTGTAACACATTTTCGTAACACAATTTTGTAACATTTTCCGGCAGGTCGTGGCTAAAGCATGTTCCGTGCTTTAAGAAAACAAGAAAAAAAACTGTGAAATAAATCACAGAATGATAGAATCGTGGCCTGCTGGCCTCTGGCCTGTTATATCATCTAGCCATCCACAATCTGTATAATAATTAGGTAGGTATTAGGGGTCTGGCGTTCAGCACTGAACGGATCTTACAGTTGAATGTATCCCAATGAACGGATGACCAAAGAGTTGATGTCCTCACTGAACGGGTGATCCTAACCTCGCTCCATTTTCACAAATCCTCACATCAGTCCTACCAGTTCCCGTTCATCAACCCCTCTCTTCATCCCTCTACATTGGTACCGTTCTTCCTGACCCCCTTGACGTCCCCATCGTTCTTCCCTTCTCCGCTTGCTGTTCCTACATTTTCACAACTCATCAGTTCACGAGTCCAGCCGTTCATCCGCTCCTCCCTCCATTTTCACAACTCCTCAGTTCACCTGTTCAGCCGTTCTTCCGCCTCGCCTGCATTCATAACTCCTCGGGTTCCCCTCCCAACTCCCACCAGTTCATCTATTCATTGACTCCTCCCTTCTCCACTCGTTGCTGATCGTCAGTGACATTCTTGATTGTGATGGGTTTTTTCAAACCGTTGTGATTTTGTATGAAAATATATGTTATTAAACTACTAAATTTTTATAAATTTTTATTGAATCAAACCTATCAAAATCCCGCTTTCTTGATTTTTAGGTCGGGATAATTAAAATTTGGATTAGGGACTCGGTTGAACTGTTGAACGTGTCTCAAAGAACGCATCTCAGAACTGAGTGAACTGGTGCGATCTTGCACATCTGTAGTAGGTATGCAGTGGCTTTCAGATTTTGTCATACAGTAATTAATGTAGTGGCTTTGTCGTTTTCAGGAGGATGCGTTGCTCATGAAGTCATCAAGTTGGTCACTAGGCAGTACAAACCGGTCAACAACACCTTCATCTATGATGCCATTACCACCAATACCGAAACCCTTGATATCACTAATTCACATGGAACATGCTAATGTTACTAATTTCAACAACATACTAATTTAAATCGAGTCCGCAATGTATATATAAAAAACTCTTTTTGTATAAAATACATTCATGTTAGAGATATAAATATAATTACTAGTTTAACCAAGATTTGCTCTGTGCTTAGTAGGTAGGTACCTACCATGGTGAGGCGTTTTTTGCCTTTGCTTTGCTTCTAAGGGACTTCCCTAAAACGGGTGGGAAGATGTGCGTAACGTCATAGCTGGGTTATCATCGGCTATAATAATAATAACATAACGAAACTAGTAAAGAGCAATGTCCGTCAACAATAATTTCCGTTCATCCGGGACTCCTCTTACTGTTTAAGGAAATAGATTTTTTTTTCACCATGCCACACTTTTTGGAAAGTCTGTGCATCTCAAGTTTTCAAATTGCAGACATAATTGAACTACAGCTGCTCTTGCTCAAATACACCATTATGTTTAGTACCTACGTCTATCCAACAACCTTGCATAGGAAGCACGCAAAACTCCTCATTTGTGGTAATTTGCCACGTCTATGGGTAATATGCCATCCCAACTGGTAATACGCCACAAGTACATCATAATTAAATTTCAGCATAGTTATAGTTTAGATTTCAAAGTTGTTACCCACCTAAAGAAGAAAAAAATCGAACAACAAGGAAATTCTATTTTTTATTTATTAAAAGAAAAGAAACACGTCAGGAACACCGGTGTCAGGAACGTAGGTAGAAAGGCATTCGAAAATTATTTAAGATTTGAGAGAAAGTAAAATAATGAAACATGATTAAATTGTTATACATATTCACACATATTCTTACACATATATTATATACACATGTTCGGCAAGAAATGCCGAAATCTTTCGAAGCTTTTCAAACCGAAAGGTGGCCTTCTTTGTGTACTTTGAGCAGCATTGGTCAAAGAGGCTTGTGACCAGATAGCCCGATTACTCTTCCGAACGTCGTTTCGAGGTATCTTTCAGAAAAAGAGCTGCAACTTGACTTGAATTTAGATAATACTGAATACTGAAGAAAAATTTAAAGTTCTTCAGTATGTAGTATTATCTGTATCTTAACTGAATATATAATATCTAAAGCATCAAAGCATGAGAATGTTAACGGGATAGTTGTCTGATCTAGGAAGCTACTTTTTGAGTAGGTACCTTCAAGTCCATAGATAAGACTGATATAAGGCTATTATATCATTTATAGGGTAGGTACGTGACTTCTATGGATGTTTCAGACGGTTGAGTGTGTTAACAAGTACGTATATCGGCCTCATGCCATTAAAATACGTTAGGTGCCTATATTTTTTTTATGTATGTTGTTATAATGTCGTCATGTTGCGTGACGCATTCAAATGAGTTCGCTCCTTCTGTCCGTCATTTCCCTGACAACAGTCGATCCCGGGGGAAATGACAAATAGCCGTGTTGATGCTATCCCGGTTATCAGAGCCATATTCTGGTAATGGGGCCCCATCCATCATTTCTGCCTCCTCCTACTGATATATTGTGAGTGTTTTCCGTCTTTGGATTGTCCCTCATCCCTTCTCTCGCCGTAGGATTCGGATGGGAGTTTTTGTTCGCTCATAAAAACCGCCCTTGAAAAATGTTGAACCCTGTCGGTGTCGAGTTGACAACCAGGTACGTAGCCTAGGCGGGTGGGGAGCCTTGGTACTTGGTTCCTGCCTCTCACTATCCGCCTTGGTACTTACCTACCTCTATCTATTTGCGGCTGGAGGTTACGCTTATTTATACAAATTTATCAACCTACTTTTACATTAGGTACATACACTGGTATTGTTTCTTTACTATACCTTGTACATAGTTATAACTACTAAGTAGCACCTATGTAGGTATGTGATTTTATGCAGTATGCACTCACTATTCACTATATTGGTTTTCGGTTGAAAACCAGCAGGGGACCTCGTAAATGAGTGACAGTTGGGAAAAACGATTCTCTCGCCGTCCACTCGTATATTTGGATTGAAAATGCGTGTTTACATGTTTATTCTTATATTAGCATGGATATGTTTTTGAGGTAGGGAACAATCCGGAATTTCCGAGAAAAAAAGTGACGCTGTAATTCCGCAGAAGCTAGTTAATTTCATTCATGTTTGACCTGCGAGGATGAAAGAATTGAATGCGAGGCCTGTAGGACTGATGAGTAAGAATGACGAGGTGAGGGCCCTCCCTAATCAGCTGCGTGAGCCCTGAGGCCAATTTCACTCGTGTTTTGGCGTACATATTCAAAGGGAGTATCCATAGGACTGTTAAGAATGACAAGGTGGCGGATCCACCCAAATCAGTTTCCAAAATTTCTCCGTTCAACGCCTAAAAAAAAAAATCATCACATTTTCTCCACGGAAAAACATTGAATGTGGATGTATATTCGTGCTTCCAAAAACATGATCATGACTCATTTGATAGTTCTATAATATTACTGAAGATAGAACTAATACCTAAATTCCGAACGTAAGTGAGGAGGCTCTTACATAGAGTCGAGTGCCATTTGCGGGTGACTACCATATTATTATACCTATGTATGTATGTCTGTACCACGCTACAAGCCGCAGTGTTGTGTATTTTCACTTGAAATTTTGGCAATGTGCTCCTTAGGCCTCCAGAATTTGCTGTATAGTTTTTGGTGCCACCATGCTGCCATGGAACGGCGTCATGCTGGCTCCAGTGGCGCCGTCTGTCAGAAAAATGTTTGATATAGTTTTTCTTGTTTTCCAGCCCGCTGAATGGAGTGGAGTAACTTTCAGAGCTCTCAATCATCCTTACGCAATTGATAAAAAATATTTATCCATAAAACGTTAGGTACGAAAAATATATATTATTGAGAGTGGAACGTCGACAGAGTAAGAGCCTATTTTCAAAATTCTGGTCAGCGACCACTAGTATTTTAAAAGGGCTCAACTTTGGTCGTAGCTTTGACTGCTTACCCACTTGGATCTTACTTACCTCTAATTTTTTGGAGAAAGAGTGACCAACCAACCGCTATCATACGTGGGTACTGTTCATTATCATAAATTAGAAGAAAACATAAACATGTTCGTTTTCCCTAACAGGTACTCGAGCTTGCTAACTAACTTAAAATTCCAAGACCGCAAAAATACACCCCCTGGAACTCCGCAAGTTCTGGTTGAAGTCAAAACACGTGTCCTCCACGTGTCTTGGCTGGGTCCAAAGGTAACCTCATTAGCTCCAATAGTGCGAAGGGAAGAAAAAAAGGGGAAATAGGAAACCCCTCCCTTCCACGCTTGCCACCTTCCAACGTAAACAGTTCGTGCTTTCTCCGGCAAAATGCCCCCGAATACAGAAAGAGACGTCCTCGGACGGGGGAACGAAGACAAGAATACTAATGGTACCTTCTAAACCTCGGTGTTCAGAGGTGACATGTTCGCTCTCTGTATTATTTTTCTGTTTTTTGTGGCAAATCGGAATCTTCTACCACCAATATTACCTAGGATCACTAGTAGGTATTTAAAACATAACATAAACTTGAAGAATTTTCATTAATTTAGAGGACTTGAATCACTAGTAGGTAGGAAAGTGCTTGTTACTTATAACTTATCACCTTCTTTCTGGGATATAGGGAGCTTGTTTTGTGGTGTTTTGTGATTTTTTTGAAAAACAACGGATTGTGTTAGTTTTTTTACTTTATTTTCCATAGACATTCTCCTATTTTATAGGTACAAGTCAATAAATTCTGTCAGTCCCTCCCGGTGAGACTTTCGCAGCTCCGGAGTCATATTTTGAATTTTGTACAAGACACTGAACACCACTGCAACAACTGTTGTTTGATGAAGAAGGGAAGAATAATTGTCCGTAGGTAGGACTCGCTTCCTAACGTCGACACAAAATTCGAACTAAAACAATTGAACTGACGAGGGTTTGACATCCGCACCATGAGTTTTCTCTGAAGGTGGCTTCAGGCGTCAGGTATAAATTATCGTCTCCACTTGGACGTATTTCGTCAGGTCCGCCTGCTCAGGCCTAAAAAATTAACTGTTGGTCACCCATCCACACGATCTAGAGACGGGAGGGACGTCTGCCAATTCGAGTAGGCAGTATTATAGCTCCGTCACTTGAATCATATGAACTTATAGAATAGTTGGGTAGGTTCATTTTGATACGGGACCATATGCGATCCAACCCACGTGTACCCTCAAAATTTCAGCTCTACGACTATTTTTCGCGTAGTTAGAAGCGTTACAAGTAAACGGGCAACATTTCATGTTCGCGCATGCGCAGACGAAGGAAATTCTTATGGAACCATCGAAGAATTATTCTTGATAGACCCTCCAAATCTGAGCTCATTTCAACGATATTTAAAGTACTTACGGGCGTTTCAAGTAAGTATTTCACGTTTGCGCAGACGGAACGATTTCCATGATTTTGAAAGGGGACCATTTGCGATCTAACCCGCGTGTACCCTCAAAATTTCAGCTCTCTACGACTATTTTTCGCGTAGTTAGAAGCGTTACAAGGAAATGGTTAACATTTCATGTTCGCGCATGCGCAGACGAATGTTACAGTACCTATACGGTTCCAATGAAATTCATTTGGAAATATCAGAGTATTATTCCTGATCGACCATTTAAGTTTGAACTCATTTCAACAATATTTAGGGTAGTTATGAGCTTTTCAAGTATTTTACGTTTGCGCATGCGCAGCCGAAAGTTACAGTACTTTTTCAATAATTTTGGCATGGGACCGTCTGTGACCTAACCCGCACCTACCCTCCAAATTTCAGCCTATTTCCACCATTATTTCAGGTAGTTATGGGCGTTACAAGGAATTACTACAGACAGAAACACGGAACCAAAAATGTTTCTCGACGTTTGAAACGAAAAATGGTTGTGGGAATTTTTATTTTGGAGGGCATACATTTTTTTAAACTCATTCACGAATCCAAGGCTTCCCTGCCTTCGGTAGTGAGGAAGCAAAACTCGAAAGCGACCAAGAACACTGTTTACACGACAGAACAAGTAGGGTTTACCACACCCCCCCCCCCCCCCGTAACACGGCTCCCTGGGCGTCTCCGATGTTGATTATTCGTGCACTCATTCTCGCGGGGCCCCTGAGGACGCGTACCGAATTTCAATCCTCGGGACCATCAGGTTCCGGAGTTGGGTATGGATGCGTGAAAATCGCTATTTTTAAAGTTTTTTGGCTTCTTGTTGTTATTCTTCTTCTCTGACAGGGCTAATGCCTCACAGACCACGAATCGAGCTGAAATTTTGCGCACACATTAGTTATGCTCCAAGGAAGGGTTTTTTGTGCAATTTGTACCCCCTCCCCCGCCATGGAGGTGTGCCGATTCTAGGAATAGGTGGTTAAGAGAGGGTTTCAAGAGCTGAAATTTGGCACGCTTGTTCCCTGGAACTCCCTGAGGAAGTATTCAAAACTTGAACCCGATCGGTTCTGCAGAAGTCGAGTTTTAACTGTGTGAAAACGCTACAAATTATGGTAACCTACTATTGACGACATCACATTTGGAGCGCCGTAACATTCGTGTATTATAATTTTCTGCTGCGGTTTTTAAGAAGAGTTGAAAACAAATTTTAAAACAAATTAAAAAAATTGCAGCCAGGCCAAATTGCAGGGGGGCTTTTAGTTCCCCAGGCGAAAAGCACTGGTCAAACAACGTTGAATGAAATTTCAAGGTTTATGGGGAAGGACACATATCCAACAGTGGGGGAAGGAACTACAGGTATTTATATGCACATCCAAGAGTGAGGTGCGAAGCACCGAGCATGCTACTTTGGCGGGCAAAATGAATCTTGGCGGGTAATTTTCACAATTTTAAAGGGGTGGGAGGGATCAGTTATACTTGACGAATGTAACTGATCAGGCTTACCTGCCTATTTGATCGTGTGTCTTTCTTCGATAAAAATTGGAAAGACCTCTTTTAGGCTCCTGCACCAAATCGTGTCAGACGGAAACCATCCGAACGGTACTTTTGCAGGAAAATTGACAGAAATGATTGACACATGAGTGACATTAATTTTGACTGCTTAATTCTCAAGACGAGTTGTTCTATTAGCCCCGTCAATGTCTCAAGATAACTAGCAACCCCAGGGTAAACTCACTGAACCTGAGGTTGCTGGTTAAGTGGTTACCTTGGGATAGGCTTTTATTTTAACGCATCCTGCTCATCTTTGAACTTCATGAACAATAATTTTAAAATTTTATGGAGGGCAGCAGTGTTGCCTTCACATGAATCACTATGGTCATGAGTAAACACCAACAGCCAACATGTAGAACTCATTACTAAAGGCCCGTTAGACACCCACCTACCAAGTTCATCAGCTGTTTTATATAATTTCCTAATCTTTTAGTACTTCTTGTCGACTTTCGGACTTTCCTTATTTTAAATATTAATTTCTCGTTTGTTTGGAATCTTTTCCATTTTTATTCAACTAGGCGCCTTCTTCATTTAAGTATAAGCGTTCCTGACCTCTTTTCAAAAGCGGCCGTTTAAAGTCACATCAAGCGTCTAATGTTAAGACACGATTTCCTCATGGGCAATTCAGGCGGTTTTTACATAAAGTTACGTCTCAACAGCCTTGCTTTAATACCAAGGCTTCAGAGTCGGTAGTTCGTTTACAAATCCCGCGAAATTTACAACCAAATAGACTTAACTAAACAATTCAAGATTTAAAACGGCAATGCTAAGAATCTATGGTGATTGGATACCTACATTATTTGGGTACCGTACCTACCTACCTATCTAATTAAGTAATTATGTCAAAGCATAAACCCAACAGCAATCTCCGAAAAAAGCAGTGTTTCAAAAATTGGCAAACAAATGAACTCTGTTGGCACAACTACCTACTACGACCATCTGACCGTTATCGTAGGTAGCAGTTCTGTGGAACTGGAGATAGGTCAGCCTTCTACATTAAAACATCACTTGCTAAGAATTCCTAGAGATGTTCCTCTGCTATCCTGCGCAGCTTCAAACATGGCTATCGCACCGTCTGGGAACGTCCTAGTTCATTGTAAACAGCCGAACATGTTTACAAGGTAGTTGAGGGGGAAGCGTTATTGTTTCTAATTTATGGAGATGGCTTCATCCCAGGTGGTCTCATTTATCCGTTTTCTCCCTCAAGCTTTTATATAAATACGTATGTATATAGTTTAGCTTTAATTTTGTTAAGATTGATTTGTCGTACACCCACCGTTAACGCGATATAAGCGAATAACCAATCATGCAGCTTAGCTAGAAGAGCGAATTTTCAAAGAAATATTCGCGCTATTGTGTAAAAAGATGATATAGCGAGGAACCAAATGACTTTTCGTAAAGTTATATAATTTTGTCGTGATTTTAGCCATTTTTACCAATTTTTGACCCTTAATGTCAAAATTGACCCACTCTTTTCTGAGAAAAATATTTATCATAGAAATAGCCCCTCCAACGTCATTCACCGTCCCAAATAACGTCAGGTGAATTAATATTGATTTTGGCCCTTAATAGGTAGGCACCAATTTTTGACACCCGGAAGTCCAAATTGAACCCTATTCTTTGCGAAAAACAACTGAAATGGTATTTTTCTGTATTTTACATACCCTTCCAAACCACTTTCAGTGTTTTATATCAACTGTTTGCGATTTTAGCCGTTTATACCCGATTTTTGACCACTAAAAACTCAAATTTGACCCCTTGGAATTTTGCTCATTTTTGAACTCTTCTTTTTGCCTGACAATACGAACGTTTTGGCAAAATTTGGCATTTTTTATCATATTTCTAAGGACGGATACCGTTAACGTGATATATACATATCGAGGCTCACTTCTTTATACAGAGGTTTGGTACCTGGCTGATGAGGTAAGAGCTCGGATGCAACAAAAACATATTTCTTATACAGAGACAGAGAAATTGTATGTAGGTAGATATACAGAGGTTTTCGCCCGAAGGCGCAAGGGCAAAAAAATTGCTCTCTTGTGTCTCATGTGTATAAGAGGTTAACATTACTATGTTCGACTCAATACCTACATGGTGCTGGTGTTGCGTAATACGGCTTCCCTAGATCGGGTCTCATTTGAGCCCAACTAGCCTAAACCAAACCCACGTACGTTGTTTCCACTTTCTCCCTGCGCAAGCTTCTTGTTTTTCTGTTTGGACATTGCCGCGTCAGTGGATGGAACCCGTCCAAAAAGACCCTCAGAATCACGATAAGGCCCCGTTCGACCTGGCAGCCGTCACAATGGCTCACGTACAACTTCGATTCTTCCCACCAACCTGCCAACACACATTGGCACCAGATGAGTTTTTCAATCAACCCCTCGAAACTTGTTTGGCATCGGTGCATCGGTATCTTAACCACAACTGGACATGTCCACAATTAATACTTGTATTCAACTTTTATACTCGCTGATGATATTCAAACGCGAGTCGCCTGTTTATTAAATTAGAATAATTTTGATGTGGATGAACCAAACTGCTGCTTCTACAAAACATGCAGCTTCGCATCAATACAAGGAGTCGACTATTGAGGTTCGTTTTATTGAAGACATCGGATGAAGAGGCAATTCCCACGCCATGGCCCCTCAAAATGTATTACAGTGGACATGAGCCGAAGATATGAGCACCAATCACATACCTATGGATTATGTAAAGATACAAATATCTATTAAGTACCAACGTGTCTACACTATGGAGTATATATGGTCATATGACTCCATATAATACTCACATCGTCAGCAAAAGTGTAAACGATAGCTATATCATATTATATATAGGAATCAGGAGAAACTAGACGAAGCCTACAAACGACAGGACCTCTACGAACAATATTGTACCTCCTTAGCAAGAACTATATGGCAAAATTCCGATGAGCTGATTTACAAACGGGCCAACCGGTCATTTGCCCAGAGCGCCAGTTTTCAAAGGGCAGGAGAATTTGAGGTGCGAAAAAAGTAGGACAAACAAATGTACGGTTAAAATGCGATTTTAAAGTACGGCAATGATTTGATTTTTAAAAATACATGGTCACATCCTACAATTTAAATCACAACAGAAATATCTGCATTATCCCCGTGCGTTGATTGACCTCATTTGTTAGGTGAGGGGAGAGGTGAAGGGAGTAAGGTGATCGGAGTAGGCCACTAGTACGGAGTAGGCTATTTTATAAAAAAACCTACTTTATTTTATATTTTATTCCCATTCTTTATATTACCTAGGTACCTACTTATTCTTTATATACCTTTTTTATTTGTACCAACAAAACTTGCTCTATTTTCAAGGGCGTTTTAGTGTCCAAAATAAATAAAAATGAATAAATTCCGTCTTCGATTTTGAAAAACTTTGCATAAAACAAAATTTTGTAAAACATGAAATTTGTTACATGGACGGAGTCAAGGGGAAATGTTAGTTTATATGCATTGCGCTTAAAAATATTAGGCATAAAACCAAACACTTTAGAAATAGATTTAAACATCGCTTAACTATGTACCGAATAGTACTATAACTCTTGTTTTATTACCGGTAGTTATCAGCCATATCAAACTGCAACAACCATTATTTATTAAATGAGAAAAAAGACAAACAGCCTGTGTCTTAAAAAAAAATCTTAGTAGGTATTTAGCTGTATAATGTGCTGTTTTAGAACTGATAATAATTTTGTAACATTTTATCATGTTTGCGGGAACAGAAAAAAGGGAGGGGGGGAGGAGGGCTGAACATTATCTGCCCAGGGCGCCACCTGAAATCATTTACCTGTCGATCCATTGCATATAACTCCTACCCTACTTTTATAGAACTTGACCCTAAACAAAGTGCAAAACGCTGAAAATTATTACACAACGGTTTAGTACTTACCCGTACAGAAGCCCCTTTTGCGTAGACCACCGTTTTCTGTGGACAGTACCCTCAAACTCCCCCCAGGAAAGCCCTAAATCGAGTAATGGAGCCGGCCCGGGAATTACAGTTCCATAAAAATGCGCGGGATTCAATTACCGAATCATCAATTATTTTTTGCTATTCATGAAAAATAACGTTTCTTCAAGTTACAAAATACCTATCAACAGAATCCGAAAGCTACAAAAGTACCTATCAACAAAATCCGAAAGAGCCATCAAGTTGGTCAAATTCAAGTTGATTTGGTTGTTCAAGTGAAATAACATCACAGAACAACCACTCGACTTCATACAGCCATCCGTGATTATGATCAGGTGATCCCTAGAAATGATCTCCGGGCCGGATTTATACTGTTTCATTCACGGCCATGTTGACGAACTTTTCAGTGCAAACGAATGGCTGGTCACAATGCTTCGGTTGTCTCAAAAAAATTCTTTCTTAAAAACGTTTTAAAAAAACCATACCCGTCTATTGAAAGTTTTCGAGCTAAGGCGTTCTGAAAAATGCAACCCCTATTTTTCACTCGTTAGAAATGGATGACAGACGCCGATTTTGATGAAACTATTATTCCCGGGCCGGCTCCACTACTCGATTTAGGGCTTTCTTGGGGGCAACACGAGGGTAGGTATTGACCTCAGAAAACAGCGATATACGAAGAAGGGGCACCTGTACAGGAAAATAATAATAAACCGTTGTGTAATAATTTGCAGCTTTTTAAAAATTTCCATTTTTCGTACCCTGAAACGGAAAGCCTCAAATTTTGAGGGGAGGGAGGAGGGGCTATCCTTTTTTTCATGATCAATTCCAAAGGTTTATTATTGAAAATAATAATAATAAACCAAAATGGAGACAGGTAAGGCATTCGTGGTTAGCTGTACCTACCTAGTCCCATCGCATATTCCGCCTTCTCAATCTAACATCATTTTTCAAGGGTATGTGAGTACCTACTTGTAGGGACACTGTTCGTATTTGGTTTCATGTACTCGTACTTACAGCAGCAATCTTGCTATCTCCCTCACGGCTATCACTAATTTGTTGCCATCCGCCTCCGCAACAATCCAACACGTCAGCGGGAGATGGATTCACTCATTCGGAGTTACTCAAGAGTTTTCCCATCGTTGTTGCACTCGGGATTCACACGTCCTTGCCCCATTCATGGAGGCGGCGTTCGTCTTTCGCGTGAGGTCATCCTGCCCCATTGTAGTCGTTTTCGGGCTACCACAGTGCTATTAGCAAGCGCTAAACTTCCTTTGCAACTTCCAGCATTTTAACACGGACCTTCCACCCGTCTTCTTGAGTTTTAATTATCTACCAGCTTCCACGTTTGAATGCGATGACGTGGGCTCCTCATTCTAGACAACACGTTTATCTTGTCACGATCGTGTTGCCTATCGCTCTCCACTTCTTGTATCTTTAACTAGCTATACCCGTCCCGGCATTAGTTGAAGTGCCACCCAAGGAAGGAAGGGGCTTATTTAAGTGCTTTTGGATACACATTTTTCTCCGTCTGCGGTGTAGGCACAACTGTCCGATGCGCGAGTAGGCCAATACTTGACCATGTGCAAAAAACTCGCGCGCCAGATATTGTAAAAAATGGTCCTATTAATTCAGAAACCTTCGCGGGCGTTTGCATAACTACTCACCAAAGTTTAGCAATCGCGTTGAATGGTGTAAAGAACGCATACGGGACAAACAAACATTCATTTTCATATAATATAGCATATAGGTACCTACACATTAAGTTAAACTTGTGGTAAATCATTTTAAACTTTTGGCAAATAAATGTAAGCTCTTTTTTTTTAAATAACGCCAATGCACTTGACAACTATTTCATTTGGCTTCTTGCGGGCCAGTACAGTTTTGCCAGTTTTTGGCGATCGTCCAGAGCGTCAGTTGTACTGAATTTAAACTCCGGGCAAATTAATTTAAACTTTTGACAAATAATACATCAAACATCAAACGTACCAAATGCAGTACGTACCTATACAAAAGGCATCAGAACGAAACGGAAGAATAATCATTTGAACGCGAAGCTAATGAATATACAGGCCTTTTCAGATGCATCCTTGACTCAGAAACCTTCGCCAATACTGATCAACACCTTTTTCTTCTCGAGTGAAATATTATCATACTTGCCTCGTCGTCTTCTTACTGGGCCACGTACGGTAGGTTCAGAAGCGGAATCTGAATCGTTGCTTTCTAGCTGTCTAGTACGACAGTTTCTCACTGTATTCCGTACAGCAGGTGAGCTATGATTTGACTCTGAACCACTCATGTTAATTTGGTAATTGAAAAGTGGTTCCCGATTCTGATAAAGTTCAAATTCAGAACGAACAGATTCTCGCTATCTTCACTTAGTAGAGATTCGCACTGCCCATGCAGAAGAAATTCACGCAACCAATCTACAGAGAAGAGATTCGCGCTACCCATGTGGAAAAGATTTACAGGGAAACTGACATCGCTGACGAAAGTCTAATTTGCCTCAAGTTTAATTTCATTTGTCTAAAGTTGAAATTTATTTGTCACAGGTTTAAATTAATTTGTCCAGAGTACCTACTACGAGTATTCATTTATTTTATGTGACTGAATATCAAACTTTTGACAAATACCTACTACTGTAAGTTTTTTCTAAAACTATTTATTTCCTCCCATAGGTATGAAGGTACCTTTCCTAATACAAAATACGTATTATCTAATGTAAAATAAAATGGTAACTCTTTTATTTGTAATAGGAAAGTAGGTGCGTAGGTAGTTAATAACTTAAAATAAAAAAATCTTAGTAATTTTGATGAAAAATACATTTTAGGTAAACGATAAAAAGCGAAGTAAAGTCAAGCCCGGACACAACTGAGAGGAACAGTTTTCGTCGTTGTTTTCTCTCTTTGTGGACATGAACATGACATTGAACGTGTGACGTCAAATTATGTGGTATTGAGATTTCTATATAATTTCGTGGATTTGAGAAAAATAAAGTGGCAAATGAAAGGAATTTATCGATTCTTTGATATTATCGATGAAAAAGTATAGCGATTAGATAGAAGGTACCTCATACCTCACAGCTACATAGCAACGCATTATAAGTACGAGAAAAAGAAAGAAACATTCATTTTTATATAATATAGATTAACTTTGTCTTGAATATTATTGCTTTCTGTCAAAATGACCATGGTCATGCGTGGTCATACCTGATTTAATTGGTATGTGGTTCATGTCCAAAGGAAAATAATTTTGCCGAATGAGCGGCCTGAAACTTTCTAATGGTAAATTACCGATACATTTTTATAATATTCAGTAAAATAATGGCTAAGGATTGTCATTCCACAGCTATCGTGTACGGAACGAATTGTCGCCGTTTTCGAAGTAAGATACTTATAAGTAGAAGATATTGTGAACCCATTTAGTATGTGAATAACCGATGGCGCCAATTCGCATCTCATTTTATCGAATATCATACTTTCTTGTGATTGGCTAGGCCTTAAAATATTGTCAAGGAGTAACCGATTCAAATTCTCCTTTCCCATAAAAACTACTAATATTAATTTACCATTCCATCGTACGTTACCAACTTGTAGTAGTGAATAAGGTCATATCAGTAGGGATGTATAAAAAGTATCGATACTTCAAAATATCGATACTTTTAAGAAAAAGTATCGATACTTTTTGATACTTTTTTTTGCAATGTATCGGGATACTTTTTCTTTTTTCGCGGTATCGACACCGTTACTTTTTTCAAGGATCTTTTCTTACTTCCAAGTTTCACAGAAGACTACAAAGCCTGATCGCTACCATGCCTGAAGTCCCACCATTTGTCAACAACCTTGACATAAAAATGGAGATGATCACTCATTCAACTGATACTGTCCGGCATCTAGTAGGACTGGAAACGTGAAACAACTCAACTGATACTGTGCACTTATGTCAGGCATAGAATTATTCTATGGTGGAACTGGAACACTGGAAGGGGAAGGCGCAAAACAACACAATCCATGAGGCCGGAACTTTTCTAATTTTGAGTTTGTAAAAAGTATCGATACTTGAATGTATCGATACTTTTTGAAAGTATCGGCCTTATCTTTTCGATACTTTTTAGAAATATCGATACGATATGTATCGATACATTTCGAAGTATCATACATCCCTACATATCAGTCAACTCATGACCATCAGGAAGTCATATCGATGCCGTATACGGATTAAACTTGTGGCCATCTATATCTACATAATGTATACGAGTCACGTGAAGCTGGTTGCTGGTTGCAGTTTACCTTTCCGACCTTGACATTCTTCTTCGACGATAGGTACACCATGAAATGTGATGGAGGAGAGGTGAGCTCACATCGCTAAAATTATAAGTAGGTATGTAACAGGCCTTGTTTTATCATCGGATGTAGCATTCAAAAACCTATGATAATTTGTTTGCCATGCAAGGCACTTTTCACTCTACATTAGGAAGGTAATCCATTCGATGATGCCATACGAAGCTGATATTTATAATAATAATCCCCCCCCCCCTCTCCATAATTAAAATACAATGAAATATAATACTGACAACGTGTAATTTAAAAAAAAAACACTTCTAGACTGTGCAGAAACTAATCTCCTACGTGGACATTGCTCGTGATAGGGAGATGAGCCTTACCTCTAGCTAACTGGAGTATTATGTAATAATCCCAAAACAAAGAAAAAACAACCACTCAAAAGCGATAAACTTTATCATGAATGAATGAAGTGGAACTGGTTTACAGTATGTGTGGCTCTTAAAAGTGTAACCATTTACTTGACCAATTAAAACCGGCTACGTACCTACCATATCACTTCTTTTAGAATTAATCTACGGCAGAAAATCTGTGTACTGGAAGAGTGATTCCTAGCCTTGAAATTCACAGAACAACGACGTGTAACCTGGTGGTCGCAAGCCAACAGGAAATCCGGAAGAAGTGCATCACCGGAATGAATGGAACATGGAAACCGCCGCAGTAGTTAGAACACGGAAGTAAGTAGTTGAGGGAGTATTAGGGTCATTCTATTTTATATAGCAGTCTTCGTAACCCACATACGACAAAATACGCTGTCGATGTATTTCCTTATCAACAAACCATTTTAGCGAATTTTCAAAGAAAATGAAGCTATTGCAATGGCTTCGAAATTTAAATAATATAAATTTTTGGAAATTTTCTTCATAGAAATCCGTTTCAGACCATTCTAAAACGATTCCTGAAATTTAACACTTTTTTATATGTATATATATATATATATGTGTCACTCCAGACGATAACTCTCGATAGAATTGAGATAAACAGCTCAAATTTGCACAAAAAATCTATCTTGGCAATCGAAAGGCTAAGTTCGAAGATGGGCGAAATTGGCCTACTCTAAGGAGGGTTTTGGCGCATTTAAAGTGCGCAAAAATTACCCAAAAATCCCCAAAATGTTATTTTCCAACAAGTGACCCCTCATTTTAAAGGTTTTTGCACGCTGAACACGATGGTGGAATCGGATTTTAGATATCTTGATCCGTTCTCAAATTAGAGCATTTAAAGTGCGCAAAAATTACCCAAAAATCCCCAAAATGTTATTTTCTAACAAGTGACCCCTCATTTTAAAGGTTTTTGCACGCTGAACACGATGGTGAAATCGGATTTTAGATATCTAAATCCGTTCTTAAATTAGAGCATTTAAAGTGCGCAAAAATTACCCAAAACTAGGATAATCTTTAAACTCTTACCCCCCCACCCCCTTAGAGTGGTCAGCGTAGCACCCACATGTTCTTCCAAGTGATCCTTCCAGAAACCACATCCTTCCTTCATAGTTTATTTCAAGATTGAGCCTGCATGAAAAACAACCTGCACTTGAAGCACTCATGATTTTCTATAACAACTCCTTTACCTACTGCACTCTCTTGAGTAGGTAAGTCAAAAGTCCTAACTACCCTATCCTACCTAATATGAACCCACAGCGATCAAATAAATAAGCACTTAGTACAATTACGTAATAAACAAACGGTAGAATCAGGATGGACAAAACGTACAAATTAAAATAAATACGAAGAGAATATACATAGAAAACCAAATTTTAGACCGAAGTTTTCCTTTATTCAAAACCATAGCCATTAATTCGAATATTTCTTTGAAAATTCGCTCATTAAGTCATGCTGCATGACTGGTTTTTTTGCTTCCTCACTACCGAAGGTGGGGAAGCCTTGGATTCGTGAATGAGTTTAAAAAAATTTATGCCCTCCAAAATGGAAATCTCCACAATCATTTTGCGTTTCAGACATCGAGGAACGTTTTAACATGGATATGTTTTTGCCCTGGGGGGTCATTCTAAAATTTGCGACCGAAAAAAATGCAACGCTGCAACCGATCAACAATTTGGAGATGTGCGTGTGTAGTTACCGACAATACCTAGCGAAACAATAATGAAATGAGCACAAACCATTTTATTGAACGAATTGGAAGGTAGCGATTGGAAGGTAGCACCTAAACATTTCCACTTCATGGAAAAACATTGAAAAGTGGATGTGAAAATACAGCGCCCAAAAACATATCCATGATTCAATGTTTTTCCATGAAGTGGAAAAATTTTAAGAATTTTAACTATGACAACCTCTTCTAAGCCCGACGAAATTGTTTGGTTCCGTGTCTGTCTGCTCTGCCTCTGTAGTAATTCCTTGTAACGCCCATAACTACCCGAAATAATGGTCGAAATGGGCTGAAATTTGGAGCGTAGGTGCGGGTTGAGTCACAGATGGTCCCATACAAAAATCATTGACGAAGTACTATAACTTCCGTTTGCGCATGCGCAAACGTGAAATACTTGACACGCCCATAACAACCCTAAATATTGTTGAAATGAGTTCAAACTTGGAGGGTAGATCAGGAATAATACTTTGATAGTTCCAAATGAATTTCATTTGAATCATAATGTAAATTTCGCCTGCGCATGCGCGAGCTTGAAATGTTGACCATTTCCTTGTAACGCTTCCAACTACGCGAAAAATAGTCGCAGAGAGCTGAAATTTTGAGGGTACACGCACGTTTAATCGCAGATAATCCCATTTAAAACTCGTGGAAATCGTCCCGTCTACGCATGCGCAAACGTGAAATACTTGAAACGCCCTTAACTACCTTAATTATCGTTGAAATGAGTTCAGATTTGGAGGGTCGATTAGGAATAACACTTTGATAACTGCATATATATGACTTTCATTCGTCTGCGTATGCGCGAACATGAAATGTTGCCCGTTTCCTTGTAACGCTTCTAACTACGCGAAAAATAGTCGTAGAGAGCTGAAATTTTGAGGGTGCACGCGGGTTGGATCGCTGAGTCCCGTATCAAAACGAACCTACCCAGCCACTCTATACGTCCATCTGATTCAAGTGAGGAAGCTATACTGCCTACTCGAATTGGCAGACGTTTTATATAGTTGTATCCCTTGACCCCTAACGTCCACAGGTTCGATCCACATTTTGTCGTATTTTTTCCCCCACGAACACAATTCGGGGGGGGGGGGGGGGGGGGGGTTCGGTTCGGACGTGTGGGCAGATAGTTACCGTCTGAACAGTGGCTCGAACGATCCCCACACACTTGGCCACTGACAGACTGTTTGGTGGATGGCGAAACGTCCACCAGAATTTCTGGATCACGATTGTTCGCAGACCGTTCGCCGAAACAAAAATTACGGCGAACGGTTCGCGAATGGTTCGGTTCGAACGTGTGTACGCTGCTAGAAAACTGAGACATTTTGTGTTACCTACCTGCTTAATTTTTCATTGGTTCTTGGCAGCGAAAAAAAAAATAATAATAATAAAAACTATCCACTCAAACTAACAGCAGAAACACCTATTATGAAATAAACTGGGTAATTTTTAATTTTTTTTACTCATTAGTAAGTGAAACATGTTAGATAATTATGTATAAGTATCAAGTTGGCCTTCGGTTTCTAGTTTGTTGACATATGTATCACAACTCAATCTGTTACTTCTTAATCTTTGGTTTTCAGTATTAATTTAGCTTTATTATCATTTTGAATGCTATAATTTTATTCATTTATTCGTTTTTAACTCCGCCATAGCCGGTCCCCAGCCCGTGTTTTGAAAGGAGGAGGGAAAATCAATAAATGAACATAATTATTCGAAAAGATTCTACGTAGTTACTTAATAGGAAGAAGACATCTTTCACAGGTATTGAAAAAATAACGTTCTTGGGAGTAGCATTGTATAATAGTTCACCAAAACGCATGCATACAAACTAGAAAATAATGTACCTAAATGAAGCACTAAACCATTATGTAGGTACCTTAAATATTATGGGTAGTTAGTAGTTACCTACCAATACTAGTGAGGCACCTACATAATATATAATATATAATACTAGCTACTTATGCTCCGTTCTTGTATCACTTCTAGGAGAAATTTGTACAAGTATCACGGAAAAGCTGCAGACACCGCCGAAGATCTGAAAACACATTCGTCATCTTGGTTTACTGTTTGACGTAATGGAATATTACCTACTGGATATTATCGGAACAAAAGAATGGCGGTAGTCAAATCTGACCAGGAATGGGGTCACTAGAAACTAAACATCTTTATTACTGGGCCTTTGGAGGCCCTGCAACCAGCCACAATACGCGTCATATAAACCCTAGTTAGAGCCTTTTTATGGTGAAATGAAAAAGTGATATCGTTCTACTTTAGTAAACAGGACAGAACTACGTAACTCAAAGGTTTGCATATTTGCTGCATAACTGTAAACTGTGAATGACATAGCGCCTCATGTGAACCTGGTTTCGGTATCAATAAGCTCCATTACAGTCATTAGGCCAAAATATTGACAGTATTACTGATCGCGTAAGGGCAATACTGAAGGAATGAAGACGAGATTGAAGAATATCTAGAAGATTTTTGTAACTGGATATACATATTTTGATATCAGTCCATCAGTATTTAGCACGGCCTATAAATTGGTAGGGAATGCCTCTAATAGAGGGGATATAGACTATTAATCATCGTGTAGAGTCTTGCGCATCATTTCGTCAGTATCCAGTGAGTTTGCGGCTTTTAAGGTAGCGAGGTACCTTAAAGTAACTGCTAACCTTTCGTCAGTTGATTTTCTCATATTAATATCGCGCCTTTCCAAGAACGGTTTTAGAATTGATGATAATTTATTACATGAATTCATGCGAAAATATGTTTTATAATCCTCTGCATCCGTCTAGATAATTTCCTTGTTAAGGACAGTGTCAAAGTATTCTTCACACTTTTTAAGCCAGTCGGTTACCTATCGCTTGCGTTTCACAGTACGTCTTGTACTGCACAAGACGGAAGTATTGCAAAACCCGCTTTCCGAATATTCACTTCCATGGACCTACATAACATACATACTATTCAACTGCTGGGACTATACTGAAGAAAATATTGACGATTTGAATGACCTGTGTAAGGTTGATAAATACTGATGGAGAATATTAACAAAATACTGACAGTATTATAGACCGCGTAAGGTGCCCTTAATATTTATACTACCTGTATGTGCTGCGTAAGTACCAACCACTCACCGAATGTATCAAGAAGCGATTTAGCTCAAAGAAGCCGCACGAAAACTTGACAATGTAATTGAAATCAACATGAACCCTGAGTTTATTAATGGAAGCTTCATTCTGAAACTATAGCCCAAAATACAGTAACAAATTTATAATAATTTTGAACATGTTCAGATCTGGGGTGTATTCATTATTATAACAATCATTTATTAAAGCATTATAATATTAGAGGACAGGATGATTCTACTCGATTGGTTCAGGGCTATAATGATGAAATGATGAAATACGTTTATTTTCCAAAACTGTACAGAAAGAATATATACATTGTTTAATCATAATGGAATTATCCATACTTCTACTTACGTCAGCGTCAAACGTAATGTTCTGTCTTTGTGCAATGAGCTGCGATAGTTGAATATTGAATTCGCTGGACTGAAACAAGACGAAACAACGAACGGCGTATAATTTTAGACGGAACGTATAATTTTAGAATTGAGTTCTGTAACTTATGAGCACTAAAATGATTCCTAGGTGATCATAATTATATGATCAAATTTTTCCTGTACCCTTACCATCCTAGATGCACGCGCAGCCGGAAGTATCACTGTGGCCAAGAGAATCAGCCAAAAGGCCGTCCAGCACACCTCCTGAGAGGTTTGGAGAAACTCCGAATTGGACAGAAAAGTCGCAGTTTTGTAGAAATTGACGATTAGAACGCACACAGCACCAGAGACCAGAGTGAAGTATTGCTGTGCGTATGCGCTGTTGAGGTAACCAGCAGCAACGCTGATGGTGTAGTGGACGTCACACATCCGCAGGAGGCGTGCGCTCTTGTCAGAAGCAACTTCTCAGAAAAAATACAAGATATTAGGTATTCCCTTACTGGAGAGATAGTTCAGAAAGCCCGTTATACAGGGTGCCCCATTTCATACATACCACCTCCCCCCCCCCCCCCCGCAAGCCAAGATATATTTGAAAAACAAAAAAATAAAAAATACTTACTTGTCTAATGATATTTTAAAAGGATTCTAAAAATCATGCTCACGCCCTTTTGCACACCTGTGCAGTGTGCGCAATCCACTCTAACTTCCTTATCTCAGATGAGAACCCCGGTTTTTGGTTTATTATTCTGTGAATAATACACCTATGTATTCGCTCAGCAAAAAATTTTTATAACACCCCCTCAAACTTTTTTCTTTTCCGTTTCAAGGTGCATAGATTCCAAAAATGCAATGTCCGTCCGCCGTACGCCGTCCGCCGTCCGCCGTACGCCGTCCGCCGTATCACGTGTACAGGCTTCATTCTCGGTCTAAAAAAATCGTTCTTTCGCACACATGCTCCATTTGGGCCCTAGTTGTGTCCCGAAACTTTTCAGCCCGATCGGAATATACCCAGGGGTGTTATGAGTGAAAATGTGTGTAAAAATAGGTACTTTTTACGTTTTAGCAACATATTGGTAACATGAGCTTCTGAGATATCGTTTTCTATGTTTTTGGGGACGAGAAGACCGAATATGAAGTCGATTTTGACCAAAGAGTGGAAAATTGAGTTCTACCAAATGTTCAGCTCCCAGAATTGATTTTTTATGAGTGAAAAACCTGGGAAATCGTCTGAAATCACCATCAATTTGTAGAATAACACTAGGAAAAGTGTCAACACGTGGATCAAGACGATTAAATGGCACTACCAATGATCAAAGATAGTTTAAAAAAAAAGAGCGTACCTAATTTGTGTTTTGGGGGCCAAAATTAATGGAAACCATCAGAAGTAGCTATTTCGATTATTACGCATGAAAGAAACAATTAATGAACAGCCAACCTTTCTGTAGGTATGTCCAATAGAATAATAAACCCATGTGACAAGGACTTTGCAGCGTTTATTATTCTGTGAATAATACACCTATGTATTCGCTCAGCAAAAAATTTTTATAACACCCCCTCAAACTTTTTTCTTTTACGTTTCAAGGTGTGTAGATTCCAAAAATGCAATGTCCGTCCGCCGTACGCCGTATCACGTGTACAGGCTTCATTTTCGGTCTAAAAAAGTCGTTCTTTCGCACACATGCTCCATTTGGGCCCTAGTTGTGTCCCGAAACTTTTCAGCCCGATCGGAATATACCCAGGGGTGTTATGAGTGAAAATGTGTGTAAAAATAGGTACTTTTTACGTTTTAGCAACATTTTGGTAACATGAGCTTCTGAGATATCGTTTTCTATGTTTTTGGGGACGAGAAGACCGAATATGAAGTCGATTTTGACCAAAGAGTGGAAAATTGAGTTCTACCAAATGTTCAGCTCCCAGAATTGATTTTTTATGAGTGAAAAACCTGAGAAATCGTCTGAAATCACCATCAGTTTGTATAATAACACTGGAAAAAGTGTCGACGTGGTTCAGGACGATTAAATGGCACTACCAATGATCAAAGATAGTTTAAAAAAAAAAGAAAAAAAGAGCGTACCTAATTTGTGTTTTGGGGGCCAAAATTAATGGAAACCATCAGAAGTAGCTATTTCGATTATTACGCATGAAAGAAACAATTAATGAACAGCCAACCTTTCTGTAGGTATGTCAAATAGAATAATAAACCCATGTGACAAGGACTTTGCAGCGTTTTTGGTTTATTATTTTCAATAATGAACCATTGGAATCGAGCAAGAAAAAAAAATTCTAACCCCCCCCCTCAAAATTTGATGGTTTACGTTTCAAGATATGTAGAATCCGAAAATGCAATAAAAATATATCTGTCTGTCCGCCGTACGCCGTACGGGCCACTTTTCTTAGTTACCATGAATAACCATAAATTGATGAAATTCGGGTTATAGGTTCCGTTCGGCGTCTAGTTGTTCCTCGAAGCTCGACTTTACTGTCAGTCATCTCTAAGGGGTTCAAAATAGGGGTTGCAATTTTCCAAACGCCGTATCTCGAAAAATTTCGATTGAAGGGTATTTTTTTTTTACGTTATTAAATTTGTCTTGAGCTAAACAATTTTTTGAGGCCACCCCGAGCATTGTACGTCCAGCCGTTCGTGTGCACCAAAAAGCTTCGTCAACACGATCGTGAATCAAACGGTATAAATCCGGTCGGGATATCATAATTACGGAGCACCTGATTATAATCTAGGATGGCTGTATGTAGTCGAAGTCGAGTTGGTTGTACTGCGACATTATTTCATTTGATAAGTGATGGACTATTGGATTTTGTTGGTAGGTACTTGTGAAACTTGAACAAACGTTGAAGTATTATTGATGGGTAAATTATTACACAACGGTAAATTATTACACAACGGCAAATTATTACACAACGGTTCATCTACCAAAAAGGGGCTGGATTTTGTTGATAGTTACTTTTGCAACTTGAAGGGGGTATCTATTTCACTCCACATCAACAATTTTCCTGTAGAACTTCATTATTTGCGTTTCTTTTTGACGTTTTAGTAACTGTTTGTCATCGGCTGCATTATTTTAGCAACAGTTAACTCGTGATTTAGGTAGGTACCTAGTACCGAGTACGGGGTTAGGTACTAACCTAAGGAGGGTCTGCGATTCACATAATATGTACAGAGTAGTACATATTATATTATATAGACGGGTTATCTATACAGAGAGCTGTGATCTGTAACAGAAGGGAATTCAGTACATAATAATAAACCGTTGTGCAGGGATTTGCAGCGTTTTTTATTTCAGATTCGGACTCTGCGTAAATTTTAATGAAGAAAAATGACCCGTCACTCGAATTTTTGAGTGCGCAAATTCGCTCATAATCTGCGCGAAACGCAAAAAAAGTTTTGTGGGTCTATAAAAAATCCCCCCCCCCCAAAAAAAACCAAGTGTGATACATGATATTGATGTGTTTTTCGACGCTGCTTGATGTATTGATGTTCATTTTTCGACATGTGAATTTTTGAGAGCGCTAATACGCATAAAACTGCACAAATCCTTTCGCTCAGAAAGTTTGGGCTCAAGTGACATTGCTATGTGTTTTTTTAACGCTGAATACATTTATCACTATAGTTTTTCGGTACGACCCTACCCGATCAAGATTTTGACCGAATATCGACATTTTTCGTCACTTCGTGAATTATTAATTTGTTCCACATCCGCTCCAATTCATTTATTGTTTCCCCTCCTCCTTTCTGAGCCGCGACCTCATAATTGTGCTTCCAGTGGTCGTAAATTTGAAAAGTAGTAAATAACTAAGAAATGAATAAATACAAATAGGTAAGACGAGTAAAAAATAGTTCGAAAAAAAGTGCGTATGAAATGGGACACCCTGTATTGGTAGGTACTTTATAAGGTTTATAAGGAGCTACCTACTCGTATTTAAATAAGTTCATTCAATACGTTAACAAAGCAAGGAGGTTAGGATTGGGGAGTATAACATAATATGCTTGGCACTTGGGCACCTTTCCTTCTTCAAAGCGATCAAAACAAGAAAATACGAGCGAGCAGGCGGTTTTATGAAAGTTATTTTCCAGTACCTACATAAAACAACCTCTTATGATGCTACCTATAATAGCTAAATCGAATCTTGAACAGAAATATTAATATTATATCACTGATGCTTTCCTCAATACCTACCTATTACACATTCGAATTTGATCCATGCTCTAAAATACCAGACTCACCTAAATGGTAGTTGGTGAACTCCTCTAGTGTCGTCAAATTGTCAATCAGGCCTTTCAATTTCGAGTTCACTTTGTCAACAAAATATACGAAATGGCGGACGATGCAAATGACTGGAAAGTGGGCCAGGAACTGGGCAGCGGCGGTTGTGAATATTTCCCAAACCGAGGTTTCTTGGACGACGTCGAAACCCGTACAGAATAAGAAGTAGGGGAGGATGTACGAAGCGTATTTTGACTCGTCGTGAGTATTTAAACCACCCGAAATGTTGATAGTAGACAAAGGTTTGAGAATGCGAGAGTATTTAGAAAGCTTGCGTCGGTTCTTCGTAATGTAGCACAGGCAGGTTAAGATGCAGAAAACTTTGTACAACCTGAAGAAATGGCAAACAATGAGAACTTGTGATCCAGTAATGAACATCGATTGAATTAAATGATGAGCATCGATGAGCGGTCCTACACGCGTCTCAGCCTGCAGGACCGTTAAAAAAATCTCCTTTACCATAGGTTCTTGTAAGCAAGTACCTTAAATAAATGGTGTCGCAGAAGGTGCATATTATTCAGTGCCCATCATGAAGAATACAGAGACAAAACCATTTATTATTCCAGCACCAGAAACTTCTCTGAAGAACCTCTGTAGTAGAGTTCTTTTATTTGGGTTTTACAGCAATATTAGTTAGAAAACAAATTTTTTTTACCTATACTTAATAGGTTATTGATTAAAAATATAAAGCGGTAGGCATATGATTTAATTTTTTCATGAACCATATGAATTTTCATTTAAACGCAACCTGCGCTCAAATCTCCGTAACTATCGGCGATTTCTTCATAATTATAACAATTTATTATAATATCAAAAACGCTGCAAATCCCTGCACAACGGTTTATTATTTTGTATAGAATACCCTCCTGTTACAGATCACAGCTCTATGTATAGATAACCCTTCTATATAATATGATATGTACTATTCTATTATATACATATTATGTAGATCGCAGACCCTCCGTAGGTTAGTACCTAACCCCGTACTCGTTACTAGGTACCTACCTAAATCACGAGTTAAATGTTGCTAAAATAATTCTGCCGATGACAAACAGTACCTAACAAAAAGAAACGCACATAATGAAGTTCTGAAAAGAAATTGTTGATGAGGAGTGAAAAAAGTTGCAAAAGTACCTACCAACAAACTCCAGCCCCTTCTACGTAGATGGTATACTGAACCGTTGTGTAATAATTTACCGTTGAGTAATGATTTACCGTAGTAATAATTTACCCATCAATAATACTTCAACGTTTGTTCAAGTTTCACTACCTACCAACAAACTCCAAAAGAGCCATCATTTTTCAAGCGAAATAATATCACAGAACAACCAACTCGACTTCATACTCCGCCAATATAATCAGGTGATCCCTACCAATGATTGGCCGTATTCACAAATTCCTATTGTGGGCGCGTCTCTGGTTACGAGATTTGGTTTGAATTGTATACAATTCCATTCACACTGGAGTCGAAAATGCCTGTCGGTGCAAACTTCGGGGCCTTACTGTGAACGAACGGCTGGACGTACGATGCTCCGGATGGTCTTAAAAAACTCGCAAGTTCAAGAACTATTTAAAACCGTAAAAATATTTACGTAAAAAAATAGTATAGGCGTTTTGAAAATTTCAACCCCTATTTTGAACCCCTTAGAGATGACTCACAGTAACGTCGAGCTTCGAGGACCAACTAGACGCCGAACGGAACCTATAACCCGAATTTCATCAATTTTTTTTCATGGTAACTAAGAAAAGTGGCCCGTACGGCGTACGGCGTACGGCGGACAGACAGAAATATTTTTATTGCAGTTTTGGATTCTACATACCTTGAAACGTAAACCATCAAATTTTGAGGGGGGGTAAGAATTTTTTTTTTCATGCTCGATTCCAATGGTTCATTATTGAAAATAATAAACCAAAAGGCAATCTCGGATTCTTCCCATCCGGGCCGTAAGCATGAATTCTATGGATAGATAATATTATATGCGGACCACAATCGTAAGGTATAAAGTACACAATTTTATACAAACCTTTGAAATATTGTCGTTGTTTTAAAGAGAGCCGAAACTCCCGTAACGCTGCTTTCTTTGATCAGAAATGAATTTTGAATATACGCGTTGACAATCATCAATATGGTCGAGTAGAGGAGCCACGGCCATGAAATAGCAAAGGCAGTCCCTCTACGAGCCAGAGGGAATATACCGGCGATTCTACAGAAGGTTAAAACGTGCATATTGGTCCTATACGATTCCTCTGACTGAAATAATATTTTTACGTCAGCCTGAAACTCGATACTAAACTACACCACAACTTGTCAGGCACTATACGTTTCTACCCGTTCACGAAAGGATTAACATTTCCGTCTGGAAAAGACCGGCGAGAGCCATTATGACAGTGAACTATTATAGCTTTACTGTCATGAATTACTGCCAAACGACACTTTCCCATGTCCTTTGCAATCTTCATTATGATTTGGGAAGACTGGTAGTAGACACATCGTCGTATACTATAATGTATTCTCACAGTCAGTACGTATAACACCAGCAAACATCAGACAATCAGACTATTCCAACATGAATCCAGATTTGTCTGGCTTTAATGGTTGGGTTTCACTGTACAGAGTTACATCAATATTTATAGTTACTCGTATAAGGTACACCTAACTACACGCAGTTTTACATGTTTAACATACAATTTATGGAGGTAGATATTTATGTGGTACCTGATGAGTAGGTACATTTCGATCCTACAAATTGGTATCTATTTAAATCGGCATTTAATACCCTGGACTTCACATTAAATACAACGAAATATTATTACACCCAATTAACAAAGCCTAGTTCTGACTTCTGAGGAAGATCCGACAACGGTGGTCGTGAAAAAGCAAATCACACAGTTCTGTCTTTTCCTATTCTTACCTGGTCCAAAAAATTTTACTAATACATTCGTTTTTGGTTTATTATTCTTTGAATAATACACCTATGTATTCGCTCAGCAAATAATTTTTATAACACCCCCTCACAAATTTTTCTTTTCCGTTTCAAGGTGTGTAGATACCAAAACGCTGCAAAGTCCTTGTCACATGGGTTTATTATTCTATTGGACATAGCTACAGAAATGTTGGCTGTTCATTTATTGCTTCTTTCATGCGTAATAATCGAAATAGCTATTTCTGATGGTTTCCATTAATTTTGGCCCCTAAAACACAAATTAGGTACGTTTTTTTTTTTTTTTTTAACTATCTTTGATCATTGGTAGTGCCATTTAATCGTCTTGATCCACGTGTTGACACTTTTTCCAGGGTTATTATACAAACAGATGGTGATTTCAGACGATTTCCCAGGTTTTTCACCCATAAAAAATCAATTTCGGGAGCTGAACATCTGGTAGAACCTCAATATTCTATTCTTTGGTCAAAATCGAGTTCATATTCGGTCATCTCGTCCCCAAAAACATGAAAAACGATACCTTAAAAGCTCATGTTACCAACATGTTGCTAAAACGCAAAAAGTACCTATTTTGGTTTATTATTCTGTGAATAATACACCTATGTATTCGCTCAGCAAAAAATTTTTATAACACCCCCTCAAAATTTTTTCTTTTCCGTTTCAAGGTGCGTAGATTCAAAAAATGCAATGTCCGTCCGCCGTCCGCCGTTCGCCGTACGCCGTACGCCGTATCACGTGTACAGGCTTCATTTTTGGTCTAAAAAATTCGTTCTTTCGCACACATGCTCCATTTGGGCCCTAGTTGTGTCCCGAAACTTTTCAGCCCGATCGGAATATACCCAGGGGTGTTATGAGTGAAAATGTGTGTAAAAATAGGTACTTTTTGCGTTTTAGCAACATGTTAGTAAAATGAGCTTTTGAGGTATCGTTTTTCATGTTTTTGGGGACGAGAAGACCGAATATGAAGTCGATTTTGACAAACGACGCGGAAATTGAGGTTTTACCATTGGCTCATCTCCCAAAATTGGTTTTTTTTTTAGTCAAAAACCTGGAAAACTGTCTGAAATCACCATCAATGTGTATACTAACATTAGAAAAAGTGTAAACAGCTGAATCAAGACCATTAAATCGCACTACCAATGATCAAATATGACCTGGGGGGGGGGGGGGGGGGGGAAAGTGTAGGTACCTATTTCATGTTTTGGGGGCCAAAATTGGTGGAAATCATCAGGAATAGCTAATTCAATCATTCCACATGAAAGAAACAATAAATTTAACTGCCAACAAGAATCTCTAGAACTCCAATAGAATAATAAACCCATGTGACAAGGACTTTGCAGCGTTTTAAACACATTTTCACTCATAACACCCCTGGGTATATTCCGATCGGGCTGAAAAGTTTCGGGACACAACTAGGGCCCAAATGGAGCATGTGTGCGAAAGAACGACTTTTTTAGACCGAAAATGAAGCCTGTACACGTGATACGGCGGACGGCGGACGGACATTGCATTTTTTGAATCTAGGCACCTTCAAACGGAAAACAAAAAATTTTGAGGGGGTGTTATAAAAATTTTTTGCTGACCGAATACATAGGTGTATCTATTATTCACAGAATAATAAACCAAAATGCAATGTCCGTCCGCCGTCCGCCGTCCGCCGTACGCCGTCCACCGTACGCCGTACGCCGTATCACGTGTACAGGCTTCATTTTCGGTCTAAAAAAATCGTTCTTTCGCACACATGCTCCATTTGGGCCCTAGTTGTGTCCCGAAACTTTTCAGCCCGATCGGAATATACCCAGGGGTGTTATGAGTGAAAATGTGTGTAAAAATAGGTACTTTTTGCGTTTTAGCAACATGTTAGTAAAATGAGCTTTTGAGGTATCGTTTTTCATGTTTTTGGGGACGAGAAGACCGAATATGAAGTCGATTTTGACAAAAGACGCGGAAATTGAGGTTTTACCATTGGCTCATCTCCCAAAATTGTTTTTTTTTAGTCAAAAACCTGGAAAACTGTCTGAAATCACCATCAATGTGTATACTAACATTAGAAAAAGTGTAAACAGCTGAATCAAGACCATTAAATCGCACTACCAATGATCAAATATGACCTGGGGGGGGGGGGGAAAGTGTAGGTACCTATTTCATGTTTTGGGGGCCAAAATTGGTGGAAATCATCAGGAATACCTAATTCAATCATTCCACATGAAGGAAACAATAAATTTAACTGCCAACAAGAATCTCTAGAACTCCAATAGAATAATAAACCCATGTGACAAGGACTTTGCAGCGTTTTACACACATTTTCACTCATAACACCCCTGGGTATATTCCGATCGGGCTGAAAAGTTTCGGGACACAACTAGGGCCCAAATGGAGCATGTGTGCGAAAGAACGACTTTTTTAGACCGAAAATGAAGCCTGTACACGTGATACGGCGGACGGTGGACGGACATTGCATTTTTTGAATCTAGGCACCTTCAAACGGAAAACAAAAAATTTTGAGGGGGTGTTATAAAAATTTTTTGCTGACCGAATACATAGGTGTATCTATTATTCACAGAATAATAAACCAAAATGCAATGTCCGTCCGCCGTACGCCGTCCGCCGTATCACGTGTACAGGCTTCATTTTCGGTCTAAAAAATTCGATCTTTCGCACACATGCTCCATTTGGGCCCTAGTTGTGCCCCGAAACTTTTCAGCCCGATCGGAATATACCCAGGGGTGTTATGAGTGAAAATGTATGTAAAAATGGGTACTTTTGCGTTTTAGCAACATGTTGGTAACATGAGCTTTTAAGGTATCGTTTTTCATGTTTTTGGGGACGAGAAGACCGAATATGAAGTCGAGACCAAAGAATAGAAAATTGAGGTTCTACCAGATGTTCAGCTCCCGAAATTGATTTTTTTAAAGTCAAAAACCAGGGAAATCGTCTGAAATCACCATCAATTTGTATAATAACACTGGACGTAGTATCAACAGGTGGGTCAAGACGATTAAATGGTATACTATCAATGATCAAAGATAGTTGAAAAAAAAAATCGTGCCTAATTTGTGTCTTAGGGGCCAAAATTAATGGAAACAATCAGATACCTATTTCGATTATTAGGCATGAAAGAAACAATAAATGAACAGCCAACATTTCTGTAGGTATGTCCAATAGAATAATAAACCCATGTGACAAGGACTTTGCAGCCTTTTTGCGTTTTAGCAACATGTTGGTAACATGAGCTTTCGAAGTATCGTTTTTCATGTTTTTGGGGACGAGAAGTTCGAATATGAAGTCGATTTTGACCAAAGAGTAGAAAATTGAGGTTCTACCGGATGTTCAGCTCCCGAAATTGATTTTTTATTAGTCAAAAACCTGGGAAATCGTCTGAAATCACCATCAATTTGTAGAATAACACTGGAAAAAGTGTCAACAGGTGGATCAAGACGATTAAATGGCACTATCAATGATCAGAAATTATTTATATTAAAAAAAAAGCTGCAAATCCCTGCACAACGGTTTATTATTTTGTACAGAATACCCTTCTGTTACACATCACAGCTCTCTGTATAGATAACCCGTATATATAATATAATATGTACTACTCTATACATATTATGTGAATCGCAATAGTAGTAGCGGTTAGTACCTAACCCCGTACTCGTTACTAGGTAGATACCTAACTAAATCACGAGTTAAATGTTACTAAAATAATACAGCCGATGACAAACGGTAACTAAAACGGCAAAAAGAAACGCAAATAATGAAGTTCTAAAGGAAAATTGTTGATGTGGAGTGAAATAGATGCCCCTTCTGCGTAGATCACTGTTTTCTGTGGTCAATACCTATGATGAACCGTTGTGTAATAACTTGCTCACCAATAATACTTCAACAGTTTGTTGTTCAAGTTGCAAAAGTACCGATCAACAAAATCCAGCCCCTTCTTGGTAGATGAACCGTTGTGTAATAATTTAACGTTGCGTAATAATTTACCGTTATGTAATAATTTACCATAGTGTAATAATTTACCCATCAAATATACTTCAACGTTTGTTCAAGTTTCAGAAGTACCTACCAACAAAATCCAATAGTCCATCACTTATCAAATGAAATAATATCGCAGAACAACCAACTCGACTTCTGATTATAATCAGGTGCTTCCTAGTGATGATTATCTGGGCCGGATTTATACCGTTTGATTCACGATCGTGTTGACGTAGCTTTTTGGTGCACACGAACGGCTGGACGTACAATGCTCCGGGTGGTCTCAAAAATTGTTTAGCTCAAGACAAATTTAATAAAGTAAAAAAACCATACCCTTCTATCGAAAGTTTTCGAGGTACGGCGTTTTGAAAATTTCAACCCCTATTTTGAACCCCTTAGAGATGACTGGCAGTAACGTCGGGCTTCGAGGACCAACTAGACCCCGAACGGAACCTATGTATAATCGGAATTTCATTAATTTCGTTTCATGGTAACTAAGAAAAGTGGCCAGTACGGCGTACGGCGGACAGACAGAAATATTTGTATTGCATTTTCGGATTCTACATAGGTACCTTGAAACGTAAACCATCAATTAGGGCGCGGTGGAGGGAAAAAATAGGTACCGTAACTGGCCACTAAGCGATGAGCGTAAGAAGAAGAGAAGAAGAAGAAAGAAGCATAAGAAGAAGACGTCAACTCGACATTTATTGCAATAAAAATAATCGAAAATATTGCATAGTACGGAGCTTTAGTAGTGGTAGAATCTTGAATGAAGGTGGTAAAAACCAAACACAACACACAACCATTGAACGAGTTGATAGGTAGGAACGAAATTTTCCGTTTTATTTGACCTGACTTGTCATAGTATTTTCCTGTTCATCTTCGTACCATTTCCAAATAATCATGAAAATTAACAGTTTGGAACTGGCTGTGCCACCAAAGTCGGATCTCCTGACTTGGATTCTCCAGTTTCACCTCCACATCCTACCATTTGCTATAGTTTAATTACACCTAGGAGAAAGTGCGTATCTCATCGTCAAGGGACTCATCACTTTGCAACAAGATAATAAATTAATACCTACCTATTTAGTTTTGAAAAAATGCACCTACCCCCAATGTTGCTATGAGTAGTTTTACTACCTAATATGGTTCATAATTACCTGTATGTTTAATGATGATTACCCTCGACTTTGTAGTTATTTAAGGAAATATTTCTTACAATAAATCAAAATAACAAGTTGCACGTACCTTTAGTAGTGTGTACAATCCGAGAATGAAGATAGAATCCAGTTCGTAGCACAAACCGCATACACAACCACTGATCAACGCGGGCCAATCAGTGGACACACGTTATTCATCGGATTGCCCATATCACTTCACGCGGTTAATCGGCGGATCACTCCGAGGCGATTCGAGAAAACACACAAAAATATATAATATAGTCCAGGAATTATTGTTTAAAGATGAATTTTGACGAAAAACTACCACAAACCTACCATCCGTCGCGGGTGATCGAGGGACTGACGTGAGGGGAGGCAGGGTGGGGAAGGTGGCGGTGTGGGGAAAGTAGGCACTTAGGTACTTGTAACTTTAATTATTTTCCCCTTTATTTTACCCGACTTATTGTCTTTACCTGTTTTTACACTTTTCCAAAAAAATCCACGAAATGATTGAAGTACCTACTACCCACGGCACTGGGTCTGCCCGCCAGAGCTTAAACTCTCCAGATTTAGGTTAATACTTGGAATTTTCCATATATTTTATTGGAATTGGTCATTAATGCGATCTTGAATTTCCATAAACCACCAATAGTTGTATAGTTGGTGTTTTAATCGTTCAAGTAACTACATCATGTTGTGAACTGATGCCCTCGTGGCACAACCAGTGCCACATAGATAAGTAACTTGTATATTATTTCTTCGATTGTTTGAAGCAGTTAGAAAAAGAAAAACACAATGAAAATTCAGGTAAATGTAAAAAAATAAAATAAATAAATAACTAAATAAATTTTAAAAAAATCGAGTGAATACCTACCTACCCCGCCACGCACAGCCACATCGCCTTCCCCACCCTGCCAACCCTCTCTATTAGTCAGTCTGGCCCGATCAACCGCGACGGATGGTAGGTAAGTGGTAGTTTTTATTCCAAATTCATCATAGAAGAATAATTCCTGGACTAAATTGTACTGTGTTATTGTGAGTTTTCTCCTCGAATCGCCTCGGTATCCGCCGATTTAATCGGGAGAAGTGATATGGGCAATTCGAAAACCAACGTGGGTGCATCGTCGGCCCGCGCTGATGATGATTGTGTTCAGTGCTGCGATTTGGATTACACCACCTTCATTCACCGACCATCCAGTACTAAAGGTACCGTAAAATTTTGCTCTTTAGGTTTATTGTAAGTAATATTTTCTTTATAATTTATAAAGTCGAGGATCCTCTGGTGGCACACCCTATGCCACGTAGACATACCTACCTACCTTACCTACACATTTCTTTAATTGTGTGGATAAGTTACGAAACGAAAAAGACAATGAGAATTCAGGCAAATGAAAGGGAAAATATTAAGTAAAAACCTACCAAGGCCCACCCTGTTGATACTTTCTTGTAAGTCCGCTATTGGTTGGTATGCGGTAGTTTTTCGTCAAGATTGATCTTTAAACAATAATTCCTGGACTAGATTATACATTTTTGTGTGTTTTCTCCTGGAATCGCCTCAGTATTATCCGCCGAATAACCCCGAGAAGTGATATGGGTGATCCGATACCTCACGAGAGTGCAGGTTAACCTGTATTGACCAGTGATTGTGGTTTTTGATTATTAGTGCTGCGATTTGGGTTCTACCACCATCATTCCCGGATCATCCGCTACTAAAGGTAAGTACAACTTTGTTATTTCCCTTTATTGTAAGTAATATTTCCTTATAACTATAAACAGGAGAGTAGCAAAATTACGAATTTAGGTATCTACTTGGGAGTTTCTACATATTTGATTGAACTTCGTGGTTAACACGATCTGGAATTTCCAAAAACTACTGATAAGGGACCTATACGGTGATCTCATCGTGCCGAGTACCTGTCTGAATCAGGAGAATCGATCCTCTGGTGGCACAACCCATGCCACGTAGACATACCTACCTACCTTACCTACACATCTTTAATGGTTTTGAGCAGTTATGAACCGAAAAATACAATGAGAATTCAGGCAAATGAAAGGGGAAAATATTAATTAAATACCTACAAGGCCCACCCTGCTGATACTTTCCGGTAAGTCCCTCGATCGCCCGCTGCTGGTTGGTATGCGGTAGTTTTTCGTTAAAATTAATCTTTAAACAATAATTCCTTGACTAGATTATAAAGTTTTACGTGTTTTCTCCCTGATTTGCCTCAGTATTTCCCGCCGAATAACCGCAGAGGTGATATGGACACTCCGATACCTCAAGTGAGTGCAGGTTGGCCCGTATTGACCAGTGATTGTGTTTTTGATTATTAGTGCTGCGATTTGGGTTCTACCACCATCATTCCCGGATCATCCGCTACTAAAGGTAAGTACAACTTTGTTATTTCCCTTTATTGTAAGTAATATTTCCTTATAACTATAAACAGGAGAGTAGCAAAATTACGAATTTAGGTATCTACTTGGGAGTTTCTACATATTTGATTGAACTTCGTGGTTAACACGATCTGGAATTTCCAAAAACTACTGATAAGGGACCCAGACGGTGATCTCATCGTTCCGAGTACCTGTCTGAATCAGGAGAATCGATCCTCTGGTGGCACACCCCATGCCACGTAGACATAGCTACCTACCTTACCTACCCATTTCTTTAATTGCCTGGATAAGTTACTAAACAAATAGAATGAGAATTCAGGTAAATGAAAGGGTAAAATATTAAGTAAATATACCTACCAAGGCCCACCCTGCTGATACTTTCTTGTAAGTCCCTCGATCGCCCGCTGCTGGTTGGTATGCGGTAGTTTTTCGTCAAAATTGATCTTTAAACAATAATTCCTGGACTAGATTATACATTTTTGTGTGTTTTCTCCTGGAATTGCCTCGGTATTATCCGCCGAATAACCACGAGAAATGATATGGACACTCCGATACCTCAAGTGAGTGCAGGTTGGACTGTAATATCAGTGATTGTGGTTTTTGATTATTAGTGCTGCGATTTGGGTTCTACCACCTTCATTCCCGGATCATCCGCTACTAAAGGTAAGTACAACTTTGTTATTTCCCTTTATTGTAAGTCATATTTCCTTATAACGATAAACTTGAGTGTAGTAGTAAAATGACGAATTTAGGTATCTACTTGGGAGTTTCTACATATTTGATTGAACTTAGTGATTAACACCATCTGGAATTTCCAAAAACTACTGATAAGTGACCCAGACGGTGATCTCATCGTTCCGAGTACCTGTCTGAATCAGGAGAATCGTTGCTCTGGTGGCACACCCCATGCCACGTAGACATACCTACCTACCTTACCTACACATTTCTTTAATAATTGTCTGGATAAGTTACGAAACGAAAAACGCTGCAAAGTCCTTGTCACATGGGTTTATTATTCTACTGGACGTACCTACAGAAATGTTGGCTGTTAATTTATTGTTTATTTCGTGTGAAATAATCAAAATAGCTATTTCTGATGGTTTCCACAATTTTTGGCCCCTAAAACACGAATTAGGTAGGTACGCTCCTTTTTTTTTTCAATTTATCTTTGATCATTGGTAGTGCCATTTAACCTTCATGATCCACGTGTTGATACTACTTCCAGTGTTACTATACAAATTGATGGTGATTTCAGACGATTTTCCAGGTTTTTGACTCATAAAAAATCAATTTTGGGAGCTGAACATTTGGTAGAACCTCGATTTTCCACTCTTTGGTCAAAATGGACTTCATATTCGGTCTTCTCGTCCCCAAAAACATGGAAAAAGATACCTCAAAAGCTCATGTTACTAAAACACAAAAAGTACCTATTTTTGTGCACATTTTCACTCATATCATCCCTGGGTATATTCCGATCGGGCTGAAAAGTTTCGGGACACAACTAGCGCCCAAATGGAGCATGTGTGCGAAAGAACGACTTTTTTAGACCAAAAATGAAGCCTGTACACGTGATACGGCGGACGGCGTACGGCGGACGGCGGACGGACATAGCATTTTTGTGATCTACGCACCTTGAAACGGAAAATAAAAAATTTTGAGGGGGTGTTATAAAAATTTTTTGCTGACCGAATACATAGGTGTATTATTCACCGAATAATAAACCAAAACGCTGCAAAGTCCTTGTCACATGGGGTTTATTATTCTACAGAAATGTTGGCTGTACATTTATTGTTTGTTTCATGTGAAATAATTGAAATAGCTATTTCTGATGGTTTCCACCAATTTTGGCCCCCAAAACACAAATTAGGTAGGTACGATCTTTTTTTTTCAAATTAACTTTGATCATTGGTAGTGCCATTTAATCGTCTTGATCCACGTGTTGACACTTTTTCTAGTGTTATTCTACAAACTGATGGTGATTTCAGACGGTTTCGCAGGTTTTTGACTCATACAAAATCAATTTTGGGAGCTGAACTTCCGGTACAACCTCAATTTTCCACTCCTTGGCCAAAATCGACCTCATATTCGATCTTCTCGTCCCCAAAAACATGGAAAACGATACCTCAAAAGCTCATGTTACCAACATGTTGCTAAAACGCAAAAAGTACCTATTTTTACACACATTTTCACTCACAACACCCCTGGGTATATTCCGATCGGGCTGGAAAGTTTCGGGACACAACTATGGCCCAAATAGAGCATGTGTGCGAAAGAACGACTTTTTTAGACCGAAAATGAAGCCTGTACACGTGATACGGCGTACGGCGGACGGACATTGCATTTTTTTGAATCTACGCACCTTGAAACGGAAAAGAAAAAAGTTTGAGGGGGGGTTATAAAAATTTTTTGCTGAGCGATTACATAGGTGTATTATTCAGAGAATAATAAACCAAAAGGAGCGTACCTTATTCGTCGCCAAAATTGGTAGAAACCACCAGAAATAGCTATTTCAATTATTTTATATGAAAGAAACAATAAATAAACAGCCATCATCTCTGTAGGTATGTCCAATCTATATAAAGTTACAGGTGATTTTCGTGGTGTCTGTCTGTTTGTTTGTCTTTCAATCACGCCAAAACGGTTCAATGGATCGAACCCATCTCGCGTATTTGAATGTTTCTATGACCAGGGAAGGACATAAGGAGGTTTACTTCCGGATCCGATGGATAGGGGTGGGGGTTTATAGGGAAGCCGAAACATAAAAAAATTAAATTCTCGAAAACGGCTCAATAGATCGAACCCATCTCGCTTATTTAGATGTTTCAGTGATCGGGGAAGGACATTGGGGGGTTTACTTCCGGATCCGATGGATAGGGGTGGGGGTTTATGATCCATCACGCAAAAACGGCTGAATGGATCAAAGCCATCTCCCGTATTCAGATGGCTGGTTCCTACCTATGATAATTACCTTTTTCAATTTTTGTCTTTAACATTATAACAGTTTCTAAAGGGACATGTAAGAGATATAATCTGTAAAGCGAGAGGTAACAAAGTCAGATGGACCCACCCCGAGTTCTACCCGTCAGCGACGGGCACAACAGCCAGTAGAATAATAAACCCATGTGACAAGGACTTTGCAGCGTTTTTTGCAACAGTATACCTAGTAAATGTCTAGTTTTGAAAAACATGTACCAACCCCCCAGTGTTGCTTTAAATACTTACCTAGTTTCAATAAACAAGTTGATTCAAATATTTCATAGTTATTTTAAGAATAATATTAATTTTATGAATTTATAAATATGATGAAGTACTTTGAAGAAAGAAGACTCAAAGAAGAAACAAAGAGAAGAAATATAAAAAGTAAACTCAGATAATTAATAAGCAGAATGAAGTAGGTAAAAACAAAATCCCCCTAACTAATGTCTTACAGACCCTTGCTGGTGAGTTATGACTTTCTTCTAGGAATCAGCTTCTGGGAAGAGCAAATGGTTGGCCCTGGAGGTGTGTGGGGGAACTCACCTTCCAAGTACCTACCTCTGGGGAGGCTCAGGTGGCACAGAGTAGATTGGTGACTTCTAGGTTTCTTTGTTTATTTGGAGCAGGAAAAGACAATGTATAGTCAGGTAAAATTAACGGAACAAAGAACATGGAAACAGGTGGAATTGAGAAGCTCCTCCTTTTTTTTAAGACAGTTAAAAATATGGAGTTGGTACCTACACCTACCTACCTATGGATGCTATAACAAGGTTTCCCCTTGGTTTAGGGCGCCCACATGCCCCACCCAGCTATCCCCCTTTCCAAGCTCAGTTCGCCTCTTCCACTCGGGACGGTTGGTTGGCAAGTGGTTTTTCAGTCTTCTTCAAAATTAATCTTTGAAAAATACTTCCTGGACTAAATTTGTGTTATTGAGTGTTATTTTCCTTAAGTGATATGGGCTATCCCATACCTAGCCCGTGCATTTTTGGCCCGGGTCAATCGATGGGTGCGTTTCGTGTGATCTGGTTTTTCATCGCATTCCTACTTCCTTTCACTCTTGGATCTTCCGCTACTAAAGGTACGCACTTACTTCTGTGTTATTTGTGTTTATTGTAATATTTAGTTATATAGGTAATAGTAAAGTCGAGGGTGATAATGCCGATTTACATAGAATCCAGTTTGTAGGACCATAGAGTACGACCAACAGTGCTCTCCATAAGGGCACAACGGTTGTCTATACGAAACAGTTGGGTTATTTAACCCTTTCACTACCGCGTAGAGATACGAATTTTTCCCCGCCGATTTTTGGGTTGTAATCGATTTAGGAGTGCTTCAGTATGACACACATCAAATTTGAACTCATTCCGATCATTAGGACGAATTTTAGAGGGCCGGGACAGAATTGTCCCAGTTGTAGGGCACGGCACCAAATGTTGTCCCACTGGTAGTAGAGATATGTCCCAGGACCTGTCCCTTTGGTTCGGGAGTGCTATCCTATGTCCCATTAGTATTTTCAAGAATGTCCCGGACCAGTCCCTTTGGCAATACAAGTGAATAAAACAGTAATATTCGTTCGAAAAAATTTAATAAAATCAAGTATACATACACATAGGATTTCACATAAAATTTTGGGAGGAACAATACAATGAACACATGGATTCACAGAGGAAAACGAAGATAGGTACTCCAAAAACATGTAGATCCATGCAGGAACACGTAGAAAGATCCAGAACATAGAACTGCTCTAATACCACATTCCTAATCGGACAAGAACACAGATACGTACACATAGGATTTCACATAAAATTTTGGGAGGAACAATACAGCTGGGACAAATTGGGACTGACCCCAGATAACCATGCAATACCTGGTATATTGGTGTATCTGCGGTTATCGGCACTCAGTAGTATGTAATTAGCTTCTAAATGACCAAAACTACCTACTTTACCGTCGTCTGTCTAGTAATTAGCTTCAAAATGACCAGATAGATAGACAATATTGCAAAGTCAAGAGCAACATCCAACACAGCTAACAGGTTCAAGGAAACATGCAAAATCGGTATCAAGAACCCCCGGGACAACAACTTTTTTTAGTTTTCGTAGTTAGTAGTATAGATGGACTTACCAATCGTTCAGTTTTCGGAAAGGGAAAACGGAATTTCACCCTGGGTGAAGCTTTGCAAGAAGGGGGTACTTTGTGTTGACCTTCCTCGCAGAAAAACACAGCGTGACTGATAAGAATTACCCTGCCGCCACGTGTGGTGTACTCTGGCGGCCATTCGATTTACTATCGTGTTTGTGGGACCTGTCAGTACAGCTGGGACGTGGAAGCACGGAAATCGGAGTATTTTTCACTCCTCTACGAATTTTCAAAGGTAGAATGTCCCGATTTGTCCCGATGGTAGTGAAAGGGTTAAAGAGAAAATGATAACTGTTGTGAAAGGAAGCATTTGCGGAGTTTTGCTCTCTTGATTTCTTCAACTCCGTCCCTGTTCATCCATTCCATTTTACTGTCATGACTTGGAAATAGGTAGGTATATTCGGAGATCAAGTAAAATATCAACCACTCCACACACACATGAGGTTACTCATGTGATGGGAACATGAAATCGTGTATATCTAGGAAAAACGCTCTGAAGTCCTTGCCATATGGGTATATTATTCTCCACTGAATGCCGCACCTCAGTGAAGAGACCCACAAAGCTTATTTGACGGTTTTAAACTCGAATATTAGGTTGCTATTTCTGACAAATTGGGTCCGATCAATGCAATAATTGTAATTGAATTGCCTTCATTCTTCTGTTAATGCTGCCAAACTCTTGTGTTATTATACAAATTTCTGGTGATTTCAGCCATTTTCACAGGTGTTTGACCCATAAATACCGAATTTTGAGAGTTAAACTTCATTAGAACCTCAATCCTTCACTCAGTGGTCAAAATCAACTTCATATTTGGTCTTCTCATCCCAAAAAGCATGGAAAACGATACCTGACAAGCTCAAGTTCACTATAACCTAAAAATACCTAATTTTGCACAAATTTTTTACCCATAACACCCTGGGTGTTTTACGTCCGAGCTGCTGAGATAGGGGACACAACTAGGGCCCAAATGGAGTCTGTGTGCAAAAGAAAGATTTTTTAGACGGAAAATTAAGGTAGATATATCGATAATGCGTCGGACGGACATAGCATTTTTGGAATCTACACACGTCGAAACGTAAAAACAATTTTGAGGGGGTGTTCAAAAACAATTCCGAACCAAATACATGGGTGTATTATTCAGAGAATAATAAACCAAAACTGCGTGGTTAGGAATACCGTTCACCTGTGGCTGTACAGGTACATACCTACTGTATATATGTAACACTAAATATATTATGTAACACTGTACAGGTACCTACTTAAAACCATATCTATATTCAAACCAGACAAATCTGGATTCGTGTTGAAATAGCCTGGTGTTAGCTGGTGTTCTATAGGGAGTACCTTCCTACCACTGCTGTCGGAACTCCTTTTCTGAGTTTCCCGCTCCAGGACTCAAAATATCCCGTTTTAGACCCCTCATATGAAATCAAAAAATTTCATGGATTCCTTCACCTATATTCGATGGATAGTACACATTGTTAAAGGTTTAGTGTCTACCTAGAACTCACTGACATTTCTTGCCGTGTGTAGTTCTATTTTATTTTAGCGAATTTTCAAAGAAAATGAAGCTATTGCAATGGCTTCGAAATTTAAATAATATAAATTTTTGGAAATTTTCTTCATAGAAATCCGTTTCAGACCATTCTAAAACGATTCCTGAAATTTAACACTTTTTTATATGTATATATATATATATATATATATATATATATATATTTATATATATATTTATTTATATATGTGTCACTCCAGACGATAACTCTCGATAGAATTGAGATAAACAGCTCAAATTTGCACAAAAAATCTATCTTGGCAATCGAAAGGCTAAGTTCGAAGATGGGCGAAATTGGCCTACTCTAAGGAGGGTTTTGGCGCATTTAAAGTGCGCAAAAATTACCCAAAAATCCCCAAAATGTTATTTTCCAACAAGTGACCCCTCATTTTAAAGGTTTTTGCACGCTGAACACGATGGTGGAATCGGATTTTAGATATCTTGATCCGTTCTCAAATTAGAGCATTTAAAGTGCGCAATAATTACCCAAAAATCCCCAAAATGTTATTTTCTAACAAGTGACCCCTCATTTTAAAGGTTTTTGCACGCTGAACACGATGGTGGAATCGGATTTTAGATATCTTGATCCGTTCTCAAATTAGAGCATTTAAAGTGCGCAAAAATTACCCAAAAATCCCCAAAATGTTATTTTCCAACAAGTGACCCCTCATTTTAAAGGTTTTTGCACGCTGAACACGATGGTGGAATCGGATTTTAGATATCTTGATCCGTTCTCAAATTAGAGCATTTAAAGTGCGCAAAAATTACCCAAAAATCCCCAAAATGTTATTTTCTAACAAGTGACCCCTCATTTTAAAGGTTTTTGCACGCTGAACACGATAGTGAAATCGGATTTTAGATATCTAAATCCGTTCTTAAATTAGAGCATTTAAAGTGCGCAAAAATTACCCAAAACTAGGATAATCTTTAAACTCTTACCCCCCCCCCCCCCACCCCCTTAGAGTGGTCAGATTGAAATATGTGAGAAGTATTAATTGAAGACGAGAGTTCGAAGCAAAAAAGGGGGAGGCAAACGATTAGTACAACTCCTTGAATTTACCCACAGCGATCAAATAAATAAGCACTTAGTACAATTACGTAATAAACAAACGGTAGAATCAGGATGGACAAAGCGTACAAATTAAAATAAATACGAAGAGAATATACATAGAAAACCAAATTTTAGACCGAAGTTTTCCTTTATTCAAAACCATAGCCATTAATTCGAATATTTCTTTGAAAATTCGCTCATTAAGTCATGCTGCATGACTGGTTTTTTTTAATTTCTTTGATTATTCTCTATGCCACGGCGAATCCTAGCAGACGTTATCAGCTGGTGTATGTATGAGCTTACTATACGAACAAGAAGTGTGCCATTTTATTAACATGGATATTCTCCTGGGGTTATCGATCAGACCAAATTTTGTGTATTCTTTCACTTACAACCATTCCGTAATATTAAGGAATTGTGACTGCGTTAGTTAACATCCCACGAAAATGGTTAACCACTAGTTGGAAAGCTCTTAGTTTCTTGTAAAATCTCACGCTGCAAAAATCTAGCCTCATTACATTTAGGTACACGGTTCATGTTCTTTCGTCGGAAACTCATTGAATGACTCATTTGCCTCCATAAACGAATTATTTTTATTAATAGTATTTTCCCCCTAAACACCACACTAATCGTCGGACCGAGCTTTAATTTCGTACATGCCCTTTCTAGATCCAGCCCTGTCCATCCCCAAAACTTCAGCCCTTTCTGAGCCCTTTAAGTGTGTAACATATATTGATAACATATATTGACGTACATTGATATATGAATATCATTAAGTAAACCCATTCAATACATCACTTCATTTAATCTTAATGGGATACATTTATTCATAGAAAGAAGAAGAAAAAAAAATCACACTTGTGATGGAGATAAGAATTTGGGAAACTTTGGGGTCAATATAAATATAATTTGTGGTAAATGAAGCTGCCATATAGGTATATTTTAATTATAAATATCAACAACCAGAAGTATCGGATTAAGTAATTTGTAGAATAATAACGACCAAAGTTACTGCACCTCCCAGAACCTAAAACAAAATGGAATAGGGAATATAATATTAGTTTATCATCTTATTGTAAACTATAGCTGTACCTGCCGATGAGTGTTAAAATTATAGAGTCGGAACACGTTGTACCTCCCTTCCTTTCAAACCAAGATCAGTTCGAGTTGGTCTGAAATGTATGATACTTCGTGATCGCTCGTTATGCACCTACCTTCGAAGAATGGTTTCGGTATCTCTAAGCTTTCTACCTGCCAAAAGCGACCTCAAGAACGTCTCTGATACGTACACATTTACGTATGTATGTTGCACTGTAGACTCACCGACTGAATCAAAGAGTTATTTAAATCGAAGAAACCGCAGGAGAACTTCACTGTGAAGTTGTATCGTGCATGCAAGCTCAGCAACGTCTGTATGACAGAGAATCGCAGTCAGAGAATAAAAAATACACCATCAAGTAGCACAATCGGTATTTTTGCATTAGGTATGGAACAACAATAAAATAACGAAATCAGCCATAAATTAATTCATTTAATGAGTTTTAGTAGGTACCACCTACCTTGTGCTGTAGACTTTGAAATCTGAAACCCCAAGAATCAAGATGAGTCAAGAGGTGCAATAGTTGAAGGTTGAATTTCACAGACTGAAAAATGCAACGAATGTACTATTTACGTACCGAAGTTAGCTTCTTCTCCTATCCATATATAATAATAATAATAATAATCCGATTTCCAGTAAGGTAAAAGCACCAGCAGTCGACATTCCCAACAAAAAGTGAGAAAATTAAGAATTTGAGCCATATCGACGCCTCCTCTAAACTAGGTGTGATGAATTTAAAATTCTCATCACGGTGGCGTGGAAGGAAGGTGAGTGAGTGAATTTAGGTAAAGGATAGAAAAGGAGGAAAAGTCGCAGGCGGCTGTAGTCAACCGAACATCTACGACTTTTGGAGGAGAGAGAGGTGGATGAGGGAATTTCACCTAGGCGGCTGTAGTCAACCGTTCATCTAGGTGAAGGAGAGGAAAGGAGAGGTCCCTTGTCTAGGCGGCTGTATTCAACCGATCATCTAGACAAGGGGGGAAGGAGGAGAGAGGAGAGAGGAGGTGAAATTCCCAGGCGGCTGTATTCAACCGATCATCTGGGAGGTAAGGTAAGAGAGAGAAGAGAGAGCTGGTTAGAGGAAGTGTCGAATGAAGCTTGAGCGCCAGGATCCGGGGTTATATAGTACTTGGGGGCCTCTCCCTCCAGCTCCTTGCTGGGAGCTGGTAGTGGGGCCCCAGGTTGAGTAACCCTGGGTTCTGTCGCCTGTCCCCACTCATATCTTTATTCACGGAGCTTTTAGTTTGGCGTTTGGATATTGGTGAGAACTTAATATGATAGGAGTGTTCCCGGGAGGGACTCACGACAGAGGTCCCCCCAGTTTGAACCAATATTGGTGCTGAAGGCGCAAGATGATAGGAGCTGAGGGCTACGGCAAACAAGAGGTGGTCGCTGAAGGCGCAAAATGACAGGAGCTGAGGGCTACGGCAAACAAGAGGAGGCGCGGAAGGCGCAAAGAGACAGGGGCTGAGGGCCGATGCAAACAGAGGTTGAGCTGAAGGCGGTGCTTAAAAACTAGTAGTACATAGTAGATTTAGTAGTAGTAACATGGTAGATGATAAGTAAGTAACATAAGGTAGAATATAAGGTAGGTAACAAGGTAGTAGATGATAAGTAAGTAGATGATGATAAGGAAGTAACATAGGAGATGATAAGTAGTACATAAGGTAGAATAAGTAGGATGAGATGGCGAGAGTATGTACAGTGCAGTGGTCATGATCCCTAAACATTGGCATTTAGGGAAGTGATCGGCAAGGGCGAGATGAGGTAGATGAACAATATTTACAATGAGATGAACAATATTTACAATGAGATGGAGTATGTACAGAGGGTGAATGAGTAGTTACAGATGACGGGTGAGTATTTACAGTATTTACAGATGAATTAGTATATACAGATAGTACAGAGGTATGTACACACATTTGGTCACTTTGTGGGAGGCAGTTGCGAGGATCCGCCGGTTCCTGGGTGTGGTGTGGCGAGTGGTAGTGTGTGTGTGTGTGTGAGTATAGTGTGTTGGGGGCAGTCGCCGGCGGCCGACGTGTTGAGGCGGCCACGGAGGGGCCTCGAGTTCCGGTACAGTGCGAGTGGGTTGATGAGACACCAGCGCTGTCCCGGAATCTCAAGGCCCCGCCGTGATTGCTCATAGCGGGGCGGGGGACTTGGCCGCCGGGACGAGGGGGGCGTGGGGACGCTCCCTCCGTCCGTTCCGTCGCCCGGGCCGTTTCGTCCCGGCGGGAACTATTGGGGATATCCCCGACGATGGAGGGGAGGGAGGGGGATCGAAGATGGAAAATTGGGGGGGAATTAAAACGGGGGGCTCCGAAATCGGCGGTTGGGCGGGGGGTGTTGGGTTTTTGGATGGTATGGGGGGGTTGTGAAGCTGAATGGTTGAAATTGGAACAGGGGGGGCTGAAATTTGGACAGGGGGGGCTGAAATTTGAACGGGAGGCGGGGGAGGCATGAGTTCCGCAAGGCGGAACTCGTGACGGATGGAATCCATCAGGGGGTCGGTTGGGGTGTAGGGGGGGTGTACCCCCGTGGCTTGTGCTACGCGAAATTCGCGTAGAATTCGCCACTGGGGGTACTTCCATCGTCGGGGCCGGGGAGGTAACCCGGAGATCCGTGGCGGAACAAAATAAAGCGGTGTGGTAGGCCCGGGCGAGGGGGGTAGGGGGGAAAGCGGGTCCGGGACAAAAACGTCCCGGAGAATCGCCGCCATTTCCGGATCCGAGTCGAAATCCGGAAATGACGGAGGTGACGGGTGTTGCGGGAAGAGCTGATGGTGCATCGTGAACGGACGGCGGGAGACTGATAGTGTTAGGTGTTGGGGTTAGCACAGGTGCGGGTTTACACCTGGCTAACGGGACTGTATGTGGTTTGCCGTCAATTAACAGGGTTGCGGTTGTATGTGTTGTGCGAATGACTTGAAAGGGCCCGGCGTAAAGTGGTTGGAAAGTTTTATGGATGCCGGGCTCTTTCAGGTACATGTGTGTTGTGGTGAAAAATCGTTTGGGATAAGTGGTGTCGTTTGTCGGTGTTGTTGAGTGTAGCGGTTCCCTGTTAATTGACGGTGTGTGGTGTGGAGTGAAAATATCGGCCGGTAAACGTAGTGGGTCTTTAAATGCATTTTGCGCGGGGCTAGTTTGGTCTGATGGACGGGCGGATGTTCGAAGGCTGAGCAAAATGTAGGGAAGGGATTTAGTCCAGGAAGGGGAATTTGTTGAAGTAGAAATGGCCTGTTTCAGGACCGAGTGCCACCGCTCTATTTTCCCGTTGGATTGGGGATGGTACGGGGTGGTGTGGATCTTTTGGATCCCGAGGGAGCGTAGTAAATCGGAGAAGTGGGCCGATTCAAACTGCCTCCCTTGATCGACCGTGACTGTTCGCGGACAACCGTAACGGCTGACCCATTGAGAGAGGAAAGCCGTTGCGACGGTGTCCGCGGTGATGGAGGAGAGGGGGATGCACTCCACCCAGTTGGTGGCACGATCGATCATCGTGAGGCAGTATTTCTTCCCCTCGGATGGGGGAAGGGGGCCCACTAAGTCCAAATGTACATGCTCCCACGGGAGGGAGTCGGGGATTGGTTGAGGAGGTACATGCGGGTGGGCCGAGACTTTGAAACGCTGGCACTTCTGGCACCCGAGAACCCAGTTACGAATATCTGTATTCATATGGGGCCAGAAGTACCGCGTCTTGATGAGGTCCCGGCTCGCCCGAATGCCGGGATGATGGAGGGAATGATAGTGGAGGAACAACTGCCTCCTCAACTCCGGTGGGACGTAAGGGCGCGGTGAGTCGGCCGTTACGTCACACCAGAGGTCGAGGGGAGGCAGTTGTTCCAACTTGGATGCGGAAATGAGGTTGGAAAGGGCAGGGTCGGAGGTGGGGTTTTGTTTGGATTTGATGGATTGAGGAGAGGGGAATGGCAGCAACTCCGCCACCGGCGCCGGGGTAGGGGTGGGTCGGGATAGTGCGTCCGCCACGCAGTTGTCGGCCCCCGGCAGATATCGAATATCGGACGTGAACTGCCCGATAAACTCGAGCTGCCGGAGGCGACGCGGGGAGGCGGACTTACGATTTTGAAGGAGGGCGTGGGTCAGGGGCTTGTGGTCTGTAATGACAGAGAACTGCCTGCCCTCCACGAAGTCACGAAAGTGTTTTATGGCTTCGTGGATGGCGAGGAGTTCCCTGTCGAAAGTTGAATAGTTTTTCTGGGTGGGGGATAAGGTTTTAGAAAAGAAGCCAATGGGTTGGGGGGTGGCGCCGGTGTGCTGTTGGAGCACTGCCCCGATGGCCCAATCGGACGCATCGGTAGTGATGGAGAGGGGGGCGTGAGGGTCGGGGTGGGCCAATAGAGCGGCGTCTACTAGGTCCTGTTTACAAATTTTGAACGCGGCGGAAAGTTGGGGGGTCCAGGTGATGGGGCGGTTATCATTTTTTTTGGAGGGTTGGGGAATGGCGTGTATGAGTGGTTGTTGATGTTGGGCGGCGTGTTTTATGTGTCTACGGTAAAAATTTAACATACCCAGGAAGCGGCGGAGCTCGGTGACCGTGCGGGGTTCTGGGAAGTCAAGAATTGCGTGGACCTTGTCGGGGAGGGGTGTGATGCCGTCCGAGGATACTTGGTGGCCGAGGCAGCGGACGGAGGGTTGGCCGAGGACACATTTGTCTGTGTTGACCAGGAGACCTTCGGTGGAGAAGATGTTGAGGACTTGCTGTAGGTGGTCGAGGTGTTCTTCGGGGGTCTTGGAGGCGATCAGTATATCGTCGAGAAAACAAAATACGAAAGGCAGGCCTCGCAAGATACTATCCATATAGCGCTGCCAAGTTTGCGCGGCGTTCCGTAATCCGAAGCCCATCTTCACATATTCGAACAACCCGAACGGGGTAATTATAGCGGTTTTCGGGACGTCGGGGGGGTGGATGTTGATGTGGTGGAACGCTCGCGAAATATCAAGGGTGGAAAAGATAGTGGCGCCATGGAGATGTGACGAAAAGTCACGCAGGTGGGGGACATTATAGAGGTCTGGTGTAGTTTTCGAGTTGAGCCGACGGTAGTCCCCGCAGGGGCGGATATCCCCATTGGGCTTCTGTACGATGTGGAGTGGAGAAGCCCAAGGGGATTTTGAGGGGCGTATGATACCGTCGGCGATGAGTTTGTCGAAGTGTTGGCGGGTCTTCGACAACTGCAGGGGGTGTAGGCGGCGGGCTTTGGCGGTGATGGGTGGTCCTGTGGTCTCGATGTGGTGCTGGACAGTGGAGATGTGTGCAGAGGGGCGGCGCTGGGGACGGTAGTTGAGGAGGAGGCGTTCGAACTGTGTGGGGGGGTGGTTGATTGCGTGGATGAAGCCGGGTATGGGTTTTTTGGTGGCGGGGTCGATCAGGCGCGCGTTTCGGACGTCGACCTGGAGACCGAAATAGGCTAGAAAATCGGCCCCCAGGATCGCCTTCTCCACGTCCGCCACGGTAAACTCCCACTCGTACGCGAGCCCGCTCATGTGAACTGAGGAGCGGTACGTCCCGTACGAGGGGATGGTGGTACCGTTGGCGGCGTAGAGAAGTTGCCGGTAGCAGCGCGCCTGACGACGGAGGACGTTGTTAGGGAAGATGGACAGCGCCGCCCCCGTGTCCACCAGGAAAGGGACATTAGTTTTCCCGCAGCGCAGGAAAAGTCGCTGGTGGGTCGGTAGGGCGTTCTGTTTGATGGTGGAGGTAGGGATGTGTGATGGTGGTGGCAGGTCCTCCGCGAAGGAGACGCGGGGTGGGTTGTTGGGAGGTTTGGCCGGTTTGGGAGGGGTAGGTTTCGGTTTCTCCCCGGGTTGGGTGGTGGCTGGAGGGGGTTGTGCCCTGGAGGCGGGCGGGGAGGTTACGTTCCGTGGTGGGGGAACGGGTGCGGCGGCGTGAGTGGCGGCCGGGAGGGTGTCTGCCCTGTCGGCGGGCGGGGAGGTGACGATTCGTGGTGGGGAAGCGGATGCGGCGGCGTGAGTGGCGGCCGGAGTGTTGGTTGCCCTGGTGGCGGGCGTGGAGGGGTTGTTTCGTTTGTGGTGGGGTGGATTTTTCGGCGGCGCTGCAGGCGCGCCCGGAAGGTTGGCAGCCGTGGCGGCGGCGTAGGAGGGGTAGCGAGGCTTGGTGGTGGTGGTTGTGTGAATGCGGGCGGGGGGGGTATGTGCATGGTCCCCCCCGTGTTGGCGAGGAGGGGGGCCCGCCGGATTTACCGGCGGGCGGCTGCGTTTCCCTGCTTAGGGGCGAAGGAGCAGGGGGGTTGGCACTTGCGGGCCTCCCCACCGAAGTTTACATGATAGAAACAACGGTGGGGGGGGTCCGCAGGGAGGTAGTTGGTAGTGGTGGGGCGGGCCGGTGTGGATGCTGCTGGGGACCGTCCTCTGCGTTGGCGGGGAGGGGATGCGTTGCGGCGCTCGGGTGAGCGCCGGCTGCGGCGGTCGGCGGACGAGTCGCGCCGGCGATCCGCCGACGGGGCTCGACGTTCGTTGAGGGAGGGTGCGCGGCCGCGGTCCCGGGATTGTGTGCGGTCCCGGAACGGCGGGGGGTGGCGCGGTGTGCGCACCTCACCGACGGTGGCCGCAGCGGCCAAGTCGTGTAGAGTGTCTGCGAGCCGTAGGAGGGGTTCGTCGGGGCCGTCGAGATGGCTGGCTAGGGCCATCTGGACGGGGTGGGGAAGGGCACGTAACCAGAACGTGCGGGCGATGTCGGCGGTCATAATACCCTGCAGCTGGTGTCGCAGCCGTCGGTAGAGGTGGGAGGGCTTCTGGTCGCCGAGGTGTTGAGGTTGGGAGAGGGCGGCGACTCGGGCGATCTTCGACGGCTGGTAGGTGCTGATGAGGCGGCTGCGGAGGTCGTCGTACGCAGCGGCGGCGTCGGGGGAGATGTCAGAGGTCTGCAGCAGGATCTCGTAGGGCAGTAACGAGATTATTCGGGAATACCGAGTTTTCTGGCTGCGGATGTTGGCGGCCGAAAACGCTGCGTCAACTTGAAAAAACCAGAGCGCCGGGTCGTGCGTGTAGAAGGGGGGCAGCGACAGAGGGAACGCAGCGGACGCCGTCATGACGTTGGCGGCGGCTGCGGCTGTAGCGGCGGCGGCGGCGGCGGCGTCTGGTGACGCAGAGGTGGGCGGGGAGAGCGTGGAGAAGGGGTTGTCGGCCGATGCGTCGGATGTCGCAGCGGCGGGCGGCTGCAGTGTGGCTGGTCGCAGGAGCGGCGGCGTCGGGGAGTTCGGGTCCATTTCTGTAATTAAAATTCAAAAATTTGGCGTGGTTTTGAATTTTGAAATTTGCAATATCGGCGGGAGCGGTGGTTGAGTTGAGCGTTGGAGTTGAATGTTGAGAGTTGATCTCCGTGCGGTTGAGGGTGGGCCAAAATTGCAAAAATTACTGAACTTTGTGAATTTTAAATTGATTTAAAATGCGGGACACCGAACTGTTTGACTGGGGCGACACATGGGGTGGGAAGGTGGGAAGGAAGAAGGTTGGGTGAACGTCGGGTTCACCACTGTGATGAATTTAAAATTCTCATCACGGTGGCGTGGAAGGAAGGTGAGTGAGTGAATTTAGGTAAAGGATAGAAAAGGAGGAAAAGTCGCAGGCGGCTGTAGTCAACCGAACATCTACGACTTTTGGAGGAGAGAGAGGTGGATGAGGGAATTTCACCTAGGCGGCTGTAGTCAACCGTTCATCTAGGTGAAGGAGAGGAAAGGAGAGGTCCCTTGTCTAGGCGGCTGTATTCAACCGATCATCTAGACAAGGGGGGAAGGAGGAGAGAGGAGAGAGGAGGTGAAATTCCCAGGCGGCTGTATTCAACCGATCATCTGGGAGGTAAGGTAAGAGAGAGAAGAGAGAGCTGGTTAGAGGAAGTGTCGAATGAAGCTTGAGCGCCAGGATCCGGGGTTATATAGTACTTGGGGGCCTCTCCCTCCAGCTCCTTGCTGGGAGCTGGTAGTGGGGCCCCAGGTTGAGTAACCCTGGGTTCTGTCGCCTGTCCCCACTCATATCTTTATTCACGGAGCTTTTAGTTTGGCGTTTGGATATTGGTGAGAACTTAATATGATAGGAGTGTTCCCGGGAGGGACTCACGACACTAGGGTCATCTTGAATACCTTCCTGCTGCAAAATGATGTGGTAACAGCTGAACTGGCGAGAAATATGTGATTTAGGCTATAGAAACGAGAGCAGTTCGCAACCTCATCAAAAACCAGCTGTTTCCTAGTGTTAGCTGAGTCTTTGAGCCGCAAGGTGGATCAGATTTTTTCCTAATTTATTTAGATATAATTATTACTATGATCGTTTGTTTTAAACTTGTTATTGATTAGTTATAGAACACTTCCCTGTTTGTTCACTTTTAATTCATGACATTTCAGTAGTTTCGGGGAGTCGACTTATGGCACAAAAGTTCAACCCATTTTATCAGTAGTCGGCTGGGAGCGTCGATTACTGGAACACCCTTTAAAACCTACTGATTCAATCGACACCACACTATTCTCGTACCTTTTTGCTATAATTTACTCGTAAGTACTTATTCGTACAATATCAATGTATTACATTGTCGCCGGCTATAATGATCACATTTGGACAAGCGAATCTTGATCACTACAACCGGAATTCACTATAAACGACAAAGGAAAAATAACAGCTCTTTTTAAAAAATACCTACCTATGTATTTAAAAAAAATAAATACAGTGATTGTGTTTTGACAAAAGAATATCAAGATTTAGGTAATTATGTATTTATGTGAACCAAACGAAAAGTGCTTCGTCAACCGAGATTTGCTTTCACGCTTACGTTTTCTGTCACTGGGCTCACTACATTTTAATCTTACACGTTGACTGAGGTATACCTAGTTTGACCGATGCCTCTCGCTGAGTCACATTTTCCGGCCGTGCGTCATATTTTGCAAGGATTTCGTTTTTACGCGTAATTGAGAGCGCACATCTCTTTCCACTTGCCGTCGCACGTTGGTTCATCAAACACTGATGGAATACTGGCCTCAGATCCGCAAGGATAAGGCAATAGAGGGACTCAAGAATAGGCGGGAGACTTCTGTTTACTCTCAAACGAATCAACAAGTCAACGTTTACTCGAGTGAATGCAAGCTGCGACTCTTGAGATAAGCGGTACAAAGGCTACCTAGGCATATCAGGCAAACGTTAGGGGTTTTATTCACATTAAAAATTCGGTGGAAAAGAAAAATTTTTCGATCTCTGTGTCCGGAATAGTGATCAAGCAATCCGGCGGAAAATGCCCAGAAAACCCCGTGCAGAGAAATTTCGATCACTATACGCGGCTGATTCTTGTAACCATTATATAGCCGGCGACTACTATATTTCTTATAATATTAATTGTTATAATATATTTTGAACACTAGAATAGTCAATAATTATTTTTTCTTTTTATGTTATTCAAAGCAAGGCTGAGCTGAATCTTCAGTGGTGATAAATACACCCACTGAATACTCACTGAAGACGTAGTATTTTAGTTCCCTTGTTCAAAATAAAAACTTTGATTTGAACAAGGTGTCGACTACTAGTGCAAAAAGTCGTCTCAGAAAAAATGATATTTCAGTCATTACAAATACCTACCTAGTCTTTTAATTTTTTCAGTAGGTACTTGGCGCAATAGAGGTGACCTTTTTCAACCAATTGAAAAAAAGCAGGAATTTCTCTAATAATTATTAAAGACAGAGACAAATAAAAGCGATATCCGCTGAAAATCCGCGAAATTGGAAGGTGTCGACCACTGGTACTTTTACCTTAAAATGTTTTCATAATCTATGTTAGCTTACTATCTGCTAAATATTTCTGCATCATTGCTTGGTAAATCATTTTAAAAATCCTTTATAATACCTAATCATTAAGTCAAACTGTTTGACACCTAACTACCGAGGACCATAGAAGTAGGAATATATCGGTAGTGGATCTGCTCTAACTATTGGTTTATTATTTTCAATAATGAACCATTGGAATCGAGCAAGAAAAAAAAAATTCTTACCCCCCCTCAAAATTTGATGGTTTACGTTTCAAGGTATGTAGAATCCGAAAATGCAATAAAAATATTTCTGTCTGTCCGCCGTACGCCGTACGCCGTACGGGCCACTTTTCTTAGTTACCATGAAAAAAAATTGATGAAATTCGGGTTATAGGTTCCATTCGGGGTCTAGTTGGTCCTCGAAGCTCGACGTTACTGTCAGTCATCTCTAAGGGGTTCAAAATAGGGGTTGAAATGTTCAGAACGCCGTATCTCGAAAACTTTCGAATGAAGGGTATTGTTTTTTTTACGTTATTAAATTTGTCTTGAGCTAAACAATTTTTTGAGACCACCCGGAGCATTGTACCTCCAGCCGTTCATGAGCACCAAAAAGCTTCGTCAACACGATCGTGAATCAAACGGTATAAATCCGGCCGGGATATCATCACTAAGGAGCACCTGATTGTAATCAAGGATGGCTGTATGAAGTCGAGTTGGTTGTTCTGCGATATTATTTCATTTGATAAGTGATGGACTATTGGATTTTGTAGGTAGGTAGGTACTTATGAAACTTGAACAAACGTTGAAGTATTATTGATGGGTAAATTATTAAACAATGGCAAATTATTACACAACGGTGAATTATTACACAACGGTAAATTATGACACCACGGTAAATTATTACACAACGGTGAATTATTACACAACGGCTCATCTACCAAGAAGGGGTTGGATTTTGTTGGTAGGTACTTTTGCAACTTGAACAACCGTTGAAGTATTATTGATGGGTAAATTATTACACAATGGCAAATTATTACACAACGGCAAATTATTGCACAACGGTAAATCACTACACAACGGTAAATTATTACACAACGGTAAATTATTACACAACGGCTCATCTACCAAGAAGGGGCTGGATTTTGTTGGTAGGTACTTTTGCAACTTGTTTTGTTTTGAAGTGAGTCAATTTTCGTTGAAAGTGTACCCAACTGGACCAGTTCTTGGCTAAAGTACGCGTTTATTCGACTTACTTCCGAGTGAGCGACGGAACATGGATGGACAGTCGCGTAGGCGAAAATCAACCAAAAGCACCACCATAGGAGTCCGAAAGCGGTGCCCAACCACTTCGCAGCAGGTCCTTCGAAACTATTGTTGATGAAAATATAAATAGCTACTTGGTAGCCCGTAGATACAAGAGCCCACACGATTCCAATGACGAGAGCGAAGTAAGTTCTTTGATACCCGTTATCTAATTGTCTGGAGGCGATTGTCAGCTGGTAATGGACATCCGACATCAGCAGAAGCTTAGAACCTAATGCTTGAAATAACATGAAAGTTTTGGCTGTCGTGATCATCATACAGTACTTATTCCACAAAGTATGATGGTGCAATAGGGCATTGGAGTGTTAACATACCGGAATTGCGGTGGTTCTCCCCAAAATCTTTAAGAGCTCTGTTCAATGCACTTAGACATCCGACGATTTTCAGTACGAACGCATTGAACTGAAGCACGCACCCGACTAAAAACAAGTGAAATATTCCTATTTTCAATGCGACCAAAACGTCTAATTTCAAATACTGATCCATCAACACAGCGCAGATGCAAATCACCAAAAGGCAAAAACCTAATACATTTTTTGGCTCGTCCTTCTCGATTGAGATGCCGGAAAGTACGGAATATACATCCGAGATGGTTCGCATGTATAGGGACACGTAGTTCCGTCCCAGGATGATGTTTACTAAGCAAAACGGGTACAAGAAACACCTGTAAGCGAAATGAGCAGTTTTCACCAAATTTTTTTGTTTGCTCCATTTTGAATCAGTGTAGCCTATTCTTAAATAAGCTATTCTGATTTCCAAGCATTCTAACATGCCAAGTAGTATTAATGAATAAGCCAACCACGCCCACGAGACAGTGAGGACCCCCAATTTCACTTTGAATGGGAAAGACCCGAAAAATTTGCTCAAGCGGAGCATAGGTCCTAACCAATAGTAAGGTAGATAGAGACAATTCTTAAAAAAAAAAAAAGGAATCCATTAAGGTTCATTTGGCTGAATGAGTGATTGCGTTGATCCCAATCAATACTAACGAGGACATGCGCGTAAAAAACCTGTTAGCTAAAAACCTTTCTATGATGAATGGCGACTTCTAATGTTTCATAACGTTCCAGCTTTGTCCTACTCTATGAAAATACTTGTAATTCTTAGCAGAAAATATACCTATATTGTACAACACGAAGGTTTATGATCGTGTGGTAATTAGAAATTGCTATTAAGTATTAGAAAATACTCGAGAATTCAGTGGCATCTGAATATATTGTTTATGCAAACCTGTTATAGGTAGGTATTTTAATTTTAATCTTGCAATAGGCTATGTGAAAATCTTCGAAACTTCGTCTATCGTCGTGAACGAGGATTTCCTTCGCGAAGGGATTGTTTGGTAGCTACAATTTTATATATTAGCTGTGGGACTGCTGGGTAAGGATGGCACAGTGGGTCCCCGGCCTGATCAGCTGCGTGAGCTCTGGGACTAATTTGTATTCCTTTTCAACCCTCGATGCTAAAATTTGGAATGGAGCTTATGTTCTGTGGGACTACTGGGTGGGCCTCCTGATTCGCTGTGTAGGTAGGCTCCGCGGCTACCGGCCCTAGCTCCTGTCGTATTGCTTCCTACTTTCTGACTAGTATATTAATAATATATCATAAAAACAGTTTATTGGGTAAAGGCCGATAGGCCAATATTACACACCGGTTAGTAGGATTCTATGATAGTCGATCTCTATTCCATACCGATTCACCTACATTATATGTAGTTATTTGGTTCTGAGGTGACAAAGCGTAGTTGGCCTCAATCAGGAAAAACATATAACGCAGATTCAGAGGCATCATAGAAGTAGAGAAACTTCTCCCATGGGGAACTATAATTACTGGCAAAAGCGTCGTTATCGAATGCAATAACGAGCGACACATTTCGAAAAAGCCACATGAGAACTCAACGGTGTAGTCAAAATCAACATGCACTCTTTTCTGAAATTCCCCAAAAATGTATTATGACGAATGATGATGTTAAGGCATGCAGCCAGTTAGAGTACCTGTAGTAGGCTTGGACTTACTTTATGACAGGGATCATCAAAAGCATATCCACAAATAATTATTATATTATTTTTCGTATTTCATTGAAGGCTTTCGACTGGAACATAGATTTAAATGGATATTGAGCTGTTGGAAGTCCAGCGATGTGAGCTTGACGTATTGTTTTCCTACCTTCTTGCTGGTAGATGTACAAGGGAGAGTGAAAGCAGCGAGCAACAACATCCAGTAGACCAGCCAAAATACCTCGTTGAGACCTTTCCAGAAAGAGCGCAGCAGCAGAAGAGAGCAGAGTTCATATAAGCTTTCGGCAGCTGTGTAAGCAGTTGCTGTGAATGTCCACACTACTTCCGAGATTATCACGAAGAATGTGCGGTAGTAGACGTTATTCAGCTCTGCTGATGCCCGCGTCAGTAGGTAATGAACGTCTGTCAGCTGGAGCAGCAAGTGTCCCCTCCGTAAGGCATCCGTGTCGTGTGGCTCTTGAAAAAGTGATGGGGTGACTGTACAAAAGTAGTCTGTACAAAATAAGAGTTATCGAAAGTGCCGTAATGTTTGACGAAATTTGATGCAGCACGGTTGAGGGAATCCAGTTTCTCTGGGGATGAGTAAATCCGGTTAACTTGGGAAACGATGATCGAGCTTGCACACACGGTAAAGTACATAAACCAAAATTTGGACAGTTTGAATCCGTTTCCAGATTCGACCATTGGAAAGATCCAAAATAGCCTGCATATCGCCACACTGGTCCGCTGTGCATTAAATGGAAACATTATGCCACCAGTATGTATGCCTCCATGAATAGTTAAATGTGAATGATGTTTGGCGCACACACCAAGCGTTGCAACAAGTCTGCGTGTACTAAGCTATTACTATAAAATCATTAATGGGTATTTTTACATCTACATCAAGAATCCATTATACTGTTTTCGTTAAAAGATAAAACGAAGGGTCATCGATCAAAAAAAAAATGTCGTATTGATTTCACACAGTCCTTTACGTATTTTTTGTGTAATATATGCCCACCCAATCCAGCAAAGAGGCAATATGGCAAGAGAACTATAATTACAGTGTAATAATTCCAGTCATGCAGCATGAATATATGGGCGAATTTTTTTAAAGTAACGTACGTAGGTACTCGTACTTGAACTAACTAACATTTTCCATGTTGTGCCCACAAATTTCAATACTCTTCTGCTCCAAACGTTCTTCTTACATATTCAAACATTTTCTTTGTACCGAATTACCACCTTCCCCCTTTGTGTTTTAATTTTACTAAATTTATTCAAATGTTGGGTAATTTTTCCTAAGGAAAAACTCAATTAGTGACCTTCATAGTGAACAAATATTTGGGGCCATTGAAATGGTAAACAATAACAAATAGGTATATTTCCGTCTGACGTCACCATTTTATACCATAGGTTAAAAAAAACTAGGAACTTTTGACAGTGTTAGCGAAGTTTGACATGCAAGAACTCAAAGATAAATTTGAATTACGTATACTACTACTCGTATACTAATTACATTTGGTTTTTTTCATCTCTCCCAGAGCACTTACCTTAAAATAGCTCTGGGGTAGCGAAAACAGTCATTTACCGTGAAATGACTCACCCTACATGATGATTAGATATGGAATTAGCACTTGAGCACGTACATAGTGGTTAGGATACATCTATTTTCATATGGTTACGTTAAATATCTCTGTTTCTCTCGCTGATAGAGAAAAAACTAGGTAGAGATATGGTGAGGAAAGCACAAAGTTCACTGATTGTCGTCCTCAAAACAACAACAAAAACATCTCCCATCCTCTTCATATACTGAATCCACTGAAAGGTTTATTCTTACGTTAAACGGGATACGAAGAGGTTCCCCGGCCCAAATTATTTATCGGTTCTCAGTTAATTAGGTGAGTTTGAAAACATCGGGAACCGAAGGCCTTTGTTATCCGCTAGCCGGAAAACTCAAAGTTTAACGGAACGCGAAAAGACATAATTCCTCCGGCCCAGGCCCGAGGTGCAATGTTTGACCCTGTCATTCAGTCCTAAGTTTTAGTATTAATTTGATCGATAGGTGAATTAATCACGCGGTCCGGGCCCAATCACTCAGATCATATTTCAAAAAACTTTACGGGGACCTCCCCCCGCTTCGCTGTACCAGTTTCTCCCGACATTATCCTACATCCTTCGAACCCTTTACTTCTAGCATAGTCCGAGTCGATCATTTAATCACGTTTCCGGGCCATCACCCCCATTAATCCGATCTGATGATCACGCAGTATGCCTGATTGATACTGAGTTTTTCAGCTAATAAATTAATGATGTATTTCAACGTTTTTAAACATTAATTTTCTATAATTAAATAAATATTAGTTTTAGGTCGTATTTTTACAATTTACGTTGGCTTAAAATGTTTGCCCATTTTTTCATATTGCAGAAGATATTTTATAAATTTCTCATATTTTATGCATATTTCAAAAGAATAAATACATATTTCGCATAAAAATCTTATCCATACTTATCACTTATAAATGCTAAATAAGCTATAATTTTCTGCTAAGATAATTATAGTATTGCTCTACAATGAGGAAGTTGCATTTATTTATTTATCTATCCTTCGCTAAATAGGTAGCTAGGTGTGTATCGCAAATTCATCAGTTTCATCGGGAAAGAATTCACTCCGTACCTGATGGTTTACCAAGGCTGTTGTTGACGGTGAATTTCCGAGGGACGACACGCCAAATCCTCCGTATGTGGGAGGCCGGGAGATTAAATCGTTAACAACGTAGATTACACCTTCAGCTCACCCAGCAGCCCATAGCGTTATCTCCCTCGCGAAGTGTCCTCCCTGGTTATTGTTGTATTACAAAAGGAGATTATCCGGAACGGATCAACATGAGGTCTGAGAAATTTGTTTTCCTGGGAGGGGGGGGGGGGGGGGAGGGGGATTTCTGCCGCACGAGATAGAGGGGCGAAAACCCACAATTGAGGTGTATTCTCTGTTCAGAATGTATTGTACAGACGAAGTAACTAACCAAAATAATGCCTAACGACACACCGACTAAATTAAACTAGTAATTCACTGAAATATAGGTAATTAGCAACAGGTTCAGGAAGATTTCGTCCATTGTCCATAATTAGGTAGGTATTCATAGAAAGTACTTATCAACATGTTAAAATTTGAATTTAAAGACAAAATTGTTAAATTCGATCAAATTACTATCTTGAATTCAACTCTCTTGTGTAGCCTCATTAGAGTTGGGCATATCAACCTAAATAATGCCTTAGATGTCTCTCACAAGAGTTGGGCATATCGAACTAACCACTTCACCACCACCACTAACCACTAACCACTTCACTGAATTATAGGTAATTAGCAACAGGGTCAGGAAGATTTCGTCCGCCTGAATAAATGGTTTATTATTATAAACAAATACGTTCATAAGGACGTCTCTTACTACCGAAGGACGTCCTAAAATGACGATTCATTTCAGAATATACTCTGAAAAAGTCGTACCTACCAACTATTGAATATATATATATAGGTAGGGCGGTAAATGTGCCATTGTCCATCATTATGAAGTAGGCATCCATTCATAGAAAGTACTTATCAACATGTTAAAATTTGATTTTAAAGAAAAATAAATTGTTAAATTCGATCAAATTACTGCCTTGAATTCAACTCTCTTGAGTAGTCTCATTAGAGTTATGCATATCAACCTAAATATTGCCTTAAACGTCTCTAAATATTCTCACAAGAGTTAGGCGTATCGAACTAAGCAAAATAATGCCTATCAAAACACCGACCAAAAACCGATTAAACTAGTAATTCACTGAAATATAGGTAATTAGCAACAGGTTCAGAAAGATTTCTTCCGCCTGAATAAATGGTTTATTATAAACAAACACATAAGGACGTCTCTTAATACCGAAGGACGCCCTAAAAATGACGATTCATTCCAGAAATACCTACACTGAAAAAGTCGTATCTACCCACTATTGAATGTAGATACACAGGTAGGGAGTTAGATGTGTCATTTTCCATCATTAGGTTGGTACTTATCGACAGTACTTACCAACTTGTTGAAATTTGATTTTATATAAAAAATAAGTACCTACTTATCAGCTTGTTAAAGTTTGAATGAAGAAAGAACAAACTGTTAAATTCGATCAAATTATTGTCTTGAATTCAACTCTCGTAAGTATTCTCATTAGAGTTAGGCATATCAGGCAATCGGTATTTGTTCCCTGTGTTTCTGCTTGACTTCTCCATCCATTTCCCTCCGTCTTCACTCCAACGCCCACTCCGACTGTTCCTCGAAGCGAACGTAGTGCGTAGACATTCCGTTGAAATACCGACCCAACCGCTTTCTTTGTCTCTAAATTTGTCTTGAATTAGTTATTCATAACGTGAGGGATTAATTGATTATTTTATTATTCTATTCATATTGGACATAGGTAGGTATTCTGCTGAGCTTTCGGATCTTGACGAGAGAATTACGACTCGTATTCAATATTTAGGTCACCCTATTGGTTGACAAGAAGCCACTGGTACGAATTCACTGTTGTACGACATAAATATAATGTTTGACTGAATAATCATCATTAATCCTTCTTCTCTTTATAACCTTTCTCTCGACTAATATTATTCTCCTGTAGGTTATATCAGTTGCTTACTTGACTTTCGCAAGCACTTGTGTGGAATATTAGGTATGTACGTACTTCTTACGGTGAAGAGTATCAATTGGAAGGACTCAGTAAATTTGAACTAAATCACTCGCGTTGAAATCGTGGAAACCCATATCAAAGAACAAAAACGCTGCAAATTATTACACAACGGTTTATTATTTACCTGCATAGATGCCCCTTCTGCGTAGGTCATTGTTTTCTGCGGTGAATACCTACCCTCATGCTCCCCCAGGAAAGTCCTTCACCACCTTCACCATTTACAACAACCCCCCCCCCCCCCCATCACAACAGACACACAGACTTATCTGTGTGTCTGTTGTAATGCGCGGATTCCCCACAAAAATCCCCAAGGAAACTTCGTGAATGAATTGATTGGCTGATTGAAAGCCCAAAATCGCGTAGTGGAACCGACCCGGGTTACAGTTTCATAAAAATGGGAGGGATTCAATAATTGACTATTTGTTGTTATTCATGAAAAATACGGTAAAATTATAAACCGTTCCGTAAGAAACCGTTGTGTAATAACATACCTGTACAGATTGCCCTTCTGAGTAGATCAGTTTTCTGTGGTCAATACCTCCCCCCCCCCCCCCCCCCCAGGAAAGCCCTAAATTGAGTACTGGAGCCGGCCCAGGAATTACGGTTTCATAAAAATGCGCGGGATTCAATAATTCAATAATTAATTGTTTGTTGTTATCCATGAAGCGTAACGATTGTTCAAGATTCAAAAGTACCTATCAACAGAGCCATCATTTTTCAGATGAAATAATATCACAGAACAACCAACTCGACTTCATACAGCCATCCGTGATTATAACCAGGTTCTCCCTAGCAATGATATCTGGGCCGGATTCATACCGTTTAATTCACGATCATGTTGACGAAGCTTTTCGGTGCAAACGAACGGCTGGACGTACAATGCTCCGGGTGGTCTCAAAAAATGCTTTAGTTCACTATCAGTTTAAAAACGTTAAAAAAATCATAGGTACCCTTCTACTGAAAGTTTTCGAGCTACGGCCTTCTGAAAATTTCAACCCCTATTTTTCGCCCCTTAGAGATGACTGACAGTAACGCCGAGCTTCGCGGACCAACTAGACCCCAAGTGGGACCTACAAACCAAATTTCATTAATTTTGGTTCACGGTAACTGAAGTGCGAAGTACGGCGGACTGATAGAAATGTTTTTATTCCATTTTCGGATTCTACGTACCTTGAAAAGGAAACCATGAAGGTTTGAGGGGGGAGTTGACATTTTTGTTTTCATACTCGGTTCCAAAGGTTCATTATTGAAAATAATAAACCAAAACAGCGTTATAGGAAGGTTGTCTATGTCCACAAAGACACGAAACATACACTGGTAATAAGTTAAGTTAATAACTTATTGTTTGTTACTGACTATGGTTTGATCACCGAAACCGGTATAACAGTGTATTTTTCGTGCCTTAGTGGAGATATACCACCTTCCAATAACCCGTTTTATATACTCAGTAAATTTTTACTTTTTATTCTTTTTTCGGTTCCTGCTTGAACTAGAAAGCCCTCTTCTGGTATGTTAGGGGTAAAGCTCGCAATTGGGTAATGATAATAATTAGCCGGATAAAGTTTTATCCTGCTAAGTAACTAGCGTTACCAGCTAGTTACCAGATCCAGCCGTTCTGGCTTTATCCGGATATATATATATATATATATATATATATATATATATATATATATATATATATATATATATATAGATATATATATATACAACAACCGAACAAGGACCGAAGAATGGTCATAACCGATTAATTGCAGGTATCACCTACACTATTTTGTTGGTGATTCTACAAAGCAGCTATATATATATTGTTTCTATTCGTTTGGTTGAGGACACAATTATATCTCTTCTCCTTATCCCACCGTAAAGAGGAAGGACGTCAGGACGACATGAGAAACGACCAGAATTACTTGACCGTGACGAGTGTGGGGAGGTCTCAGCTGACGGGCTGTCATCCTTTTTGACATGAAGCGTATTCCAGTGTAAATAACGTCCCCTACCAGCCTGAGCGCTAAAAGTCTGAGGAAGTCATAACAAGAATGTAGAAATCGGATAGCAGAAACTTCCACGTGGGCTACTGCCTATAGTACACGCCCGGGAACAAGGACCGAAGAATGGTCATAACCGATTAATTGCAGGTATCACCTAGGTACACTATTTTGTTGGTGATTCTACAAAGCAGCGTTTGACCTGCAGCAAAGCCCTCTGTTCAATATTCTGCTCGGCCAAGCGGTAGGTGGTGCTCCGTTGATCAAAACCGCAACCAATTTAATTGGCTGCACAACGCAAACCACAGGATCGAGTGAAATACAGATGGGGCTCCAGCAGTCCCAGGCATGCGAAAGGGGTTTCATAACGATCTGTCAGTCCTGATTGTCACAAGCCATGCTACTCTTGTAGTCCTGTATAATATCGTGGCAATAATTTATTGCTGTCTGGCGTCCTCCATTGGTTGATATTTGATGGTCTAGTTCCGATGTGCCGATCATTTATCATCGCGTTTGTTTTGATGTAGGTATAGTTCCAATCCATTCTACCTGATCAATTTCCCATTGTAAATATGCAATTATATTTCAATGCTTATTATAGGTGCATATGTCTGTAGGTAAGAAAACGAGAAAGTTGGGGAAACTCTTTCTTTGTGTTCAGTATTATTTTCAGATAGGTGGTTAGGTACATCTACTATAAATCTGAAAGAAGCCAAAATTTAGCCGAAGCGAATGATGAGGAGCGAATAATCGAGACAGACCCGCGAAATTCGGGGCGGGTAGCAACCGTGATTGTGACGTCAATATTCAAGACCTGGTGAATTAATTGAAATAATTATGTCTAGATCTCAGATAAATAGTACATCATCTATTATGTTTGAACCTCGTCTTGATAAATAGCTGCGGTGAACCTGTACAGCCTGCAATCCAGGTCGCCCTTGGGGTTCAGCAGTTAACCCTCTCGCGCGTACGTGACCCCGGGCGCAGGAATGCTGGGAAGGTACCGCTTTTATCAACAGATAAAATGCAATGCGAACCTGCTCGACAGGCATTAAAAGGTCGGCACAATTACCATTCGGAAACTTTCACCGGACGAGACAGGAGATGCTGGTCGCGTTCCTACCGGCAGCGGTTGTTCCCCTGTTGGAGTCCAAATGTCATCCACCCGATTATAAGATATGGGAGCTGCTGGAATGTAGATACAGTGACATGTGATGATTTATGGCTCTCGGCTACGTCCGACGATTTCAAGCAGCTAAACAGTCTTGTTTGTGGGAAAACAACTACGAGCGTCCAACGCGAGAAACCACAATTTTTAAAAATTGAACGAATTAATTTAAATTCAAATAATGCAGACGCCAAAACTTCAGTACTCCAAAACAGCACTTATATGCATCATTCAAGTCTGCTACTGTGAAAATTGCATACTACAAAGTGATGTTCTCTTGTTCCACCTTTTCTCCACTCCATGAACTCATTAAAATATTGAATATGCACTTGAGTAGTTCATACTCCGAGCCCAAGAAAAGAAGGCGATATCATGAATATTCGTTGGTAGATCTAGGCAAGAAACTTCTGGAATGTCGAAATTTTTGTCTGGAAGGTGAATGGGGAATAACATAGAAATAATTCCCGATAACAAAATTGTTTTTCATTAGTTCAAGTCATCGACCTAGAAGTCAGATTTTACGTCTTTTCAAATTGTTGACTCAAGCACAAATCTCCCTCTTCTATTGGTTTATTATTCTGTGAATAATACACCTATGTGCTCGTATTTTCCTTTTACGTTTCAAAGTGCGTTGATTCCAAAAATGCAAATGTCCGTACGCTGTATCATACATAATATATCTATCTACTTCATTTTCGGTCTAAAAAATTCGTTCTTTCGTCACACCATTTGGGCTCCATTTGGGCCCTAGTTGTGTCCAGAAACTTTGCAGCCCGGTCGGAATATACCCAAGGGTGTTATGGTGAAAAATTGGTGTAAAAATAGTGTTTTTTGGTGTTTTAGTAACATGAGCTTGTGAGTCACCGTTTTCCATGTTTTTTTTGTTTTTGTTTTTTAACTCGTAGACTTTAGAAGCATGCTATTTATTTGTCGTGAGTTAGAGTGAGTGGTGACCGAGTGAGGTTCTACGTTCAACAATTATTTTCATATCGTGCCTAAAGTTATCGCCTATTTATCTTGCCTAAATATCGCTTATAAATATCTTGCCTAAATATCGCTTATAAATATCTTGCTTAAAGGTATCGCCTACCTAAATTAATATTTTGCCTGAAGGCTCCGCCTATTAATATCGTGCCCATTTTCTTCATTTTTTAGACTGAAAATTGAATCAAATACCACGTCTAGCATACGTAGTGCAGTAATTGTCCAGTTTTGCAATTCACTGACGTTCGAGTTTCAACATATGCATAGAAATGTGAATAATACTGCATTATAAGGCGGATAGAATAGGTGAAGAGATAGATCGTGCAGATGCTAATACATTTTAGATAGCTTGGTAACATAGTTGTTAGACACTCGTTAATAAAAGGTAAGCTCGCTAAAACATTTGTGACAGCAAACGAGACTTGAAACGGAACCGGGTCGGCGAGTTGCGGCGTTTTGACCTTGCTGGCCGACTGCATCAGGACGAGCGGTCTTGCGCAATCGAATTGATGGAACCCGTTATGCAAATGGCCTTGCAGGATCCCTTCATTCACCTCTTGCTCGCTTCTACGCATTGTACTTCGGAAATACCGTGCGATTTTTGTGGCGCATCCTTTTTACCGATCCGCAATTAACAGTAATTTCGTCGTCCTGATTTCGATTTTTCCCATTCATGTCGACGGAAATCGACCACTTCCTACGGATCCGTGGGTTGTACTCGGCGTTTCATTGATAGCGGCTGGTGTTTCCTAAACTGATCTATAGTACGAATACTACGATATAACAAGAGCGGCAGTTGGTGACATATTGATAACTCTTTTAGATTTGCACATATACAGAATATTGTAGTTCCTATCTGTATTATATTATTAGCTAGGGATATGATTCTTATGTATTCACATGTTTTTTTCTGGGCTATGCATCCATGATTTTCAACTAGATGTGTTCATACTAGCACTTTTTCAACCGTTTAACACACTTTGATTTCACATGTTTGCACACATTTCGCTGATAATACATATTTTCTAATATTTTATTGATTTAAACGCATATTTTCAAATATTTAATTAATTAGACTACTATTTTTTAGTTTCAAATGTTTTTCAAAGTTTGAAGATCATCGCCATTTGCGGAGCTCTGTAAACATTATTTTGCATTACGTGTTCATTGCTGAAAACTCATTCTGGCCTTCACACACTGTTTTCTGGTGAGAATTGCCGCGAATTTCACACTCGAATAGACGAATTGACTCGCGTTGATTGGCTAAGTATCTACGTGAGTTTCCGGGTGATGTTTTTTAAAGTATTACCATAATGTATTACCGAACGAACGCTTAAACAAGCTGAGCTGGGAGAGAAACGAGCCTGGACAGGTCACTGACCTTAGGCTTATGTGATAAACAAAGGAACGTTGCATTCATAATTTTACCTGTGGATCTCTCTGTATTATGCAAAATGTGTAAATAAAGGATTTATTTGAAGAAAAAAGTTGTTTAAAATTATTTTTTTATACCTAATTAAATAAATATAATTTTTACGTGATTTCACAATTGATTTTGGTTTCAAAATTTTTACCCGTTTTTATATATTTCAGAAAATATTTTATACATTTCACATATTTTATGTATGTTTCAAAGAAATAAATACATATTTTAGTTACATATTTTGCATGATTAAATACATAAAAATCCTATCCCTAATTATTACCTTCATTATATACTAGCTGAATCGTCGGCGCGTTGCACAGCATAGTATTATTTGAGTTACCTACATTGAAAACGCAATTCTCCTCCAAAGATCACAAATCTAAACCGCATCCTCAAACCACATATATTACTGCCCTCCACATGCACACGAGTATGTAGCAATAACCCGTGGCATTTCTTATTTTGCAACTGCGACGCACCCCTTACCGACTCGTCTAGTAGGAATTCAATTTCTCATTAATCTTCACTGACCTAGCACTTGTTGCATCATCTGACATTTGCATAGAAATCAAATTTACTTTTCGAACAACGAAAGTTAATTATCGCGTGACAGCTTTCCTTATCGATATTCCAACCGGGTACAGTTGTACCTACTGTTTGTGCAACGGTGGTATTTTATCTTTAAATTGAACTTGATGCAACTGGCGGTTCGATCTTCCCACATACTATTGCCGAGAGCTGACTGACTGGCCATGTAACACTTAACGTTCTCGGGCTATCGGGCAACCGGATCGTGTTGTGATTCCAATAGGACAGCCATAGAAATAGCAAGTAGTTGAGCCAAGGAACGAAGTCGGGGTCACCAGACTTTCAATTTGCGCAGCTATGCGAGTTGAGTGCGATTCATCCTACTTCACTACTACTATGTGTCCCCACCAACTAAAGAAGTGGCGACAATTTTCATTATTTTGAGGGAAAACAAGCAAGTTTCCCCACTTTTGACCACGCTGAACACGAATCCAACGAAAAAATAATAATTTCCGCTCCTTCAAATAATTATTGAGTATGTGTGTTCACGTGTGTGTATTTGTGCGAACCGCCATAACTCACTACCCAGTGGTTGAAACTAGCTCAAATTTTGATGGTTAGTTCGGGGTTACGTCCTCGTTGATCCCTTATGAATTTCGTCACATTCGGATCTGTAGTAGACACCGAACCCACATATCTCACAACCCAATGGTCCATTGGCTCAAATTGTGAAGGTAGTTCACAGCTAGGTGCTAGTTGATCCCTTATGAATTTTTGCCGCATTCGGATCAGCAGTGAATAATGTCGCTTCTTAACTTCCCTGGTATTGTTAACTGAACAATTCCCGAATTGTTAATTGAAAAAAAAATCCTCTCTTTCGAACTATCCTAGAAAAATTTCCTTCAAAATACTACCTATTATGAATACAGACAACTAATTCCACCCCATAGCACCAAGACCGTGCCATGTAATCCGTGGATTACTCCAGACCATATGTTTCTCATATGATTTTCGTAATTCCGTTGGGTAATTTTCAAAAAGTCGGGAAAATGAAATTCAAAATTTCCATTAAGGTCAACATGCTCACCTTCTCCATTTAACGTTTTCTGATTTGTTCACCTTGGGTCACATCCTACAGTATTGTGACAAATTGAACTTCGAAAAAGGGTAGTGACATTTCATAATTGGTCAAACGGGGTTGTTATAGTATAAATAATTAAGCATGATACTTGGGACACATTTGGACATTCTACACTACCTCTATTACATCTCACACCTACTTTACATAGAGGTTTCCAATCACTTTATTCCACCGCCAGTATTCTCCATTTACCCCCGAGGTTGTAGAATGGAGGACAACTTTGCAACTGTTGAATGTGCCCCACGGCCGAATGTGCTCTCTACCTTTCTTACTAAGTTATTAATTCCAACCCTGCCGGTTAAGAAGCAGACAAGTAACACAAAGGAAGCATCACAGAGCTACTACGTACAAAGATACCTACAGTTGTGAATTGTTGGAGTGCAGTGTCGGATTTGAAAATATTGATTTTTCTCGTCCCTGCGAGTTCAAGCCATCTAATTATACTACGTCGTATAATTCGATAGTTCAAGCTAATGAACTTGCAACCGCCGATAATACTGTTATGCTTCCAATATAAACTGCTCTTTCTGGAACTTGCTTTCTTTATCTGCTTGGCAGTTTTTCTTAAAACAACTGAATCGACGAAGGGTGCTTGGATATCCCGGTAGGGGCCATCAGGTTTCCTTTAATCTATAATCCCAGACGCGGTGTCGTGTTCAAATTGTCATCCCTCACTCCACAGGTGTTGAGTTTCAAAGAGATTCGTAGAATAAAGCCCAGGCGGGGTCACGTAACGAAAATCTTCTGAGGGGACGGATCAAAGTCACCAGAGCCAGGTAGGTGTCAGAGGGTTCGCGCACAACAAATGATGAGCTTTTGGTGACATTATAATTTTAAAGTTTGAAATATATTTTGTTTAATTGTAAGTGTGTACAACTTCCTCTGTAAACGAAAGGACAACAATAGAACATGTGGTTGTCAATATCTACTAAAAATTAAACTGTTATAGTCGTTAAAATGATCACATCTTCGGCAGTAACAAACAATCGCATTGTAGAGACGTGATATTGCATTGGTCCTAAAAGTGAAAGGAGTTTGATAGTGACTGGTTGTTGAAGTGAAAGGGATCGATGCCGAAGGCAAATCCATCTGGGGAAAATACCAAATAAAAGGGATGAACCAAGCTACGCCAAAATTGAGCCAAATCATGGAATAAAACTTGGAGTAATCAAGTACCTATATCCAAACATTCACCTAAACCATCATTTAGAATTTTTCTAGTTTTTAACTGCTTCCCTTTGGGCATAAATAGGGAACTCAACAAATTTGTCAGATCAACAAGTTTTACAAATCAAAATTGAAGCCATGACTGGATTCTTTTGAATGACGCTCAAAGGTAACATCATTAGTCTTCAGCGAAGGTTGGCGACCAGTGTGGCCAATCTGTACCTCGTCGATTCTTCGAAAATCTGCCCTGATGCTTAATGTTTTTCATCTATGAGAGACGCCTGCGCCAAATTCCTCTTTTGCCTTCCAGCTTTCCCTGCATCACTAGTTGTGGTATTTCTTACATGGTGCTCCGAAGTAGATGACCAACGTATGCACTCTTTCGAACTTCCACGTCGTCAGCAACTCTCAAAGGCAGAATCACCATTACTGTCTCTAAACTCCTTTTCATGCTACTCCATTTTTTCTAACAGTTGACCACAATAATCAGGGGGTTTCTATACTACTCTAGTGAGACAATAATGTTAATTATGGTCCGGATACTACATTAGTTATAAACAATTTTAATGAAAAACTGCATGCATTACCACAATACAACTCTCAGTAGGTAATTACCTAATTAAGGTGATCTGTATGTAGCCAGTAAGAATTGATGTAGCGGCGAGGGGAAGTTTTATATCGCCTGCCCTTCCATACTATATTTTGATATTCTGTTCACCTCTGATATGGATTTTGGACCCTGTCAAATTCGTTCAAACCTTGGCGAGCCCCAGAAATCCGTCGTTTTCGAACAAGACTCGCCGTTGTCTGTAGAACCCCTCCAGATTGACGGGAGTAAATTGGAGCAATAAATCAACGTGCGGTGACTCAGCTCGGGCGAACCAACTGATGAAGTGACGGATGGGACTTTTTCGGCCACATGTTCTGCAGCCGAAGAAGTGAAATATGCCGCAGATGTTCCCCATAAACATCTTCATCAACTTCAGGCGGACGCGGAAACGGTGTCGACTACGGTGGGGGATTAGCTTCCGAGATGGCACCTTTGAAACGGGGCTATTAACACCCTCGCTCCTCACATAAATATTATTCTCCTGTAGAATGATTCTAATATTAAGTTGTTCAACTTCATACATACTTCATGTTGGCTGGGCTGGGAGTTGTTCAACTTCATACTTTTGTCGGTCCTTGTGCAGCTAGAGTGACAGCATTGCTCCTTTTATACTCCGTCTTCCTCTACTTTTAAGAACTGAGAAAATCCTCTAAAACGAGCCAATATGAATTACAGATATGACAGACACTATTTTGTAAGATTCTAGGATACGGGACAAATCGCGACCTGCTAAGGGTGTCTTCGAGGCTTGGGATAAACGACCACCTAACTGGATTGCTCAGGAATTTCCTCTAAAAGGTGGGCAACCCTGCTTTTCCTGTTAAGGTAGAGGCGTCGTCACGCAAACTACAAACTCTTCACCACTAATACACCTTGAAATCATATTTTAATAATCATCGTAGCAACGTAGGTTTGACAAGGAGCATTCAATCGAAATTGGCACATTCGATTGGTTAAACAATGAATAACATTTCGTTTTCATGAGAAGTATATGCTATGAGGGACACGACTTCCTAATGTGTTATCAATTTAATTTCGAAGACAAAAATAAAGGGAAGCCTAGAGGAAGGGGAGCTCTCGAAGGCCCAGGCTAATAAATTCTAACAACGGAACACTCTGTCGCCAGCAATCACGAAAAAAGGTCTGCTCACGCCGAGGAATATAATATAAGACGTGGAGGTGGGGTAAACGTGTCTTGGAATGTAATGATCAGCAAATAGGTCGCCCCCTCGCCATCACATCTTCAACACCCCTCTCCCTTCTTCGAACCCTTTTTCCCCGTTTTCACTGACGGAAGCTGCTGAAGGGGACGTAGTATAACACATTTTTCTGCCTAGACGGAGACAATTCGGAATTGGTATCGACGAGTTTCTCAAGTTGCTTGAGGTATTTTGATCTTACAATGTGAGAACAACTCGTATTACACATTTATTGCGTTTCTATACACATCCCAGTTGTTGCAGCGGCATCTGATTTTTTTAGTGTATTCAGGTTCAAAAGATCATGCTATAACATGTTGAAACAGGGTGCTATCAAGATTAGCTATTCCAAAAATCGTCAAGGTGAGGTGCACAGCTTTATCTGTCGATAACATGATAGCAAATCCACCCAGGAGCAAACTACGTAGGCTACCTACTCACCAGGAAAATGCTATGTACTCAGATGTAGCGTAATAATGATATAAAGCTTCTATAACCGTACCTACCTTGCAGTTACCTACCTAAGTTGCTACTATAAGAGAACCTTTGAACAGTTTTGTAGGTTTACCAAATAATGGATATTGTTAGGTAATTTATTGTTGGTAATTGTTGTGAGATATCGTAGGAAATCTTTGTCCAAGTATGACATATATATACACACACACTGGTACACTGAGAACCACATTTTTAATGGATTCCACAGTAGTGACGAATTGAATGACCCACGTCCATTTATTATCTCTCTCCAACCTCTTGAATGGGTTACGTCATTGACCCCGGTTCATTTGGGCCTCTACTAGAGGGCGAAATGGGTTTCAATTCGGAGGTAGTTGTTAAGAGCCTCATGCACCCCATCAACTGATTGTGGGCGCTCCAAAAGGGCATAAATTCATCAGGAGGTTGCGGGTGGGTGGAGTGTGCGTCATCACCTGTATGTCAGTTTCGTTGAATGGAACAGAGGAACTGAGAGCGTAAAAGTTACATTCATAACAAGTGCTCTACTCAGTTATATTTACAAAACGATCCGCGCGTTGCTCTACTTTGTTGTGCTGCCTCGTTGAGAATTTTAATAATAGAGAGTTGTCGCAACAATTTTCCGAAAAACGCAACTGTAAAACGTAACTCTGTCCTAGGTTGACAAACTCCAACTGTCCAGCGTATGTAAGTTCCATGAGAAAGTTACGTATTCACGTAACTCCGGACATATGTTGAAGTGACGTTTATGTCATAATTTTTCATTGATATATATATTTTCTGTCAAGTTAACCTCTTTTTTGTCATACTAGCTCGTAACATAATTATTCAGTAATAGTAGGTAATTATTCCATTTTGACGGTTTTCTATGAGTTTTGAACAATTTCTAGAAGATCAATCGTGCCCTTTTACTGTACAACCGTACGCACGGCACGGTGAGACCTTGGGCCCTTTGTATAATTTTAAATACCTATAATACTTGCGAAATATAAGGCAATCACCTACCGTGCTTCTGGCTTTCGGATGGCAGTGCTCAAGATGAATTAATAGGTTCGCGAACCACATGAAGTTCAAGCTTCCAAATATACCTGAAGATAACGCAAAATAACGAGAACGCAATCGACGGAAAACCTTCCCGAGGCCGGCTCCTCCTGTCTTTCTACAAAATTCGGGGTGACGCGATAGCGCAGCCATAGAGTTCGAATTTGGTTGTCCGGGAAGAAGTTTACTTATCGAGTGACGTAGTACGTAGTATTGAGGTGCGCGACACGCATCTTTCCAATAGTTAAGTAGTGCTGGACAACGCAAGTCTTGAAAACGCATATCTTAAATAACTCCTGGCCCCGAGTATGGCATTCCAGTGATCACCGCCAAACTGCAATGAAAGTATTAATCTATCCAAATCCAAGTATACATGCCAAACGAGTTACCTCTACAAATCAACCTTGACTAATGCTACTATTAGTTACCTACACCACCTGTTACCAACAATACCAACATACACCACAAGCTCAGTATTAAACATAGGTACTTTCGTGGTATCCTCCCAGAACCACAACCTTGCTATGTGAAATTAAGATCTCGCTAAATAAACCTAGAAGTGGGGACGGAAGTCGCAGGAGAGCTGAGGGACAGCCTGGGGACCCCCACCATCCTCCACCAGCTGGAGGATAGAGGGGGACGGCTCCCAAGCCTATAAAAACTCGCCTCCTTCGCCTTTCTAGCCATTCTACGCTCTCCTCTAGTCGCTGACTACTGTATCTCTCTCCTAGCTCCTCATCTCTCTCATAACCTAAAAGATCCTGGGAATGGTGGTGGTACGCCCATAACCAAACCAGGCACATCCTCCCTCACACCTCTTGTGGTGGATGTCCGCTCATATACATCCATCACAGGTACCTATATAGTAGAGACTAGTGATAGCACAATTGACATGCCTACACTAAGGGGCGTAACTATGTTTGCGCCATGGTTTGTACGGACTGACGGGCATCATCTGTAGGATAACGCAACTCACGAATAAATAAATCTAAATAAACTAGATACTAAGATATACAGTTACTAATTAGATTACATCAGAATAAGCAACAATGTATATTATTTATCTAGCGCTAGAGCACAGCATTACTTGATGATAAGTAGCGCAGTCCTAGGAATTTCAAGCCTATTTTCTACGAAAGCGAAATGTTCCTGTATCAGTATTGTTATTTTTATTATATTATAATTTTATTTAGACACAAACGGGCAAAGCCCAATTACGAACATGTTAATTAGTTATAAAAATATATACCGTACCAGTAGTAGCTTGACATTACGGCTGAAGTGAGTTAATCATCGAATTCCTGCATGGAAACAGCTAAATAAAACAAATGAAAGACAACCAAAATACACTATAAATAGTGTAGAAAAAAAAACGCTGCTAAGTCCTTGTCACATGGGTTTATTACTCTACTGGACATACCTACAGAAATGTTGGCTGTTCATTTATTGTTTCTTTCATGTGAAATAATTGAAATAGCTATTTCTGATGGTTTCCGCCATTTTTGGCCCCTAGAACACGAATTAGGTACGCTCTTTTATTTATTTTTTAAAATATTTTTTCAATTTATCTTTGATCATTGGTAGTGCCATTTAATCGTTTTGATCCACGTGTTGACACTTCTTCTAGTGTAATTATACAAATTGATGGTGATTTCAGACGATTTCCCAGGTTTTTGACTCATAAAAATCAATTTTGGGAGCTGAACATTTGGTAGAACCTCGATTTTCCACTCTTTGGTCAAAATCGACTTCATATATTCGATCTTTTCGTCTCCAAAAACGTGGAAAATGATACCTCAAAAGCTCATATTACTAACATGTTACTAAAAAACAAAAAGTACCTATTTTTATCCACATTTTCACTCATAACACCCCTGGATATATTTCGAAGCTGAAAAGTTTCGGGACACAACTAGGGCCCAAATGGAGCATGTGTGCGAAAGAACGACTTTTTTAGACCGAAAATGAAGCCGGTACACGTGATACGGCGGACGGATATTGAATTTTTGAGATCTACGCACTTTGAAACGTAAAAGAAAAAATTTTGGGGGGGAGTTATAAAAATTTTTTGTTGAGCGAATACGTAGGTGTATTATTCACAGAATAATAAACCAAAAAGGGATTTGAGAGGCCTCAAAACAACATACAACACGCAACATAACAATAACTACAACAATAAAAGGGGGTTCAAATGGTTTTTTGAGGAGGTCAAGCTGGAGGAGAACAGATCCAGATCATGGGACAGAGAAGCAACATAGCTTCTCTGCATTCTCGCTATTGGGCTACTAAGCAGATAGCTGGTGGCCCTGTACGGTACTGATAAAGGAGGTGGTGACGAATGTCGTGTGTTGGGATCCTTATGCCAAACAAGGATAGTAAAGCTGGACTGTCAATGGTTTCATCAAAAAGTTTAGAAACAAAAGTGACATCCAGACAATTATTTACATTGTACAATGAAATGAGTATTATTATCATTATTATTATTATTATTATTATTAGTAGTAGTAGTAGTAGTACTATTAATTTGATCAAATGAACCGTTCGAGGTATCCATGACAGGGACCAGTGCATCAAAATGTTTGAAAATTTTGCGCTGATGCCGAATATACCTACCTCACGTTCCTGTACTTGAAGTCCCAAGCTTATTAGGTGCCTGAAAAATGCGCTGAAAAATCTGCATTTTTCAGCTTCTGAGTTAAAGCACCGTAACAATGATAAAACTTTCTTGGTTCTTCACATTACTACTTCATTTTCCATAATATATAAATATATTTTTTGTGTGTCCTAATATGTAGGTAGTTACCACGTAATACATTCCCATTATATCATTATCGACCTGTAAGTTGACGTTCATTATTCATGTTGGAGTTGAAGCTTGAACGTGTAATAAGTTGGAAATTTTCCTACGTTACACCTGTGGGGTGAAAAGTTGACATCAAACGTTCAGGCTAATTCTGTATCGCTCCAAATAATCAGTGATTTACATGGGACCCGAATGAATTATGCGGTGGCTCTGCGCCGTTCGCATCTTGTTCAACGGGTATTGTGCAGTAGCAATATACTAGGCAATTACCGTTTATTGTTGTTTATGTTTCCAACGCTTTGAGTTTACGTTGCCGGCGGGCGCTCATCGATTTCGCCGGTTATGAGCGGTTGATAACTTTGTAGTGGGGATTGCAGACTGCAACCGTAGGCCACTTTGTAGGAACAAAATAGTTACTTATTCATAAATACAAAGCAAAAAAAAAAAAATACCCTAATAAGTCGAGTTATAGGAAGGTTTTTAATCTAAGATCCGGAGAAAATACGATACTGCAATAGGTACATACAAATATTTTTTCATATTTTTCGATCTGAAAAAAATCTTTATTAATTTCACTCTTGGTGAAAAATTGCGTTCTTACTTTAGTGAGAAAAGGCTGGGAACTATTTCGAGGCTCTTCGAAATATATGGCATTATTAGGTATTTAAAAAAAATGTATGGCATAACGATCGTATTTATGTTATAGACTGTATAAAAAAACCGGCAGTGGCGCCGCAAAATCAAAAGCCTTCTGATTTTGAATGTTGTTTTGAATTTTGGAAAGCTAACTCCATATATTTTGGAGAGCGGACAGACAATGCTCGAGTTAACCACTGGCGACTCTGGTACCGGCGCTTTACACACTTGGCGCCAGTAATAAGGACGCATTTTTGGAATTGTCTTTCTGCAAAATTTATTTCTCTGAATTTGATAGCATTATGGCTCAAGTTCAAGTTGTGTTACTCCACTGTAGTACGTAGGTGGGTACCCAGCGTTTTTTTCGATTCTAGAACTTCCTCCAAACAATCTAAATACATGGTATTTTAATATTGTAACGTAATACGGCATTCTCGAACATTACAGTGCACTGGGGTATGAATGTAAAAATTGGTCTTATCCTTTAATAATTGGTACTGAAGAGATGGAGCGATGGATCTTTTATTGTTCTGGCCTGAAAACGAAACTCACAAAGTGGTTGGTTACGAGTTAGCGGATAACTTTACCGCCGTTTCTCCCGCGTTGTAACCAACTTTATCTTGTAGCGGAGGGCCCCCAAATGTGGTTAGACCGCGGAAAGTTTATGCTGTGTTATGGTGCACGTGGTGTATGTAGAACCCAACTTCAGTCGGTGAGTAAACAGAAAGAAAACTCGACGGCGCGGCGGTTAGGAGGTATTTTCCGTTTCAAGTTCTGCCTCATTTGAATTTCGATGGGCTTGCTGTTCAATAGGGAACTAAAGTCGAACAAATGATGTGATGCAACGAGGTGACACGTCGTGTGTTCGATTCATTTCAATCATGGATGTGACTGTAACATGAACATGAACTAAATCACTCGCGATGAAACCGTGAAAACCAATTTCAAAAAATAAAAACGACTGAAAGGTTTTCTTTTCCACTACCTAATATACGAAAAATACACTGTTATACCGGTTTTGGTGATCAAACCATCGTCACTTTGTTACTGACACTTTCTTTGTCAGTTTGTTACGATGGTTTGATCATCGAAACCGGTATAACTGTTTATTTTTCGTGTATTAGTGGAAATAGATTCCAAAAATGCAATGTCCGTCCGCCGTCTGCCGTATCACGCAGACTGCTTCATTTTGGGTCTAAAAAATTCTTTCTTTAGCACACGGGCTCCACTGGGCCCTAGCTGTGTCCCGAAACTTCGCAGCCCGATCGGAATACACCCAAGGATGCTATGAGTGAAAATGGCTGTAAAAATAGTCATTTTTTGTGTTTTAGTAGCATGAGCTTTTGAGAGATCGTTTTCCATGTTTTTTGGGACGAGAAGACCGAATATGAAATGGATTCTGACCAAAGAGTGAAGAATTGAGGTTGTAACGAAGGTTCAGCTCCCAAAATTCATTGTTTATGAGTCAAAAACCTGGGAAATTGTCTGAAATCACCATAAACTTGTATAATAACACTAGAAGTAGTTTCAACAGGTGAATCAAGACGATTAAATGACACTACCAATGATCAAAGATAATATGAAAAAAAGAAAGAAAAAGGAGCGTACCTAATCGGGTTTTGGGGGCCAAAATTGGTGGAAACCATCAGAAATAGCTATTTCAATTATTTCACATGAACGAAACAGTGAATGAACAGCCAACATTCCTGTAGGTATGTCCAGTAGAATAATAAACCCATGTGACAAGGGCTTTGCAGCGTTTTAATTTTTTGACAAGACTACGAAATTACTTCACGACCGCATTCAACCGTCATTGCATTCTTTGTCCTCGGAATGTTTCAATTAGTGGTAAAAAGGGAACGTGGAGCTATCGCCCTCGATTTATCAGACTTCTCGCCGTTCTCTTTCAAATGGATAAAATTGCTGTTCGTTTCGCAGAAAGTGATAAAATATGTAAAAATAAGTTTTCCGATACTCGTCGTTAATTCTGTATAAATTTAGTCGTTAATGTTTATGAATGGTTCGTGTCGTAAATACTACGCACTTATTTCATACATCGAATAGCGCCGAATCAAGTATGTACTAGTTACTTGATTCAAGTACCACTAGGTACTTGATTCGGCGCTATTTGTCTTTAAAAAACTGGCAAACACTAAGTACTTCATTCGGCGCTATTTTTCTTTCAAAAAACTGGCAACCACTAGGTATGTACTGGATTCGGCGCTGTTTGCTTTCTATAACAACTAGCAGCCACTAGGTACTTGATTCTCCCTATTTGGTGTATGAAATAAGTGCGTAGTATTTACGACACTTAACCATTAATACAAATAGTTGCGACTAAATTTATATTAAACAGAATTAACGACGAGTTTCGGAAAAACAGTTTCGTATTTTTGAATGTCGAAAATTTGAAGCACCTGGTTTCGAGTCCCGTCGGATTTGATTATGATCCGTTATTGATGCTTTCGACCATTGCGAGGGAGACAGGTAACTACAGGGATTACCGTTTCGCAGACGGCAGGTACCTTTGCCGGCACTAGAACTGGATTATGACGATTATTCTCTTCAGAAAGTTTGAAACTGAGTTATTTACGGCAGTCTTTCATTTCGAGTGGTGGGGAATTCTCAAGGGATCACTTGAGAGCTTTTCTTATCATTCAGACGGCTAATGAATGCGTATCCACTAATCACTAATTTTATGGTGCCAATCCGCCATGTTGCTAGTTTTGGTAGGTATTTTGTGAGTTTTTATTAAAATAACTTTGAATCGTGATTAATGATTATTAATTATATATGTCGTGGTATCCTCTGGGAAATACCACTCGATGTACATAGATTGTCCCAAAAAACCGAACCAACGGAGAGACTACGGGCGGACTACGTGACTAAAGTGGCACAGGTCTCCTCTTCCCTCCATTGGTCTATCAACGGTTTCTAATGACCGTCGGAGCACCCCGGAGAAGGGTGGTAGAGCTTCTATAAAACCCGCTCTTCTCACCCGACTCGCCATTCTATGCTCAAACCTCAAGTCGATGACTTCTCTCTCTCTCTCCTCATAACTCTTGAGCTTTCTCATCTAAAAAAACTCGGAGTGGTGGAACTGGTCTGGTGGTGACCGACCTGGTGGAACCGTCGGGGCACATCTCCTAGCGTTTCTAGTGGTGGTAACCTTCCTGGCTTCGCCATAGGTGTAACCTTTCAAACTCTAGTTACCAAAATCTCAACCTTCCCATCTCAACCTCACCTATCCAAGCCAAACCTCAAACCTTTCTATCACCACAATATACTAGCAGGAAAACCCGTTGTACTAAATACAACGGGCTCTAGAGCAATAGGCATCGAAACCACGAAAAATGCGCATTTGATAATGGCAGTTGCACAAATTTCTCATATAGATCCTGTTTCATACGTCATATACCAGTAATACCTCCTCAGAGCGATTAGTCTGACGATGAATGTCATCGCTACCCAGGAATCCCGTTGTGAAAATCTTCTACTCCGCTTCTAACAAAGCATCACCCCAGCCACACATTTTCACGATCTTATTATGAATCACATGGGAGGGTAAGAAACATGAGAGCAACCACCTGCCAACCACGTGATTATTCTGACGATGAAATCACGATCGTCGGGTAAATTCTGAACGGCATGTCCTATAAAAATCGTTTTAGTACTGTTGAAACCGCCGTTTTTCCGATAACACCCATCTGATTCTGGCTTGGGGTAGAAAGTGATCCGCGACATAGGCTTGCGACCGTAGCAACCAAAAGCACGAACTCGGAAGCTGTTGTTAGGGACGGCCAGGAATACGATTCAAGAGAAGATCTGGAGGGTCGAGCGACAGCCTGTAACCTGGCCCTGCACTCGCTGATCACAGTGAACCACCCTCTTGAAAATCCGTTCAGCCGTTTGGCCGTGATGCTCACACAAACTCATGAATTATACTTGCAATAGGATTTGGAAAGTCGGAAGGGTACTGATTCATTTAGTTAAGAAAAGACAGATGAAAAAGACAAATTTCTTTCTGGTCGAGCAGACAGGTCTTGTTTGATCATTACAAATATGGTGACCATTAATGTGATTGAATTTCTTTTCCACCCCGAATTCAAAGGGTTTTACATAACCAAAACAATTACTGCGATTCGAGCAGTTAATTATGAACAGATTTTAAAATTTTCAAGTATGAGAGAAACGCATGAGTCCAACTAAACCCATCAACACAAAACGATGGACTGGAGCCAAAAACTTCGAATTTCCGAGGAATTTTGGAAGAGGGCGCTACTGAATAGAAATTATGGTGTGTTGCGGCAGGTACTTGAAATCAGCGACTTTTTCTTCGACATGGTTCTTGATGAAATGATGGCGAATTTCGATCTGTTTTGTGAGTGATTGGTAGGCAGGATTCTTTACGAGTAGTTGAGAGCTTTGTCGTTGAAGATGACGGTTGAGTTCTCAGCTGCGACTCCCATCGAGCTCGAAAACTGCCGTAGGAAAATTGCCTCATTCGTAGCTTCTCCATGTGCCATTAACCATCCGCATAACCGATACGTCGTTTTTCACCAGAAATGCTTCAATTTGGAGTTTCAAGGTGTTGAAATTCTCCTTACCTAAGACCTGAATCGTATTCGCGCTCATTGTATTCGGAAGGAATTCTGTGATATGAACCAAAGGACCTAAAACATCTTAGAAATATAATATTCACAGAGTAGCTATGCACAGTGTATTCGGAATATCAACTCAATATATTACTTTACTTTTACTTGTTAATTTAATTTTACTTTTCAAACATGTGGTTAGAATTTTGTCATCATGCTTTATCAACGGTAACACTGTAGAAGCATCAAACCGTACTTTCCATTTTGAGATGAGATGATACATGTTTCTCATTTGGGCGAGACTTAAGTGCCTAGTAAACTTTTAATTGAATGTAGAAGTTTTTATGACGTCATTGCCGCCTTTATATGGATACAGCTTGTTTTATATGATCCACGACGTTGAGGTGAGCACATCCATGTTGGCTCAGAACCCACGGAACACATAAAAGAGTGTTGCCGCTACATCTTCCGTGTTCCGTGGCACAGCCCGAGATGTCTGTTTGCTACAATGTAGCGTGGAGGAAGAAGTAGCGGCAATGACGTCATTATTGCTTTCCACGTAATCTTGGAAATTAAACAAAGCTATGTCATTCCGGCGAACCGATTCGATTTTTCTCATTAACAAAAAAAAGGGGGGGGGGGGGGGGATAAGCAATTCTAGAACCAAGGGTAACCCCCGTTCCATCTTCCTCAACTCGCTTAGGTCCCAACAAGGATCCCGGCATCGCCCATCTGGTCTGATTCATTCATTAATCAGTCGCCATGGGAACCGTTCATTAGCCCAATCATCTCTGCCGGCCCGTTTCCCCAACTTATTTGTCCCCCCCCCCCCTCCCATTCTCACCCATCGTCACTGCTCTTATGACTCCGGTTCCAATACTCCTCGCTAGATCAGCTTCGCCCAGAGGTTTTACTGCTGGCGGTTTTTCGCCTCATTTGGGGAAACCGGAGAAAAAAACGTCCATTTCTCTCTCTTGTGCACTTTTAACGAGTTTTCGTTGAAAATACGCTATTGCGATGGAACGTACATACACGTATATTAATTTATATATCATATTTATTTTTCATGTTTACGTGTCATCCCTGACGGTATCTAAACTTGGCTACGAGACAAAAAAAAAATCGTTGACGTGAAAAAATGTTTGTAGTAAAATCAAAAAAAGGTAGAGTTTGAATTTGAAACGTGGCGATTTTCGAAAAAAAGAGTCAAATCTGTGTTTTTTTGGCTCAAAAATTGGTCAAACGCTATAGAAATGGCAAAAAATTGGTATCACCACAAAGAGTGGTATAGAATAGTGGCTCGAGACAGAAAACTATTAGGTAGGTGTAATATCCAATATGTTAAAGTAAAAATAGATCAAAATTGATTTGTGAATAACTTCAAAACTGTCTAAAAGCTGAGTACATTAGGTATTAACAATAGAAGTGGGATTGGTGCCAATTGTGTAATAATGCTTACAAAAACAAATATTTACAATAACGTTAGAGGGTATCCGTTTTTTTTCTTAAAATCTGTGAAAAATGTGTGATAGTGATGTTTTAGTTAATTGAATGGTAGATTGAGTAGGTACCTACGTATGATATAATATAGAAAATTTGCTTATATGGTCATGCTGAATGATGAAATTTGTTGTCCTCAGAATGGGATTCCACACTAAACTCGAAACCAAATGCCCAACTTATTCATTATGAAGTTTGATTGGCTAGGGACAAGTTTTTAAGAGTTTGGGTATCTAACTAGCCGGGTGTATCGAAATGTTGTGTAAGAAAACCAATCATGAACGGTATTTAGATAAAGTACTTATAGATGTTCCTCAAGAAAGATCATACAATTCAGCCTTATATTGCACCCGAAACTTCGAATAATTAATTGAAACTCTAATTCAAACGACTTTCGTTTTGAATAATTATGAAAATTGATTGATGTCCAAGTTCGAGTTGGGTGTTTAAACCTAAGGATAAGGCACCTGGTACCTGGTACCTGGGTTGAAATTTCGTTTAACAAGAATGGTAAACAGAGGTTTTGTTTATTCTTAATATTAATAGAACTCACGGAGAGCTTAAGGTGACGTATAAATATGGAATTTTAAGCATTTGGAAGGGACTGAAAATGGAGTATGAAAATATTGCCAGGACAAAATGGTTCACTAACCCTTCCCACTCATTGCGTCCAACTCGCTAGGAACATAATTATGCGTTGACTGATGAGCGAAATTCAAACTCGTTTTGTTGTTAAACTAAGGACAATTAGGACTGAAACCCAGCGGTGGGCATTTGTAGTTGCTGCATCCTACCCACATCCCTTTTTCATTCTAAACATTATTCATTAGGAACTAACCTGCAGGCCCCAATTTCTGTTCATTATTCACGCCTGGCGTAGATAATCTTTAGCCACCCCTACGCCTTTTTTCCCCTTTTTCGGTTCTCCCAAACATAAATGAATTGTAATGACATTATAGTTTTAAATATATTTCTAAAGTATTTGGTTCTAGGCCTAATATTTTTAATCGCACTGCAATAGTTGGTACAAACTAACATTCCCCCTTGACTCTGTCTATGGCAGTACCTACTCTATGGTAAGCATTTCATAAACAACAAAATGAAAATAAAAAGTTGCCAAACAAACTACATTGTCTGTTTTATGCAAAGTTTTTCAAAATCAATGACATAGAAGTAATTTATTTTCAACACTAAAACACCCTTAAAAATCAAACAAGCTTTGTAGTACAAACCAAAACATAGAACTATTCAATAGATAACGTAAAGTAGGTATGAACCCAAAACACGAAGTATACAAATTGTTTTTAAAACGCTGCAAATTATTTACTTGTATAGTTGCCTCTTCTGCGTAGATCACGGTTTTCTGTGGTCAATACCTTCGTGCTCCCTCCAGAAAGCCCAAAATCGAGCACTGGACCCAGCCGCGCAATTACAGTTTCATACATATTCGGTGGATTCAAGAATTCTATAGTTATTTGTTATTTGTTGTTACTCATGAAGCATAACATTTGTTCAATTTACAAAAGCACCTATTAACAAAATCCAAAATAACCACCATTCTTCATATACAATAATATCACCGATCAACCAAATCGATTTTAATATAAATATACAGCCATCCGTGATACAATCAGGTTGTTCCCTAGCAATGATAATTATCTGGGCCGGATTTATACCGTTTCATTAACGATCATGTTGACGAAGCTTCTCGGTGCGAAATGTAGGACATTATCTACTGTGAACGAACGGCTGGACGAACGAACAATGCTCAGGTGGTCTCAAAAAATTCCCAAGTTCGAGGTCATTTGAAAAACGTAAGACGCTGCAAAGTCCTTGTCACATGATTTATTATTCTACACTGAATACGGCACGATTGGGACCTCAGTGAAGTAGAATACGAAAATGGAATAAACCACGTTGCAATTTATACACAACGGTTTATTATTTACGTGTACAGATGCCTCTTCTGCGGAGATAGTATAATAAACCGTGTAATAATTTACCCAATAATACAACTTTGCAAAATACTTGTTCATTACATAATACTTCAACGCTTGTTCAAGTTGCAAAAGTACGTATCAACAAAATCCAAAAGAGCCATCATGTTTCCGATGGAATAATATCACAGAACAACCAACTCGACTTCTTACAGCCATCCTTGATTATATTCAGGTGCTCCCTAGTGATGATATCTGGGCCGGATTCATACCGTTTAATTCAAGATCACGTTGACGAAGCTTTTCGGTACAAACGAACGGCTGGTCGTACAATGCTACGGGTGGTCTCAAAAAATTCTTTAGTCCAAGATCAATTTAAAAACGTTAAAAAAACCATGCCCTTCTATCGAAAGTTTTCGAGCTACGGCGTTCTGAAAATTTCAACCCCTATTTCTCACCCCTTAGAGATTACTGACAGTAACGCCGAACTTCGCGAACCAACTAGACCCCAAACGGGACCTACAACCAACTTTCATTAATTTCGGTTCATGTTAACTAAGGAAAGTGCTAAGTACGGCGTACGGCGGACAGACAGAAATGAACCTTTGGAATCGAGCATGAAACAAAAGTTTAACCCCTCCCCCCCCTCTCAAAATTTTATGGTTTCCGTTTCAAGGTATGCAGAATCCGAAAATGCAATAAAAAACGCTGCAAATTATTACACTACGGTTTATTATTTACCTGTATAGATCCCCTTCTGCGTAGATCACTGTTTTCTGTGGTCAGTACCCTCGAGCTCCCTCCAGGAAGGCCCTAAATGGAGTACTGGAGACGGCCCGGGAATTAAAGTTTCATACAAACGCGCGGGATTCAATAATTCAGTCATTAATTATTTGCAGTTATTCATGAAGTATAAGGTAAATCATAAACCGTTGTGTAATAATTTACCTATAAGATGCCCCTTATGCGTAGGTAGTATAACAAACCCTTGTGTAATAATTTACTGTTGTGTAATAATTTACCGTTGTGTAATAATTTCCAAGTACCTATCAACAAAATTCTAAAGAGCCATCGTTTTTCAAATGGAATAATATCACAGAACAACCAACTCGACTTCGTACTACCATCCGTGATTATAATCAGGTGCTCCCTGGCAATGATGATCTCGGGCCAATTTCCAATTGCTGCTGCGTCCCTGGTGATGATATCTGGGCTGAATGTATACAATTTGATTCACCCTCCTGTTGATGAAGCCTGTCGGTGCAAACTTCTGGCCCTCACTGTGAAAGAACGGCTGACGCTCAAAAAACTCCCAAGTTCAAGAACTATTTTTAAGACCGTAAAAAAATTCGAGGTATTGGCGTCCTGGAGGTTTCAACCCCTATTTTTCACCCCTTAGAGATGACTGACATTAACGCCGAGCTTCGCGAACCAACTAGACTTCAAATGGGACCTACAAACCAAATTTCATCAATTTTGGTTTATGGTACCTAACTAAGGAAAGAACCGTGCGAAGTACGGTGTACGGCGGATGGACAGAAATTTTTTCATTGAATTTTCGGATTCTGCATACCTTGAAACGGAAATCATCAAATTTTGGCGGGGGGGGGGGGGGGGGGGTTACCTTTTTTTTTAATGCTAGATTCCAAAGGTTCATTATTGAAAATAATAAATCAAAATGATGGATCTTTTGGATATTGTTGATAGGTACTTTTGCAACTTGAACAAAGACATTGAAATATTATTGGGTAAATTATTACACAACGGTAAATTATTACGCAGCAGTTTATTATATTATCTACGTAGAAGGGGCATACAGGTAAATTATTACACAACGATTTATTATTTTATTATTCGCAATATTTATTATTTTATTAAATAATTAATGGTTGAATGATTAAATCCCGCGCATTTGTATGAATCTGTAATTCTGGGGCTGGCTCCAGTAAGTACTCGATTTAGGGCTTTCCTGGGGGGAGCTTGAGGGTATTGATCACAGAAAACAGTGATCTACGCAGAAGGGGCATCTATACAGGTAAATAATAACTTTTTGTGTAATAATTTGCAGGGGTTTTTTAATTCTTTCAAATTTAGGTCTAATGGAGAGCTTTCGAAAATGGTGCTTGTCGTATACTTGTATAATAGATTTAACCAATAAATACGGAGAAAGACGAGTTGTGTGACGCCTCAGGAAAAAGACCAGAACAGTCCCCTCCATCGAGCTCCCAACGACTCTCAACGGCCGCTGACAGACGAGGGACGAGGTGGAGGCACCTTTATATACCGCTCGGCTCGCCCTGCTCTTCATTCGACCGACCGCACTCGTATCCACGACCTCTCTCTCGCTCACCTTCGCCCTCTTTCTGTTTCTCCTACTCATTCGCTTTCCTTCGCATCTGCTGTGGTGATAACCGCGGGGCGTTAGCTCGCCTAAACCTCTCCCTCAGCTACTGCTCACCACAGGAAAAAGCGTGGGATGTGATCTGCCATGTATTGCCCTCCCGCTCCCACACTTGGAAAACTGTGAGAGGGGGATACATACCAGATGACGTCACGCGTTTTTTCTTTAGCTTAGTCCCTCAAAACCTCTCGGATTTCGGAGCTGAAAATTCAGATACAGAGGTTTTTGAGGGTGCTGAATCCGATTCTGAGGTCAAACGCAGCAAATTCCGACCCATGTCCATTCCTCATTCTTTTATTTCATTTTCGGATTCTACCTTGAAACGGAAACCACCAAATTTTGTAGGAATGAGGGGGGGGGGGGGGGATTTATTAGTTTTTTTAATGCTCGATTCCACCAGTTCATTATTGACAATAATAAATCAGATATACAAATTGTTTTTAAAAATTTGTTGTCCTATTTTGGCTCATCAAATTCTACCGCTCTGGGCTAATTCCCTGTAGGCCGCCTGCAATCGGAGCATGCATTCGATATTTTAGTATTTCTCGATTAGGTCAAAGCTTCCATCTCCCATTGTATCGTCATTCGTATTCCCTCAGCCGCTTCCTGGTCCATATCGAGAGGCAACCGCCATAGAGCTATTGATCTTCCCCGAAAAAGATCGCACACTCCCAGTCATATTGCACCCCGAAAGCTTTGGATGGTCCCGCGGGTTATGGCGGGCGGGAGTCGTCACGTGGCGCTCCACCGGCGAATCCCCGAACCACGACCGATCCTCGGGACCTGCGCATGTGTTCCCCCCCCTGAAACTCCCGACTTTCTTGAGTTTCTTCAGTTCGACTGTGCAGAGCTCCGAGTGCGATCGCGTCCGCTGTCTGCCACTCTGCGACCAGACGTAGGCTTGTAGAATTCCTTCCCGTTTCCGCATTTTTCTGCCCGTTTCCACCTCGTTCCCTCCGCACCATCCCCTCAACGCCATAACCGACCCGTCAGACCCACCGATTCGATCATTTCCCACTGTTTTTCTTTAAAAAAAAAAAATTCCAAAATTCGCGCGGCGGTTTTCTCCGTTCGGGGACAAAATTCGCGTGTGAAGTGCCAAAATTGTCGTCCATAAAACGACAATCTAATGGAGCAATTTGTGACAAGTGCTGTGGCCCTTTAACTTAAAAACGGCATAAGCTTGACGTCCCGGGTGGCAAATTCCAGACTCCGTTTTCGACCGAAACCGGTCAATTTTTTCGTTCCATAGCCAAATCCGAAATTTTTATCTACTCTCCCCCATCTTGGAAACGATTTTTCCTCGGAAACTAAAGGAAAATGGATATCCTGCCGAGCGGAAACATCTTCAGGGAGCTGCAAGACATCCACGAGACTGGCTATTTTTCGGCGATACCGTCTCTGGAAGACCACTGGCAGCAGGTAAACTGATAGCTTATCCTTATCACTCGCCTTATCACTTGCTGTGTCTCGTCCTCCCGCGATCACCTCCCCTTATCTATCCGACACAGCTACCTGTCTACACAGCCTACGCTGTAATAGCTTCGAACCTACTATAATTACCTATCATGTTGACGCTTTAATTAACTCCTGCCGCGAGCTCTTTCACGACGATTCAACATTTCCCCTAATTTACGACGAAAAGTACCTACCTGCACGGTATGGAACAGCATCTACAAAGGAAGAAATCCGATTTTACCATCAAATCGTGAGTAGTGACCAATAAAAATTGATGGTAGGTCATTTGGCTCTCGTTTTCTCCGGCGACTAATAACCTTTCTCTCCATAAAACCTATTAATAAATGAAACTTGTTAATTAATCTACCTAATGTGGATATTATTTATGAGGTGCTTGCATTTCGACAATAACAACTTCCACTTCATTAAACTCCTATAAAAATGTAGCACCATTCAATACCTCACCTAATTTTTAAAATTTTTATCAATTTCATAGTTATAATTGTTGTAATAAATTATTGCAACAATGACGGTATGGTTTTATTTTTTTACCGCCTTAATGAAGTTGCATAGGCACTACCGGTGATATTGCTAGTAGGATAGTATTTAAGATGATATTATATTAGAAACCTACCTACCTAATATTTTTCTACCTTTGATCAGTATTTAATGGATAAGTACCCACAGTGATGTGACAGAAGAAAATGTGGAAATCCAATGGAATTTTCATTGAACTCCTATAAAAATGTAGCTGTGTTTTTTTATGCAGTACCTACCTTGCCTAATTCAATTAGCATTTAATTTTGATTAATTTCGTAAATATAATATTGCTTATCCTGCGATGACAAGGTTTTGTTTAGCACCTTGAAAGGTTCGTACTACTTTACGATGATATTCCCAGTAGGCCAGTATGAGATGGTTATATATTTTTCTGCCATTTTTCGTACTTATCTACAGTCATTTGAAAGAAGGAAATGAAAACATCCAGTGGAATTTTCAGTACTCTATAAAAATGTAGCAATATTGTAGCAACCTTGTCTTGTAGTAACCTTGCCTACTTTAATTTTAATTTAATTTTGATTAATTTCACAGCTACCTATTATTGTTATAAATATTGCAAATTCCCATGATGACAAGAATTTTGTAACTGCTTCAGGGTGATATGTTTATTATTTTTTTAAATTTATTTAATGCATAATTACCTGCAGTCATTCGAAAGAAGAAGTTAATGGCAATCCAGTAGGAATTTAGTGGTATCGTCACGTTGTAGCTTCACTACAGCGAACAACAATACCAGCATAGATAGTGCTGGACACATCACATCCTGAATCACGCGTATGAGACCCGAACAAAAACTGTTTATGTTGATGACCTATCTGTTGACAATCTCATTGAGGAAACTTTTGCGCGTACATATTCATTATTTAATTCATCGACGAGTTATTCCTTTATTGGTAATTGGGTGCCGTCGGTACTTCCAGCGCGTGTTTTAATCAATGAAATTATGATGGCTGGCTCAATCACCCATTATTGATTACGTAAGTAGCATCCTTGTTCATTTGAATACATTATAACTTGTAGCCATCGTTGCAACGCTCAATTGATGTTTGTGAGCGCTGTGGTTTCATTTGGTCATCAAAGTACGAATTGTAATTGCTTCATTGAATGAGCTATGAATATACTGGTATTATGTATGTGGCAGAGCGATTAGATTATGCAGTCTGTACCTAACCTTCGTTTTCACGTTCTGATTTTATACATTTCTTTTACCGTGTACGTTTCCTGATTTGCTCAGTTATCGGGCTATGAAAATTAATAACCTAACTTGAGGTGGGATGTATATTATTGCTATTCCAATTGAGAAATGTTACTTATTTATTATGAACAACCTGATCGCTAAGTTTTGAGTTTCATATAAAACTAGGCCTCAATACTAAAACTTGACAACTCGAAATTTGATTTTTTTAAAAAGATAGATAAGTGGTCAAAAAGGTGCCAGTTTGCATGGTTGACTGCTCAATCTGTAGGTAACCGTTATGGTTTTAATTTAGAAATGTTGAAACATGGATAACGTGAATATCGCCTCAAATTCTCATGCTACAGCTTGATTTTTTTCAACCTGTCTAATTGTTGTACAGTTTTTAGAACAAATTTTTGTTGTACATGTTTGTAAAATCAACTGCTACCACTTGACAACTTGAATTATCCAGTTGTAATGCTACTGTAATAAATTCACCTAGCGACCGCTAAGCCTTACGTGAAGTTGAAAGAATCCGGCATGCAACAACTAGGCCTCTTGAAATTTTTTCGGGCTAAGCCCCGATTTCTACCCCACCGAACACCGTTTCCATAAAATCAGCCCCTATCAGAACAATTAGAATTTAGGGGAATTAAAAATCATAATAGGGTTTCTGCCGAATGATAAGCCAAAGAGGTGTGACTTAAAAATTTTGGGGGGAAAAAAACGTCAAACACATTTTTCTTGAAAAAGCTTATTCAGAGTTGTGAGGTTATAATATTGAGGCCACAATTGGCTTGATACACATTCATAATATTCAGTTGTTCATCAAGTTCAGAAATACAGTTCAACATCCTGGAAAAATTTACAATAAACACGTGTATTTTTCCTATTTACGCCTACTGGCACCAGTGGTGGCGCCATATTCTGCTTGGAGAACATTATGCAGTTTTTTGAAGTGTGCCGATATATATATATATATATATAGAAATCCGTGTTTTTCTCAGAAATACCCGTTACGCGTCAGTTCAGGAAATCAATTCCAGAATTCTCTACCAAGTCAGAAATCCGAAGAATATCGTGTCTGAATCCTAGAAGAAACTGCACACCTCGGTACCAAACTCGTATTTCTCTTTGTAGACCCAATAGTGGCACCTGTGGCGCCAAATTGGTGACATTAAATCAAGTAAGGTACACCATTCAGGCACTGAATCAAATTTCTCAAGTCCTTTGACACAAAATTGCGCGACTTCGCGCCACCTGACAACGATAACAGCGAAATCTGTTGGAACCAACGAGTAAACGAGACGAACTAAATCACTCGCGACGAAATCGTGGAAACCCATTTCAAAGAAAAACGGAGTTATTGAAAAATAGTCTATTTCCACTAATACACGAAAAACGCAAAAAACACTGTTATACCGGTTTCGGTGATCAAACCATCGTCAGTAACACACAATAACAAGTTTAACAGTGTTTTTTGCGTTTTTCGTGTATTAGTGGAAATAGACTATTTTTCAATAACTCCGTTTTTCTTTGAGTAAACGAGTATAGGGAATAGCGCCAAAGACGGTTATATGCCCGCAAAGCATACATTATTTTCTATTTATAGAATAAGGTAATTATAAGGTTATTCATCCTAGAAAACGGTCTAATTGGATAATAATATAATTAAAAGACATTACCTAATTTATTGAAGTCTTTATAACTTAAAAAATAGTGTAGGCTTCAACATGAATGAATAATTTCCTTCACAGTAGCCAATACCATTTATCCTCCAGAATAGATTTGAATGGATTCGCTTATTGAGGCAGTCTTTTCCTCCACATGTATTCTCACAAAGTCATTCCTAGTAGCTGATAACGATGTCTAATAATGTAGTAAACTGCATTAAAGGATGATTAACCCCTATAGAAAATAATTTGTGCTTTGCGGGCATAACCCGAACCTGGGCCCTTGAAATTCGTGAAGGACTCAGACGACAAATGCCGCTGGAGCCTCATTGACCCGACTGTTCATAAATATAATATTCCCCTAGTACGTTATACATATACCTGCTCGTATGTATTTATCAATGTTCCCCATTGCTCTGATCACAGTGTGTCCCAGTCAAGACGATCGAGTGACAATTTCTGTCTCAACTGAGGGACAAATGAAAGAGGAAACTGCCTCAAAATGCCTCCTTTATTTTTTGGTCGTGAATTCACAACCACTCGTATGGACCGTCAAATGGTAGAAACTCATGAATTTCCCCTCAGTTAAGACTGATAAATTGTCTGTGGTGCGGGCTATGCGCATGATTTTCAGTGGTATTTTTCATTGATATTGAACAGCTTCAAAGTTGTAAAAAAAGGGGCTCTTCCAGAAAAAAATAATTAGGTAATAAAAAAATCCGAAAAATTATTGCTCGAAAAAAGTATTTTTCATTTAAATTTTTAAATTATGAGTAAAATTGAGATGTTTGAAAAAAAAGCGCACAGACGTATGAATGTGTGCAGCTTCTTATCGGATGGAACACATTTGGGTCTTAGTTGTGCTCCGAAGCTCGGCAGCCTGATCGGAATACACCCAGGGGTGTTATGGGGAAAAATAATAGTAAAAATAGGTGTTTTCGAGGGCTTTACTTTGAGGTTTAGTGAACGTGAGCTTGTGAGGTATCGTTTCCATTGTTCCATTTTATGGTGAGACGACCGAATATGACGCTGATTTTGACCAGAGTGAAGAATTGAGGTTGTAGCGAAGGTTCAGCTCTCAGAATTTTTTTAATGAGTCAGAAACAACACTAGAAGTAGTATCAACAGGTGAATCAAGACAATTAAATGACAGTATCTATGATGAAAGATGATTTGTAAAAAAAAAAAAAAAATAGGCGCCTAATTCGTGTTTTTGGGTGCCAAAATTGGTGGAAACCATCAAAAATAGCTATTTCATATTGCACATGAAAGAAACAATAAATGAACAGACAACATTTCTGTAGGTATTTCCAGTAGAATAGTAAAACCATGTGACAAGGACTTTAGTTTTTCATGTTTCGAAAACCTACTAAAATAACATAATTCATGAATTTTTTCTCTTTTTTCTATTTTCTACGCGCATAGCCCATTGGGGCAGAGCATATCGATAAAACCCTTGGGCGTGATTTCATTCCAGAAGGATTCTCGTTGATCCCTTTATAACCAACATTTAATGGGGGGTAGGTGTAGTTTGTTTCTCTACTCACATCGTAGACACCTGTCGAGAATCTGAAGCGAGACGTAGAGCTGAATTTGTTGTTTCGCACCACTCGTGAATACCTCGTTTAAACGACCGAGCAAATAGGCAGGGAAACCATAACAATCGCCAGAAAAGAAGCGAAACGCGATAAAAAAAAGAAGTCCAAGTATCATATTCGGATAATGACAACATCGTCTGGAGAAGATCCATGGGGCCGTTACCAGGTGATACACTCGTATCGTGTTTTTATGTGTCTTTTAACGGTCTTTCAATGGGTTTTTACTCTCGGGTTTTTTAACTGTGTCGCGTATATACGTAATGTTCGCGCATAAAATCCCGGAGACCTCTTATTATTATGGTGTGTCGGTAAGAGGGTGGTAAATGCGAGAGGAGAAAAAGGTGGTATCGCTTATTATTGTAAAGGATTCTGAGGAGAGCAGCGACAGGATTACGGAGTATTTTCACATTTTGTACCCCCCTTGAGAATATTACGCTGAACTTTGTATAAATGTGACATGAATGACAGTCTCCAGAAAAATGTAAGTATCGTTGCAACTACAAAAACGCTGCAAAGTCCTCGTCACATGCGTTTATTATTCTATTGGACATACTTGCAGAAATTTTGACTGTTCATTTATTGTTTCTTTCACGTGCAATAATTGAAATAACTATTTCTGATCGTTTCCACCAATTTTGGCCCCAAAAGACACAAATTACGCTCTTTTTCTTCTTTTTTTTCTTCAAAATTATTTGATCATTGACAGTGCCATTTAATTGCCTTGATTCCTCTGTTGATACTATTTTTATGTTAAAAATTTATGGTGATTTCAGGCAGTTACCCGGAGCTGAATCTTCGTTAGAACCTCAATTTTCCACCCTTTGGTAAAAATCGACTTCATATTCGGTCTCCTCGTCCCAAAAAAACATGGAAATCGATACCTCAAAAGCTCATGTTTACTAAAACACGAAAAATGCATTTTTTCATACACATTATTTTCACTCATAACACCCTTGGGTATATTCCGATCGGGCTGCAATGTTTCTGAACACAATTAGGACCCAACTGGAGCATGTGTGCGAAAGTGCGAATTTTTTTAACCGAAATTGAAGTAGATATGCATGAGACGGCGGACGGACATTGCATTTTCTGAATCTACGCACCTTGAAACGCAAAAGAAAACAATTTTGAGGGGATGTTATAAAAATATTTTCCTGAGCGAATACATAGGTGTATTATTCACGGAATAATAAACCAAAACGCATTGGATGTACTTACCATTTAAAATAAAATCGTTTGAAAAATAAGGTTATTGTATAACGGAGGCAGAGTCATTTTTGGTGGTTCATCCTCTCTAGTGATTGGTGATCCTTGAGTTGTTTCCAGTGCACTTCTTATAAAACATTTTAAAATAAGTTGTATTTTTATTGCTTTCAAAATGGTTTTTTTAATTTTCATAATCATTCAATTTTGGTGTCTGAGGTTTTGGAGTTACAGTTCTATTGGGTACTGATGATGGTTTACAACCGAAACCGGTCTACAGTTTGTTAGTTTACGTGGAAATAGACTATACTATCTTTATCATGTAGTTTTTTACCTTAAAGAGTACTGAGAGCATGATGATTGCTGCAGACTTGGTAAATGTCGCCACATAATGCCTTAATGCATTGTCAATCGACAATTAAATAATGAATAATCGTTACGACCTAATAATTAATTATTGGTGTAGTATGAATGTCGCTGATTGGACTCGTAGTACTGAGGTGCTGTTTTCAAAGAAACCGCCTTCTAGCAGCCAGTGAACTTTGTGAATAAATTGATTGATTGGTCTCCTCGCCCTAAACAACGTAGAAAACGATACCTCTGAAGCTCACTTTCAATAAAATCTCAACAAAAAACCCCGAAAACCCGAGTTTTACACCCATTTTTCTCCCGTAACACCCCTGGGTATATTCCGTTCGGGCTGCAGTTTTCGGGACACAACTAAGGCCCAAATGTGTGCGAAAGAACCAATTTTTTAGGCCGAAAATTAAGGTAGATATGGATGGTACGGCGGACCGATGGGTGAGCATTTTGGTTTATTATTCTGGAAATAATACACCCATGTACTCGCTCAGCAAACAATTTTTATAACGCCTCCTCAAAATGTTTTGTTTTTCGTTTCAAGGTGCGCTAATTCCAAAAATGCAATGTCCTTCCGCAAAAAATTCGTTCTTTCGCACACATGTTCCATTTAGGCCCTAGTTGTGTCCCGAAACTTTACAGCCCGATCAGAATATACCCAGGGGTGTTATGAGTGAAAAATGGGTGAAGAAAGAGAGTTTTTCGGCGTTCCAGTAGCATGAGCTTGTGAGGTATCGCTCTCCATGGTTTTTAGGTCGAAGAGATCGCCTATGAAGTCGATTTTGACCGAAGAGTGGAAAATTGGGGTTCTAACGAAGTTTCAGCCTTAAATTTACGTTAAAATGTGGTGTAAAATCGTTCTTCCGCACACAGTTTGGGTTCCCATTTGGGTCCTAGTTGTGCTACGAAGCTCGGCAGCCCGAACGGATACACCCAGGGGTGTTATGGGCGAAAAATGGGTGTAAAAGTCGGGTTTTTCGATGTTTTTTGAGGTTTCATTGAACATGAGCTTGTGAGGTATCGTTTTCCGTGTTTTTTAGGGCGAGAAGACCGAACAAAAACTACCGCAAATTTAAAGTGGGGGATCGAAATTATCTGAAAGTCGCCAAATTGGCTCGTGCGGCTGCCTGACTTTTCTGACGAGGCTTAGCGATCTCCAATATGTTGTTGGGGGGGTTGTTTCCCTCAGAAGCCGCTGCAAAGGGCGCGTCGAGCAGTAAACTCCGAAAATAGCTTTTTACTGCGGATTCGTAGGGGAACGCTCTCACAGCACTTTCTTCTGTTACGGTGGAAAAGAAGTTTTTAACCGATTTCCCGAAGGCTAGCGAATGGCTGCCTGGTTGGTACACCTACAGCTACTGGTGATTTTCGATTTCAGTTTTATTATTTAAAAAAAAAAGTTTTTCTCTGTACCAGTTCTCCATTTTATATCACTTTTGGTAGGTTCTGTAATTTCTAGCGATTTTTGACCACCTACAAGTAATTTTAGCGAATTTTCAAAGAAAGTGAAGGTAATGCGATGGGTCCAAAATTTTCAGAACATGAACTTTTGATTTTTTTTTTTTTTTTTAAATGGGCAAATCTTTTTCAGAACATCCGGAATAGACCATTTCCAACCGCTTGGAGCGCCACGGTCGGGTAACCCGCACGTAACCTCCAGTGTCAGGTTTACTTCCTCAACCCATGTCAACATTATTATCTAGTGGACATTCTTCACTACCATTATTCAATTAATAGCAAAATTATTTACTTTGGTGAAACTCTGGTGAAAATACATGAATAATGACAAATTCGTTATTTTTTCTAGTCTTTGGAAGTGAAGTGTAACACACAGAAATCCCGTTACATCCAATCTCAAGTTCTTCATCTATGATTGATCATTGATTCTGAACATTGACTGGGAGATACGGCAGAGGGCAAACTACTTTTTCATTATTATTGCTCCAAGTCTGATAGGTGGTACAAGATCTCCTGGAAACCCTCGTGTTGTTGTATGAAGGAAAATTATTTTTCATTTGCTCCGTGTCTGATGGGTGATACAAGACATCGTGGAAACCCTCGTTGTTGTATGAAGGAAGGTAAGTAATTTTTCTTAAAGTTAATATGTTCAAAATCAATGTGTTAATATATTAACACGGCGAGTTACGGAAGTCGCTAGCTGGAGATACTTCGTTGAAGTGGAACGTACTTTTACACTTGGGACTACTTGTCAACTACAATGGTTCGTCTCAACATGGTAGGCTGAATGGATGTTTGAATTTTATTGGTCTGCCGTGTCAATTGATTTTTCCATATATCTGGTATTCAATTACGGAATTAATTTATCACAAGGTACAATAATGAACCTGGCATGAGCACCCTGGTGAGTGTACCTACTTATTTTCTACTCAAGTAGGTAGTTTCTTATTTCATTCAACTCAAGACCCTTTATGGTACCTTGAAAATTTGTAGGCGTAGGCGTGTTATATATTGACTTTGTCCTTTTACAGAACTTGTTCTCTACCATTTCAATCATCCACAAGAGGTAGGTACTCCGAAAGGTGTCATTTTATGAATTAAGTGAGTTTACAGTTTTTTAACTACCCTACCCTTTTAGAGTGATAAGTTCAGTAGAAGAGTAGTCCACCTAAAAGGTATCATCCTAAATTTTCATAAATTGACTTTGTCCTTTTACAGAACTTGTTCTCTACCATTTCAATCATCCACAAGAGGTACTCCAAAAGTTGTCATTTTATAAATTGCCTGACGTGCTTTTTTTCATCATCTTCTGACCACAACAGAAACGCTTCCCGCAGTTAAAAACAAGGTAAACAAGGCTGCGGGAACTGATAGAACTTCAAACATCTATCAAAACCTGGCCTACCGGCACGCGAGTCGCTATTGCAGTCACCATATACGCAATGAGACATATTTTTTAATCTTTTTTATTTGAAAAAAAAACGAGAAAACAGATTAAAACTTAGCACGTAACCCAAAATAGCAAGTAAACAAACGCAAGGAAGGTGGGTCATGGAAGTAAACCTGATCGATTGGAACCTCCCACTTCACGCATGCATGCCCTCTTGATTTTCTCAATGAAAATGGTCTATTCATTCCCACATTTTTAACAAAAAAAAAATATATACATATAATATATTTATCACTGCAGACGTTATCGGACCTTGGGTGTACACGATAAGAATTCCAAATTTCGCCAAAATATTCGATTCCTAAACAAAAGGATGAGTTCGAAGATGAGCAATTTTCAAAAATTCCAAGGAATATGGTGCGAATTTTCAAAGAAATAGGTTGGGAAATTAAAAGTTTAAACTAATGGTCATTCCTTGCCTAAGTATGCTTTGTAATTTGAATGAACATGGCTACTTGGGGCTTCAACCCAGTACGGGGCCTGACTTGGCACGTTGAGACCAGAGTGGCACGTCGTGCATAAAAATTATGTCAAACATTTTTTTTGGGTGTTTTGAACCAAGAAATTGTGATTTTGATCACTCGATGCAGTCTGAACGTGCTGAAACAATTTGCAATCGATTCAACGGCGTAAGAACATGGTAAACGACACTTCACATGCCCACATATAAAAATATGCATTTTTTTTGGATATCGGACTACAATTTTGTGAATTTGGTCCGCTGGGCGTCTAACCCGGACTGGGACAATTGCAATCGGTTCAGAGCCCCAAGAATCATATTTGACAACACCCCACGCCTATATTGCCAAAAATTCTTTTTGTTTTGATTATTTTTAAACCAAAAATTTGTAAATTGAACCGCTGCGTTGGGTAACGAACTCATTACTGTGGTGGCGGCGGATTTTTCTGCGCAAGAACGAATTTTTGTCATGGAAATTAAGGGACTTATTGTGCGAAATGACACATTTATAATGTGTGCCGAAATATATACAGAAATAGAAAATCTATCATTTGATCACCGATGCATAGAACGGATTTTGGAGGGTTTTCCGGTGCACAGAGAGCATCTCTGAAGTTTTGGAACGAGCCAAATGGCTACATTTTCTTTGAAAAGTCGCTAAAACGACACTTCACTGTTCAGTTTTTTCTAAATTTTTTAAAAATCCAGCAATTAGCCATAGCCCTGAATTAATTTTATTTGCGATTTATATTACTATATATTTTATACAACATATTGATATTTTAAATTAATTTTTTGGTTTATTATTCCGTGAATAATACACCTATGTATTCACTCAGCAAAAAATTTTTATAACACCCCCTCAACATTTTTTCTTTTCCGTTTCAAGGTGCGTAGATTCCAAAAATGCCATGTCCGTCCGCCGTCCGCCATATCACATGTACCGGCTTCATTTTCGGTCTAAAAAAATCGTTCTTTCGCACACATGCTCCATTTGGGCCCTAGTTGTGTCCCGAAACTTTGCAGCCCGATCGGAATATACCCAGGGGTGTTATGAGTGAAAATGTGTGTAAAAATAGGTACTTTTTGCGTTTTAGTGACATGTTAGTAACATGAGCTTTTGAGGTATCGTTTTCCATGTTTTTTGGGACGAGAAGACCAAATATGAAGTCGATTTTGACCAAAGAGTGGAAAATTGAGGTGCTACCAAATGTTCAGCTCCCAAAATTGATTTTTTATGAGTCAAAATCCTGGGAAATGGTCTGAAATCACCATAAATTTGTATAATAACACTAGAAAAAGTGGATCAAGACGATTAAATGGCACTGCCAATGACCAAAGATAATTTGAAAAAAAAAAAAAAAGGAGCGTACCTACCTAACTCGTGTTATGGGGGCCAAAATTGGTGGAAACCACCAGAGATAGCTATTTCAATTATTTTACATGAAAGAAACAATAAATAAACAGCCAACATTCTGTACGTATGTCCAATAGAATAATAAAACCATGTGACAAGGGCTTTGCAGCGTTTTTTGAACCTACTTCTCGAATAAAACAATAAATTGCTTCGTAAACGCACAAACTTCTTGAATGATTCAATTGTTGTTATTTATTGTTATTATGTTTGCATTGTCCGTATTGAGTGATTCTCCGCGTTCTGGATGGTGGACGTGAGTTTCCAATTTTTGTTGGAAAACGTCGCGTCGGAAGTTGTTTGTTTGTTTGTGTGTTTGTGTGCGTCGTTGGAATTTTGTTTGTGCGCTGCGGAAGTTGTGTGCGCGTGGGAAGAGAACTGAGTCGTAATTTCGGCGGAAACTCTCGTTGTTCCCTGAAGTGCGTGGAACATCGACAAAAGAATGTTCCCCCCTCACCGTCCGCCCTACGTCCGCCCCCCTCACCGTCCGTCCGCCTCACCGTCCCATTGCGGATTGCGTAAACACCGGAAGCTCGGGGCAATGGGTCGGAGTCAGGTGGAAGATCGGCGGTCCGGTGGAGTCGGTTGTCGATGCGCCACGAGCGGGCGGGTGGGGAGTGGGAGGGCGAAGTTGCTTCCGGTTTTTCGGGGACGAACGAAGAGCCCTCTCCCGCCCTCGTCATCCCGTCCCGTATTGGAACTGTGGCACTCGGCTTGCGGCACGACAGGTGGGCCGGAGGGGGGTTATGAACTCCTCCTGACCTCCCACCTGAATGGTGAAAAGCTCCCTTTTGTCGTGTCGCCAACCGTCGGCCACCATTGAGCCACCGACATCGTTCACCAACCGCCCACCCGTCGCTCCGCCCGGTATTTCCATTTCCTTCCGACTTTTGAATCTGAACTGTGTGGGAGGAGGAGGTAGGAGGAGGGTGGTGGGGGGGGGGGGGGGGGGTTGTCCCGGCGGACAATCGTCCCGAGTGTTGCGACGTGTTGAATGGAAAACAATTTGATCCTGTTCAGCGGAGGCGGCAAGTCACAGTTCCCCGAAACTTGTAACAAGTTTGTCAAATCAGCTCTCTGATCAGCTGCGTCGAAAATTGAGTTTATTTTTATTCATTGAGCCGACATTTGAGCTCTGTGATCAGTTGTGTCTAATATTGAGCTCATTGATCTGTTGCGTCATATATTTAGCTCTCCAGTCAGCTCAGTCGAAAATTGAGTTTTTGGTTTATTATTTTCAATAATGAACCATTGGAATCGAGCATGAAAACAAAAATTCTAACCCCCCCTCAAAATGATATGGTTTACGTTTCAAGGTACGTAGAATCCGAAAATGCAATAAAAAATTTCTGTCTGTCCGCCGTACGCCGTACTGGCCACTTTTCTTAGTTTCAACAAAATTTATGAAATTCGGGTTATAGGTTCCGTTCGGGGTCTAGTTGGTCCTCGAAGCTCGGCGTTACTGTCAGTCATCTCTAAGGGGTTCAAAAAATTAGGGGTTGAAATTTTCAGAACGCCGTAGCTCAAAAACTTTCGATTGAAGGGTTTGGTTTTTTTTTACGATATTATAAATTTGAATTGAGCTAAACAATTTTTTGAGACCACCCGGAGCATTGTACGTCCAGCCGTTCGTGTGCACCAAAAAGCTTCGTCAACACGATCGTGAATCAAACGGTATAAATCCGGCCCAGATAATCATCACTAGGGAGCACCTGATTATAATCAAGGATGGCTGTATGAAGTCGAGTTGTTTGTTCTACGATATTATTTCATTTGATAAGTGATGGACTATTGGATTTTGTTGGTAGGTTCTTGTGAAACTTGAACAAACGTTGAAGTATTATTGATGGGCAAGTTATTACACAACGGTTCATTATACTTGACCACGAAGGTAGGTATTGACCACAGAAAACAGTGGTCTACGCAGAAGGGGCATCTATTTCACTCCACATCAACACTCAGATTTCATTATTTGCGTTTCTTTTTGCCATTATAGTTACTATTTGTCATCGACAGAATTAAGTATTTTAGCAACATTTAACTCGTGATTTAGGTAGGTACCTAGTAACGAGTACGGGGTTAGGTACTAACCTACGGACGGTCTGCGATCCACATAACATGTATAGAATAGTACATGTATATTATTTAGACGGGTTATCTATACAGAGAGCTGTGATCTGTAACAGAAGGGTATTCTGTACAAAATAATAAACCGTTGTGCAGGGATCTGCAGCGTTTTAAAATTCTTGAGCCGAAATTTGAGCTCTTTGATCAGTTGTGTCTAATATTGAGCTCTTTGATCTGTTGCGTCATATATTTAGGTCTATGGTCAGTTGCGTCGAAAATTGACTTTTTTTTAAATTCGTTGAGTCGAAATTTGACTTTGTGATCAGTTGCCTCTGCACTCGATTTTCTTTTGCGGCTGAGGAGATTTTCTTGGCGGATAAATGTTTACAACAGGATTGTTTGGGGGGTGGGGGGGGGGGGGATAAGGTTTGAAATTCGTATTGGACATAGGTGCCTACAGAAATGTTGGCTGTTCATTTATTGTTTCTTTCATGTGCAATAATTGAGATAGCAGTTCTTGACGGTTTCCGCCAATTGTGTCCCCCAAAAACACGAATTAGGCTCCTATTTTTGACAAATCATCTTTGGTCAATGATGGTGCAATGTAATTGTCTTGATTCACCTGTTCATACTACTTCTAATGTTATTATACAGATTTATGGTGATTTCAGAAAATTGCCCAGGGTTTTGACTCATAAAAAATGAATTTTGGGAGCTGAACCTTCGTTACAACCTCAGTTCTTCACTCTTTGGTCAAAATCAACTTCATATTCGGTCTCCTCTCCCTAAAAACATGGAAAAGCGATACCTCACCACAAGCTCATGTCACTAAAAAACCAAGAAACCACATTTTTACACCGATTTTTCACTCATAACACTCTTGGGTGTATTCCGATCGGGCTGCAAAGTTTCTGGACGCAACTAATACCTACCCAAATGGAGCCTGTATGTGAAAGAAAGGATTTTTTTAGACCGTAATGAAGGTAGATGGATGATACGGCGTAAGGGCATTGCATTTTTGGAATCTAAGCACCTTGAAACGCAAAACAGCAAATGTTGAGGGGGTGTTCCAAAATTTTTTTTGCTGAGCGAATGCGTAGGTAGGCGAATGGCTATTCACAGAATAATAAACCCAAACTGCCTTTCGTACCACCAAAATACGATTTTTTTACCGTTCAAACAAGGGCTGTATGGAAATAACAGAGCTGGCGAAGGAGGCCGTGGATGGCACGAGAGAAAAGACCGACTATCAAGCGGATGCTCCTCGTAAACGATAGCCGCGACGTTTCCAGTCCCCTCCACAGCCGTCTTCAGCGCCTTCTGAGTCAGCTTTCAGGGCCGTCGGCCACATCTGGTATGACAACTGCAACTGGCGTTCGCGGACGTTCCTCTGCAAGTACCGCTTCCTTTCGAGACGAACAACAAATAGTAATGAGACCGGAGACGCAGCCCTTTTCAACAGGCAACCGCGGCACGAAACAGCTTTTTCCATTAAACAAAAAATAAATAAAAGTAAAACCGTGACATTGAGGGTACTTTTTTACATGGTTTTCGAGCGGTCGAAATTCCTCTTTAAGCCATCGGAAGGCGTTTACAAGCAAAACCGCAAATAACGGCCAAACAGTCTATAAAAATCGCTGCAAAGTCTTTGTCACATGGGTTTGTTATTCTATTGGACATAGCTACAGAACTGCTGGCTGTTGATTTATTGTTTCTTTCATGTGCAGTAATTGAAATAGCTGTTTTTGATGGTTTCCACCAATTTTGGCCCCCAAAAACACGAATTAGGGCCCTCAATTTTGTTACAAAAATTATCTTTGATCATTGATAGTGCCAATTAATTGTCTTGATTCGTCTGTTGATACTACTTCTAGTGTTATTATACAAATTATGACGGTGCGATGGTGATTTCAGACCATTTCCCAGGTTTGTGAGTCATAAAAAGTGAATTTGTAACCTTCGTTACAACCTCCATTCATCACTCTTTGGTCAAAATCAACTTCATATTCGGTCTTCTCGCCCTAAAAAACATAGAAAACGTTACCTAACAAGCTCATGTCCACTAAAACCTCAAAAATCCCTCTAAAACCCCGACTTTTACAACCATTTTTCACTTATAACACCCCTGGATGTATTCCGATCGGGCTACCGGGCTTCGGAGCACAACTAGGACCCAAATCGTTTCCCAAATGGGGACCCATGGAAGAACGACGATTTTAGACCAAAATTTAACGTAAATTTAGGGCTGAAACTTCGTTAGAACCTCAATTTTCCACTCTTTGGTAAAAATCGACTTTATAATCGGTTTCCTCTTCCCAAAAAAACATGGAAAACGATACCTCACAAGCTCATGTTACTAAAACACCAAAAAAATCCTATTTTTACACCCATTTCACACTTATAACACTCCTGGGTGTATTCCGATCGGGCTGCAAAGTTTTGGGACACAACTAGGGCCGAAATGGAGCCTCTCTGCGAAAGAAAGAATTTTTTAGACCGAAAATGAAGCCGATATGCATGGTACGGCGTACGGTGTATCTACGCACCTTGAAACGCAAAAGAAAAAATTTTTACGGTGTCTTACAAAATGTTTTTGCTGAGCGAATACATAGGTGTATTATTCACAGAATAATAAACCAAAAACCCGTGGAATGAATCTGTACGATCTTTTACGCATCCCTACGTTCTCGTCTATTTCACCTCACTTCCTGCCTAAACGTATTCGGTTCCTACTTTGAAGACACCGGCTAATCGATTTAGCTGGGCTGTAAGAAATACGAGTTCCACGAGACGTTCAACCCCCTCCCCTTCCCCCCTCACCGCTCTAATTCAAGTGGGAACCCTCATTTAGAATTGCAGATTCAAATTCTACGTGAAATTTCATGAAAAAACGACCCGTCACTTGGAATTTCAAGTTTGCAAAATGTGCAAAAAACGTGAAAAATCGTGATTTTAAAAAAAGTGTTCAGTTATTTATTAAATAATGTGATACGTGGTTTTGGGGTTTTTATTTTTGTAAATCAAGTAGTGATGTAAATAAATGAAGCATTCTTCTTAACACGTTGCCGCATCGAAAGTAATTTCGACCATTCCTGTCTTTGGTATAAACTGAAAAAATTGACGTTTGAAAACAGGCTTTTTCTCACATTTTGCGCGCGTTTTTGCGCCATCCAAAAAGTTGAGTGTTGGGTAATTTCTTCATGAAATTTCACCTTAGAATAAATTAGAATCTGCAATAAAAAATGGAGGTTCGTCTCCCCAGCAGCAGAGGAATTTTTATAACCTAAGTAATCTTGGTTGCCTAGGTTAGCTGTGATTGGTTCCGTTCCATTCCACTTACCTGACTGATGTTTAGTTACCTACCGCTTTGTTGTTATGAAATTTGTTTTATTATTGGTTTATTATTTTCAATAATGAACCATTGGAATCGAGCATGAAAAACAAAATTCTTACCCCCCCTCAAAATTTGATGGTTTACGTTTCAAGGTATGTAGAATCCAAAACTGCAATAAAAATATTTCTGTCTGTCCGCCGTACGCCGTACGCCGTACGGGCCACTTTTCTTAGTTACCATGAAAAAAATTGATGAAATTCGGGTTATAGGTTCCGTTCGGCGTCTAGTTGGTCCTCGAAGCTCGACGTTACTGTGAGTCATCTCTAAGGGGTTCAAAATAGGGGTTGAAATTTTCAAAACGTCTATACCATTTTTTTACGTAAATATTTTTACGGTTTTAAATAGTTCTTGAACTTGCGAGTTTTTTAAGACCATCCGGAGCATCGTACGTCCAGCCGTTCGTTCACAGTAAGGCCCCGAAGTTTGCACCGACAGGCATTTTCGACTCCAGTGTGAATGAAATTGTATACAATTCAAACCAAATCTCGTAACCAGAGACGCGCCCACAATAGGAATTTGTGAATACGGCCAATCATTGGTAGGGATCACCTGATTATATTGGCGGAGTATGAAGTCGAGTTGGTTGTTCTGTGATATTATTTCATTTGAAAAATGATGGCTCTTTTGGAGTTTGTTGGTAGGTAGTGAAACTTGAACAAACGTTGAAGTATTATTGATGGGTAAATTATTACTACGGTAAATCATTACTCAACGGTAAATTATTACACAACGGTTCATTGTACCATCTACGTAGAAGGGGCTGGATTTTGTTGGTAGGTACTTTTGCAACTTTTTTCACTCCTCATCAACAATTTCGTTTCAGAACTTCATTATGTGTGTTTCTTTTTGTTAGGTACTGTTTGTCATCGGCAGAATTATTTTAGCAACATTTAACTCGTGATTTAGGTAGGTACCTAGTAACGAGTACGGGGTTAGGTACTAACCTATGGAGGGTCGGCGATCTACATAATATGCATAGAATAGTACATATTATATTATATAGACGGGTTATCTATACATAGAGCTGTGATCTGTAACAGAAGGGTATTCTATACAAAATAATAAACCGTTGTGCAGGGATTTGCAGCGTTTTATTGTTTTTATCGTTATATTGTATTTCTGGAGTGTGTGATGTAAGCGTAAATGTAATTCATTTCATGGATACCGCTGGCGTGGCAGTTTTTGTTGTTCGTGTTTTATCGTTTTCTAAAAATAGCTGTTAACTGGAATTTTCGTACCTTCATTTTGAAATGTTTGAATCACTGAATTATAACAGCTTTTTATACTCGTGATCGATTTTAAGTCGCGTCAGAATCCAGTGGGGCTGATCATCTTTGTCTCAGTTATATACGTAGTTCATCAATCATTAATGACTCACACGATTGAGAAACATCCTATCGGTAGTAGACCTTTCTCTCCTGTAATCAGAGGCGTTGTTAAGTGAGCAAGGCCTCGGCTGTCATGTTGGCTGATGATCTACAGGACAGGATATCACAAGTACCTGAGTTATCGGGGGAATAGGGTGGTATGAATATAGCGGTATTTGTTGTTGAAGAACACCTTCATGAACATTGAAAAACGATATTTTTTCGGCAGAAGAGCTAATATGTAATTCGAGAGGCCTATAAGTGGTAATCAATGCTACTGTAAACAAAGCATGCAGAAAAAGCGAAAATTCACCGGTAAATCTTGAGATTTTCCAATGAGGTTGATGAATATCAAGAATATCTCGATCAACGTGAAGGAAACATGTAACATAAATGAAAAAGTGTTGAACCTAAGGATGGGTTCAGAATGCCCTGAAATGTATTTGTAACGAAAACTTGCCATAAATAGATAAAAGTACCTTCTACTATTGTAGATATCTACATCAGTAAACTTAAATTTGTGGGAAAAGCGTAGATTCACCGGTAAAATTAGAGATTTTCAAATGAGGTTGTTGGATACATATATCAAGAATATCTCTATGAACGTGAAGGAAAAATGTGACATGAAAAAAATGGAAAACGTAAAACTTGGCAAAAATCCATGTAAGTACAGCCTACTACTGTGAACGTAAAGTTTGTGGAAAAAGCGAAGATGCACCTGTAAAATTTGAGATTTTCTCAATGAGGCTAATGGATACATATCGAGAAACTATCTCGGTTAACGTGAAAACGTAAATGAAAAAATGAAAAAGGTTGAAACTAGGGTTGGGTTTAGAATGTCCTGAAACGGATTTTTAACGAAAAACTTCCCACGTATTGATGTGCTCAGTAGAAATTTAGGATTGTCTTCGGAAAATCAATAAAAAATGAAATTGTCATCCTTGGATTGTGTCCAGTCATCCTTGGACAGACCTCAAGTCACTGGGTAAAACTAGAGGAAATCTCTCAGGAGGATCCCCTTCTATTCCCCCCCCCCCCCCATCACTACCACTCACCAGCCTAACCCACCAACTGCCTTTTGGGGAATGGGAATTCAATAAACCCCCCTCTTCTCTGTAGGTACACGGGTCACGTTCCTCGAGAACCCATCTCTGTCTCTCTACATCCCTTCATTTCGCCATCCGAAAAAAAAGGGAGGGAGAAAGAAAAAGTTTCCCCTGCTCCTCCACACCAGAGCGTTTTAGATGAAAACCCCACGAGCCATCTTCGTGCGATGCTTGGGAGTTAGGCTGCCCCTTGTCAGGGTGTGCTGGAGACGAGGAATGAGCGACGTCATCCGTATTAATACTGTTGTTCAGTACCTGGTCTGTTTTAGGGTTATATTGGGAAATTAATGTGCAGTTTTTGCGGTTTTGATGAATCTCTTTGATGAACCATTTGAGGAAAAACCTCTATAATTTAGGAAAATAATATAGCGTGTGGCCCCTGAATTGAAGGAGCCAAAACAAGAAATTTCGTTACTTGTTTGTATTTATTACCTTTTAATCATTAGTTAACTCAGTCCGATGCTGTTTGCATTATTTCTGAACGATTTTGTGGATAGTTTGCCCTGTGGAGTCGCTGTTGGGAGTGAAACCGTCAGTGCTGTGATGTATGCCGATGACGTCGTGATTTTGGCAGAGCGTGTCACTGACCTTCAAAGCAACATTAGCCGCCTTGGAAGATACTGTGATAGATGGGGGCTGGATGTGAACCTGTCGAAGTCGGACATCATGGTGTTTCACAAAGGTGGACGGCTGGCGGAGGAGGAACATTGGACATTCCGTGGTGAACCTGTTGATCTGGTGGAGTCACTCAAGTATTTGGTAACCACGCTCACCTCCAGACTGTCTTACATCAGCCACTTGAAGGACAAGCCGCAGCAGCGAAAGTAGGCATGAACTGTATGTATTAGATCAGTACTTCTTCAGATGAGTACACCATCGAGTGTGAAAGAAAACGCGTTCAAGGCTGTTTTGCGCGTAACAAGGTGCTTTGTTATGGGGTTCAGATTTGGTGTGGGATGCTATAAACTGGTCGATCAAGTTCATTATACCTTGTTATACGCATATTTGGGCTACCAAAGAACAGCCCAAACTACTTCATTCATCTGGAGACTAGATTGGAACCCATATTCTGCCATACGTTGTCTCTGCACTGCGCGTACGTGGTGAGAGCCCTGAAAGCTGCCCAGGTGTCGTTATGCGTGGCGGAGGAGACCATCCGAGCCAGATGCTCATGGAGCCTTGCGAGGACTCGCTGAAGGTAGAGGATGTCCGTTGGACCTAGGACTGGATGACGTTGGCATGTTGAGGTCTTAGTTGGATGCTCTCATCAGGTGCGTTCGGCCTGGTTCGGGAAGACGGTGGCCGGAGGGCAAGAGTCCAGATGCCGGATCCACGTGAACTTGGACTTCGGTGTCAGACCTGGTGACCTCTTCGTCGAGCGTCAGCGGTTTCCTTTTAGGGTTCTGAGGTGGGTTTTGAGGTTCAGCGGCTCCTTGATTTCCCTCAACTGTATGCCGTATAAACAGCCTGATGACTCAAAATCAACATCCGCATTGTGCAACTTGGGAGTCCCAGACTACGATGTTCATTTCCTCGCAATTTGCCCAGTACTTTCAGAGGGTTCGCTTCTTCGGGAGGGCAGAGCTTGGCGAGAAGGAAGTTGAACGGCGGAGACTGGTTTGCCGTAGCAAGATATGGGAGCATGGCTACCAAATACCGAGGATGACTATAAGCGAATTCAGCTGGTGAATACCTACAGCTAGATCCCTCATTCTGCCACACCGTCACATTCTTGCTCAGTTATTTCTTCATATATTCTATACTCTTCACACTTCATCATTTCTTCGTATATTTTATTCGGCAAGAACTGTTATTTTTGGCTCAACTCATCCCTGCAGACAGACTTCTAGTCTACAGCTGTGCGGATGTATTTTATTAGCATAATTACGTAATTTGTTGATATATATAAAACAATAAACATGTTTATTCATTCATTCATTCATAAGATATATGCTTATTCATAAGATATATGCTCTCTATAAGGAAGATGCTTGGGCTATTTGGCGCTGGTCTGCTCGAGATGCAAAGTGCTGTGGGAGCCCCGATTCGATTCACGGCTAAGATGCAAACTTTTCTCAGAGAGATAGAGCAAAGACAGCTGGGAATCATCGTGTAAAGTATCAGTATAAATGCTTCCTGTGATACCTAAAACGGTTAATACAAAAATAAAGTAGCCTTTACATAAGATAGTTTGAAAAATTCTAAAAGTTTTCAAAATTGAAGTTTCAAAAATCGAAAACATTTCCTATAAATATTCCTAGGTTGAAAATCCTAGGTACCTGCATCAGTTCGTAAATTCGCTCACTACGTCATGCTGCATGAGGCGAAGTTCTTAATTACACAGCTGTGAGAATACAACGCCTGATGTTTCTCTGTCCAGATGGGTTCTCTTGAACTCATCCACAGAGCAAGCACGCATCGTTGTCCTGAGTCCTGTGTTATGATCAAACAAGCGTTATTATTATTTCTCATAATATTAATTTTCGCCGGAAGGTATTGTAAAATATTACGGACATATTTATGAAGTGCAAACGTTTTTGCGTGAGTTCCGTGAACAGTTTGTGTTATTGAACACTAGGTACTGTATTAATAAAAATCCTTCTAAAAATTTGATGCATTAAACTAAGTAGGTACAATCGGTTGTTGTAAAGTTATCCGTGAAAAGCTCGTTTGGCACCGGGTGGCTGTAGCACGAGCAAAATAACAACAAATATTAGTTTTATATTTGTGGTGGCTGGTGAAAAACAAATAATAACTTTCAACGAACAAAGTGAATCAAATCTATTTGTAAGAAATATTTAATAAATCCGAAGTGTTTAGAAATTCACTCGCCCTGATTTCCTTGTTACGAGAGTCAGTTCTCATATATTAAAAGTGTATCCATAATATTTTGTTCCCTCCACGAGAACGTTTTGAGTTAATTTTAAGCGGCTGTTGAATAATTTTTTTTCTTCAACAGAATCAAATATTAAGATGGTGTCTTGCAAAACTAAAATGTGATTCGTGTTATCCGGTATCACTCCGATCTTTGAAATATTATTCTTACGCTATTCATCCATATTATACTCGAGGTTGTTCCAGAGTAGAATAATACCTTATCAAATGGGCCTGCATCGTGGGAAAAAACCTATTTTTTCAATTATCCTTATATATAAATAATAGGTATATAAATGTATGTATATATATATATATATATACCTATATACCTATTATACAAACCGAAGGATGAGTTCGAAGATGAGTTCAAAAATTCTATGGGGGTCATTAAGGGTCAAAATCGGTAAAAATGGCAAAAATTGCGAACAGTTGATATAAAATCACTGAAAGTGGTGTGGAAGTGTGATTAACGACAGAAAAACACAATTCCATTTGCAGTTGTTTTTCATACAGAATAAAATCTGGAGTTTTGAGGGTCAACAATAAATTATTGTTGTTAAGGGCAAAAATCAATATTAATTCACCTGATGTTGTGTGGGATGGTGAATCACGACGGAGGGATTGCTTCGGTGATGAAAATAGTTTTATCAAAAAAGAGTAGGCCAAATTTGACTTTACAATGGTAAAAAATCAGTAAAAATGGCTAAAAAGGTTAATTTTACGTAAAGCGGTATGGTTTCTCGCTGTATCATCTTTTTACACAATAGCACGAATATTTCTTTGAAAATTCGCTGTTATAGCCATGCTGCATGACTGGATTTTTTTTTTTCTTTTTTCTTTTTTTTCTTCCTAGTTTCGATTCTGAGACATAGTATTCATTATTGTTCACTATGGCTATCCTACTGCTTGACCTGTGAACAGGTACGAGGTTCAGTGCTATTTCTACTCAGTGGTATAGTTCGAGTAATATAAAGATTCATTTATCAAGGAAATTTGACTTACCTATTGTTGTTATTTCGTTGTTAAAATTGTGTCTTTGGTGGAATAAATTTAATTTTCATTTCATTTCATATAATTTGACTCCTATCTTTTTCGTTTTGCGTGTAAAGTTCAAGTAAATAAAGTGTTCCATTCCGGTGGCGATTGTTTCACTGTTAATGGGGGCCCCTCGAGACTTTTCCTCAAGACCTCTCGCGCGAAGGCACTGAAAGTGACACGAGGTAAAGTCAGCCACCCTCTGGGTGCCTCTTCTTTTTCACTTCCAGTATCCCACACACACCCGCACTCACTTACCTACGCACACCATCGGAGGACAGAGCCAGCCTCACTATTCACAACACTGTGAAAAAAAAGAACGACGTTTCTGGTTACAAGATGAGCCAAGGGGGATATACGACACCAGCGCTGGGTAGTCGGGGTGGGGAGTCAGCTTGACTACTTGCACTCGAGCGTTAGTGGTTGGAGAGGGCGTGTGTGTGTTCATGTGTGCGTCGTTGGGTGCTTTCGAGCAGGAAAACAGCATCCTGTCATGTGAGGGTCTTCTCTAGCTACTGCTCGAATGCACTTTCTGGACTTTTGTTCCGTTCAAGTCGAACCTCGGTAATCCGAACTAATCTGGTTGTTTGATACGCATTTCTGCACCAAGTTTCGAACTGTACAGAAACAGGACTGTATCCTGTTGAGGCAAATACGAAGGAAGCAGAGGCATTGCGTCCATAAGGCCACTTGGGCCACTGCCCCGGCACCCAAAACCACTAGGAGTAAAAAAAAACTCCAACCATTGTTCATTTGGAATTTGAATTTCCCTCCGCACACTCGCTACACCTACCTAGCATTTTTCACAAAGTTCAACAGCGACTCGCCAGATTTCTCGGGCTATGGATATTCAGTATTCTAGTAGAGCATCCATGGTGGTTCCTTCATGTTAGCTCCATAGACCAAGCATGTTATCGGAATAAAGCGACAGTAATCGATGTCCTGCAATCGATATCGAAACCTGGGCTCCTAAAACTGGCAGGTAGGTCCTGGGACCTAGTGTTCTCATGGCAACGGAGAAAAGTGGCCCGTCCGCGCATGCTGAGTCCAGTAAACATTTTGTTTGCCACGCCCACTTTGGGCCACGGTTCCCAGAATCTGATTTCCACCCCAAAATCGTTCCTTTTCACAATCGATTCGATCCCTTCGATTCAATTTTTTGCATAAAATTTTGTGCGTTTTGCGTTCGGTCCGGTTCCGATGACGGATCTGTATTTGTGGTACCTACGTGCGTTTTGTTCTGTTTCCTGTTTGTGGTTTGTCGATTGATCAGCGACGCAACAGACACATAACTACTTAGCTTCTAGTCAACAGCTTCTCCTTAGGTAGGTACCGGCCGACGGGTTTTGTTGTATTTTAGTTTACTATAATTTTGTAACACATGAATTCGATGGCTAATTTGCAGTAGAAATTGTCGACGTTTTCGTACGACGATTGAGTGTTGATTAAAAGAGATAAGCTCTGCTGAATATCACTCAGTCAGTAAACAAGGGAAGGGTGTTGTTGCGTTGGGGTATTTTTTATACAAATCTGTTGGTTTTGTGTTCTGGTTTGGTGCCCTACCGTTTTCAAAGCCCTCGCGCAACGTTTTCAAGCACAAGCGCTACAGTAGGACCCCTCCAACCAAAGAAGATATAGCATAAGTTGAGAAGACAGAACACCAAATAACCCGTCCCCCTTTCCCAGGTAATTTCTCTGATAGGTACAAACTTGGGAACAATAGGTTTGGGTAAACTTGTACGGAAACGCGAAATGTGAGATTATATGATTGTTAAAATACTACATAACGTGAAACATGTTTCTCAGCTGAATAACCTGGCAAGCCAATTTTGTTGGTTTATTATTTTTCAGTAATGAAACTTTGGAATCGAGCATGAAACAAAAATGTAACCCTCCTTCAAAATTTGATGGTTTTCGTTTCAAGGTATTATGAAGAATAAGCTGTAAATTATTACAAATCGTTTATTATTTATCTATACTTCACTGCATAGATCTGCGTAGATTACTGTTTTCTCTGGTCAATACCTCAGAAACACCCAGTAACACCGAGCTTCACGGACGAACAAGACCCCAAACGGGACCTGCAAACCAAATTTCATTAATTTTGGTTCATGGTAACTAAGGAAAGTGCGAAGTACGACGGACGGACAGAAATTTTTTTATTCCACTTCCCGATTCTGCGTACCTTGAAACGGAAACCGTCAAATTTTGAGGGGGTTTAACTTTTCTTAAATACTCGATTCCAATATTGAAAATAATAAACCAAAATATCTGTCCGTATACTTCGCACTCTCCTCAGTTAACACGAACGAAATTTTGGTTTGTAGATTCCGTTTGGAGGTCTAGTTGGTCTTCGAAGTTCGGCGTTACTGTCATTCATCTCTAAGGGTTGGAAAATAGGGGTTGAAGTTTTCCGAACGCCCTAGCTCGAAAATTTCTATAGGAGTTTCTATAGGGATTTCTATAGGGTTTTTTTGACGTTTTTGAATTGCGCTCATTGAGCTCGAACTAAAGTATTTTTGAGGCCACCCGGAGCATTGTACGGAGCATTGTAAACTTTGTCAACATGATCGTGAATGAAACTGTATAAATCCGGCCCAGATAATCACAGATGGCTTTTGGATTTTGTAACTTGAACAAAAGTTATGCTTAATGAATAACGACAAATAATTAATTACTGAATTATTGAGTCCCGCACGTTTTTATAAAAATGTAATTCCCGGGCCGGTTCCAGTACTCGATTTAGGGCTTTCCGGGGGGGAGCATGAGGGTAGGTACTGACCACAGAAAACAGTGATCTACGCAGAAGAGGCATCTATACAGGTAAATAATAAACCGTTGTGATAATAATTCCAGCGTTTCTCGATTCGCTGCCTTCCTACCGATTTGAGAGCTGATTCGTCAGTCGGTCATCTGACGAGAAAAAAATATCTGACTGTGACCAAACTTCAAATTCTGCGTTTGCAACTTTTTCATTTTTTAAAAATTAGGTAATGGAAGTAAGAGTTTGTTGTGAAATACCCTGTAGAATCCGAATCAAGTAAAAAATTGATGGGCTTCCCAACTAAAACAAGGTGGGGAATTTGTCCTTAGAATTGCACGATTGACAGCTATTTGTCCAAGTATCTCTCTGGGTTGTCCTCTACTTGAAATCGAATAAAGTTATCTCTAAATTCTAGCTTCAGAGAGATACAACTCCGAAGCGATTTTACTAACAAACTAAGATCCCACGGATGCGAACGTCCAGAAACAACCAACACTCTTATCTCTGAAACATGAATATTTCATTTGTTTGAAAATAGAGTTTTTATTGCACCATTTGGCGGCACATTTTTGTAAATAATCTTTCGGAGAAAGGATGAATGGTCGGGCAATGACAAGAGGAGATTATAGAATTTATTTTATTTTTTTTTGTGACTAATCGGATGGTGGGGCCCCCAGAAAGGAAAAAAAAGCTTTGGATCCGAGTAAAAAGCGGGTGCTCGTCCGTGACCTTTTCTCCCGGCCAGAATAATAATCTCCCAGTCCTTCCGAAGGATGGGAAGAAAACTACAAGAAGAATATCACAGAAGAAGGAACGGAAATAACAGGGGAAAAAAGAAGAAGAAAAAAGAGCTAGAATATTAATGAAAGGGAATCAACGGCTACTTTGAAGTTTCAAACTTGGGATTTGCGAATTCTTTCAAATTCAACGAAATAAATTAAACGGAAGGGAGGGGGGGGTCATAGCTGAGTTTCCTGGTCCCAAGAAAGGGCGTTTTTCTGCCTCCTCGTTCTCTGTATTTTAATGCAGTCGTATAAAGTAGAGGAAATGCGGCAAAGGTTCGAACCAAAGTGGCATTTTACCGTATTTGCATACTGGGCTCATTTAAGAGAAGTCCGGCGGTATTTTATTCTCGAAGATTTACCTGGGGAGCCACCTGATACTTCTGAGCCTCTTTATAGGAACCAAAATCGTGTAATGGCAATGTTCCATACCCGCTTTACGTAGGAAGGTATTTATAATAGTATGTTTCGTGTAAAATACAAGTTGAGAAACGAAGTCGCTCGATTTTACGGCAAGTTATCGTCCCGTACCCAACTTATTTTCCTGAGGAGGGTTTTTTTTTCTTTGAGACGATAAAAGAAGCAATTCCTTATTATTTTTAGGCGCAGAATCTGAACCTGAAATCAAAACAGTGCCCGAGATACAGCCGCAGAACAAAGCTATTTTCTATGGTTTATCGCGAGTGGAGCTAGAAACCCATGTTAACGTGGGTTTCTAGCTCCACTCGCGATCAAACCACAGAAAATAGTTTTGTTTCGCGCATAAAACGACCTTTGATTAATTGAGGGATTATTGATTTTGCAAGGTTGAGAATCTGAGGTTGGCGCTAAGCCCCGTATGGTCCCTAGGTTGAAGGAGTTAGCCCAAGGTTGGGAATATTGACCAAATGCCGTATTTTGTTTTTTAACTTGATAACTAAAAGTGATCGAGTTTTTCTCTCTTTTCATCTAAAATCTCACACATCCGGTTTGTCCAAGCGATCCCATGTTTCGTGGAAAAATGTTTTACCTAACTATATTTTATTTAACTGTAGGTATAGATTTTGTGGAATCCCCGCGCCGAATGAAACACAGTGCCGGCATTTTCGTGAAAAAATCAATGTACGAGTTGCAGCTAGCAATATTTCCTCCTCACCGATTTGTTTCTCCTGCATTCCCTGTAAAATGCTTGATATTCCGAAGCCAGATTGTATCTGGCTGGTATCCAGTTCGGGCTGTTTGAAGATATTCAAATCGCAGTACTCCCTCACCACTGCTCGACCCTCCAACTGTCCTATTCCGCTGTTCGAATCCCCGAGAAGGCTTATTTTTAATGTTATTGAAAATATGAAACGACGGCGTACGAAGGAAAAAAAAAGATCCGTTTGGCTCGAATTCTCTGCGGTATTTTGTTCGGTGAAAAATTAACTGAATTTACATTCGTAAATTACTTCGTTATTCCGCCACAAATCAGTTTTTTATCGTTGATTCTTTGTGTTCTGCTGAAATACCCGCAACCGTGCCGATATGGAAATAAACCCTTTGTGGACGCAGTATTTTTTTTTTGGAGCCTTTTAATCAATTTATCCCAAAATGGACGAATGTGCCATTTGATACAACTAAGAATTATCAAGGGTGAGCCACGCAGGATCCTGTATTGACAAACCCAGCTGCTATTCTTACAACCCGAATAGTTTTTTGGTTTATTACATTCAATAACGAACCTTTGGAATCGAACATGAACATTTGTCAATCCCCCCACCCCCATCAAAATTTGATGGTTTCCCTTCAAGATACGTATAATACGAAAATTGAATAAAAAAATTTCTGTCCGTACGCCGTACTTCTTCCTGTCCTTACGTTACCGTGGACCTAAATTTGGTTTGTAGGTCCCTTTTGTGGTCTAAATGGTCCACGAAGGTCGGCGTTACTGTCAGTCATCTCTAATGGGCGAAAACTAGGGTTTGAAATTTCCCGAACGCCGTAACTTTCAAGATTAGGGTATGGTTTTTGTTCTACGTTTTCAAGTTAGTTGAAGAATTTTTCTGGAGGCCACCCGGAGCATGAAGTCCAGCCGTTCGTTTGCACCGATAAACTTCGTCATGGTCGTGAATGAAACGGTATAAATCCTGCCTAGATATCATTGCTAGGGACCACCTGATTATAATCACGGATGGCTGTATGAAATCGAGTTGGCTGTTCTGTGATTTTTTTGTTTTGTTTATTTATTTTTTTCTGATTATTTTTTTCCATTTTTGTTGTTGTTTTTTCTGTGATAGGTATTTGTTTTATTATTTGAAGAAAAGTCAGTGCCCTTTTGGATTTTGTTGATAGGTACTTTTGTAACTTGAAAAAACGTGATGCTTCATGAATAACAAAACATAATTAATGATTGAATTATTGAATCCCGCGCATTTTTATGAAACTGTAATTCCCGGGCCGGCTGCAGTACTCAATTTGAGGCTTTCCTGGGGGGGGGGGGGGGGGGGGGGAGCTCGAGGGTACTGACCATGGAAAACAGTGATCTACGCAGAAGGGGCATCTATACAGGTAAATAATAAACCGTTGTGTAATAATTTGCAGCGTTTTCGCATCAGAAACGGAATGATCGTTATAAAAGTATCGTCTTAATATCTGCCGCGAGGTCTTGAACAATCACAACAAATCACGTGAGTAGGAAACGTAACTCATCAAAGGTTAAACTCATAGCGACCGCCGTGATGTGAAGGTGACAATAACCTCAGGGTTCAGATTCGATTAGAAGTTGATTTGCTGGGGGGCATAAGGGGCCCTCCGCCGAAACACCGCGTTAACCGACAGGTGGTCCGCAGTACCGACCATTACCGCGTAACCTTCCTCTTGGTTGCCGATAGTTTAAGACTGGTACGTGAGAAGGTGCAGGACGTGCTTCGACCAACAGTTGCGTTAGAACGAGGTTCAGCCGATTCCCAAGCAAACTTCTCTTTACGTCTACAAGTAGCACTGTTTTCTCCTAATGTTCCGAAGGCGTGTGCAATTAGCAATGATATAGTCTTTTAATTTCTTGAAAACATAAATGAAGAACGTATTTGTACACAGTGAACACACAATGATCCATATCATGTTCACGGTAACAATGATTTTGCTTTCTATGAAACAAAAGGAGAATGAATCACTATCATCTTCAAAGCACTACACAATCGAGTTATCAGTCCCTACATGTTCCGATACCTGTAGGTAATGTGAATCTACGAAGGTACCTAAAATCTAAGTAAGTTGTGATTACAAGTTGAATTTTACAGAAAATTGAATGATGGAGCGGATGGATCAATGTTCAGTAACTGTAAAGCGTTTTAGTATGAATTTGTTTCATTTGGAACACCAAAGAAGTTGGTGAGCTCGTAGTGGAGCTATCGAAATAAGGTTCGGAAGGTTCTGCTAGATTGCACAATGTCGTGGTATCCTCCCAGAACCACTCCTTGCACAAATTAAGATCTCGCAAATAAACATAGACATGGGACGGTAGACGCAGGAGAACCGAGGACCCTGGTGGGGATCCCCACCATCCTCCACCCTATGGGCTATATAAACTCTTCTCCTTCGCCTTTCAAACCATTCTTCACTTCCTCTAGTCGCTGACTACTCATTCTCCTCGCTCCTCCTCTCGCTCTCCTCATCTAAAAGATCCCGGGCATGGTGGTAGCCTACCAGCTATAACCAAACCGGGCACAAACTCCCCCTAGCGCCTCCACTGGTGGATCCCTCTGGGTATTAACCTTAAGTGGTGGATGCCCATTGGCAGATTAACCAGCGGTGGATATCCTTCGGGTATTAACCTTGAGTGGTGGATATCCGAGGGATATTAACCGGGGGTGTTAGGTCCTCCTGACGCTTCCAGTGGTGGATACCTTCTAGGTATTAACCAGGGCATCAGGCTCATACAACTTCCTCGCCCCTCACCTATGCATCCACCACACACAGGTTTTTGGTTGGCTGTGTAATGACCAAAATTCAGAATGAACAAAAATCTGTACGTCTCGACATTGTATTACAGAATCACGAAATCAAACGTTCTTTCTCTTTCCAAGCTATACAACAGTGTTTTGAATTAGCCACAGTAGTATCAGTTTTGGTTGTCCGATTTTTATGAAACTTCAGAAATATAGCACTATATATGCACAACAATTTTAGACTGTTTAAATGCCGGAAATTGAACGAGGGAGTTTGAGGAAAGACTCGCGGGTCCGTGCTATCAGATAACAAATGCCTGTCGTCTCTGCTGAAGCAGTGACTATTAACAAATTCCAAGGTTCAGCATAAATATAAAAACTTCCTCATCAGTCCCAGGACGGATGGGCGGCTCCCGTATGTAGCTTTCAGTAGAGTGACTAATTTTATTCATAGTATTTTATACATAGATGAGTATTTTTTCAACCTCCTCCAAGACCAGGAATCAGAGACAGAGTAGAGCAGCAAATAATATCATTGAGGGAGTCATGATTACTCTCATCTGAACCAGCTACTGTAGAGCAGGCACCTATGCATCATACATAATTATTACATACATATTACTAATAAATTATTACTAGGAACCAATTTATAGCTTTCACTATCAAATTACAGGAAAAAATTTAGCGACAAATGTTTCTCTAATCTGGTCCAGTATTCTCTACTGTTAAGGATATTTAGATCATTGTTCAAACCTTGTTAATACGGGGAATGTCGCTTCTTAATTTCCCCATTGGCCGGTTTGTTAATTGAAAAAATCCTTTTCGAACAATCCTAAAAAATCTCCCTATTAAGGACACGGGAACTAATTCCACCCGTAGTACCAAGGCCCGAGCCGTGTAATCCATGCATACTATATAGAGCTGGACCATAATGTTTGTTGCCAGTGTGGTGCAGTTCGGTCGTGGTAGGAGTGGGATAGGGGACAAAATCTCAATTTTAGGCACTTCCTACAACATTCCATAGGTTTCCTGTGTTGTCAATGGTAGTCCAGCTTGTGAACTATAAAACAGATCGGTTGCCAATAGTCGTGGAGCCCCATGTCCCTTCCCGGAGCCAAATGCGTTGCCGTCGACGCTAAAAGGGAGGTTTCAAGAATAGATCGCTTTCGGAATCGGCGAGCTTGGATTTCAAGGTTTCCGTACTGATGAACAGCCTTCTTCTCCCAAAGCGATCGTATGTCTGCCCCATGACGTTCCTCCTCCTCGGAGGATTATCTCATGAATCCTTATCGGTGTTTATCTCAATTCATCGTTCTCGTGACTGGGTTCTGGGACACCCGTATGTAAGTTCTGCAATCCATGATATGTGTAGGTAGGTACCTACCTACTAGGTTTCAGTAGTTTTTATAGGTAGCGCTTCTTGTTGAAGAGCAGTAGGTATGAATAAGGTGGTTTTTTGCTTGATCTCCCCCTTCAGACAAACTTACTTTCTGCATCCCAGACTTTCGAAAAAACCGTGGAGCGGTAAATGTCGACGTGAGTCCATCGAAAACACCAAAAATTTTTGAAATTATAAAAGTAGGCCACTCTACATTTACTTATTCATGTACATTGCTCAAATGCTTCTGCTCCTACGTTTTCGCAGTAAATCCCAATTTATTGCTTTCAACACCGCACCGAACCTTAAAACACCGAAGCCTTCGTGGGAATCTATTTTATCCGATGCAGAAAATGCGAAACCATTCAACGCTTTAAAAAAACCTCGACTTAAGAGATTGTGTTGAAAATAGCTCCCCAGAACGTTTACCAGTTGTTAGTTATTCGATCACTAATAATAGTTCGTATTGAAAAAAAAAAAAAAAAAAAATTGAAGTGGAAGGGAATTGTGTGTTAGAGGAAAGAAAGAGTTGGACGGGGAAGGGAGACGTGGATGGCAGCGGTGGTGGGGATATTCGTCGATATTTATAGCCGTAGTAAAAACAGCGGATTTTTTTCGCTGTGCTGCGAACACGCAACTCAGGAGTTCCGGAGGAAAGAATTTTTCATTGTAATCTTTTCCTGGTTTTCTACCCTTTGCTTAGTGTCCGTCATGCCATTACATTTTTCCTCAGGACGAAGACGGATATGTTTCGACGTGAATACTGCTGTGATTACCTTGCAAGGTAATCACAAGATATTTTTGTCCGTTTCGAGCGGTTCGTATTTTATTTGGTATCAAAACGCCTATTTCAGAGGTGGGGTGGCATATTTTGAAGGTAAACACATAAAACGGCATACCTGTTCAATATTTGGTGTGACAGCGATTGCTGAGAACCCGTCAATAATAACATTTAAATATAAACAAAAATATATGGTATGGAATCGTCATTTTAGACTCTCGTGGCCCAATAAACATGTTTGTTTCGCAAATTTGGTCTTTCAGGTTTTCTAGCTGTCTGGATAACGTTAAATCGGAATTTCGGAATTAACCCGCAAACTGTACCTACCTACACGACTACTATTCCAAGAGCAAACTGTACGGCAGAAATTCTCATAGCAGTTATTGTCTACGCATTCGCTAATACCGATATCCCCAAGTCCGGGAGACTTACGGCCGTTGTATAGTAAATTGGCCTTTTGGTGTTTCTCTCTATTTTAAAACCGTTTTATAGTTGTAACGATTGCAGCACTGGCGCATGCGCAAGCCTGAAAGGTAAAAAATCGTCTACGTCAGTTCGAATTCGAGAGTATGCGTCTCCAGATCGAGTGCCTCTCCATACATCAATTTTCTCGATCTATGTGGAACCTGAACCCCACTGCCCCACCTGCCTATGTGTTAACTGTGTGGATAAAATAATTTAAGTTACAGGTACCTAATATGTTAATATTATCTATGTACCTATGTGTGTTATATGGTTTTTTCCGACGATACGTATAGTTTCGTTTCATTTTTCATTTCATGTCGTCTCAAAAAGATATTTTTAGTTATCTTACTCAAATTCGAAAGGCAGTTAGAAACTTGCTGAAAGGTGGTAACATAATAGATAATTCCTAAAGCAACCTATTTAGTTAACCAAATCTGCTAACTTGGACTCGGTCTGTTGATGTCGATTTCACGCAGAGTTTAATTTTATCATAGGCGTCACTGCGATTCGAGTGGTTGAAGTAAGCAAATGCTTTTGAGTAAAAATGTTAAGTATTATGAGGGTGTATGGTGACCTACAACTTTGGTTGTCGATCGCAGTACATTATGAAATAACCTCCCACATCTGGGTGGTTATTGTGTAAAAACGGTTCACCAATGTTTCCATTTCGGACGAAGAATGTTTTATGTACCTACGCCTACTATAGCGAACCCCTAAAAATAGTAAGTCCACAAAAAGATCCGCGAGAAACATTAATATGCGACCGACGTTAGGCTCCGTCGGTTCGCATGACGCTAAGCGTCGTTTTAATATTCAACTCAGTTACGAGAAATTCATTCGGCTCCGTTGAGCCCAGGGATCGTAATGTCTTTTCCATATTCCTGGCCCTCCATTTCGCTTTCATGGACGAGCTATAGATACGTTCTCGACGGACAAAAAAATGACGTGTGACATAAGTTAAAATAAATATGAAGTACCTACGTAAGTATGGAAGGATGACGTTTTTGATTTATTATTTTCAATAATGAACCTTTGGAAACGAGCATGAAAGAAAAAAATTGAGGGTATCTATTGCCTCACCGCCGTGGGTTGCGTCGTGGGGCTGCAGGGATTGAACTGACGACCTCAGCCGCTAGCTCAATCGAGCCTCCAAGAGAGCACCAACGCGTTCGGCCAGGAGCTCACCAAAATATGAATAGCTCAGTATCTACCAAGATTTTTGCACTTATCAGAGTCCTCACTGTGACATAAGAGGTTCATTTAGAATGCTCACAAACAATTTAAATTTCCTAGTAAGACCGCCGGATTGTGACTCACAGTTTGGCGTCACCTAACCACTCAAATAATTATGATCTCCCTAATCAACCTGTTTCGGGTTTCTTTCGTGTATCTGTTATCTTCACTTTTGAACAATGTCAAATCCAGGTTGGTTTTTTTTAGCCGAACGTCGTAGCGTTATCTCGTCAAAATAAACCGTTTCATTGCCGCTCCCAGAACTCTTATCTGCTTCTGAAATTCCGTCCAAGGCTGGTTTTTTCCCTTTCGAATCATTCTCATCGTAGGTACTGTTAGGTACAACTAATTTGGCTCCGTCACCTAATTAACAAAATCGAGAAATTCCTCTGACAATGGAATGATAACGTGTCATTCAATAATTTCATTTAAAAAAAAAAGAAAGTGAAATAGGTTTTACTAAGACAGTGTCTCTGTAATTACAGAGCTAAAAAAAGGTGGACGGGTGGGGGTGTTGAGGTGAGGGAAAGATGAGTTCGACTCGAATCGTTCAAAACTGTGATTCACAGATGGAGATGAGGGGATGCTGGATTTTGTAGCGCTTGACCTGCTAGATTGTGAAAAAGGCGTTGGATTAACTGAATGAGGAGTACCCATGAGTTCTGTACGTATTACTTTCCCACTTTCAAATGAAATTAGGTTCCATTCCATGAATTTTGAGACCAACCGTACTCTCCTACAATGAACCTTTTTCTATGAGCTGTCAATGTTTCGACTACAAGTGACGTCATTGCACCCCTCCCGCCTGGGCGATACCCTCCTGTCGAGTGTGACGTCACTTGTCGAAATTTTGAAAGCTCGTAGAAAAAGAACTGTTCATCGTAGAAGAGTGCGGTTGGTCTCAAAATTATTAGAATGGAAGCTACTTTCATTTGAAAGTATAAAGGGAAGTCATGGGTACTCCTCATTGCTGGATCTAGCAATGCTGTATTGGATATGTCCTAGCCATACCCGCACTTGTCTAGTTTAGAGGTTTAGTGGGGGAGGTAGTTCATCGACGGATCGTATAGTTTTTCAGCAAACCGGGGCGACGGTGACGAGGCAGCAGACAAGGGAGGGGAAATACAGACAGGCGGTGGGAAGGGGCTGTTCGTGACGGCGCTTGGTGATGGGCGATGCAGGAGGAGGTAGGCGAGGGTAATTGAGGTATCGCGTGTCCGAGAGTCGCTGCTGAAGTTGCGGCCCTGTCTGATGGTTTGCGGAGGGAGGAAGGGGTTTGAATGCGGCGAATGCAGTTGAATTCCCTGTCGGAGGCGAGCGAGAATACCTGAGAGCGTTGTCTCCAGCGTTCACCCTGTCGGGACGGCGACTGGGGTCCGTGGGTTCGAATCCCGACGCCCCTCGTCTCAACCCAGGGTGGTGATAGGCGGTGCCTTGAGCGAAATGAGCAGAACGAATTCTTGTAAAGACCTTCACTTGAGTATCTACTTGAGGTATCGCGGGTTCCAGAGTACCTGCTGAAGCAGCTTCCCAGAGAGAGATTAGATTAGATTAGATTAGTTTATTTATAAACTTGCACAAAAATAGAGCCCGAAGGCTCTCTCTGCCTTTTTGGCAAGAGAACATTGACAATAATACAAAAAAATAATATCAGTCTTCAAATGGTTTGTGAAAGAAAATAATTCGTATTAACATAGTGGTTACCAAAGTAATGTAAAAAGAATGTGTGCGTATTTAATATTTGCTTAGTAATATTTCTCGAAAATTTTTCTTGAATAGAGAGAGAGAGAGAGATTGATTGATTAGTTTATTTATAAACTTGCACAATCGGCAAGAGAACATTGACAAGAATAAAAAAAAAAATCAGTCTTCAAATGGTTTGTGAAAGAAAAGAATTCACATTAACATAGTGGTTACCAAAGTAATGTAAAAAGAATGTGTGTGTATTCAATATTTGCTTAATAATATTTCTCGAAAATTCTTCTTGAATAAATCTATTGAAATAAATCCATTCTATTGAGGTAGAGAGAGAGAGAGAGAGAGAGAGAGATTAGATTAGATTTTATTAATCTGAAACAGATTAGGGCTCGTGGCCCTCTCTTAAATCTGCACATATACAAAATATGTTATAGTATAAAATTATGCCAGGCAAATTCTCATCTTATATAATAGACAAAATAATGCGCTCTTTAGGTTCATTGTAAATATTGGTAAATGTTCATGAATGACATGATGACTTCCGGTCAATAGGATTCCCCTGTCGAGTTGTATCATTAAAATAATACGCGTAACTAAATAAACAAATAAGACATCCTTAAATTAAATTCCATGTTGTTGATAATTTTTCAATAACTGATTCTTCACAGCCTTCTTGAATTATTCATGTTATTCAAATTGGCGATGGATCAAGCTCATTATATAATTGCATGGATTGAACTAAAAATGACCTTTTCTAAATACATGTTCTGTGGGTGGGTATACACATACTTTTTGTGGCATTTCGAGTGTTCAAGTTATGTACATCTCCCTTAAATTTGATTTGCTGGTACAAATATTTCGGTTCCTTGGTAATTATAATTTTTTTCAACATAACTAATAACTTAAATGCCTTTCTTTCTATTATTTTCATCCATCCCATCTTGTAATAGTAAGGGGTAACATGAGAGAGAGAGGGAGGGAGTGAGAGTGAGGGGTATTGTTGCGAATATAGCTGAATTCCCTGTGAAGCTAGAATACCTGAGAGCCTTAAGTCGTCATCTCCTGTCGTCACCCTCACCATCAACCTCTTCAGCTACCTACCCTGATTCGCACGTGATAATTCAATACGGTTCCTGTTATTGGTATCTCCCTGAGTGATTCTGTGATGTAAAATAATTTGAAGTCAGATTTCTTTGTATTCTGAACTCATAGCTCGTCATTCAGTCTTCTATTTCATTTCATCTCAATTCAACGTTCTACAGTGCCTTAATAAACTCGCACAACCTACCTATTTAATATACTCAACCATTTTACGTATTCACTGTAATTTGCACATTCTATGTACACTCATATACCTACTTCTGTTAAAACTGTAGTTATTGGGCTTTCCTGTGATATGAATAAACAAATAAATAAATAAATACAGATTGTTTGACGTCATACTTCACTTCAAGTTTAGTTGATTTTGTAACTGTTAGTTACTCCTCGTTGGAAACGGAAATTTTGAGTGGCTCAACCGTGTTTGAGAGTACGGGAAACACAACACTCCTCAGAAACTGGAAAACCCAAAAAATAATGTCGCACCCGCTACAAATTCATGGATTTTTCGTATAAAATGGAACTGTTCATTAGTTCTTTGGAGTGTTTCCAGTCAAAAAAACGGGGAGGCCCTGACATGGCAGAAAGTTGTAAATGGACCGGACGGTGGGGGTTGTGCGAGAAGCGGCGCCATTATCTTATCAAGAAAAGGTAATTAGAAACGAAGAGCAGCTGAAAACGGAGGGGCCCTCGGCGTGCTGTAATAAAGTTAACGATTCGTAGAAGAGGTGAGTAAGAGCTCACCAAGGGGGTGATGCAGTGTACGTTGGGGTTACAGGGGTTGAAAAGTTTAGGAAGTGGTTGATAGGCAACTCCCGCCCCTGAACTTTCTATCTGTGCGTGTGTATACGTTTCGTTACTGAATTTAACTTGAATTAATTTGATTGATCTTACTGGCGTTTCAATTAAATCTTCATACGGCTAATCCCTCGTCTACACGCAATCTGTTGTGGAATTTATTTTGATTCAACGTTGATTTGCAGCGCTCTGCGCAGATTGGTTATTATTACGCGCATAATTGTGATTTTACCTGAGATTTAGTTAGTACTCAACTGTTATCTCTGCTCGAAGTGCTTGAACAAACTGAATCAGCAATCCCAACATCGATAGGTACAGCCTACCGATTTTGATGCTAAATTTTGTTTGTTGGAAATCAAGTCTTAAAAATGATCCGGTCTACAACCCATAAAACTGATTATCTTACGACGAAAATAGAATAATGTTTGAGTAAGGTTAACCGACTCAGCCACACGTTGGGTTGAAGGCATCAGTATCCGCTGATCATTTAATTTGTATGAGAGAGCAAAGAAGCGCTTCGGATATTTATGTCCAGGATAACAAGTACATAATCTCCTTTAGTTATGTACTACTATATCCATGTCAGGCAGGCGGGTAGTGCAAGTGCTGCATTGAATTATTCATACCCAATTCGACCCCTTGCATCATCCTTTACGGCTATTTCCGGAGGAGGTTTTTAACTATGAAAATCGCTTTATGGAACCGTATGGGGAAACGGGCTACGTTTTCGAATAATCGGATACTGCCGTATTTTTCCTCGAGAATTATTTTGCTTCAGACGGGTTTAGTTCATACTCATAAAATAGTAGTACGGTAGTCGGGATCCAAACGGCAGTACAGGTCAGTTGGTGTAACTATGAACAAAATCCAGCAAGTTTCATATACTCGTATGTATATAATGTTACAGCTTTTAGTCGCGCATGACAATGTGAAAACTCGCCGCGATGCTATACTTTTTCATCGAAATGTTCAGTTTCTAAAGGTATTGTGGGATTGCAATTAGGCATACTGAAACGCTCATCCCATGGACAAGGGTGAAATTATGAACACGCTGTTTTGTATGTGGTATGCTGAAGGGGGAAAAAAAAGTTACTGCATCCGCCTGTAATAAATAAGTGATAGATATCTACAAAGGTCTACCAAAAAATAATAATTTCTGAGCAATAGTACCTAAGTTTGTACAATCATGGAAAATCGTGGAAAATCTACTTGGGAAATTCTATGGAAATCAGGCGCCTGTTCCTAAAGACCTTCACTCTAAGCTCTACACTCTTCAAATCCACATTGCACTTTGCGAACGAATTTCCGTTCCTCAAAGAACACTCTTGATTTGAAGAGGAAGACCGAAATCCAAAGCGTAGGATTGCAGAGTTTTACCCTGTTTCCGTTCCTAAAGGTTATATTTTGCAAAGTGCAAAGTGAAGAGTCTGCTTTCAAATGAAGAGCTTACAACATTATTGCAGAGTCCCTAATGACTCTGCGGTGGAACGACATACTTTTCAAATCGGGTTTTACGTATTATTTCTTCGTTAAATTCACTGTTTCGTAGTGCAAATAAAAAGAAGGGAATTCATTCTTTCGGTTAGGCCTGAAGGTGATCCAGTTAGTGTGAGGGCAAGCATCTAAAATACCATCGAAGTTAGCTGCAATGAGGCCATCAAGATACTCAACATTTGGAAGGAAGGAAATGTTAGGAAGCGACAGGTGTTGTCTGAGGCTACAAAGTGACTACCTACCTAATTTTAATGTACCTAATTTTTTTTTTAAATAATGGAAATTTTCCGATACTCCTCATCAGGGAATGATGAGGATATTGAACGTGCTGTCCCCATCGGCCGCGTTCTTAAAAGATGAACCAAAGCCATTCGTTCCTCCACGCTTGTTTTCTACAGTAATTCTACAGCTCTGCGGTATTTAATTGCTTAATTCGGGAAAATCGAATATAACTTAAAAGACGGAAAACTGCCGAAAACTTGATGAAATTGGATGAAAGCGATTGGAAAAAACATCGATAAACTGTAACAGTTATTGGAAGTTACTCCACAAAACGAAGGTTACTCTTTAGAACACTTCGTTTCGAGTAGAACTGCTGAGTGGGAGCGCGAAGTCTTTAGGAACAGAAAGTTCTCCTGCTTTTCATAATTCGCGAAGTGAAAAGTACAGAAAACTCGTAAAGTGAAAAGTTGAAGAGTTTTTAGGGATGGGGCCCAGGTGCTATGATTTCAGTTTTATAATGACAATGAAAATGCATCCAAATTGCAACAAAATTCCCTAATGGATACCCGCTGAATATTGGCCCACCGCTTCGAACTAATTGATTTGGACAAAATAATTTATTATATCTATCTAGTGTCGTTTCCCAACATTTTTGTTGTTGAAATTCAACGGCTGATTCGAGTGGATAGTTTTGTCTTGATTCCTACCTACGTGTTACGGTTAAGGTACTTCGCTGGACGTTGGATTCAGATATTGTTTGTAGTTAGGTACTTCCGAATCTTTTTGACAAGGAAGTTGGTACTCAAAGTACCATGTATGGGATACAGTCGATCGTTGCCGCGCAGAAACATGCTTCTATATACAGTGAACTATATTGAATATCTTATCCCATAGATGGTTTACCGAATCTAAAAATATGACGATGGGAGAGGACAGTTAGGTGCGACATGCGTTCATGCACTGGATGCGTGGAAGCAGAAGGGAATAAAAATTGTATTTCATACCCGCCAGAGGCTCGTACCTACAGAAAGAATAGGCCGATAATTTTTCGCTATCTCCGTGAAAGGAGGACGCCTCGCGACCAGACCATACTTTTCTCTTTCTAAGGCAAAGAAGGAGGGCCGGAGAAAAGATGGGAAAGAAGGCGCGTTTCTCGCCTCTCGCAAAATAATGAGTGCGTCAGGTCGGAGGTGGGCGTTGTAAGGTTTTCCACGGGGTTTCACCTCGTATATCAGCTGATAAAAACCGCTTTTCGCCTCCCAGAGCTTCGATATAAAGACACCCCTACCGCATTTTTAGCGGAGCTTTCTTCTCCGATATTTTCAATTGTTGTCTTTACCAAACCACGGGAGCGATTGATTTCGTTAAATTGTTCCTATCCTCATGTTTGGACTATAGCACTCATTTACCCAATCGCACTTGATGCTCACCACATCTATGTTTGGTAACGCGGTAAAAATGAGAAAAGTTGGAATATTGACAGAAATTATTGTTAAAGTAGGTCTCATTTGACGAGATTGAATCGTGTATTCTTTTTCGTTTATACGGAAACCAGCATGGTCGGGTCTAGTGACCGGAATTGTGAATTTAAATCTTTGCAAATCGATCTAATTGACAAGTATAATCAGAAAACTTCTCTCATCATCGGTTCCGTCAGTGATGATGCGCAGGCCGTTCAGTCGAGAGCAAATCGAAAAGTCTTGTTGGAGCTCTGACGTTGAATCGTCAGAGCTCCAACCGTTGACACGTTGACACGTCCGGTCGGTCGAGCGGATGTGTCAATATATTTTGCTACGTTACGGGCAGTTAATAAGGAATCATCTCGCTTCTGTTATCGCTGTGGCAACCAGAGAAGCAGGAGAGCACGCCTCACTTTTCAGATGAGTGGAGCCACAATATCACTTTTACCCCCTTTGGGCTTCCTTGTGGCAAAATTAATTATTTACCGTGGTGTTGATGAAGTCACGTACTGGTAGCAAGCATTTGATCCGGTGAATTAAGCTAATTGGGAGGTCAAAGTTCGTGGAACGGAACACTCTCGTCGTCGGGTTTGACGTTTTACAATGATAATGTTATCAGGCCGTCATCAGGAGCAAGTTGAAAAGGCTTGTTGGAGGGCTAGCCTAGAAAAGTCGGTGGGCCGACCGGAAGTTCCACCTGTAGACGGCGTGGGACCGGAAAGGCCCTTCGGAAACCCGCTAATCACCGCCAGGTCTCCCTTTCCAACCACTTTGCTTCTGAAAATCCCTCCCGCGGCCTCAAGGAACGTAAAACCCCTTTTAAAGCTGTTTATATTGAGACTGGCCTCCTAACGGCCGATCAATTCGACCCCCGGTCTCGACAGCTACGACCGATACTGCTGGCTGGGAGGGGATCAACACAACCGCAGGGCTTTAGGGTAAGGTTGGCTTAAATCTATTATATACGTTCACCCACCTCTGATGCTTTGCATCTCGCAAGTCGTGGAATCCTCTGGAACAGCTGTTCTCAACAGGGGGTCCGCGCCCCCTCGCAGGTGGAAATGTCTCATCTTGGCCACCTATACGATGAATTCAATCGATATTTCCCCGATGTATCCGCAGAAAATTGGCAGTGCAAACTGGAGAATTCACCATTTTCATTGATTTCTGAAATCGAGGAAGAGGCAATCGCAATGAAGAACGACTCAACATTGAAGGCCACGTTTCAAAATGAAAAATTGAAAGATTTTTTGGGTCAGATGTTCTGGCCTATACCCAAAAATGGCTGGGAGAACACTGGCAATTCTTGTTCACATACCTCTGCGAGTCAGGGTTCTTAGCGCTCACTGCTTTGAAAGCTAAACGCAGAAACCGATTGGATGTCGAGGGCGATTTGAGATGTGCCGTTACTGAATTGCAGCCAAGAATAGAAAAGCTAGGTGAAGAAAATTCGGCTTTGCTGAACTATTGTAACTATTCCTAATTATTTATACAATTTTTCGTAATTTTTTTTGCTATTCATAATTTACATTTCTTCGTGATTGAGGTATTAAAAAAAATTATAATAAAGAGGTTCTTAATTTAATTATCTAGTTCTGTTACTTGTTTTTACTTCGAATAACGAACATTTTAAGACCGCAAAAACTGGGAGCGAGGAATGGTTCAGTAACCGTGGGATGGTGCGTGAAGGTGCTGTGGATTGCCTGGGGGGGGGGGGGGGGGGGCTCCCTGAAATAAGTTGAGAACCACTGCTATAGTACCATTAGTTCTTGGAATTTGAGGGTAATATTATGGTAAACATAATTCACGAAGTCATTGATGGACAAAAAAGCGGTCACCAATTGGAGCTCTGGTTGCAAGGGCTAGGTAATATCCAAATGGTGGCCCAAAATGGTGGTGTGGTGATGAGTGAGTTGTGAATTGGGACTAGGGTTATACTGGGGCGTAAATCGATTCGTCACTTAACCGTACTCCTAACCATTTGCCAGGTAAGAAAAGGTAAGAAAAAGATTTGATGAATCGTAATGTGTGATGAAACGATTGCCGTCGTTATAATGTCATTGGATTTCCCTACATTATTATGGCGGTTAATAGCGTTTTACGGATCACTTTAGGTTTCCAAAGTTGAAAATAAGTGATGTCCAGCAATGAGTGCCGGACCCGGACCGCCAAACCTTGATTTTGTTCTCCCACAACCTTTCATAGATGCGTTTCAAGCTACACAGTCGAGTTTAAATTATCAGTCACTTTCAGAAAAATAATTTTCGACCTGAATTAGATCTTGAATATTCTAAAATGTATTAATGTCATGAACTGTGGTTCTACCCACTGAGCCTCAGTGCCGGTACTTCGGTTAAGATACTAAATCTGCATGGTAGCTGGCTCTCAGTTACTTTCTCGTTCCCCCACGTTCTCACCTATTGCGAAAAAGAAAACGTTAAACAATACCTGCTATTTAGAAAAATTGTCACACAGCCTGTTCCAGTTATCCCTCTAGTTAGCTCACTTACGTACTTATCCAATTTACACATCCGAAGTTGGCTCAATTACCGCTGACCGTCACCGGTAGTTACTGACTTATTCACAACGAACTGTCGTTAACGAGTAGAACGTAAGTCCTAACTTCCATCGTTATTGGAGCTACTGTGCGTAGTTTCTCTTGGCACTCAACCTAAACCATCTAATTAGCTGTAAGGTTAGCATTGAAGTTAGCAGTAAAAGTAAAATTTATTTAAATAACCCTGACAGACAAAGTTCTCGTATGCTAGTTGTATTTTACCAAAATGCGCTGTAGGCGCACGGGCATTAGTACACAGTTATCCCTACTCAAAATAAAAACGGAGTTATTGTAAGGTTGTCTGTTTCCACTAATACACGAAAAATACACTGTTATGCCGGTTTCGGTGATCAAGCCTTCGTCAGTCACAAACAATAACTTATCAACCCTACTCAGTCAAATTATCAACTTGATTATTTAACGATTACCTTTCGGTTTTTGTTGTCGGTACTTAGCGTAAATATCGAATAGCATGACCTATTTATCTTTCCTACTCGTACATATTCCATGACTTCGATAACTTATTTCATTTTTATTAAACCTCATCATTCGGATTCGAAATGTCTACTGTAAGTTATTCGGAAATTTAGAATCGACTTCTGTTACTAATCTGGACGAAAATCTGCATCAGTCATCCAATTGAAGATAAGCCAAGAAAAATAATTACACTGATAATTTATTGCGATAAGATAGAAAACAAGAGGAAAGACAAGTGTTTAAATGTTCCCATAAGATCTGTTACAGTATTAAGTAATTTCATTCCTCAAACATTTTTCGATATCTGCTGGTAGACTGATACAAATATAGATTTTTACTTATTCTAGCTTCATGTTGGGAGTGATTCGTGGATTGCGGATAAATTCGTTCAAGTACCTGTGTTATCATTGAGAGATAGAAATCGAGGAGGAGACGTATAAGTTTACTACGATCATGAAGTCGGGAGAACACAGGCATAAATGAGTAATTAAGTATGAGGGCATTGGATGACCGTAGAGTTATTGTTTACAATGTGTATCGAAGGTTATGATTTCACTCAAGACGGGTCGTCGCTTCACTTCTCATTAGGTACACACTTCCCCATTGATGCAGGTGAAGATAACTCGTATCATCAACTTATATACCACTGGCCCCTTGGAAAATATCAAAAACATCCGGGTGACGGGCTTGCCACTTGGAAGAATAGCGAGGACGTTATTAGAACAAGGAATTCTCATCTCGTGATCTTGCGCAAAATTTGTCGGGGGAATCTCAGAAGTTGATAGTGCTCTTGATAAAAATAAATCATATTCTTATCCCATTCTTCCCAATTCTATTGTCCACTTACCAATAATCAACTCTCATTGTCAAGTTAGTTTAGTAGTGAAAGGTTTAGACTTGACGTAGTAGGTTCCATAACCAACCAAATATTCTACCGTTTTTAAAGAGACATAACTCATTTCCTATATCGACACCTACAAATAATCCCAGACTGGTGGAATTATTTTATTCCAGTTCCGATCTCGTCCCACGATGAGTTCTAATCTCTGTACTGTGACAACTCAGAACGTGGTTTGAACAATAACAAATGTAGGTATCTGTTACTGAAAAGAGGCATTTAGTGCCTTGAAATAGGTTTCAAACTAACGAAAAACATCAATTTCGAGAGGCGAAGCGGAATTACTGCGTCGAGAAAAACTGGTAAATTTTATTCTTGATGTACATTTTGGTTGATTATTCTCTGAATAATTATACATCTATTCGGTTCGGAATTTTTTTAGAACACCATATCAACGTTTTTCTTTTACGTTTCAAGGTGTGCCATCGATATCTCCTTTTTTTGGTCTAAAAGGCTAGGTTGTGCCCCCTATCTCGGCCGCCCGATCGAAAACACCGAGGGGTGTTATGAGTGAAAAATGGGTGCAAAACTAGGGATTTTTGAGGTTTTGGTGAACTTGGGCTTGTGAGGTATCGTTTTCCATGTTTTTTTTAGGATGAGGCCAAATATGAAGTTGATTTTGACTGCTGAGTGGAGGACTGAGGTTCTAACGAAGTTTTAACTCTCAAAATTCAAATTTATGTGTTACAAACCTGTGAGAATTGCTGTAATCACCATACATCTGTACAATATTACAGACGGTTAAGCAGTATTAACAGGTGAATCAAGACAATCCTGTGACAGTTTCAATGATCGAAAATAATTTGTCGGATATAGCAACCTAATTATTTGAGTTTAAAACCGTCAAATATAGCTTTGTGGGTCTCTTCATTGTGGTACCATCCGTGCCGTATTCAGTCGAGAATAATAAACCCATGTGTATGACAAGGACTTTGCAGGATTTTTAGCGTTGCCCCAGTTAGTAGACTGGATTCAAAGTGTGCTACGTCATCTGGATAGACATAAAACTTAAGGTTATGTAATGTTTTGCATCATCCTCCGACAGAAATGACATGCGGAGGCTTATCGACTCATCACTTAGTTTAAATCCGGGATTTGATATTAAATAACCCATAGCAACATTTTGATGCAAAAAAAACCCCCAAAAAAACAAACAAAAAAACGAGAGAGAAGCGAAAACCTGTAGCGAGAGTATCTGAACGGGTTAGGGAATAAACGAGCCGATGCTAACAGGAAACATCCAATGACCAGCCGATAAGAGCTCGGGAAGGGGTTAGAAAACGAAGGAGGTATCAGATGTGTGTCTGGGGGGGTCATCTAATTGATGTTCGATATACGCCGTGGAATCGCCCCGGCAAAGGGATAAAAACAGATAAACCTTTCGAAACGCTCGATGAAATTGTATAATGGGGGCCGCTTTTGTCGGCATCGGACTACCAGCCATTGATATCGGTTTACATCGATATCCGAAAAAAAAAGGAGAACTCCAGGGGTTTTCAGGGGGAGGGGGTAGGAATTGTGAATCGGCAAAATGATAAGCGGTAGTATTTGGTACTGTGGGGGTTCCAGAAAAATATGTCAGTAATGAATATGGCCGTTTCATCTTGGAATTTCGTGCAAAAAGGCGCCCATTTGGGAAAAAAAGTAATTTAGTGGAGGTTTGTATTTAAAGTCGATTAATGACGAAATGCTGCAAATAATTACTCAGCGGTTTATTATTTACCTGTATAGATGCCCTTTCTGCGTAGGTCAGTGTTTTCTGTGGTCTATACTTACCCTCGAGCTTCCCTCACGAAAGCCCTAAATCGAGTACTGGAGCCGGCCCGGGAATTTCAGTTTCATGAAAATGCGCGGGATTCAATAATTCAATCATTAGTTACTATTTTTTTTTTTTTTTTTGTTATTCGTGAAGCGTAACGTTTCTTCAAATTACAGAAGTACCTATCAACAAACTCCAAAAGAGTGAAATAATATCACAGAACAACCAACTTGACTTCATACAGATATAATCCGGTGTTCCCTGATTATAATCAAGTGATCCCTAGCAATGATATCTGGGCCCGATTTACACCGTTTCATTCATGATCATGTTGACCCTTTGCGGTGCAAACGAACGGCTAGTAGTACAATGCTCCGGGTGGTCTCAAAAAATTCTTTAGTTCAATACTTATCAATTTAAAAACAAAAAATCATACCCGTCTATTGATAGTTTTCGAGCTAGGGCGTTCTGAAAATTTCAACCACTATTTTTCACCCCGTGGAGATGACTGACAGTAACGCCGAGCTTCGCGGACCAACTGGACCCCTGACGGGAAATACAAACCATGGTAGTTGGCTCATGGTAGTTAACTAAGGAAAGTCCGAAGTTGGTACAGCTTACAGCGGACGGACAGAAATTTGATAATCCCATTTTCGTATTCTGCGTACCTTGAAACGGAAACCATCAAATTTAGAGGGGGGTTAAAAAAAAATTGTATGCTCGATTCCATAGGTTCGTTATTGAAAATAATAAAGAAAACGATCAAAACCATCAAGTTTAGAGGGGGTTAAAAAAAAAAATTTGTATGCTCGATTCCAAAGGTTCTATATTGAAAATAATAAACAAAAACTAATATTCCATTTACTTTTAGTTACCTACCCTCTTAAGTAGTAAGGAATTCTATGTTTCTAGGGAAAATGTTTAAGAAGTCGTGAAGAGCATCATGCGAGTAACTAGATTTGAAATGCTCTCTCCCAATTGTTTAAAATAAGAAATATCAAGTAAACCGGGCAAAATTGCCCATTATACGAGTAATACGAGCAGGTACGTAAATCAAAAATGGCTTTCTGTTTTCCTTATCTTGTTTGTTGGATTTGCTGTTTCTGAGGCTAGGATAACCAAATGCAGCCTTCCTGCCTACTGCTTCTGAGTCCACGAAGTTTTCTTTGTGTTGAGGTTATTTATGTTCTGCCTCGATGGACCCGTGATGATTTGCGGCCCCGTGTTGTGTGCCGAACTTTGTCGTTGGTCGGTATTGCAGCGCTCGGGGCTTGTGCCCTTCCGAGCTCGTTACTAATTGAAAGGTGGTGGAAGGGAAAAGGGTCAAGGGACCGTAGGGCCGGTGGGTAACGTAGCCTTGTTTTGGCGCCTAGCTGTCCGGAATCGGATCGATAACGTAGTGTGTGACTCATTCATAGATCCCTCCGGCCCCGTACGTTCTTTTCCATCAGAATGTCAATCACCTCAGGCAACTCAACCCGGTATGTAAGTTATAGTGGGGGTGGATATTATTTCAGCTAAATGCTGAAATATTCAGTAGTTTACGCTCAGAGTCCAAAAAATGCTGACTTCCAACTTCCTATTTCGATATCTTCAGTTGGTAGTGAATGTGACAGGTCAGAGACTGCTTCAAAAATGGCGACATACGTGGTCTGAGGATATTTGGCCTAACCCATGTTTGTTCGTACATAATCTTGTTTGTTCATAACCATTGTTTATTCATACATAATATTGGCCAGATTACTCAAACGAGCGATTTGTCATTATAAACCAGATAACTCTTGATGTAGGTAATAATAAATTATCACATGATCTAATCACTTATGGGCCTTTGAACTACGAGCTCTACATTTTAGTCAAAATCTACTGTAAAGTTCCCAGCTGTTTCTAATCATGGTGTCAGTAATTTTTATCCCTATTATAAGATAGTTCTCTATTATATAAGTCATCTGAAAAACTAAATTCATCGCAGAGTCTACTTGGATGGAAGATTCTATATTAAATATTGTGAAGAGTTCAAGAATTCACTGTAGGAATAAAAAATAAAAATAAAAAAATAAAAAACAAATCCCCAAGTCGACGGGACGACTGAACGATAATGGTGAAAGCTGAAACCTTCATGGTTGACATATGCTCGAGAAACCCCCTGGAGCTTAAATAGGTTATTCCGACGTTATTTGATATGGAAATCACTCTGGATCACAGTGTACCAGGGTTTTCTACCATCGAATCCCATTCCTTCTGTACAGTCCTTTCCGCTCCCTTTTTTCCTACTTCCCCACTCTCCCAATCCTCAAAAGCAATATAATAAATTCATCAATTCATCTCCTATGTGTCCTAGGGGAGCACCGGTGCTGTGCCTGGGTGGAAAACACGTAAGGAGGACCGGAAAATCCATTACAGTTTCATAAAAGCGCCATCTCTCCCACTCCTCACCCTCACAATCCTTTTTTTTCTCGTGTACGCGTGTGAGCGTGTGGGTTAAAACGTCTTCTTTCGATGGTCCTTATCGAAAGAGGATCCGGGGACGAAAAATGGACGCGGGCCACTCTCATATATTCAGAAGTTCGTGGATCATCATTATTTATCTTCCTCCATCTCACCGGAGCACACTGGGGCAAAAGGGATCTTACTTGACAAGGCTGCGGTGCCCTCCATCAGTACAGGAAATTCCGAATTCACCCCATGCGTTGTTCAACAGAATGTCTCAACATTCTCTGCTTTTTCTTTTTTTGGCTGTGAGAAATTTTTTAAATATCTCCATTAACAATGATTCAATGATTAAGAAATTGATCGCTACCTCAACACATTATTCATTGAGCAACAATTTCGACGGTTCCAGTAGTCACAAATCGAAGATTGTGGGGGCTTTTTGGGAGGCAATAAACTATTTCAGGTACTACATACAGAACGGAAATTTTCTTCATTTGTGGAAAGAAAAGACTTTTGTCCTTAAAAAACTCCTTAGGGAGTTTATAATGACTGATATACTTACATCAGGAAAGTACATCAGTATTAGTTTCAATAATATTACACCGGGGCCGTTAGGTACTACCCACCTACCAAGCCAGTCTCCGTGTATGAGAGAATATTATTTGGAGAAACGCTTTTTCAAAACTGTATTTTTTCCCCGTCCAAATCACTTGGAAAACACAGGCTCAGAATAGTAGTTGTGATGGCAGTGCATTTTTTGAATACTTAGATCGGAAAACCATAGGCGGGAGCTTAGTCATCTCAAAGTTGCGGAAAGGGAACAGTGAGTTGGCGGTTTCGATGGACGTGTGACATAGCAAATCCGACCAAGGATGTGGGTAATTGGATATTAAGTACCTACCAGTGATCAATCATCCATAATAATTTTAAATCCTTTCAACTAAAAATTGAAGTTAATTGAGTTGTTGAATAAAAAGTAGAAATTACGTACAATACTTTATTTCTGACTGTTTAAAAACATTTACATGCACCTACTTATTTTAGTCGCATTAATTAATTCGTATTCGTTTAGCAGCATGAACAGCGAATTCTGATGGTAAATCGACTACTTAGATTTGCAAAAAAGCTTAAGACCCCAAATTAGCTATTTTATGATTTTATATAATCATCTTGTCTTAAATGTCGAACCACTAGAACCTCCCAATTTCAACTCCTTCGATGTTTTCCATATTTCGCGGAATAATTCACCTGAAGACAATTGTTTTTAAGCCTATCTACGTAGGTAATGAAAACGTTGTAAATTATTGCACAACGGTTTATTATTTACCTGTACAGGTGACCCGTCTGCGTAGATCACTGTTTTCTGTGGTCTATACCTACCCTCGAGCTCCCCCTCAAGAAAGCCCTAAATCATAAAGTTTGTTCAGGTTACAAAAGTACCTGTTCATCATTCTTCAAATTAAATAATTTCACAGAACAACCAACTCGACTTCATACTGCCATCCATGGTTATAATCAGGTGATACCTGGGCCGGTTTCAGACCCTTTCACTCACGATCATGTTGACGTAGCTTTTCGGTCCAAACGAATGGCTGGTCGTACTATGCTCCGGGTGTTCGCAAAACATTTTTTAGTTCGAAATCAATTTAAAAACGTAAAAAAACCACACCCTTCTTTTGTAAGTTTTCGAGCTTCAGCATTTGGGAAATTTCAACCCTTACTTTTCACCCCTTAGAGATGACTGACAGTAATGCCGAGCTTCGCGGACCAACTAGACCCCAAGTGGGACCTACAAACCAAATTTCATTAATTATGGTTCATGGTAACTAAGAAAGTATGGCGTACGGCGGACGGACGGAAATTTTTGGTCCGTTTAATATTTTGTATAGAACTGTTTATTATTTTGTATACAACACCCTTCTATTACAGATCACATTTCTCTGTATGGAACACCGTTCTGGTACAGATCACATTTCTCTGTATAGAACACCCTTCTGTTTACAGCTATCTGTATAGATAACCCTTCTATATAATATGTATATCGCAGACCCTCCGTAGCTTAGTACCTAACCCCGTACTCGTTAAGGTACCTACCTAAGTCACACGTTAAATGTTACTAAAATAATTCTGTCAATGAAAAATAGTAGCTAAAATGGCAAAAAGAAACACAAATGAAGTTCTGAAGGGAAATTGTTGATGTGGAGTGAAAAATATTCTGTCCGAGTTGGGTTTCGATCCCATGAACTTAGGCGTTCCAGTCTTTCGCTTAGACCACTGCGCTACATCGCCAACCTGTCCGATGGATTCAAGATGTGTGCTCTCAGCTCAGCTTGATGCCTGCATACACCCTGTCCTTAGGGCAAATTTTATGAAAACATCGTAGAATGCCCCGGATGGTCTCAAAAGTTCAGATAAAAATCGAACTATTTAAAAATGCGAAAAAACGCACACCGCAAAATAAACTTTTCCGAGATACCTAGTGATACTCAGGATATTTCAACCCCTATTTTTCGCCACTTAGATTTGATGACAGTAACGCCAGACCAACTAGAGCCCAAACGGGACCCATATACCAGATTTCGTGAATTTTCGTTCATGGGAACTAAGCAAAAAGTCGCGTACGGCGGACGGAGGAATATTTTTATTCGAAATTCGTATTCTGCGTCCCTTGAAATATAAACCATGAAATTTTGAGGGGGGGTTAAAAAAAAATTTCTTGGTCGATTCCAAAGGTTCATTATTGAAAATAATAACCCAAAAAATCCCTTCAGGATGCGGCAAGTGTGATAAAACCGTTGTTGTTATTACTCATGCATCACAATTACTTTATCACGGGAATTCCCATATCTAGAACGACGTCATCGCAGATAACAATTAAGTAGTTTACATTAGTTGTAAATTGTCTCAGTAGTTTACGCTGCCATATACTTTTCACTTCCCCAGGACAGGCCATGCGATAACACCTTTTCAACTAACGAGCATAATTTTTTCCTTGACTGACAGTCGATTTTCCTCTTTTTATCCGCGAGTAGCTCGGCGCTCGCCGGGAAATAATGCGGGTCTGTCGGCCGAATGATAACCCTGACCTTCGAACGGCAGGAACTGCACCTCGCAGCTTCGTTCGCGCACCTAACGTTACGCTGTGCCTCCGTCATCGTCACTGTTAAGAGGAGTAGAACCGTAGCGGTTCATTTTCTACTGAATATCTCGAAGTGTTGTAGTTGCGCATCACTGGTGACCATCAACAGAATGATCGCAAACAAAATTCAATCAAAACTAGCAGTTCTAGCAGCCCTTCGTCGGCTAGGGTATAATGGATAGGTACTAATTACGGAAATGGGTATTTTCTTCAGGCAAGGTAACGAGTTTCTACTCCAGGTTATTCAACAATGCATCTATTGGTAGCTTGAATCTGTGACTCAAATTTGGTTTCACAGGAAAGAATCAATGCCAGGGAATTGTAACGACTTCTGTATGATCTATTTTGATGTATAGAATTCAATATGTTCGGCCTGTAAGATCGTTCTGGGTCTTTGGATTCTTGGAGCCATGTTCCTTCGATCTGAACCCTCATCTTCACCATGTGACGTAAAGCGGTGCACATTTTCTTTGACGTGGAATAATGTTGTCGTGGTATCCTCCCAGAACCTCTCCTCACAAGCTTAAGATCTCGCAAATAAACATAGGAGTGGGGACAGAAGATGCACGAGAACCGAGGGCCAGCCTGGGGATCCCCACCATCCTCTACTAGCTAGAGGATGGAGGGAGACAGCTCCCAAGCACATAAATACTCGCCTCCTGCCTCTTTTTCCTCATTCTACGTTCTCCTCTAGTCGCTGACTACTCTCTCTCCTCCTTACCTCGTCTCTCTCTCCTATCCCAAAAGATTCCGTGAATGTGGTGGTACGCCCATAACCAACAGCCAACACTCCTAAAAGATCCCGGGAAATGGTGGTGGTCCGCCCATAACCAGCCCGGGCACATCCTCCCTCATGCCACTCGTGGTGGATGTACGCTAAAAACACATTCATCACAAATGTGCTGGTTTTTTGGTGAAGGACCGTCATGGTGCGTTAGTTTCTGAGTGAAATAAGGCGTACTACTCATTGTACTGATACTGCCGTTGTGTGCACTGTGACACGTAGAATGGAACTGAATGAAACACGATTCTTACATTTGAGCCTGATGATGACATATTGTATTAGTTTTATTAGAATTTTCAAAGGGTGAAAATAACCCTCTGCTCACAATATCTTGAATTTGGCAGAGGCTCTGATGATGATATGACGGCGTGATCTCATATAATATGGCTTACTCCTACATTATATTCGTCGGCTAGACATGGATTCGTAGCACCAAATTTGCTAAATGTGTTATTAGTGTTATTTTGGAATGAATGAAAGTTAAGTTCATATATGCGTGTCTGTGTCTGTGTCTGTGAGACCGTTAGGGCACGGAATTATGTTATTTGTTCTGAAAAGGGTTTATGTCCACAATATTATTATAGAATTATTATCCTTTTTTTGCATACATATTTCTCTTTGCCGGTGAGGCGGCCATGGTTTAAACAGCCAGTCCATTTTTCATAGTCCCCTCCCTCTCAACTGCCCTCACCAACCCACAACCATAACCGCTCTTCCAGTTATTGGTTGCCATGGTGATTAATGACGCTCCAACATTAATCACGGATTTCCGTGGGCTGACTAGTTCATTAAAAATGACACAGCTACATCTACATCGGACGCACATCTGCGACCTGGACCACTTTGCTTATTAACGTGTATTTCGATTCATCTGGGAAACAGGGGTTGTTGTACACGACATTTTTCATGTCACAAACGTACCTAAGATTGTCAAGATTGATGATGTATGTGTGTATGGTAATTCAGATATCCTATTATGGAAGACCATTGGAATCAAACTGCTTGTAGACTTCAGCTTCTACTCGCCGAACTAGCATTTCAAGTAGGCTTTCGAGTATTATCCCGCAAATGAACACGTTTAGGTTTGACTATTGAATTGTAGTTCACCATCAAAAAGCACTTCGTGTAGAAGATACCTGTTCGAAATTGTCCAAGTACAATTCAGATAGTCAGTACTCAGGATAAACTCCTGGAACCAATCAGTTATTATTCTGTGTACTTAGGTATGTGCATTTAATAATGAAAGATATCAATCCGAGAGACCCTCCCTCCCTCTTCATGCGAGAAATTAGCTGCCAACTGCTGAAAATTTCTGAACAATTGAACTACCCTGATCATCACAAAGGCATCAATTCTGGAAATGGGTATTTCATCAGGCAAGCATTACCATTTTCAGGTAAGCCGTAAGGTCGGAGAGCCGACTCAGATTTATTGCAAACTTTGTAGGAAACAATGAGAAAATGCCAGGGAAACATGGAATCTGGTTAACGTCTGGAATTTCGACTACCTATTTCGATCGATACCCAAACCCGCAGTGCTCCCAAAAATCGCTTTGGTGTCGTTGGATTCTTGGCCTCAAGTTCTTTTCCGACCATAAAACCGTAAAACTAAATATTTTCTTGGTTTTCTGTATTTATTTTCTCCGGGTTTTCCCTTAAAGATCTTCAGTTTCCTTAGGTTCTATCTGAAAAATGAATACCTAATAGAGCTTTCTAATATTTTTTCTGTTGTTTCAGAAGCACTTGGGGCAAACCCCCTGAAACTTGGTTGTTCCACATGAGTCTGATGGCGGAAAAGCATAGCTTTATAGTTTTTGGACGGGGAGGGGGGTCTTGTATGATGTTTTAGGGCAGTATAGTTGTTGATAAAGTAAATATATATTCTGCAGAAACTCGGCAAAAGCTGTAAAAGTTGGTATTATTTTAGTCGAGTTTTGCGTATTTATAACCTGTATAGGTATTTTGAATCAATGCTATCTCTTCCTGTCCACCTGTTCCAAACTCGTATTATGATTTTTCAACGATCCATTTGATTTGAACCAAATCACGCGTGATTACCCCCTGAAGAGTTTTTAGTAACCACGGGCGTTTTTTCAATTAACAATCCTCCTCTTCCCCCACTGTCCTACTGCTGTAGGATGCACACGACCGAAAGCGACGAAATTATATGAATAATTCATTATCCGAGTGAAAAATTCATTCCCTCCACCATAATAAGCCTTGTTTCAAACCCCCCCCCCCCCCCTCCTCCCACCACTGAAATAACCTCCATCACATATACGATGATTGGAGATTTCGAGAAAACTCCTGAACGGGTGCGAGCACTGGATGAATACGTTCGAATCAAAGAGGAATAACAATGCAGTTCAACCGAGCAGATGAAAAATACGAGAGGAAAAAAAAAAAAGAATTCGGTCCCATGGGGGTTGTGCGAGTGAGCGGCGCTCGGGGCGGGGGAAAAGGCAATCTTTCAATCGACGAAATCATTGCGGCCCATATAAATCACGATGATTTCTCGTCTACATGCCGAGAACGTAACAGGAACCTTCAAAGTGAGAACTGCTATTTTTTTCCCTTTTGAATAATATGGGAAAAGCCGTGTGCAGTGACAGAATAAAAATCGCGAGAGAACTCGAACGTATGAATGGCAGGTGGTACGCTGGAAAATGAGAGCGTTTTCTCTCACATTCATGAACTCTGATTGTAGCGTAAGGAAGGCTGATTGATCTCTTACTGGTAATATTGATAGAGATTCCTATAGTTCTATCAATATTACCAAGAGGTCAGTTCATCAAAATCCTATGCTTAAGCTGAGTGGTCATTTGATAATCTTTCGATTATTAATCTACTTTTATTGTTATTAGCATTTTAGTATTTTATATGAATTCCAGTTGTTATGCATAGCTGTAGCAGGTGAAATCATGACGAAAAATCTAATTTCAAATCTAAGGGTCCTGTAATAAGGGTAATGATTTTTTTCATGAATGCATACCTACCTAAATTCTACTTTTTAGGCTTAATATTATCTTACAGTCCCGGAGTACTGCCCATTTCAAATCCTGATGATGTAGGTATAAAAGTTTAAACAAAGACTTAACTTGAAATAATGGTCTTGTAGTTTCGCCTAACCCGATTTCTAGTGGGATACCTTAGAGATGAACTAACCTTCATTATAAACTAGCCACGTTTCCCTTCTCATTAAAATCTCCTTGATCCCTACTCGTAGCCATGAAGTCATCACATGCATAATTAACGTAGGTATTTTCCGCCGGTAGGATTGCAATATTGAATTTATAGCTCCGTGAGTCAAAACTATTGTTGCACTTCTGTTTCATCTCTACGGAGAAATATCTTCGAACGGACCGATAAGCTGCGCTATAGAAACCCACTTGGTCCAGCAATAAATCACTAGACAACGTTCGCCTGACCTCCATTGTTCTTTAGTCCTGGGAGGCGGGAATGATGGAGCTCTGCCTTTCATAGAATAGTGTTCCTAATAATACGTAAGTGAAGGAAAAATTTACCGAATGAAAATAGAATCCGTCGAATATTTATGAATCAGGAAGTCAAAATATTTTGGTCTTTGGTAACGGAAGTATCTGATTTCGTCTCTACATTTAATTTGCGTAAAGCAGAGAGTAAAAATATACGCAGTTACCTACAGTGATCTGTTAAATAAGTACTCGTATTTGCGAATACTCAACCACGGAAAATTTACATCCGTAACCAGAAATATGCAACTGAGAAATCAAGGTGTTTTTATCGGGTAGTACACACAACTACTCAGAACTTTGTTTTAAAACTGATATCTAGGATCTCAATGTTGGAGAGAAAAATGCGAAATACGACCATTTCCGTTGGTTAAAATTTATTACACAAAGGTTTATTAGTTACCGGTATAGATGCCCTGTATAGAGCATAACGTTAAAACAAAAATTGCTATCAACAAAATCCAAATTCATCGTTCATCGTTCACCAGATGAAATCATAATTATCCATCAAATCCATCATTCATCATTCATGAAAATGAAATAAAATCCATCATTCATCAGACAAAGTGATATCACAGAACAACCGACTGGACTTCATATAGCCCCGCGTGATTATAATCAGGTGTTCCTCAGCAGTGATTATCCGGGCTGGGTGTATACCGTTTCATTCGCGATCATGTTGACGAAGCTTTTCGGTGCAAACGAACGGCTGGTCGTACAATTCTACGGGTGGTCTCAAAATATTCTCCAGTTCGAGATGAACCGTCTCTTTAGGCTGATAAACCAGCACGTTGGTTGTTCAATAAGAGCTCGTAGACGACGTCCTGCAATGGTATGCCAAGCTTGAAAGCGGTGTAGCGGAGAAATGTTTTGGACCCTCTCGAGACCATATTCTTGTGGGCTGCGTTGGCGACCAAATTGCCTAGGGATTTTTGTATCGGGAATTGTATGCGTTGTCTGCATTTCGTACTTAGAAACCAGTTACATCCCTGCCATAGTAGAACGTAACACTCTGAGAATAGATTGTTGGTTGTTAACAACGAAAAATGATCGAAAAAGGAAGGACCAATTACGGTACTTGGACTTGATTATTTCCTCACTTCGAAAAAGGTCTACTCTCCCCTTATAGAGAGCAGGAAACGCCGTCGTGTCTGTCATTGGACGTCCCTATGGCCGATTGTCCGTTCTATTATTAGCAGAACGCTACGCAATGTTGGGGGGACGGGGATCGACAATGTTTTTCCGGTCGTTCCCACCAAAACGAATTTAAACCTTCTTCCGGTCGGAGGAGCGTCTCATCCCATCCCCTCCACAGCTGAGCTCACGAGGTATTTTAAGGCTTTGGCCCCGCTGAGGCCACCCCCGTGCCCTCGGAGCTTCTCCCTCAGAAAATGAGACTGTAAACTTGGTCTCAAGTACTGCTTATGTAAGACTTCTAGAGAAATTGGGGAATTTCATATAATTTTTGGTTTATTTTTCTGTGAATAACACATGTGTATTCGCTCAGCAAGCAATTTTTGGAACACTCCCTCAAAAATTGTTCTTTTCAAAAAGGCAGTGTCCACACGCCGTATCGTCCATATCTATCCTTATTTTCGGCCTAAAAAATTCGTTCTTTCGCACACAGGCTCCATTTGAGCTTGTGGCCCGACACTTTGCAGCCCGCTCGGAATTTACCCAAGGGCGTTATGGTTGAAAAATGGGTGTGAAAATAGAGTTTTTTGGTGTTTTAGTAACATGAGCTTGTGAGGTATCGTTTTCCATGTTGTTTAGGGCAAGGAGACCGAATATGAAGTCGATTTTGACCCAAGAGTGGAAAAATTGAGGTTCTGCTCCCAAAATTCATTTTGGGAAATTGTCTGAAATCACCATACATTTGTATAATAACACCAGATGTAGGTGAATCAAGACAGTTGAATGGCACTATCAATGTTCAAAAATAATTTGTCAAAAATAGGAGTCTAACTCGAGTTTTTGGGGATCAAAATTGGTGGAAACCATAAAAAATAGCTATTTCAGTATTTCTGCACATGAAAGAAACAATAAATGTATTTCCAGTATTTCTGTAGGTATGTCCAATAGAATGATAAACCTATGTGACTTTGCAGCGTTTTTATTAGTTGGCAGCGCATTCTGTAGGGATAAAAGTTTTGAGGTGAAATAAAATCGTGTGCTAACCGAGGTTATTCTACATTTAAAGGCAATTAAATTTTATTTCTACCCCGAAATATTTACACCTGCTGCAGGCCTCCTTAATGAATGATTCATCAATTACATTTTTCAGTTTATCGAAAATATTTTGAAAAATGAAAGGCTGCTCCTATCCGATTTAGTAGGTAGAAGAAATTATTGAAAATCGGCCCAAATAACAAACTAGTTTATGCAAAACTGTCACTGATTAAAACGGTAGCCAGAAAAAAGAACTGGGTATCACCTGTAAAAATAGGTAATGTCTTAGCCAGCAGTATTTACCGAATAACTATTCATATTGATACAGTAAGGGGTACATTGAACCTTGTTCTCTGCCGCTGCGTTAGATTGGCTGGTGCTGCACTATGAGCCTAGCGTCTCATGTTGTTATTATGTTATGATGGTCCGTTTTATTCAGGTCGGTACAAGAATGTGTAAGCACGAGATGGTGACGGTTGAAACGGGAACCCGAAGCGAAAACTGTGGTGATAAGGGCGGAGGTATTGACGGAGCTGCCAATCAACCCGCAGTTGAGGCAGGCGATGGGAACTGCCTGCCGGGGTCGGAAGCTTCAAACTGACGCTGCGAAGTTAGTCGGGATACCCCAGAAAGCGCGAGGAAACTCCTTCCTTGCACAACTCCGACGCTGGGCCTCCGTCTGCCGTGTAAGGGCGACATATCCAGACTCGATCGGAGTAGGCTGGTTGGCTCCAGAGGCCGGTTGTCTTGTTTTTCCCGTTGGGACGGCAAGGAACTCTGACGTCACCACATTGTGGCCATCTGTTCGCGAACACCAGCGTTCCGTTCGCGAACAGAAGACGCTTGAGGTCTCCGAAAGTATTCTCAAGGTTCCCCAAATCCTTCAAAGTCTCTGATGTTAGTCTCCGTCAGTCCCGAACTCATCATGTTTGCCACTTTTCCTTGACTTGCTGTGCATTCTGGATGATCTGCCTCTCAACATTCATTTTCGCATTCCTAATTATTTCCAGTGACGTGCGATATCAGAAAATATTCGATACCAATACTCGATACTGGTATCGAAACAAATATCCGATACTACTGAAGTGTCGAAAGAAAATATTCGATACCAATACTCGATACTGGTATCGAAACAAATATCCGATACAACTCAAGTGTCGAAAGAAAATATTCGATACTGATCAGCATTCAATGAGTACTTTTTTAACTTGCTAAACTTGAATGAATTTAGCTATCCTAATGCTATTATTTATGTAATTATGCGTTTATTTTAGTAGTATGCCTTATGTTTTACCTCCATGATTGTAATCGTAAAAACGCAAATAGGCAAATTGCAATTGAATTGAAAAAATCCAATACCTACTCACTCGATAATGATAGATACCGAAAGAAGTGTTCGACATGTTCGACAGTGCTCAACACTCAAGTACCTACCTGTGTTTTGATTTTAGCTCAGTTTCCATTTAATACCTACTTTTTCTAATGGTGCAGAAAGTTCTCGGTACCTGCATAGGTATCGAGGGACTAGATTTGATACCAAACATGCTTGATATCGAAAGAAAATATTCCATAGCTCCTGCCTGCTGCTAAATAAATTCTTGCTACAATGCGCTTTGTACTGGTCAGTTCCCATGATGGACGATATCTAACGATTAATAACTAAATAATTAATTTATTCTAAAAGTAACTCGATAAAAATCTATTTGAGTATTTTTTCCGATACTACGGAAAATAATCGATACCAGTACTAGTATTGAATGAATATTCGATACCAAAAATACTTGGTATCGAAAGAAAATATTCTATACTCACATCGGTAAGTGTGGAGCGTCACTAACTATTTGGGACATCCGTAACCACCTGCCGCTCAGAAGAAACCTAAAAGTTCCACTTCTGGACGATTTCATAAATTTGCATTTTTTATTTCGGGCTTTTTTCGTACATCGTCGAGTCGTGACTCCGTGCCGACCATCTGCTAGAAACAACCTCGAACCTTCTGATTTCCGTCATCTGCCTCGACTTTCAAAGATGGACAGAAACTCGAGAATCGTCGCAGTTATACAATCACTGCTCGCCATACACGGCGGAGTGACTGTCATTCAATGCTCGGTTGTGCGAATCTCTCTTGAGTTATATATTTTGCTTTTTGTCATACTTTTAGGTCGTTAGTTATCCTCGCGTACAGCTGTAAATTTTATTATGAATAGTTTCTAACTACCAGTCAATAGAAGTACATTACTTTATTCGAACCTCTTGTCTTGTCTAGTTTTCTGATGGAAAACGGTCGGTACTTCTCACTAAAATGATGAAAAAGAGGCCCCATTTATTTTCAAAACATCAATTTTCATTGTGAAAAAGGAGAGGCTATTCAATATTATTGTGATAGAGAGGGGGTGGTGGAAATATTTAAAAGCCGATGGTTGGGGGTCGTGACATGGAGATAGGCGGGTGATAAGTGACCGATCAATTATTCAACCTCCCAACACAACTCCGAGTCGCTTGCGTAGGTTCGGAATTCTGCCAGTCTGAACGTTTCTGTACCATCGATTATAAACGGTCTAATATTGTCTTACTGTTCACTGTTCTGTTTACGTTCGGAGATAGACAGTTCGTTTATGGTTTCCAGAACTGGTAAATCTCCCTTCGTAGAAATGGGCTGATACGTAAAGGGGAAACTTTGGAAGGACGAACATGCTCCAAATTGTTACTTAACGGTTCATCATTACTGTCTCTTATCTACCCACACACGTATCTCTTTTCTATCAAAGATTCATATTAATTAATGATGTTTTTTAGTTTGATGAGTGCCTTGCAGGGTTTCTTATGAGTGCCTTATGGCTGTCAAATAAGTATACGCAGCAATACATTTCACACATTCATTATTATTACAAAGGAGCAATAATCATGAACTGACAGTTCGAAATACATGTTGTACTATGGACAATGTCTCGTCACAGATGTTTCTTCGATCGGCTTAAGACAGGTCGGCGCACCATAAGATCACTCATACGGTGCTCTTTGTTTTTGTTTTTTTGGAACATGATGAAAACGAAAGGAATTGACGCAAAAAAGAACCATCAAAATCACGTAATGTGGAAAGCAAATGTTCATATTTCGGAATCACTGATCGTTACGTGTATAAAGTTGGATTTCTTAACAGTCGCTGGTTTTAATTTTACTTCCTTCAGCTTTGACTTCAGCTTTGAAAGACTATTTCCATTACTCAACTAAATAACTGACCAAATCTTGGCGGAAAGAAGTGATAAAATCCGCCAATTTTTATAAATAAGTATACACTTATTTGATCAAAAAGTAGCGTAGCTAGGGGAAATTTCTCGTGATTCGAGCTGTGGTTCTCGGCCCTACCGAACTAGAGGAAAGGGCTGTAGTAACATCAAGAATAACATTGAAAACGAGCGGCCCAGAGAAGTTTGGAGGTTCGCTCTGCCTTCTCGAATAAATTATTAAGAGCTCTCCAAATCGATAGCAGACGGCTGGAAAGGGATTTCTGGGAAGTAGTAACCAGTCGATCGAAAATCCGGCAACACCGGGGGGAACAATGAAAAGAGCTTCTTCTACAATTTTAATCAGAAAGCCGTCTCTTTTAGCCAGAGAATCACTTCTGTTTTCTGCTCAGACTCCTCCCCTTCCCTTGACATTCTCTCGGCATTGTTTTCAGGTTTGTCATCATTGGGGTCGGAACGTTATTTTTTCAGGAGTTCTACAATAATTTTGACCGAAACAACATAGCATACAGGGAGGGCTGCTAGGAACTGCTGTCTGAAGTTTGTCAAAAAAATATATTTTGGATTTAAGTAGGTAGTTGTATCTAAAAGGAAGAATCTTGAAGGAGGAATCTCAAAGAAATTGGGTGCTGAAGTAAGCAGAAAATAATGCAGTTTTGCATAAATTATCTGTATCTACTTACTAACCATCTTTGTTTGGGGTTTGGGTCTGTCTGTTGGGCCATTTCGTTTCTAGCCCATTGGGTCGCTTCTCCCATGACCGTGGTTGGGGTCAGTTCAGTGACTGCTTTGTCGTTTGGCTCATTAGTCCTTACAATCCTTTCACCCCATACTCTGCTTATACAGTCGCGGAAAGTTATGATTGTGAAACAACTCGCAAGGTAGAAAATGAGGTGATGCCGGGTTATGGAGAAATGTTCACCATGACTGCCGAAGTGCGGACGCTAGATAATTTTACGTCCGATTACGGCTTTAGTCCTTGAGACCGCTCTCCCATAGAAACAGTTCCGTCACTCCTCCACCCAGTAAGAAGTGCACCCTTGGAAATGACATGAAAAATCATGATCATGATGGTCTGTGCGTTTCTCCAGGATTTCTTATTGGAAACCTGAGGCTTTCCAGGATTTCTTATTGGAAACCTGAGGCTACTTAATTATCGTTACGAAACACTCCGAAAAGAGATTGTTGGTCGTTAGTGAGATGTTATTTCCTGCTAATTAAACTATGACCAGCGATGAACTCGTGGATGTGGATTCGTGTAGCCTTTACTTGTGATCTAGTGGTGCAGGATCCTAGTCGTTTTTAAGTGTTGCAACCTATTTTGTCTTCAAATGCATTATTTGTATAACATTATATATATCTTTTTTGTTTTTTTGTTTTGCTACTCTTTATAATATTTCTTTGCTTGCCTAATGGGTCCCGGGTGCTCTTAGTTCCTGGACAGCTGCTTAGGCTATAGGAACCAATATATTGACAATAAAGTTTTGTCATTCTACTAAGTATTCTTCCTTTTTGTCAATAAAATAAATTGAATTGAATTTAATTGAATTGCAAGTGTGCCTACTGCATACAAACGTGCTTTATTTCAGCAACCTGGTGTTATATCATCAAATTTTTCTCAGCTGTGGTGAAACCGAGTCTTTACACCTTGGAGAATCTCCCGCCAAAACTCCTGATCTGAAACCGCGGGAAGGACAGCGAATGCCTCTTCGGGACCGACTCGACCAGTACCAGCGTATCACACTCTCCCTATGGTCAGTCCTCCCGGACCGGTCCAGCCCCCCTCTTCACTCCAACCGCCCATCTCCACTTACAATTCCTTACCTCACCCGCATCACCTTTTATGTGTCAGGAAGGAGCTCGAGGAGAGCGAAAAAGGATTATTAAAAAAAAAGGTTATCCAGGAGAACCACCAGTAAAGACTCTGGGTTAGTGAGTAGTAAGCGGTGGGGGAATCTTTACGAGAGAATCCGGTTTTTCGTGTCGCTGTAGTGGGAAGAACAGAATCCTGGAAGATGGGACTTGGTTGGCTCGTTCATACCAACCGCTTGTTGACTCGACCACCGCTTCCCAAGGTCTCCCGGATTTCTTCCCGGTGCCTCCTGCGGGGCATCTTCTTCTCCAGTGTTGCTTTTTGGTTTCGCCTAACATCAAAAATATAATTTTAACTGTAAATACACCCAAGTCAAAACAGTAGAATTATAAATTAAATAAAAAATTTTGGCAACAGGTATATTTTGAATCTTGGGATTGTTCGCAAAATTTGTAAAAACCAATTTCGTTGGTTTGGAACAAAGTTTTGGCATATATTGTTTTAATTATTTAGGTTCCCCACAATAACAGTTCTTGATCAATAATCACTACCATTTGATTCTTGTAATAAGTTGTAAGAATTCGAAACTTGAATAGAAAGAACGAAAAACTCTTATTTTAAAACGGAAATTGAAAAAGCAGGGAATCCTACCAAGTTCTGGAAAACTATTAACACGGCACAAGGAAAGGAAGTAGAATCTATCAAAATAGAAAAACTTTGTATCAATGGATCCGAAACCACAAATCCCAGTCAAATAGCTGATGGACTCAATGAATTTTTCATATCAGTTGGCCAGCAACTGAACGAAAGATTTCTCAATTATAATCCTATGCATAACCTCCCCCCTAGAACTAATGTCAAGATGAGCCTACGATTTTTCAAGACGAGCACTGAAGAAGTTTTCAGAACTATTCAGTCAATCAGAGGTGGCTCCAGCCCTGGCTGGGATGGTATATCATCTAACTTGATCAAAACATTAGGAGTATATATTAGTGCTCCATTGACCCATATAATTAACCTCAGCATACTGAATGGTTGTTTTCCAGATTCACTAAAAATCGCAGTAGTTCGACCTCTTTACAAAAAAGGATGTAGGGCTTCGCCATCAAATTACCGACCAATCTCATTGCTCTCAAACTTTGCCAAAATCTTTGAGAAGATAATCAAATCACAACTTGTGAATTACCTGGAAACTAACAATTTACTATCACCTGTACAGTATGGTTTTCGACCGAATCGGAGTACTCAAGACGCTCTTGCTGAAGTAGTTAACGAAATTTCAAATGCACTAAATGATGGGGATAAGGTGCTTAGTGTTTTCATTGATCTAACGAAAGCATTCGACTCCATTGAGACAAGCAGGTTGATAAATAAACTAGATAGGCTTGGATTAGATGGAGTAGCAGTTCAGTGGTTCTCGTCATATCTTTCCAAAAGAAGTCAGTGTGTGGAATTTAATGAAGCACGCAGTAATTCCTTGCCTATTAGATTTGGAGTACTCCAAGGATCTGTTCTAGGTCCTATACTGTTTTTACTGTACATAAATGACCTCTTCAATTTACAAACATGTGGCAAGTTCGTCGCCTTTGCTGATGACGTAGCAGTAATACTGACAAATAAATCATGGGAGGACGTCCACAAGGATGCAAGTAAAACTCTTACTCAAATACACCAATGGTTCTGCATTAATAGCCTAACAATGAACATTTCTAAGACCAACTATGTTACTTTCTCTATAACCTCCGCAGGTCAGCCTGATTCCACCAATTTAAAAATCCACAAAACATCATGTTTAAATTATGGAACATGTAATTGTACTAAGGTTGAGCAAGTCAATAGCATTAAATATCTAGGACTCCAACTAGACCAGCACCTAAAATGGAGGATGCACATAGATACCCTAGCAAGGAGAATAAGGAAATCGTTTTTCTTTTTCTGTATACTACGAAAATGGCTCTCCAAAAGTAACTTACAGATGGTTTATTACGCATATGTATACAGTATCCTAATATATGGTATAGAATTCTGGGGCGGAGCATCACTCGGTCGCATTCCCGAACGCGAATCAATGATCTTTTTAAAAAACTTGATATTCTTCCACCAAGATTGATATTTGTTTATCGCTCCCTGCTTCGTGTACACAAGATTAAAAAATGTCTACCCCACCGCATTGTCTTGCGAGTCACCCGAGCAACATGCGAGGGTAGCCAAATTCGAGTTCCCCGCCCTACCACTGATTTTTTCACAAGACAATTTCCATGGCTGCCTCCCACAATATACGCCTCACTTCCGACTACCTTACAATCAGATCAGTCGACTAATTCCTTCAAAAAAAGAATAGGCGCATACCTGCTGCAAATGCACAAATCTGACCTGCACACTGACTTCTTGAATAGGTTTGATCTGTAATTGTAACTGTGTTATGTATTTAGGTAATTACTATCTTGGAATATGGATGGCATAGGTCCTGCATACCCATACATATATACTTTTTTTTCACTCAAGTTGAACATTGTCTGTAAATATATTGTTTCCAGCTAAAAGTACACGCTCAATCCGAATTAATAAGCTCGTTCAGTGACAACCAGCCCCTGGACGGGTGTCAAGACCTTTAGGGGCCATTCATGAACGTGGTTTTCTCATATTTCTGTACTTATATTATACATTATGTATTAAATATGTTTTTGAATAAAGAATTGAATTGAATTGAAAGTACTTTTACCACGGACAAAATTATGTTTGAGTGAGTTTTTATTTGGGTTTTTCGCTTCTCTGTCCCTATTTATTATACACTTCCTTTTTCGTGGTTGCGCTCATTTTGATGATGGTATTGCGAGGATGCTGTTCTAGAGATGAGGAAGTATTGGTCACGGTTTACAACAAATGAATAATATCTGCGCCCAGAACAGAACACACACACACACACACCACACACGCTGCTATTAATATGGATGCACAACACACACTTGTATCAAGCACGTTGTATTCTAAAATTGGGCCACAAGTCTTCAAAACGCTTCACCAATATTTTAAACGTTATTCGAGACTAAGACTCACAGGTACCAGCTATTTTAATTCCCCACCCGCACGTCATTTTAGCTGGATTACCGAGCTATAAATAATAGGAATGACTAAGGACATTTATGAAAAAGTAGTTGAACAGGTGGCCAGTGCATAATCCTCGTTTTAGGCGTTCACGGTGATTTATCTTCTACCTACGTTCGGGAACGCTTCTTTTGCGTGCGAAAGAGGACGGTTTTCCCCACTTTTGAAGGGATGTTTTCCCTATAATCGGCGTGAGGAGGGGAAAGCCTCGTAATTTATCTGGGGAAATTGATTTACAGCAGGGGCTCATTAAAGTAATGCTTCCGCGCCTCACATATTTCCTGCGTGATCAAGAGGATCTTCGGAAGGGTTCTACGGTAACCCTTTTCACATTCAGGCCCGCCCATGGAACCAATACTTGTATACTAAAATGTGTTTGGTAGGATAATGGCCTCTTCATCTCAAAAGCTGGAATTGGTTTGCTAGTCATACAATTCACGTATACTTGAGTAAATTAATTTCATGTTTGAAATGTGTACCTTGATCTTCCTCCCCGCATCGCACAGTGGGACCAATATACTCGTACTATTCTGCCTGGACAATGTTTTATGAGGAATATGTATCGAATATTTCACACTGATTCCGAATATGTTGGTACCCCAAGTTGTTATAACTAACTAGGTACCTACCTAATTAAAAGTATTTTTCGCCAGCAAACCTCAAACAAAATAAATAATAATTAAATGAAGTAAGTAAATAAGTAAAGTTAGGTAATAGTAACAGTTAGTAAGTAAATAATATACATATTAGTAAGTTGGTAGTTGAGTTAAAACAAATACTAATACAAATTTTCACTATAGAACCTTCGAGGAGTTATCCGATAAAAAGAAAGGTGTTCCTTAGTAACCGTGTAATATAAAACACAAAAAAATACTAATTTTTGCTTTTATTTGTTACAGGTAAGTCACCGTTATATAGACGGTTTCACACCAAAATGAAAATCGGGTAAGTGGGGGTATTTACCGATCTGCTTAGAGACGTATTTCGATGAGGATATTTCACAATAGTTGGTATATTAGCGTGCCGTCGACCACCAGACAGGTTGATGTAACGAAATTAATACTTATCAGAGATTCTACTTTATCGTAGGTACTTCCTCGCATCGTGCTTTCTCTTGTTCCATATCTGTTTACCTTAATATGGCCTATAATCTGCCATATCAAGGTTGCATTGAGTTTAGTTTGTAGACTTATTGATGTTGACTGAGCCAAGTTTGGACTAGTTTCTGTCACCTGAACTGGCTAACTGATTTGAGTAGCTGCACTATTATTGCATTAACTTTTTTTCCCTCGGGTTCCCGGTTTTTTTTTTTTTCATTCCATTGTCTCTGTTGGGAAACCTACTATCCATTTTCAAATCTGCGGTGTACTGCATACGTATATCGATGCGTACATTCAAGTTGTGTGCAAATCCAATTCAGCAGTTTCTAACTGCCTTTCGTTTCACTCGAGCCATTTCCCTCTAATCCGAATTTTTTGAAATATGTTTTTGTCGGATTTAGATACGCATCAGCAACCGCGTTGTTTCTGCTACAGATAGGCTTCGAAGCATTTGGGATTAAATCGGCGCTTCCCCGGCCACTGAACCCCTCTGTTAGCCCACTTCCGAAATCGATGAGCTCCCCATCTGAGAGGAGCATCCCACCTATTTCCACGTTATCGATTCGCCATCGTTCGAGATCGAAAGTGGAATCGATATTTGGTTACTCCGGTAGCAAGGAGGGCTCCATTGTCCCTGGCCATTCATTCAAACTTTCATTCCTCGAAGGGTCTTTCGAATGGGATCGGAGCTTCAGAGGCATTACTCTCTTAGCAACAGTGTCTGTAGGGAGGAATACTTACCTATACATTCCTATATGAACTTGCGTGCCACATGGTGTTCTGTAGCACAAGATGTTCACCACTCGCTAAAAATTAATGCTAAAAATTAAATTTATAGATTGCGATTGTTAACTATAGGAACCTGAGCGTTATGTTTACTACAACTTTGGAACCTAATTATGGTGACAGCTGTAGGATTTATGGTGACTACAACATAGATACCACTCAAGTAGAGTAAAAACCATATTTTTTCCATATTTTTCTTGAAGGACGTGGTCGATTGTTCTCTCAGGAGGATTAGGATTCGTCCTATCATTTCGCTAACCATTGCCTCATGGTACAGCGTTGTGACCAAGGGGTTTCGGACCTCCACCCCTATTAAACCACCCCAACACCTCACCCATATCAATTCAAGTTCGATCCCTTGGATAAGAAAACAGTTCTGAATAACGTGATTGTGATCATGAAGTTCAGCTCGTTGCACTCCCAGGAACATCGAATCGTACTAATTAGATTTTAATTATGATTGGTTGGTTGTTGGTTAATTGAAGAATCATCTCAGCAGAGATAATCCGGTGAAATTTTCAATTGAAAATTATCCAACCTCCGAAAATGAGAGGAAACTCCCCGATTGGAGCGGGGAGACGAAAATGCCCGAGTGGTTTCTACTGGGAATGAAAACGAATGGTCGAGGGTCGTATAGAGTGGAGGGAGGCGGGGCAGTGGTTAGGCTAAAATTTCGTAGGAAGACGAGTATTTTCAGAAATGAGGTGATATTTTCAGCTTGTTATTCTGATAGCTTCATCAAAAGGCTGGAATCAATAGCGGGAAACTCTTAACACCTATTCGCTCTGCCCCCCACCCTTCAAACAGGGTGAATGGAAAACTGGCTTAGCGGCAGCAGGGAGGAACTGTATCTGGCGAGGGAACAACGACCCACTTTTCCGTTGCGATGGAATTACGGAATCAAACGAGGTTTGCTCTACAACGATATTTCCCCTCGGAATGAACGCGAAATCTCATCAAAGGGGCAATCAATAACGCTACATGCTTTGCTGGACTCGTATGAAAATGAATTTTTTTCAGGCCGTCAACAGCAGCTTTTCAGCGTTGGCCAAATCGGTTGGCATGCCCTCTGAAGTTCATTTGTTAATTGACGGATGAATTTTTATATTAAATGTGTATTTTTTTGCGCTACTACACCTGACTCACTATTGTGAATTGTGAATTGATCTAACAAAGCTATCCGATTTCTGATTATCATCTCAAGTACTCACGTTGTATTTAAGTATATACCTCCCACAAGTTTGTTGTGTGGGTAAACCAGGTAAACCAATTTTTCCGACAATTGTGAACTCTAACCCCGCCCAACGCCACTCTCACTTTCGTTATTTTAGCGATCAAGTCGTCGAATATTATCATACCTATCCAAATATCCTACCCCGATCCCATAATTAAATTATCCGTCAACAGTACATAGACCTGGGTGTCAATAGGAAATCGTCAGCGTGAAAGAAGGTATCTGCGGCATCCCTTCTCCACCCTCAGTGAGGTACTCCACTCTGGGGATCGCTCTGTAAACGTACTGCCCCAAGTATAATTTACCCGGGGGTTACCGATGGACCGGTTTGGACGCGGAAGGGTCGGTAAGGTCTGAGGGTTAAATCGCTCGGAGGATATGCAAAGATGGTAGTGACGCTGTGCAGGGCGGCGATGGTATAGCTCAAGTGAGTGATGTTTACTTGGTTTAATTGGTAGGGTGCTACGTCACTCGCTTATTGATATTTGAACACACTCCCTTAAAATAATATCGTTCAGTACCATATATATAAATTCCATATATATATATATATATATATATATATATATATATATATCATTAGTTCCCTCGTGAAATTGAATTTGCCATGTACGTGAATGGGGGTGACCTGGTGGCCTAGCGCGTTCCCGTCATTTGATTGTTAGGAATGGTACGGTGATTGAGGTCTTTCGGTTCGAATCCTCAACGCGTCTCGTCACATCCCATAGCGGTCTCCCCTCTGAACTCAGTTGCTCAAATTCTCGTGGTTCTAACTGTAAGATACTTGAAGGGTACGCTAGACATGAAATTGACTTATAAGAAAATGGATCAGCCCCTGATTGGATTCACAGACGCTGACTGGGGAAACTGTACACTTGATCGTAGATCATTCAGTGGAACGGTGTTCATGATGTAAGGAGCTGTGATTACATGGGAGTCACGGAAGCAGCAAACAGTGGCTACATCCACGACGGAAGCGGAATACTATTCCTTGACAGATGCAATCAAAGAAGCATTGTACTTGAAGCGACTTTTTGCTAGTCTCGGACATCCAATTGAGGGGGCGCTAGTGCTGAAAAACAACAATCAAGGCGCACTTGATTTGTTAGAAAATCCCACACACCATGGTCGAACTAAACACATCGATATACGTCAGGCGTTCATCCGAGAAGATATAGAAGAAAAAATGGTAAAGCTGGAATAGATGCCATCTGAAAGTATGCCAGCGGATTTCTTAACTAAATCGACTCCAAGAGTGAAGCATGAAGCTTGTTCTCAAGCACTAGGTCTTCAGACGCTCACTTGAGGGGGCGTATTGGGAAATCAAGTTACGGTCTCCAGTTCAAACACAAACATATGGTTCACCTGTTGTGAACCACTTGTTGCATAATATGGGTTTGGGTTTTTATAAAAATATAATTATTCATTCGTGTCTGTTCCATCAACAGTATTGTTTGTCTTAAAACTATAGTTCGATTAATTCACTTGAACACCACTGCAGATAAGCAGTACTCTGCAAGATGGACTTCTATCCCATGCAAGGATACCTACTATGTGTACCAGTGCTGGGCATCCGCAACATATAGGTAACCAAACCAGCTAAGCTATCCTCCACTTGTTGACTCAGGGATCGCCTTTTACGTGGCTCCGAATTCGTTTGTTTGCGGAGGAACATCAAATTTTTTAATTTTTCCTTCTTGATATGACTGCAGCAGCGAGGTAATAATTTAATCCGGCGCAACGCACTGTTCATCCAGCGAGTAAATAATGGGCAGAAAGTTTTTTTTCTCTACATCTTCATTGTTATTCTTAGTTATAAGAGAAAGGTCTTCGGAGTATTCGCGCTTGATACACACGAATAATTAAAGGGCTTAACTGCAAACTAATTAATTGCCCCGTTTTAAAGGAAGTACAATCGCCCGGCTCCCTCGATCCGGGCGTGATGAGCATTCATTAAAACTTTCTGCCGGAAAATTCTTTAAAAAAAAATATAGGGGGAAAAAGAGAAGTTTTTGTTCGTTCATACTTTTCACCAGTTTTTCCTCTTTTAAGCAAAACGTGCCCCTCCGTTATGACTTATTGAACAAAACCTAACTTTATCAGTGATGGTTTTAATTAAAAGTAAACCCCTTCGCCATGCTGTCCAATCCCTGTTCTAGTCTTGTCGTTCATGTTGGTGGACTTATGTCAACACCGCAGTTCATCCTTCATCACCAACTTCTTAATACCCTAACACTCTCCGCTATTGACGAAGAAGTTTAATTTATTTAATTTAGTAATAAAATAATGCTAAAATAACCAACAGTTAAATTAACTACTTACTCCATATATTTAAGTTTCAATACACTTTTCGGCAATATTCACAAACACACAACAACAAACACACTCTGCGTCACAAATTTTCAGTCGTTACCCAAAATTCAGCCTGACCCCCCCCCCCCCCCCCATAATATCCATGTTAATAATTTATACAAAAATATCACATATTATTATGTCGATAAACAGTTTACTCATGTGGTCAGTGGTAGGGTGAGTTGTAATCTACGTTAGGCCGAACTTCTGCAAATGAGGTTTGTGGTAGGCAGGTAGATATTGTTCCTGGACTACCGGAACTAGAATATTTATGGTATTTAGGTAACATAACTTGTGGGCATAAGTTCCTAGGAGTTCTAAAAAGTTGTCATGGTCATTTCCAAGGAGTCACGGACAACAGTCTTGGAATTGGTATTGTAAATTCTACAGCGTCTTGTCTTCGAGGTTGATTGTTTAGACATGATTTTGCCTCTAGGTCCAACTCTCCCTTGTTGTTGGGTTAAACCAGAATCAGAAATGTTTCATTAACTGTTATAAACTTGATATTTTGACTTGATAATCTCATTAAAATCGTATTTCTCACCGAAATATGGCCTTCATTCTTGATTACTCGTTTGGATCGTTGTCCGCTACCTATATAACCTACTATTGCATTTGTTATCAGTTTTATTTGAGCATTAACGCAACTCAACGATGTCACAAACTATATTGAACATTTAACACAAACAGTCCAATCTATCCGTGGATACAAGATTCACCATGTGATCTTCATGTCGAGTGTATCAGACTCTGCCTTCTTCTTTTCCCTTTTCTTCGCCTCTCCACCTCTCCACCAGTAAAACATTCTTGAAGAATTCATTCTTCTGTCTTGGTAACGCCTTTGTCAAATGATCCGCTGCGTTGTCCACTGTAGGTATGTACTCCAATTTGAAATTTTGAAATTTGATTAAATCACGAACGAAATGGTATTTAATATCAATGTGTCGAGTGTGTGAATTTACGCTGTTCCCCTTTGCGAAATTTATAGCGGATTGGTTATCACATCGGATGACAGGTTCACCTTCCACTGGGTATTTCAGTTCCTTCAAAATATAAAGTAACCAAATCATCTCGACGCAACAGGAGGATAAGGCCACAAACTCCGCCTCCATGGTTGAAAGAGCCACTGAATTTTGTTTGTTGCATTTCCAAATAATTGGTGTTCCCCCAAGTTGGACGACAAACCCCGTAGTCGACCTTCTGTCATCAACTGAACCAGCCCAATCAGAATCCGATAACGCTAAAATTTCTTCACTCCCTTTATTTATTGTTAGCTCTTGGTTAATAGTATCTTTCAAGTATCTGAGGACTCTCTTCCCTGCTGCCCAATGAATTCGGCCCGGGTTTGCGGCAAACTGTCCTAGTTTGGACACCACAAATGCCAAATCTGGTCTGGTAGCTTGTGCTAAATACATTAGTTTTCCTACTAATCTCCTGTAGGGTTGCTCAGCCATAAATTCCTTTTCCTCTTTTGTTTTTGGGCATTGCGTTTTGTTTAACTGTTGTTTTGGGTCCATTGGAGTTGTCACAGGCCTGCATTGATCCATCTTAAATTCCTCCAGTATTTCAGCAATGTATTTCGACTGATTGAGGGCAATAGAACCGTTTTCCCTTTTTTTGATTTCTACTAATATATACTTTAATTCTCCTAAATCTTTCATTTCGAAATTCCTCCTCAACATTGCTTTTGTTTCTTCAATTCCACGGTCATCTGTTGAGATTATTATCAAATCATCTACATACACTAAGACAATACTTTTTGCTAATTCTGTTTCAAGGCAATATATACAAGGCTCAGCTTTGCATTTTCTCATTCCCTCCGCAAGGAGTTTTCTGTCCAACGTCTCGTACCATGAACGACCAGATTGCTTAAGACCGTATAAGCTTTTTAATAAACGGCAAACCTTACCTTCTGAACCAGCGCTCACTGCTCCTTCTGGCTGGACCATGTAAATCTCTTCTTTTAATTCGCCATTGAGGTAGGCAGTTTTGACATCCATTTGGTGGATCTTCCAATTATTGATCACTGCCAACTTCAGGATGAGTCGAACAGCAGGTAGGCTCACAACCGGGCTGTATGTCTCCTCATAATCAACCCCTGGGACTTGTGTAAATCCTTGCGCCACTAATCTTGCTTTATATCTTTCAATTGTACCATCTGCCAAAAATTTTACCTTGAAGACCCATTTACAACCAATAGCCCTTTTACCAGGCGGCAGATCGGCTAATTCCCATACTTTCATGGCGCTTAATGATGACAACTCCTCGTCAATTGCTGCTCTCCATAATTCGTAGTCCGATCCTTCCATAGCCTGTTTGTAAGTCTTCGGTTCGTATATTTTCGTTGTTGAGAGGGAACAGAAGTGGTTTGGCCTTTTTATACTGCTGCGATCTCTCAATGTCATCTTATGTCTTCCATTTCTTACCTCTCCTGAACTTTCATAATTTTTCACTATTTCTCCTTGCTCTCCTGATGATTCTTCTTCTTGTATTTGATTTCTCATTCTGTCAACATTCTGTATATCTGAATTCTCATTCATTACTTCGATATTCACGTAGTCCAATTCTTCACTCATTACTTTGCTATTTGTACTCTCAACAAGCTCTATCGTTTCTATTTTGCGAGGATTTTGTACATAGTCTATTGTAACACTGTCATCCTCTGGTATTTCACTATATATTTTGTCATTTTTCAATCCAGCCTTATCATATTCGTACTCATCAAATTCTTCCAAGATTCACCATGTGATCTTCATGTCGAGTGTATCAGCATTTATTATCAATAGTATATTATCACCAATGCTATATTTCTGTAATAGAATGATGGGTACCTACTGACAATGGAGGCAGTTTAGGTGTGTGAATAAGTTTTTCACTAGGCCTATTTATTTTGATACCTCCCCCCTTTCGACGCGCGACTGTGGAGTCTCCTGTACAGTTATGTAGAGCCTCTGTTTACTCTGTATTTTGTAGAATACACTCATTTTACAAATCAAAACGCACGCAGCCTCCACTGCCCTCCCGAGCCTGCGTCATCATACAGAGCACAGCAGAAATTAACACAAACGAATCATATTTGATTAACATTTAATCAGCTCGAGTTGATGTAGTTGTCAGTTTGGAGACGAAGACAGGAATCCAGCAGGCGATTAATCACCTGCGAGCTCCCACATCCTTCGTTAGCTGTATCGCCTGACCCCTCCGACGACGCTCTAAAAAGTAGCAGATAACAATAGATCAGAGAGAGCAAATTTCCATTCCCCCTCCTCCTTCTCATCTTTCCCTCTTTTGTTAACTTCGTTACACGATACTCAAAGTTCCCTATTAATTATTTTCGGGGAGCGCCCTCCTACCTCCGAACCCCATTTTACCGAAACCCCATCACCGGCTACACTTTGCTTCCTCCAAACTCAGTTTTGAAAGGGGCCTTTGATGATGATAATCGAGAGCTTTTGACGACCGTGGCGAAGGGCTTTTAAACGGGCTGAAAGTAGTGTGAACGGCAGCGAAGGGATTACGGAAGTTGAGGAGGGGCCCGTGGAAAAACATAAATTAGAATATAATAAATCAAGTTTATTCGAAATAACCTGGAAGGGAGACGTGAGGAAGACCATTCCACACGAAAAATTAACGCAGTGCTGCCAAAATTCAAACTCTGGAGCTTCCAAGCACATCCTACCAAACTGCATAATGGAGCACTTAGCATGAAAATTCTAATACTTTTTCACTATTAAATCTCGCTGGAGCATGTACTTACATATTTTTCACCTAAATATAAGGGCCTGTTCGGCAAAACTGGGGCGCCCAAAACCCCAGGGTTTGACGAAGTATGTGTGGTTCTACTACTAAGAGTGACTATAACATCAAATATGGAGGTTTGCCATCAGGGGACCTGTTTTCAATTATTATAATTCGAGAAGGATAGCACAGACTTGGCGAATGATATAAAATGTTTTTATTTGGTGGATTCAAGTAATTGGAACTTTTCATGGGAATTCGTTATTTTTGATCGCAGAACCTGAGTTAGCACCCTTGAAACCCCCTCCTGCAAATTTTCATTTCAAAACTCCTTATAGATTGGGCAACAAAAACGGATAGAAAGAAAATGAAATGACGTCATAAGTGGATGGTGCTGAGGGTGTTCCCCCCAGGCGGACGTGGTGGTGAGGGGCTTTTACCTATGACGTCATTTCGCTTTCTTTCGCCTTGTTTATCGCCCACTTTCGATCATCTGATACCCCTCATATACACCCCCCATCACCTCATGTAGGTACACCTTTTCGGAATGCACTCGCCGAGGTCCTTTCTTGAAAAAATAAAATAAAACCGATGAAATTGTCCATTACCCTAATTATTTATTTATTCATTGTTACAAGAGAACATAATGAAAAAAACTTCGAATGACAGAATAAAATTAGGAAAGAGTACAGAATAAACCAGACAGGTCCACATCCAATTGGCTGAAGTCTCTCTGGGTTCGGATCAATGGTGAATTCAGCACAATTATGGGCAGGTACCACCTACCCACGTAGTGCAGTGTTGGTGAAGAGCAACTTATAATAATTTCACCCGCTCAATCGTCCGCAGGTTCGGATTCTAACAGTGATAAATGTCTCCTCATTAATAACCGGCGAAACCTCGACTGACGGCGGCAGCGCCCGGTGATAATTACGTTTAACGTTCTCAAAGTTCTGACGGTAATTACACACATACGACCGGCTCGTGTCACACACGAACGCAAAAGCTCCCTCTGTCGAGGACTCACACGCCGTCGGAGCCACTGCACATGCCCATACAAACATACTCGTGTACCTACCTCTACCTACACACGTATACTATCACTAAATGCGGTCAAACGACATCAAAACTCGTAGGCCTCCCGGGTTTTCGCATTATGACCGGCTTCCAATTAACACGGGAAAACGTGACGCCCGTGTCCTAGTGCGAGTCGTCTCGTTAGGATTTGAGGAGTTTGAACCGCAAATAATCACTTCGAGGCCCGCAAGTACTCTTCTGATCCTCCTGGGAAAATCGAGGGCATTCTCGGAGGGTGGCCAGAACGTAAAGTAAAACCCGATCGGGTTTTAGTTTTCCATCAAAAGGCTATTTGAAGGATAATTACCCGCTCGTAATGAGTTTACTGGAGCCGATGACGCGCCATACGACTAGAAAGTTGCTCTCGTTACTGCTGCTCATAACTATGAGTGCATAATCCTCAACTAGTTTGTATAGCTGTTACTATAGGTTTAGAACGTTCTCTGATGGAATTACGTTTAAAATGAACTCAGCCCATAAGTACTGATGGGGCACATGAGTGTAACGTTTGCTAATCTTTCCTCCTCGCAAATCGGCTTCCAATGCGAATGTTTCGATGAGTGATTATTAAATTTACGTGTCAAGCGTTGGAATAAGAGGCAGGATTTTCCAAAATGTGTCAAATTTTGGAAATACGTCCCTCCGTTTATGATAACAAAACAGGATCAACAAGGAAACACTTGGAATAAAAAGGCCTGTAATAACACAAGTACTCGACTTGGTCAGATTGGTGCCGTGCTGCACAAGTCCATATCACGGTGGCGGTGTGTGTATTGCAGACTAAAGAAATTTGAACCTTTGATAATGGGGTCACCAGTGAGATTTTGGTACAGATTTCGTCTGGTGACAGAAAAACCACCTTTAATGTTGCAAATCTTAGTCGTCAACAAATAAACACTTGGTTTGTTAATAATACATTAACTATTAACTGTAAATTTGAGCAAAACTCTATGTTTGCCGTTTCACTTGTCCTCAATGGCTGAACCGCTGCGCAGTATGGAGGCACTTTTCAATGCACAGCTTGTGATATATCTAGTTGTACATATAATATGTACATCTAGTTGTAAATGTTTTGTACATCTAGTTGTACAAAAGTTGCCCTATAGGATAAGAACTTAGGAGGTGAAATATTTGGGATGTCTTGGATAGTCGTGTGAAGTGGGCGAAACAAATAGCCAGTTACCACGAGACTAAGGAAACTGATTTTGCGAGGCTCAACAAGCTGTTGAAAATTATACATTTTGCCCTCGTTCAATCGGAATTTTTGTAAGGTTTGCCGAAATGGGGTGGCGCGTTTCCCACTCGCTACTCTGCTACCCATTGCCGCCCCCGAAAAGCAGCTGATCAGGCTGATTGCTAGGAAGGGATTTCTGGAGCGTACAGAACCCTTACACAAAATACTTAACACCTTAAAATTTGACCTGTTATTACATGTGAACTTTATTGAACAAGTTTTGAAGAACAAAAGTTTTTCTACGCCTGCGCGTGGGACTGACACCCGATTCCGTTCTGGAAAATGTACGAACCTTCCTGGTTTTCGAGCAACTTTCGCTTACAACTCTTACCTGGTGGGGGGTGTACGCGGTTTTAATGCGCTTCCATCATCCTTGAGATTGGAACTGTTTTTTGGATCCTCGAAGGCAGTAAGGACCACTTTGTTAAATTACATTAATTGTACCATGGAGTTAAAGAAGTTATATATAAAATTATGTTTTTTTATAAATTATGTTTATCCTCGAATAGGCAAGATTATTTTGTAATCATCTGCTTTCTAAATAGTTCAACGTAGATTTCTGTTATATTATAACTCCTTTTTACAGGAGATTTATCATATTATTTATCTTACAAGATTCTTCTCCCTACCAGGGGCTATGCCCACATAGGGGATTAGTTTTTGCACACACATGAAGTGTTTTATTTTTGTTATTTTTCAAAAGATGTTTATTGTATTGTACATTACGAAAAATATTGGTAATTATAAAAAGCATATTATTATAATATATGGGAGCAGCATGAAACCACTACCACCAAAACCAACACTCTTTCTTTTTCGTCGACAAGAAATTTTCAGTAGTTATGCTAGAATCCCGCTTGGGGTCTATTATGCTCGGATCATGTTAGTTTGTACTGTAGTGCACATAAGTCTAAAACCAGTAGCTTTTTAATACCTACGTCCACACAGTGATGCTGAATCATGGATTTTCATCTTCTAATCAGATCTGCATTGCCCCTTCATAGATCTGTATTCCCTGTGACCTCAACGGGTTGCTTCATCATACATATTCTATTCGGTTGTGGGGCAGATATCGGATGTTTGGGTTACCGCACTCAACCAAATCAGCTCGACTTGCCTCCCGCCCGGGGTAAATCCTCGACTCCTCAGTTTAGTCGAGGGTTGTGTTTACCAGGAAGAATACGGTTTCCGGCAATTACACGTGGACGAGGTCTTTTTCTCCCTCATCGACCGCCGGGATGACTTCCGGAAACGTTGTGAGATTGAACAGCGCAAGGGTCAGTTTATGGTGAAGGGGTTGCTGGGGATGTGCTCGGTGAAGACTGACCATCCAGGGATTGCTGGAAGTGGGGCAACGTGCTATCGTAGAATCTCATAATGATTATGTTGGTTCTTCCCTTCCTAGGAGTTCCTTTGTAGGACTCCGGTTCACTAGAATTTATGATTCTGTACAGGTATGTAGGTACTGTAATGATGAGCTCAGGGTTCTGTTCCGTCTTCCGTGATTGAAAGGAATTAATCGTACCGTTACCCTCAAAGGAACGATTTGGTTCTTACTCAAACGTTCGTATTCAAACAAGTAAACATTGGGACTGGGAATAGCCTTCCCCGAAAATGTTTCAGAACTTCAAAGCCCAACTACAACTTGGTCTGTTGGTAAATGAAGGAATCACATTTTGAGAATTTTACAGGAGAGTAGTTTTGCACCATCTTTGAAACAGGGTAGCTGCTTATATTTTGCTTGTTTGACCTTCTGGTGGGGATTTAACCATTTGCAGAAAAGTCTATGTTAGGTACCAAAAATGTATTTTTTCCATTCAGTAATTGAAATGGGCGTTGTCGGACATCGTTGAAAAAGTCTGCACTCGATCAATTTTACCTCCAATGTTCACGTGGTTTTTTGTTGTTGACCATCATTTTGGTTTATTATTTTCAATAATGAACCATTGGAATCGAGCATGAAAAAAAAAATTCTAACCCCCTCAAATTTTTATGGTTTACGTTTCAAGGTATGTAGAATCCGAAAATGCAATACAAAAATTTCTGTCTGTCCGCCGTACGCCGTACTGACCACTTTTCTTAGTTACCATGAAAAAAAATTGATGAAATTCGGGTTATAGGTTCCGTTCGGGGTCTAGTTGGTCCTAGAAGCTCGGCGTTGGTGTCTGTCATGTCTAAGGGGTTCAAAATAGGGGTTGAAATTTTCAGAACGCCGTAGCTCGAGAACTTTCGATTGAAGGGTATGGTTTTAGCGAATTTTCAAAGAAAATGAAGCTATTGCAATGGCTTCGAAATTTAAATAATATAAATTTTTGGAAATTTTCTTCATAGAAATCCGTTTCAGACCATTCTAAAACGATTTCTGAAATTTAACACTTTTTTATATGTATATATATATATATGTGTCACTCCAGACGATAACTCTCGATAAAATTGAGATAAACAGCTCAAATTTGCACAAAAAATCTATCTTGGCAATCGAAAGGCTAAGTTCGAAGATGGGCGAAATTGGCCTACTCTAAGGCGGGTTTTGGCGCATTTAAAGTGCGCAAAAATTACCCAAAAATCCCCAAAATGTTATTTTCCAACAAGTGACCCCTCATTTTAAAGGTTTTTGCACGCTGAACACGATGGTGGAATCGGATTTTAGATATCTTGATCCGTTCTCAAATTAGAGCATTTAAAGTGCGCAAAAATTACCCAAAAATCCCCAAAATGTTATTTTCTAACAAGTGACCCCTCATTTTAAAGGTTTTTGCACGCTGAACACGATGGTGAAATCGGATTTTAGATATCTAAATCCGTTCTTAAATTAGAGCATTTAAAGTGCGCAAAAATTACCCAAAACTAGGATAATCTTTAAACTCTTACCCCCCACCCCCTTAGAGTGGTCAGATTGAAAAATGTGAGAAGTATTAATTGAAGACGAGAGTTCGAAGCAAAAAAGGGGGAGGCAAACGATTAGTACAACTCCTTGAATTTCCCATTTGACATATAATTGTTATGATACCTTCATAGATAGACAAGTACCGGCCCACGTATTACTAGAAGGAAGACGAAAGAAAAAATCTATTTCAAATTATTCAATTTAGGTACTAACAGTAGGAGGAAGAAGTTTTCCTTTATTCAAAACCATAGCCATTAATTCGAATATTTCTTTGAAAATTCGCTCATTAAGTCATGCTGCATGACTGGTTTTTTTTTTACGTTATTAAATTTGTCTTGAGCTAAACAATTTTTTGAGACCACCCGGAGCATTGTACGTCCAGCCGTTCGTGTACACCAAAAAGCTTCGTCAACACTATCGTGAATCAAACGGTATAAATCCGGCCCGGATATCATCGCTAGGGAGCACCTGATTATAATCAAGGATGGCTGTATGAAGTCGAGTTGGTTGTTCTGTGATATTATGTCATTTGATAAGTGATGGACTATCGGATTTTGTTGGTAGCTACTTCTGAAACTTGAACAAACTTTGAAGTATTATTGATGGGTAAATTATTACACAATGGTAAATTATTACACAACGGTAAATTATTACACAACGGTAAATTATTACATAACGGTAAATTATTACACAACGGTAAATTATTACACAACGGTTCATCTACCAAGAAGGGATTGGATTTTGTTGATCGGCACTTTTGCAACTTCACCAACCGTTGAAGTATTATTGATGGGCAAGGTATTACACAACGGTTCATTATACTTGACCACGAGGGTAGGTATTGACCACAGAAACAGTGATCTACGCAGGAGGGGCATCTATTTCACTCCATATCAACAATTTTCCTTCAGAACTTCATTATTTGTGTTTCATTTTGCCGTTTTAGTTACTGCTTGTCATCGACTGAATTATTTTAGCAACATTTAACTCGTGATTTAGGTGGGTACCTAGTAACGAGTACGGGGTTAGGTACTAACCTACGGAGGGTCTGCGATCTACATAATAATATATGTATAGAATAGTACATATTATATTATATAGACGGGTTATTTATACAGAGAGCTGTGATCTGTAACACGACGGTATTCTGTAAAAAATAATAAACCGTTGTGCAGGGATTTGCAGCGTTTTATTATTAGTGAACATAATTGTTGTGATCGGCTGCTCCTCCACAACCAATGTAATGTACATACATGTTGTACCTCAGAGTGGGGACCCCCCGACCCCCCTCTGATCATGTCAGGGGCCTATAAAGAGCCGAGGGGCCAACAAATACATAACCATTCTCAAGCTAACTTTCGGCCTCGTCTGTTCCATCCTTAATCACTACACTGGTGACCCCGAGTGCTGACACGCAGCCTCCGCCCGCCGTCTGCGACCGCGGTGCGACGACAGCGACGACAGCGCCTAGCAACGACGAACAACGCCGCTCAGCGCCCGCCGACCGTCTGCGACGAGCCCCACCTCCGCAGCACTACGCCCGGCACACGCACCCCACTCCGACGCCCCACAGCGCCGCCCCCACCGACGCCACACAGCGGCGCCCCACTCCGACGCCCGCCTCGACGCCCAACGCAGCGGCCCCCCGCTACTTCGCCCCACCATCCGATTCCTATATAAGGAAACGGACACCGGCGCCTCGCAGACTTCCTGCTGACACTTCCTGCTGACACCTCTCCGGGACTGGCGCCTACAACGAGAACACGGACCCGAAACCACCGACACCCGCACAAACGACTCCACCGACATCAACGCTCCAGCTCCGGCCGCACGACCCCGCATTCCCGCACGTCTGATTCGCCCAACTCGAGATCACATTCACTCACGAAGGCCTCACGACGCCGGATGCTAAATTCGCCCGCGCCTTCGAGCCCCGACAAGCGGACCTCTACGACGACCCCAACCGACTTCCGAGCACGATAATCCGTCAGTCCACGCCCGCCGACTCCGTAGAGCCCTCCCGGCCGACACACCGCAACGCGTAGAACATCAAATCGTCACGAAGGGACCTCCATGCCACGCGAAACTTCGCCGAATATTACCGGACCTTAACGCGAAAGCGTCGGCCCACTTCGGCGAATTACTAGCGGCTGGCACCATCGAACGCCAACAACTACCAGACGTTGACAACTCGCCTATAAGCCACGAACGCACCGTCCGACGGCTCCCGGCTCACCGCCTTCCGACTTACTCAACCAATTACTCAACCGACTTCCGACGACGAACTACCGTCAGTCCTCGCCCACCGACTCACTCGAGCGCTCCCGGCCGACACACCGAACCCGCTAGTTCGGCAGCTTTTCACACGCGCCCTACCAGACAGCATTCGCCTTCACATAGCGGCGCGCGACGAACCCGACGTCACGAAACTCGCTGCTCTCGCCGATCGCCTCATACCCTTCGCTCACCCTCCTCGAGTGGCTACCGTCACCGAAGAGGTTCGTGTGATTCGAACAGACAACAACAGTGACCGCCGACGCAGCCACGACCGACCACACGCAGCGCGACGAACGGCTCGTGTTTCTACCGCCGCACATGGGACCCCCGAGCACAAAAACGCCGCACCCCATGCACCTGGCGCCCGCAACAACAGCCGCCGCGGCCGTACCCACGCACTCAACCTACACCCCGGCTCTTCATACGCCGCAAACGTACCGCCCCCAACGACACCGACCCGGACAGCCACAGCGAACCACCGCAACCAGCACACGCACCTCCCACGCCCGGCAACCGCCACCGCAACAGAACAAAATTTAACTAAATGCGTTACTTAAATTCTGGGGGGAGCAGTGTTGTGATCGGCTGCTCCTCCACAACCAATGTAATGTACATACATGTTGTACCTCAGAGTGGGGACCCCCCGACCCCCCTCTGATCATGTCAGGGGCCTATAAAGAGCCGAGGGGCCAACAAATACATAACCATTCTCAAGCTAACTTTCGGCCTCGTCTGTTCCATCCTTAATCACTACAATAATAATTATTGTTATTGAAATATGGAGAAAAAAAGAACGGCGATAAAATTGTTCATTCTTCTTCATTCTCGCTTTCCGAATAGTATGGTTCTGGAGCTCAAATGTTCACAACTTTGTTCCTTCTATAACAAAGAAAGAAAAAAGCAAAAACAAAGGAAAACTGATAATGAAAGAGAGAAAGTCTACCAATAATTCCGATAAAATAACGGTACAAGTATGTTATAGCCCCGCCAATATCGATTGTATCGATTATCTCAAATACATCGATCCTTGTGGTATCGATGACGGCTCAATATGGCGTCCCGATGCCTACATCCCGGGTGCCGATATCAACTTTCAAAATGAATACGGGAAGACCATTGTAAGGACACCAAAAAATAAGAGTGACTATAACATACTTGTACCATCTATTCAGAAGTCCCAAACAACCTGCTCATTCACGGGATAGTTTCTGGGATTGTTTATCTTTTTTGAGATGCGAGCGCTAGCGAGCATCCAGATCGCTTGACAATGCGAGCGGCGGAATGGGAACTAAACTTCGTGTACACCCACCGTCTTGTCTGATACACGTCATCGATACCACAAGGATCGATGTATTTGAGATAATCGATACAATCGATATTGGCGGGGCTATAACATACTTGTACCAAAATAACATTTACGCCTCTCAGTTGTCTCCAGCATTTGGAAGCAGAAATGTGGCTAACTATTAGGTACTGTATTCATATAATTGTATCAATTCTTGATTCAGTGATTTATGCGTCCCGAGTTACCTAAATAAGGGCTAATGACTATTGAAAATGATGAACTATAATGAACCATTCGGGAAATGTTTATTGTACACAGTAAAATTATGAGCAGTTTGTGCACAACTCAGCGATGGAAGATGACAGTGGAAGGTCCTTTCATTTCGGTGAGATCAACTCTCAGTTTTGTAGACTGAACTACAGGCTTCCTTCTATGGATGTGGTTAGTCTCGCTAATTAATTTGAATTTAATCAAAGATTCACTTCTGGTTTGTTTTTTCTGAAAAGGCCATGAAATAACTGAGGATTTTAATAGGCAAAAACAAATAGGAATTCAGGTGAAACGGAATGCAGGTACCTGTCTGCCTTCTGAAGGCTCAAAAATCCGAACTTGCGAACTCTGGGAACTCATGTTCTTCGTATCCACCCGGAAATTATTTCTTTATATTTATATTCCTTGTAAAGTCCCAGCCCTCTTCTACTTTACACAAAAGATTTACGACTCCTGCACGTGCGTACGACAACGAAATAAGTGGAAGAGGAGCTGAAAGATATACACCTTTGTTCTTGGTATTGAGTAGGGTAAGAATGTCACTCCTGGAGCATCCTGTTTGAACATGCTCGTCAGTCTAACCAGCTGCTGGGGGCCTTAGCGGGTGGCACCACCCCCTCACCCGCCCCTTACCAACCTCCTCACCCACCCCTTATCACATCGCCCCCCCCCCTCCCCCCGGCGCCACACCCCCCCCCCCCCCCCCCCCCCCCCCCCCCCCCCCCGGCGACACACCCCTCGGCACCCCCCCCCCCCCCCCTCGTCACCTCACCCCCCTCGGCACCACACCCCTCGACCCCTCCCCCCCGGCGCCACACCCCTCGGCACCCCCCCCCCACCCCTCGTCACCTCACCCCCCTCGGCACCACACCCCTCGACCACTCCCCCCCTCCCCCCACGCCCACTCCACCCTCACCGCCTCTCACACCCCTCCCCCATCGCCCACTCCACCCTCACAGCCTCTCACACCCCTCCCCCCTCCCCATCACCCACTCCACCCTCACAGCCTCTCACACCCCTCCCCCCTCGCCACTCCATCCTCCCCCCCCCACCCTCGGCACCACACCCCTCGACCCCTCCCGCGCCCACTCCACCCTCACCCCTCACCCCCTCCTCTAGAACCTTCTGGAACATTCCTGTTTTGATTATGAATACCTACCTACTTAATTATGCCTATCAAATAATCATAATGACGTCATCCCACCCCTCCCACCATTTCGTTTTGATTATGAATACCTACCTAATTAATTGTATCAGGTGATCATAATAAAGCCCCTCGAAATACTGTTTGACCATGAATACCCACCTACTTGACACACTCAATACAGTGGACTTAATACCCACCTACTTATGTAAATAATATTAACGTGAATGTTTGAAATGTTCCAAACATAATGGGGAGATCTACCTATGAAAATATTTCATTATGATTGAAATTAAATTATCACCTCCAACCAGACAGGTCTCACCTTGTCCGGATGTGCGTCTCTGCCTCCCTGACCCGCCTATAATTGGCAGCTTTGGCCAAATCTAACTCATTTTTTTTTTTTTTTTTGCTACATCCTCCTAGACATGCCATTTCTATATTACCATTGCCAACTACCTATGTTCCCCATTGAATTTGTTTTCAAAATTAACTTATCGTTGATAATAATAACTTAATGTAAATGGATGGAATACCAAATGAAAAACAAACGTTTCCTTTTCTTTTTCTTTTTATTCAAATCATAATACTTCAAAACAAAATTACAAAAAAAAATATTTCATATCTTCCATCAATACATCCTTGATAAATAATGCTTATTTGATTGTAAATGAAATTCTCGTTGTATTCATCGATGCAATCTTGGGTGAGTGTTGTGAGGAGTCTTCTAGGTAGGTAGATTCTCGCTGGATAGGGATAGGGGATCCCAACGGTGTTGAATTCAATGTGCGCCACTAATGCAGGGGGTTTATTTCTTCCTTCTTTGGGTGGGATGATTTGCAACCTTTTAATTTCGTAGGCTTGCCCTACTTGTAGGTCGCTTACTTGTCCAATCCTCGATCCTCCACGAAGAGTTGCATTCAGGCGTTTGGCGAGGTCCATGATGGTCTTTTTTTTTTTACAGGAATTCAACGTCGTGTTTTCTGTTTAGTATTCCCTTGTATACCAGGTTGATGGGATGACACCTCCAACCTTTATTATGAATGCCTACCAACTTAATTGTACCTATCAAATAATCATAATGACGTCACCCCACCCCACCCCACCCTACCGCCATCTTGGAATACCGTTTTTAACTATGAATACCTACCTAATTAATTGTATCAGGTAATCATAATGACGTCACCCCACCCCACCCCTCCCATCACCTCAACCTTTATTGTGAATACCTACCAACTTAATTGTACCTATCAAATAATCATAATGACGTCACCCCACCCCCTCCCGCCATCTTGGAATTTCTGGAATACCGTTTTGACTATGAATACCTACCTAATTAATTGTATCAGGTAATCATAATGACGTCACCCACCCCCTCCCGCCATCTTGGAATTTCTGGAATTCTGTTTTTAATTACGAATACCTACCTACTTAATTCCATCAGATAACCATAATGAAGACCCCCTTCCACCATCTTGAAATTCCTGGAATTCCGTTTTGATTATGAATACCTACCTACTTAATTCTATCAGGTAAGCATAATAAAGTCCCTCGGAATTACTGGAAATCCTGTTTGACCATGAATACCTACCCACCTACTTGACACTCCAAACAGTGGACTTATTATGATACCCGCCTACTTATGCAAATAATATTAAGGTGAATGTTCGAAATGTTGATTCTCACCCAAGCATAATGGGGAGATATTAATCTACCTATGAAAATATTTCATTATGATTGTAATTAAAATGATCATCTCCAACCAGACAGGAGCCAGCGTGTCTCGTTATTATATTTGTCTTGAGCTGAACAATTTTTTTGAGGTTCCTGTGCACCAAAAAGCTTCGTCAACACGATCGTGAATCAAACGGTATAAATCCGGCCGGGATATATCATCACAAGGGAGCACCTGATTATAATCAAGGATGGCTGTATGAAGTCGAGTTGGTTGTTCTGCGATATGAGTGACGGACTATACTGGATTTTGTTGGTAGGTACTTGTGAAAATTGAACAAACGTTGAAGTATTATTGATGGGTAAATTATTACACAATGGTAAATTATTAAACAACGGTAAATTATACATAACGGCAATTATTACACAAGGGTAAATTATTACACAACGGTTCATCTACCAAGAAGGGTCTGGATTTTGTTGATCGGTACTTTTGCAACTTGAACAACCGTTGAAGTATTATTGATGGGCAAGTTATTACACAACGGTTCATTACAGGTATTGACCACAGAAAACAGTGATCAACGCAGAAGGAGCATCTATTTCACTCCACATAAACAATTTTCCTTTAGAACTCCATTATTTTAGCAACATTTGACTCGTGATTTAGGTAGGTACCTAGTAACGAGTACGGGGTTAGGTACTAACCTACGTAGGGTCTGCGATTCACATAATATATTATATAGACGGGTTATATATATACAGAGAGCTCTGATCTGTAACAGAAGGGTATTCCGCACAAAATAATAAACCGTTGTGCAGGGATTTGCAGCGTTTTCTTTTTCATTTTATTCAAACCAAAATATTTCAATCAAACATACATAAATTCAAAATGTTTGACCGCCGTACAATGATACCGGCAAATGAGGCCATGATTCGGTCATGAACGGAACTCTTGATCCATGCTCAGCAGCTCTTAATCTTGTGATTATTCTTTTAGGATCATTATTCAATCGAGCGGGACATTGTTCTAGGATTATCGAGCTGATTGGGTGTGCAATTTGAACTGATCTTAAGAGCGAACGGGGCAATCTCGTGCCTGGGTAGGCTGCACTGGGCCCGGGGTGAGTTCTAATATTGTGATTCATTGTGTGAATATTATTAAGACGCCACTACACACATGTGAATAGACTTTCTGACTTTGCGAAATTTTTTATATTAAATAGTCCGAACTTGTACCTAAAAAGATCTGTATTTTGTCGAATATAAAGTTGTGTTCATGATCGATCCAGAGCTAGTGCTTATCCCGAGAACTTTTCATTGGTGCCGAAACCCGGGAAGTTCTGCCCCATGGCTGAGTGACTATCCAGCGTGTGAGGTTAAGCTCAACTGCGGTCATTCGCCTAACTTGTAGTTTTTAATCAGTAGTCAGGTTGTCATTGGACGTCATAATGAGCCCAAGATCTTTGAAAATTATCCTCGACGTGGCCATTTTACCTCTGCTGAACACGGATCTACAAGGCCTTACAAACCTGGAGCCTTCAGGTGGGCCCAGCTCTAACTGCAAATCAATGGACAGAGGATCTAGTACAGCAGTTTGTAGTTCAGGATCGATCTCTTACAAACGATGTGGCTCAGGCGGGTTTTGAGGATACCATGGAGGAGATCCTCATTGTTAAGGTAAGCAAACTGATTGTACGCTTGACTTTGGTCCCGAAACCCGTTCCGTCCTATCTCCTTTGGAACCTAAGGGCAGCTTTTGTAGCAGTCATGTACATGAATTTGCTGTTGCCCACCGTCCCCATCTGCAACAGAGATATTACCAAGTTCTCATTGTTCAAAAGGGTATTCAACTGCGCAGTGCCACATCTGCCTGATGAAATATAGTACCAAGCACTTCTCATTCAACTTAGCCCTGAAGTGCAATCATCATTCCGTCGATCTGGTTCGAGGTATTCCGAAATGTGCAAAGCACTGTGCAAAAGGGGTTCCAGTAAGCAGTGAAAACCCAGGTCCCCCACTCCACGCACAACAGATCGACCACCCTCGCTCGGTCAGTCACGAGGGAGCGGTTCAAATGTCATCACTGCTCAGGACCTCACTTCCCTATACCACTGCAAAGAGTTCCGGTAGTTCAGCGTCCAGAGTTCATCAGATCAACTGGACTCCGCATTCATTGCTTTTTGTGGAACCACAACTCCGCTCAGAACTGTACTTCACTCCAACAGTGCCATTGTGGAGGATCACACCACATCCTACTCCATGTCGACGAGGAATCCGGACGATCTGCCATCACCATCAAAACAGTTAAGGGTATACGGGGAAACCAAAACCTTAGGCTCCCAGGCCCCGGCCAAACAGGCGAGGGCTCCCGTTCGTCTAGTTAGGACCTTGCTGGCAGTCGTTGTGGATGCCCATCATCTGAAATTCCTGCCAGGCCAGTACTCGCAAAGTAAAGCTCAATGGTTCAGGTTCTAACTCAATGTTCAAGCTCAGCTCTTGGCAGGGAGTGAAAAGTAGACTCTAAGGCTCCTGTTAGTTCTAATTTGCGCTTCCCTTTCAGCTCTCTTAAAGTTACCAATCCCGTAAGTGAGAACCAACATCAGGGCTGACCGTAGCTTCCGGTAGAGCGGTAGGGGGCCTCTGCACCAGGAGATGACAGGGTGTAAGAACTAGCAGATCATTGGGCGAATTAGACTGAAACACCAAAGGCCTACTGTTTGGAACTGCCTCAAGTGTTGAAGGACCCTTCTTTGCCGAAACCTAATGGTGCCATACACAGGAGAAGTGGGATCCATTGCATTACTATTTTGGTTAGTAATAGAGTAGATCTTAATAACCGTATTGGACCCGTAGTGCCACCAACTCCCTAGGTCATAGGCCTGGCACACATTATCCGCGAACGTCTAGCGAGCCCCACCGATCGACCATAGCGAGTAACTTCGGTTCTCATACGTCCACTAGTAGGAATGTTTATGGGGTCATTCTAAGTCTAGTTCAGTTCTCTCAAAGAATAGGTCTTCCTTTCATTTCCCACGGTCAAAGGGACTACTTCCCACTGCTATAATAGTTCGGGTGTCCTCAGACGTTACCTCTCCCCGTGTAGTCTGCAGGGCTTTGCTTGACACGGGGGTCTGAAATCCAATTGATCTACCACAAATTGGCTCTTGCGCCAAGTTTACTGGTGACACCGATCAACCATGTAGTCTTGGGCGTGGGAGCCCAGCCACAGACAGTATGCCATCACTTTTTCGGCATACTTGAACTGGGCACAGATTGCCCTTTTTAGCCTATGATGTAGATCAGGTCACAGCTCCCTTGACCTCCTCTAGTTTCTCGTTAAATCGTTGGTCTCATACCTGAAGCGTGGGATCTAAGCTTGCGGACTCTTTGTTGAGTGAGCGGAATGACATCGATCTTTCTTCTGGCGTAGATCCTTATATTCAGCTAGTTCTGTCTCAAACAATTCCCTCAGAAGGGAACTCTCCTTGGCTCCTTAGTTCTGAACTGGGGTGGCTCGTGATGGGCCACTTGCATCGGGAGTTTGTTCAGTTTAGTCCACTCGCCGAACTGCAAACCTTCAACTCGGATGAACCAGTCCTCTCCATCACACACCACGCTCTTTGGGACACGAGTTTCATGTTGCATTTAGATCAAAAAAATTGTCTTGTCCGGAAGGGACTCAAAAATACAGATTGCACCTCCCCAAGGCCTTAAAAGAAGATATTCAGGTGTTGCGCCTGGTGATTAGTCGGACCCTCCCCAGCGTGAAGTCAAGGATTCTTGTCCCCAGCATACCGAGCTGCCCCATTCCCGTAAACCCTTGTTCTTTCCTAAGGTCCAGGCAGCTCTGTCCAAGGCTGCTCGGATGGCTGTGCGAAACTTGTTCTCCATAGCCCCTGTGCTTCAATATTATCCCGCATTGATACCATTGCTCTTGCTGACGTCTTGTTCTCAAATCCTAATTGGTCACTTGGTGGATCCAAGCCTCCATTGTTCCTTTCTCTCAGAACCCCGCTCGTTTCGACGTGGCAGCCACGCCCGTCTCTGTTGATGTGTGAGACGGATCAGCTTCTTCGTCAAATGCTCGAGATTGAGTCTTGATGCACCACAGCTGAATTAGAGGCGGAGCAGCTCTTTGTTAGTCAAACTCGCCAAGGCGAGAGTGGGCGTTATGTAGTTCCTTTGCCCTTTGCCCAGGACCATACTGTTTTAGGTGCTTCTCGCGCGATTGCTCTTTAACAGTTCTACTGACTCGAGTCCAAGTTCAGAAAGGATCTCTTTCTAGCTCAATCCTACCAGTAGTTCATTCACGAGTACAGAGATTCGGGTCACATGAGCCTTTGGATTTACCCCATTATTATATACGGCATCATGCTGTGCACGTTCTGGCGCCCCCCCAAACAATATCTGAGTGGTATTCAATGCCTATCAACGCACATCAAATAGCCTTCCACTCAATGAGATCTTGGAAGTAGGTAGGTCCCAAGCTCCAACAGGACATATAGGTATGTCTTGTAGTGCTTCGGTTTCGGTTTTTCCGTTTTATGTTCATTGCTGACATTCGTCAAATGTTCAGACAAATGAAGCATGTCCATGAGGATCAGGAGATGCTGCGTATAGTTTCGAGAGAATCCCCTTCAAATGAGATAGAGGACTACGCTCTCTGTACACTAACTTATGGAACGGTCCCTGCCCCATTCTTGGACATACAATTCCCCACTACCTCCCACGTCAGGCCCAAGCAGGAGTTGGCCAGTCCAGTAGGTCGAGGGGTGGGTCATGCCCGTGTCGATCTTTGCTCGATGCATTCACCGTGAAGTTTGTCATGCTAAGTTTGGATGGGATGATCGTTGCCTAGTTCCTTGGTTCATGATTGGTTCAGACTTGACGGTTCCATGGGAATGTTGGCAGACCTACAAATTCCCAGATACATAAATCTGATCAGTTCTAATCAGTGGCTTGTAGGCTTTGCCGACGTGTCTGAGCGAGCCTATTTCGCTGTGGTGTATCATGTTTCTCTTCAGAGTTCTTTGTTCGTGACTCACTTGATCATGTTCCGAGCAAGGATCGCTCCGTTATAACAAGAGATGATACCTCCTCTCGAGCTTTTGGCAGCAGAACCGCTCGGAAAAATCGTGAGAAAGGTATGTCCCGTATTTTGCTCAGATCCTGGACAGTAATATTGTGGCACGTTCCGATAGTTCAGTGGTGCTCTCGTGGCTCACTGCCAACCCTGCTCCACAGTGGAAGGTCTTTGTAGGAAACCCGGTAGCCAGAACACTGACAGATCTCCCCGTTGAGCACTGGTTTCATGTTGAGGAGGCGCACTCCCGAGTCGTTTAGTCCGCGACTCATTGTGGTGGACTGGACCCATGTGGTTGCAGTTAGAGAGAGTTCACTGGCCAATTCGGCGTATCCGTCCCGATTTAGCCCAGGAGTCCATAGCTGGAGAGATCCGTGCTGTGGGCGCTCATCATGTTATTGTTCAGCAGATTTTCTAGAGAAGGACTTTAGTTCACAGGGTCGCCTTAGACGCGTGTTTGCTTGGATTCTACAGTTCAAAAAGAATTGTAGGCCATCCCTAGTAAGTTGGAGCGGTTCCTGTTCCAAGAAAAGGCCCTCAATCACTGAACTTTTGGTTCAAATAGCTCCACTCAGCACAGAGGAGTTGAAAGCAGCAGATATGGTTTTAGTCAGGCGCGTCCAGAAATGCCACTTCCACAATATCATGGTGGCACTTGACAAGTCAGGCCAAGCTGATGAGGCAGTTAGCTCTTTTTCGATTAACGGATAGGGCTCTCCGCATGGGAGGCAGATTGGCCCGTAGCTCTAATCTGTACGAGACCCAGCACCCCACTGATTCCAGCAAAGGACGTCCTTACCAAGTTGCTCGTTCGGCAGGCTCACGAGAGCTGTCTGCACATGGGACCTCACGCTACACTAGCATATTTTCGCACTAGGTTCTGGATGGTGACTGGGGAGATCTGTGGTGACTAAAGTTCTGTCCGGGCTGTACCTGCTCTTCTTCCATTATACCCAAGTACTCACAGCCCGAGATGGGCCAACTTCCTGCCGGACAAGTGCGGCGCTCTTATGCCATTGGTCAGGTGGCCTGTCCCTTCACGGTTTTGGTGGTGGGATAGCGAGGTGCTCGTATTTTGATGATGTACTTGGCAGTATGGCCACCAAGGCTGTCGATCTGGAGGTGGTTATGGACCTCAGTATTAATGGGTTTGTACAGTGTCTCGAACGCTTCATATATCTAAGGGGGTCATTTGGTCGGAACTTCCTTGGCTCAGCCAACTTTCTCCGTAGGCTCAGAATCGTACTCGAGAATGGAGGCTCTCTGGCCCTTGCTCACAGATTAGCAGCTCGAGGGGTTCAATGGAAATTCATACCGCCTCGAGTGCCCCACATTGGTGGTCATTGGGAGGCCGTGGTCAAGTCAGCCAAAAGGCTCAATAAGGTGAACTTACCAGGAAATTACCAAACCTTCATCACCTGAAGCAGTTCCAAACAGTAGGCCTTTGGTGTTTCAGTCTAATTCGCCCAATGATTTGCTAGTTCTTACGCTCCGTCATTTCCTGGTGCAGAGGCCCCTTACCGCTCTACCGGAAGCTAAGGTCAGCCCTGATGTTGGTTCTCACTTACGGGATTGGTAACGTTATGAGAGCTGAAAGGGAATCGCAAATTAGAACTAACAGGAGCCTTAGAGTCTACCCCACCACCCACCTTCCACTCCCTGCCAGGAGCTATGCTTGAACTTTGAGTTAGTTCCTAAGCCAACCATTTAACCAGAATCTAGAGTAGGTCAAGGGAGCTGTGATATGACCTACATCACAGGCTAAAAAGGGCAACCTGTGCCCAGTTCAAGTATGCCAAAAAAGTGACGACTTGCTGTCTGCAGCTGGGCTCCCACGCCCAAGACTACATAGTTGATCGGCGTCACCAGTAAACAGGCGCAAGAGCCAATTTGTGGTAGATCAATTGGATTTCAGACCCCGTGTCAAGCAAAGCCCTGCAGACTACAGGGGGAGAGGTAACGTCTGAGGACACCCGAACTATAGCAGTGGGAAGTAGTTCCCCCTTTGACCGTGGGAAATGAAAGGAAGACCTTTTCTTTGAGAGAACTGAACGAGACTTAGAATGATCCCCATAAACATTCCTACTAGTGGACGTATGAGAACCGAAGTTACTCGCTATGATCGATCGGTGGAGCTCGCTAGACATTCGCAGATAACGTGGGCCAGGCCTATGACCTAGGGCGGTTGGTGGCACAACGGGTCCAATAGGTTTATTATGATCTACTCTATTACTAACCAAAAGAGTAATGCAATGAATCCCACTTCTCCTGTGTATGGCACCATTAGGTTTCAGCAGAGAAGGGTCCTTCAACACCTGAGGCAGTTCCAAACAGTAGGCCTTTGGTGTTTCAGTCTAATTCGCCCAATGATCTGCTAGTTCTTACGCCCTGTCATCTCCAAGTGCAGAGGCCCCCTACTGCTCTACCGGAAGCTACGGTCAGCCCTGATGTTGGTTCTCACTTAGGGGATTGGTAAAGTTATGAGAGCTGAAAGGGAAGCGCAAATTAGAAAACAGGAGCCTTGGACTCTACCCCGCCACTTATCACTCCCTGCCAAGAGCTGAGCTTGAACATTGAGGTAGAACCTGAACCATTGAGCTTTACTTTGCGAGTACTGGCTCTGGCAGGAATTTCAGATGATGGGCAACCACAACGACTGCCAGCAAGGTCCTAACTAGACAAACGGGAGCCCTCCTTGGGAGCTGGGGCCTGGGAGCCTATGGTTTTGTTTTCCCCGTATACCCTTTTAATGTTTTGATGGTGAAGGCAGATCGTCCGGATTCCTCGTCGACATGGAGTAGGATGTGGTGTGATCCTCCGCAATGGCACTGTTGGAGTGAAGTACAGTTCTGAGCGGAGTTGTGCTTCCACAAAAAGCAATGAATGGGGAGTTCAGTTGATCTGATGAACTCTCGACACTGAACTACCGGAACTCTTTGCAATGGTATAGGGAAGTGAGGTCCTGAGCAGTGATGACATTTGAACCGCTCCCTCGTGACTGACCGAGCGAGGGTGGTCGATCTGTTGTGCGAGGAGTGGGAGGGGGCCTGGGTTTTCGCTGCTTACTGGAACCCCTTTCCTCAGAACTTGATCTAGGTCGTGACCCCTGGGGAATCATCTGGGCAAATTTGAGCTATTTCGAGGAGCTGCTTATATGAGAAGATCTCGTCTTCCAACTCCCCCCTGGTTGAATAGCCGGATCCAATTACTGAGAAGATCTTCGAACAGAAGGAAGCATGCCAGTTCATTAGTGGAAGTCCCTCCATTGAACTCACCCAGCTCCAGGCAGATGAGAAAAATCCGTCAATCATCCAGCTGCTGCAACCTTGGGATGAGTCTACGGTTGGTGTGCTAAGCTAATACTTGCCCAAATTTTCAGCGCACAGTGCTTCATACAGTTCGGGATACCTGTAACCAGATCGACGGAATGATGATTGCACTTCAGGGCTAAGTTGAATGAGAAGTGCTTGGTACTATATTTCATCAGGCAGATGTGGCACTGCGCAGTTGAATACCCTTTTGAACAATGAGAACTTGGTAATATCTCTGTTGCAGATGGGGACGGTGGGCAACAGCAAATTCATGTACATGACTGCTACAAAAGCTGCCCTTAGGTTCCAAAGGAGATAGGACGGAACGGGTTTCGGGACCAAAGTCAAGCGTACAATCAGTTTGCTTACCTTAACAATGAGGATCTCCTCCATGGTATCCTCAAAACCCGCCTGAGCCACATCGTTTGTAAGAGATCGATCCTGAACTACAAACTGCTGTACTAGATCCTCTGTCCATTGATTTGCAGTTAGAGCTGGGCCCACCTGAAGGCTCCAGGTTTGTAAGGCCTTGTAGATCCGTGTTCAGCAGAGGTAAAATGGCCACGTCGAGGATAATTTTCAAAGATCTTGGGCTCATTATGACGTCCAATGACAACCTGACTACTGATTAAAAACTACAAGTTAGGCGAATGACCGCAGTTGAGCTTAACCTCACACGCTGGATAGTCACTCAGCCATGGGGCAGGACTTCCCGGGTTTCGGCACCAATGAAAAGTTCTCGGGATAAGCACAAGCTCTGGATCGATCATGAACACAACTTTATATTCGACAAAATACAGATCTTTTTAGGTACAAGTTCGGACTATTTAATATACTAATTTCACAAAGTCAGAAATTCACATGTATGTAGTGGCGTCTTAGTAATATTCACACAATGAATCACAATATTAGAACTCACCTCGGGCCCAGTGCTGCCTACCCAGGCACGAGATTGCCCCGTTCGCTCTTAAGATCAGTTCAAATTGCACACCCAATCAGCTCGATGATCCTAGAACAATGTCCCGCTCGACTGAATAATGATCCTAAAAGAATAATCTCAAGATTAAGAGCTACTGAGCATGGATCAAGAGTTCCGTTCATGACCGAATCATGGCCTCATTCGACGGTATCCTTATACGGCGGTCAAACATTTTGAATTCATGTACCTATGTTTGAAGTATTTTGGTTTGAATAAAATGAAAAAGAAAACGCTGCAAATCCCTGCACAACGGTTTATTATTTTGTACAGAATACCCTTCTGTTACAGATCAGAGCTCTCTGTATAGATAACCCGTCTATATAATATATTATGTGAATCGTAGACCCTACGTAGGTTAGTACCTAACCCCGTACTCGTTACTAGGTACCTACCTAAATCACGAGTCAAATGTTGCTAAAATAATACAGCCTAAAGGAAAATTGTTTATGTGGAGTGAAATAGATGCCTCTTCTGTCACTGTTTTCTGTGGTCAATACCTGTAATGAACCGTTGTGTAATAACTTGCCCATCAATAATACGACTTCAACGGTTGTTCAAGTTGCAAAAGTACCGATCCAGACCCTTCTTGGTAGATGAACCGTTGTGTAATAATTGCCGTTATGTATAATTTACCGTTATGTATAATTTACCGTTGTTTAATAATTTACCATTGTGTAATAATTTACCCATCAATAATACTTCAACGTTTGTTCAAGTTTCACAAGTACCTACCTACCAACAAAATCCAGTATAGTCCGTCACTCATATCGCAGAACAACCAACTCGACTTCATACAGCCATCCTTGATTATAATCAGGTGCTCCCTTGTGATGATATCCCGGCCGGATTTATACCGTTTGATTCACGATCGTGTTGACGAAGCTTTTTGGTGCACAGGAACGGCTGGACATACTAATGCTCCGGGTGGCCTCAAAAAAATTGTTTAGCTCAAGACAAATATAATATCGAGACACGCTGGCTCCTGTCTGGTTGGAGATGATCATTTTAATTACAATCATAATGAAATATTTTCATAGGTAGATTAATATCTCCCCATTATGTTTGGGTGAGAATCAACATTTCGAACATTCACCTTAATATTATTTACATAAGTAGGTGGGTATCATAATAAGTCCACTGTTTCGAGTGTCAAGTAGGTAAGTAGGTATTCATGGTCAAACAGGATTTCCAGTAATTCCTACGGACTTTATTATGCTTACCTGATAGAATTAAGTAGGTAGGTATTCATAATCAAAACGGAATTCCAGAAATTCCAAGATGGTGGAAAGGGTTCGTCATTATGGTTAACTGATGGAATTAAGTAGGTAGGTATTCATAATTAAAACGGTATTCCAGAAATTCCAAGATGGCGGGAGGGGGTGGGTGACGTCATTATGATTACCTACCTGATACAAATAATTAGGTAGGTATTCATAGTCAAAACGGTATTCCAGAAATTCCAAGATGGTGGGAGGGGGTGGGGTGACGTCATTATGATTATTTGATAGGTGCAATTAAGTTGGTAGGTATTCATAATAAAGGTTGAGGTGATGGGAGGGGTGGGGTGGGGTGACGTCATTATGATTACCTGATACAATTAATTAGGTAGGTATTCATTCATAGTCAAAATGGTATTCCAGAAATTCCAAGATGGTGGGATGGGGTGGGTGACGTCATTATGATAACCTGATACAATTAATTAGGTAGGTATTCATAGTCAAAACGGTATTCCAGAAATTCCAAGATGGTGGGAGGGGGTGGGGTGACGTCATTATGATTATTTGATAGGTAAAATTAAGTTGGTAGGTATTCATAATAAAGGTTGAGGTGATGGGAGGGGTGGGGTGGGGTGACGTCATTATGATTACCTGATACAATTAATTAGGTAGGTATTCATAGTTAAAAACGGTATTCCAGAAATTCCAAGATGGCGGGAGGGGGTGGGTGACGTCATTATTATTACCTGATACAATTAATTAGGTAGGTATTCATAGTCAAAACGGTATTCAAGAAATTCCAAGATGGTGGGAGGGGGTGGGTGACGTCATTATGATTATCTGATACAATTAATTAGGTAGGTATTCATAGTCAAAAAAGGTATTCCAGAAATTCCAAGATGATTGGAGGGGGTAGGTGACGTCATTATGATTATCTGATACAATTAATTAGGTAGGTATTCATAGTCAAAACGGTATTCCAAGATGGCGGTAGGGTGGGGTGGGGTGACGTCATTATGATTATTTGATAGGTACAATTAAGTTGGTAGGCATTCATAATAAAGGTTGGAGGTGATGGGTGAGGGGGTGGTGGTGTGAGAGGCGGCTGGGGGCGGGGTGGGTGGCGGTCTGGAGGTGACAGTGGGCGGGGGTGGGTGGTGGTCTGGAGGTGGCAGGGGGTGGAGTGGGTGGAGGTCTGGAGGCGGCAGGGGGGTGGAGTGGTTGGAGGTCTGGAGGCGGCAGGGGGTGGAGTGGGTGGAGGTCTGGAGGCGTCAGGGGGGATAGGGTGACGTCCGGAGGGGGGGGGGTAATGGGGTGGATGAGGGGGTAATGGCGAGGGGGTAGGAGGGTAGGGGGAGGAGAGGGTGAGAGTGTGAGAGGGGGAGGGGTGAGGGTGGTGATAAGGGGGATGTGCGGGTGAGGGGGGCGATAAGGGGGGTGAGGGTGATAAGGGGGTGTGAGGGCGCGGGTGTGACGGGGGGGGGGTGTGGGGCGATAAGGATGGGGTGGGGTGGAGGGGGTGATAAGGGTGGTTAAGGGGCGGTCGAGGGGGTTGGTAAGGGATTGGTGAGGGGGTTGGTAAGGGTTGGGTGAGGGGGTGGCGCCACCCGCTAAGGCAGGAGGCAGCTGGTCCGCCTGACGAGCATGTTCAAACAGGATGCTCCAGGAGTGACATTCTTACCCTACTGTATTGGCATCGCCTTTGTGTCTGTCTCCGCTAGTAACACTGATTTCTGTAAAATAGGTTTTTGGAATCTCATCCTAGAGGGAATTATCTACCTGGCAGCGCATTGAGTTACGCATTGAGTTACGTACAACCACTTTTTTAACTGGAAGGAAATGGGTCAGTTTGAGCAGGATTGTAGGTAAGGTGAGGTAAGGTAAGGTCTTGCTCTCCCGCTGGCCATGTAAACCAAAATAGGTGTATTACCTCAGTAGTAATTTGCCCGCTTACTTTTTTGTAAAGCTGGCTATTGATTGGAGAAATCGAATTGATGTAACTACGTATATAGAAAATAGCCATTATTGATCTTCAATGAACGTGGCCTTCAGATGAACCTCAACCATTGCACTAGGTACGTTGCTTCACGCTGTTGGTTTCACTGTTTTGCTAATAATCTGAAATCATGGGAAACATAAAATATAACTCTGCTCTGTTGGTATAAGTATGGTAGGTACTAATTAAAAACGAAAAAATACATTATAGATCAATAATTTGTAAATTTGAAACTGTTGGCTCAAATTGAGCCGCAACTTCAATATCGTGAGCAACATAATGATGCCACTTTGGGCCAACAGGATTTACAAATTATTAATCTATAATGGTCAATGACTTATTTTTTTAATTAATTTTTTTTAATAAAGATTATTACCTACTATAGCAGTTATATATATTATATGTAGATGAGGAAGTAGTTTAAATTAAATGTCCGTACAAAAATATCTATATTTTTTAGCGGATGAAAAATAGCTCTATAGCGGATGGAAACTCATTTCTAGCTGAATTATGAAAGCTATAATTACGGTTTTGTTTAGTCTGCTGTATAAATTAGCACGTCTGCGTTATAGTCTGTATACTTAGAGCTTTGTGTGACATTCGCGTTTCAAGTGTACGATTTTTGTCTCCACTTTCTCGTTTTGTTTTGCTATGTTACTCGTACATTGACACATCAAATAGTATTCAGTGAGAAGGAAAAACGTGTGACAAATTGGTTCACAGTTATACACAATATCAATTCAAAATTGTCTGCTCTCTGAGATGTTTGATGAACTAACTCACAAAAAGTTCGGATGGTATTTCTCTAGTAACCGCTGTTTTGATGGTCCAGATCAATAGCGTCCTCCGCACGCCTACGCTTTAATTTATTCGTAAACAAGATTTTCCGCGCCCGTAAATGCGGTACAGCCCCGCGAATTATCTTCAGTAAACGAATGAAAACATTTCCACTGTAATTCCGTTTTACCTGGCAAAACGAGTGAGCTGTTCCCATAGGTGGATTACCCAGCCTTTAACAGGTTTCGATAAATCCATTTTTCACCCGAACTCCACCGAAACTCCGTTCTGTCGCTTAATATGTCTCATGGAAGATGTACCTATGTAAAATATATTGGATTTCCACGTATTACATTCTGCGGGTATTATATTGATGCGATAACCTTCCTCAAAGGAGAATGAACTCATCCGAGAGTCCTATAACGGATGGGCGCCTCTGAAAAACACATTTTTCGTGGCTGTGTACGAATAAATGGATTCTTGTATTGTCTTTGTTTTCGAAAGACATCCAGATAGATCGAAAACATTGATAAGCTCATGGTAGTGTTTCTATCGCAGCTATTGTGACCGTTATTGTTTCAGGTACCACACACTGGTTATTTTCCGATTCTCTTACTGTTTTTTCGATAACTCGAGCAGACCTACTAAAAATTCGTCAACGCCTGATGGTTTCCTTAGTTTTGGTCAAGTTACTACTGTGCCATTATTAATAGTAGTTGTTGTAGATGTACTACACGGAGAAATCAAGTATAGTGCATATATATATATATATACTTTTTGCTGTCATCAGAGACAATTAGGATTTGCCGTGTGGATGGGAAACGTTCCAACCGTTATGTTGGTGTTCGACTCCCTGTAGTGCACGGTCGCTAGTAATGAATGTGTGCTTATCTCATTTCTGGGGACTAAATAGCGAAAAGTCTGAGTAAGTGTAGTGTAAACTATCATTGCGTAAGTCACTACCTATCGACTCCTCCTTGAATTCACGAACATTTTGACGTACAATACATATTGGCACATTATTTAGTAGGTGCTTTTTACTGATGATTCATGCTTCCATTACATTCTATTTTGTTTAACCTAATGCAATAGTAGGGTCAGCAGAGCCCCGCTTATTGTACAAATTTATCAGTGAAAGAGATTCAGAGATTTATCAGTGAATTTAAATTACTAGGTAGGTATTTTATAAGTTAAAACAAAATAGAGATGAGAGAGTATGAATTCACATGTAAGAGGAAATTTAGGAGAAGATTCATATTTATTTATAATGACGACGAAAAAGGGTAGAAGAGGAAGAAAATGTGAGAAATTAAGGGGAAGAATTGACTGATTGTTCAGGTGCATAAGCACAGCCCCAGTGAAGGACTCCAGTGCGCGAAGCCTCCGGGTAGGGATTTGGAGGGAGGTCTAAATCCTTGCTCCCGAGACCTTCGTTGAATTGAAGTAAAACGTATTCTTAGTGTAAATCTGATTCAATACTATTACCCTTGATGAAGAGCTGATGCTAAAGAAAAAAAAATTGAGCAGATTATCTGGAAGATTGAATTTGTTGGAATGGACTACGTAATTTATAAATAAACTTCATGAGTTGAGTTTTCAAATATAATATAATTTTGTACCTAATTCATGATTTGATTACTATGAGAGGAACCTCATTTCATTACTATGAGGTTTATTAGGTATGCGAGCATGAGTTTAGTTTAAATGTACGCATTGAAAAGACCCTAAAGTTTACGTTTTTTATTGAATTGATAGCGTTAATATTAAGTTAATGTAAAGTTGCTTAGTCTGTCCAAGATGTTGGTCCTCCAACGCATGTCATCACAAAATACAACCCCTAGATTTTTAACTGAATATTCACCAAATTTCAGCTAATTTTCAAAACTTTGTCAATTCAAAAACCTTCGAGGAACCCCAGCGAGTGATCTGAGCGCTCAAACAATCCGTTTAGTTTTCTCGCAAAATTGGAACATTGCTAGGTAAATATTCTCAGACATACTGGTGCTCAATTCATGCTTCTTTGGGATGTGCCGTAGTCGAGAAAATCCCTTACCAGTGTTGTTGGAGCAATTTTAGTTTATTATTTTCAATAGCGAACTTTTGGAATCGAGCATTTGGGGGGGGATTAACCCTCTCCCCCCCCCCCCTCAAAATTTGATGATTTCCGTTTCAAGGTGCGTAGAATCCGAAAATGGAAATGTCCGTACGCTGTACGCAAAAGGAACATCTATACAGGTAAATAGTAAACCATTGTGTAATAATTTGCAGTCTTTTGGTTGATTAATCTCTGAATAATACACCTATGTATTTGATTCTGAAAATCTTTTTGGAACAACCCCTCAAAATTTTTGTGTGTTTCGTTTCAAGGTGTATAGATTCCAAAAATCGCACACCGCCATCCGCCGTATCATCCGTATCTACCTTAATTTTCGGTTTAACAAAATCGTTCTTTCGCACACAGGCTCCATTTGGGCCCCAGTTGTGTCCCCTATCTCGGAAGCCCGAGCGGAAAACACCCCTGGATGTTTTTTGTGAAAAATGGGTGCAAAATTAGTTATTTTTGAGGTTTTAGTGAACTTGGGCTTGTTATGTATCGTTTTCCATGTTTGTTAAGGCGAGGAGACCAAATATGAATATATTTTGACTACTGAGTAAGGTCTGAGGTTTTAACATAGTTTGAACTCTCAACATTCAGATTTATGGGTCACAAATCTGTGAAAATGGCTGTAATCACCAGCAATTTATATAAAAACACAGGAGGTACTTACGTACTAGTATTAACAGGTGAATCAAGACAATTCAATGAAAATTTCACCGATCGAAAATGTCAGAAATAGCAACATAATATTCGAGTTTAAAAACCGTCTCTTCACTGAGGTGAGGGTCCAATCGTACCGTATTCAGTCAAGAATAATTCATTAACAAACCCATGTGGCAAGGACTGCAGCGTTTTTTCACTATGTGTCGTAGATTTTCAACGAGCAGTGCATTCAGTCCTCTGTAATATCGATTCGAAGAGGCGTTTCAGGCTCGTAAGCGAGACTGAAAATCAAGGCCGGCTCTGACAGCGGCATCAGCTGACAGGGGAAGTTGAATGCAGGTCGCTATATTTAGAGGAGGATAGCAACACTCCTACGCCGACCCCCACGTCTGGTCGCTCCTGCACTCGATCCCGTGCTCTGTCAAGTTGGCCGGAAACCACGAGATAGAAGAGATCTCCGACGAAAAACCTTATTATAAAGAAAAACGGAGTTATTAAAAAAATAGTCTATTTCCGCTAATACACAAAAAAAAAAAACACTGTTACACCAGTTTCGGTGACCAAACCATCGTCAGTAACAATAGAAAAATTTTCGCGTTGTTTCGTCTATTAGTGGAAATATACTATTTTTCAATAACTCCGTTTTTCTTTGAGACGGGTTTCCACGATTTCTTCGTGGGTGATTTAGAGTTTAGTTCGAACCTTATTATAATAGACAGAGACTAAATTGTTTCTAGGATGAACAACTCGAACAACACTGCGCTATGCATCGTTAATTTTATTATCACTAATAAAGTGCTTGGAAGCTCAATAAACAATTTTGTGCAGTCCTAATCTTATATTCTCATCACCCCCTTCTGTAAAGCGCGAAAACAACGATGGATTTTAATCATCCGCGTTTTGCGGAATATTATTGCTTTTAATTTTTACGCAGTTGCAAAATTTGGGGTGCTGCGATTGGGTCAGTTTATATTCGTTGGCTCCATCTGACTTTGGTTCATATTTGTAAGATTTGACTTTAGTGCAAATCCGTAGTTACCTACCTTTCGTGACATAAAATTGACAGTTTGTTTAACCGAATTGTTGCTGTCCTTTTCAGTCCTTTTTTCTTCCTTATGAATTTGTTGTTCGTTGCTAGGGCGCTCTAGATTCTAGGTCAATATTCTGACGTGGAGCTGGGGAAATATATCATAAAAATGTTCTCCAGCCTGTTGTTAGAAGCGAGAATTCTCGCTGTCTGGATAACCAAAGTTCAGGTAACCTATTCGGTTGCCGTCGCTCCCCTGAAGTAACCAACCAGCGAACACTCGAGTCAGCTGGAAAACTAAGGTACAGTGAGTACAAGATAACATCATTGACAGGCGTAACAAAACCGTCGAGTAATGAAAAGTCTGAACGTCGACGTCAAAAGCTACATAAAAAGACCCTTCGGCAAAGTTAAGTCGACTGGGAAACAGAAACTTCGATTTGCCTCATCAGTGTCCTCTGAAGACAGACAATGATGAATGACAGTCAGCGGGGAACAGCGACAATATCGTCGTCGAGTTTTCTATAGTGGGAAAACTGGGTGTTTGGTTGGCCCAACGTCGTTTTCAAGTTGAATTTCCGCCGAATCTCCTCCCGATGTTTTTTCAAACGCGTCTGAGACAGGTTTGACAGTTTGAGGGCGGCAGAGTGAAGGCGTCTGAGCTGGCAGAGGTCCGGACTTGAAACGTCTGATTTCCCCCACTGGTGAGCTGGCTATTATTGCAGATTCTTCACCAGTTGTATCCGACTAGTAGAGGCCGTTGAATTGAAAATAAAAGAGCTTCGCTGTGCAATGGTCAGTCCAGTGGTGGATCCAGCTTTAAAGGGTCGCTGATTATGGAAAATAATGTGTTACTTATGCCATGTTTACTATATTCGATCATGATTTTACCTTGTAGCACAGCAGATTACAGCTAATTTCATATCAAGTTGCACCCTGTGTGGCAGATCAAGATAATGTTTCAGTGAGGGGGGGAGGGAAAACTCATTCACACTCTCCCCTTGCATACTATCACATACCCCACATGCATACTAACTAAACGTTATAATCGCTGAAGGCTCAATTACATTAATTCGTAATATTTTGATCGACCCTCAACAATCTCACTGCAGTGGCTAATGTCCCTGAACCTACCTGCATTTCACAGATCAATAAAGTAACGTGTCTTATGAGATCGTAGCAAGTGAAACACAAAAACTGGCGGAGTTCTGGAACCACAACCATTAGAATTAGTACAATTTAGGAACAATCGTTCGTATGATGCCACTGTGGGTACGGGTGCCTATTCCAGGTTTGCGCATGTGCACATCTACTCCGATCACTTGAAGTCGTTTAATCAAAATGTCAACGTTTTCAATTCTCCCTTTACAAGTTTACCAGAACAGAAGAATTCGTTTAGCTTAGGTGCCTCCCAGAAGATATTTGATGATTTGTGTTCTTTATTAATTTTCTACACTTTTAATGTTCACTTAGTTGTTGGCTTTCATGTTTCAATCACTTTGAAATTCTTAAAACTCAATACGAACCACCACTGGTACAATGGAAAATTAACGCCAGTATATTGTCATTTTCAATCAATCAATGACATCAGTTCATCACTCGCCTCACCCACCCTTAAAGTCCCTTTCACTTGAATATAGTAATTATGTTACAATGAACTCGATATTAAACTGAAGCGATGTGGAAGATACATCCTCTCGTTCTAGGCGGACGATCGATAAGTTAAAACTAAACTACCTTTTCTAATTTTATTGATCCAGTGAGCAATTTGTGATTCCACATCAGTTCGTTAAGATTTATAACTGTTCTTCATCATTAAATCATTAAACATCATTTCTTGAGCTAATTAGTGTTGTCTGAAGCTGATTATTTTAAATGCGCGAACAGATCATTCAGGCTATATTATGCTGAAAAGGTCGATAGACGGACTCCTCACACTTTGGTGATCATATCGTCATTAATTGCCCTAATAAACTCGGAACCGATAAGAAACCCCCTTCGACGCGGAAACTTTTGTTTACTTCATTGCGGAAAAGCTTGTTTTGGGACCGATAATTACGATCATAAAAATTTAATTGTCCTTCCCCTTTCCTTCCACATTGCTGACGTTGTTGTCTGGGAGATGGCCGTTGGCTTGTGCTAAGGATGTTTATTTGTCTCAAACGCTACAGCGAGCGTAATCGGAGATCAAATCACCAAACTTCAGGGATCGATTCTTCAATTAATATAGGTACCTAACTAAAACTAATGACCGATCTTCATCAACGAAAATTGGTTTTTACAAATCACCTTTTCGTTTATTATTTTCAGTAATGAGCCTTTGGAATCGAGCATGAAAAAACATTTTGAATCACCCCCTCAAAATTGGATGGTTTCCCTTTCAAGGTACTTAGTAGTGCGCAGAATCCAAAAACGGAATAAAAAAATTTCTGTCCGTCCGTCGTGTCCTGTATGGCCCAACGCCATACTTTGCACTTTCCTTAGTTACCATATACGAAAATTAATGAAATTTGGTTTGTGGGTCCCATTTGGGGTCCAGTTGGTCCGCGAAGCTCAGCGTTACTGTCAGTCATCCCTAAGGGGTGAAAAATAGGGGTTGAATTTCCAGGACGCCGTTATCTCGAATTTGCAGCGTTCTTACCTTCATCTCAACAAAAACAATCCAACTTTGAAGCTTCAGATATAACTCGCAGCATCCAAGGCCGAATATACTTTCTCGAGTTCGCATATCAGTCTCGCCTTAGTCAGCGGGAAATCCCAACAACAGTGTTGAAATAGAAGTTCAGAGCTTTTTGTTAGTCACCAGTACCAGAACCATTTAACGATTCGTCAACTAGCATTTAAGGAAATCGCACGAGATAAATAAAGAGGGTAGCACGTCAAACGTGATTCATATGCTCAGACGTTCGTTTACCAGTTGATTGGCCTAGTGTTTATATAAATTTATGGAACACCGGGATGGAGGGATGATTTGGGATGGAATGTTTTTTCACGGTTTATATGACTGAGCCATTCAAGTCCCGCAGCGCAGTGTGCATCGTGTTTTCAACTTTCGACTCGGACGGTGAGCGGTATGTTAATGGCATAATGATGACCAGCTGCTTGGCTGCGTGGTGATACACTGGTATGCATACTGTGATATGCTGCTATCCTCCTTGACAGAGAGCATTTCTGGGTTCTTTTATACTCCATGGAGTATTTTCTCTCTATTCGTGTAGCGTCGGTTATGATTTTCAGTACCAAGTCGGTTTCGGAGAACCTGGATTTTGAGGCGGAGTGAAAATTAAAAGAAAATATTATCTACTTGACATCAAAACTTATTTATCACAGTTATGTACCTCATTTTTTGGTATAGAAAGATATAATAAGTGCGGTTCTTTTTATCTTGTATCCGAGGTCAGATATTATATGGAAGGACACATAAAACATATGCTCATGTTATAATAGTTAAATCAAAGGAGTTGTCAAAAGTGCATGTGCCCACTTAACTTTCAAACCCGTAATTGCAAACGCCTATGAATTATATCAACGTTCGCTCTAAAACTTGCTGATTGGCGCGTAAAAAATCCTTATAAATAATTATTTTCGTGAATCCTCCGTTTCAGCCGACGTTTCGCCTATTTTTCGGTCCGCCCTCGTGAGCTGTTGAACATTCTGCCCTGTTTGACCTCACCATCTTGAAGAAGACAATTAGCAATTCATTCACACTCTCGACCGGTCTAATTCTAAAAGGAGAGCGCTAATTTCACGGTGGGACCTTGAGTTCTATTTTTCTCCGAACCGACAGACACATGTTTGTAGCAGGCGAGAAAGCCGTCTAAATATCAGGAGCTGTTGAGTAAACTACTTATCAAAGCTGGACACTTTGTATTCAAATACTTTTACTCGTGCAGCAAGGCCATATGAGCGAATTTTTTGAACTAACGTACAACGACCCGCAAAAGTGTAAATTAGACATTAGACCAACGGTATCTGAGAAGAAATACATATTTTTTGACCAATTAAATTGTATTGTCTGTCTTACGTCACATCTCTTTACAGTTTTGATGAATTCTTAGAGTTGTTGTTGGCGAACAAAAAATATATGGTGTAAAATATACTGAATAGGTAGGTACTGACTTTTTGTCGTTTGGATCTTTTTTAAATGTTGGATAATTATATAATTATTAATAATATTTAATTTAATAATAATCTAAATTATTGATAATAATTTAAAAAATAATATTTTTTAATTAAAATTTAAGCCACTTTTTTGGAAAAAATCTTTTTGACTGTCGAAATAGTCTTTACCTTTTACAGTTTCCTTTTCTGACACCCTAACAGGTTGAGATTCTCAATGGTAAACAGACCGTTCACCCGGTTTGGGTGCTCTCCGAATGTTTTCAGGCAGTTTGATGACCGTCCTTGAAGAAAAAATATATATCTGTGTGTTGGGTGTTCAAATTCAATCAATTCCGTAAAATACAATCCCACGCTTACCTAGGGACGGTAACTGCTGGGTTTGACGTTGTTGGGTTAACTTGTTCAAAAACATGAATGTTTATTTTTGGCGCTCATGCCTCGGCTTCCTTGTTTTTATTTTTACTCATTTAAGCCCTCCGGGGTAATCCTGGTTAGGGCTTTTCTGGCTGAGAGTTGGGTAGTGGGGCTGGCAATGTTCAAGAAGGGTTGTAGCGAAAAAAAGTAATCGCTACAGGGGGTGACACCCGTCAGTTTACGTTTACTCCCCCTCCGCATCCTCCACACTCCAGTCGTCCGTTCTCGGATTTGCCCATGTCCGACTCATCGATCCGTCATTTCGAAGCGGTTCCCTCGTCAGTATCCCGGGGTCTGCCTCATGTGTCAAATTAAAATAAAAATGTTGCGGGAGGAGGGGAAAAAAGTCCCTTCGCTTTGGATAAAGCGATGTTGGACGTGTACCTGGCTCGACAGGGGAGGGCGAGGTGTAGCACGGAGGAGGGAGGCGTCACAAGGGGCTGATCCATCCAAACGTGTTACCCAACCCCCAGTTTACCACCTGTGCTTCATGCGAAGTGTCATTCTTCCATAAATATAATTCGTTCATTAGACATCCAAATCCTCGATGGTCAATTTCATTAGCTTCAGTCAGTGGCACCTGTAAAGGGCGGAAAGCTCGTCCCGTCGAAAACCTCTTGGTTGAAACTCCATGTAGATACTTGAGACGTACCAAGTGACGAAGAACGCCAAATTCTGGGGTTCTTTATCCTGTTACTTAGTGAAGAAATTTAAAAAAAAAAAAAATCGTCAAAATGCGGTAGGTTGCAGCAAATAACAAAACGCTTGGAAGTACTGCGAAAAACACTGTTATACTTCTTTTACTTGTGAAAGAGTGTAACAGTGGGGGTGGACCCTCGAGAGTCCCCCTCCTATACCAGTGAGATTATCACCTGTTAAGAAGGTATATCGATTAGGCTTCCCCATACCGATCCCGTCTCCACCGGAAGAAAAAATGTATCGAGAACAGCCCACAGTGTTACACTCCTCCCCACATGACATACTTCTGGATAGCAGAAGTATGAGAGGGAAAAGGGGGAATGAAAAGTAGTATGAATTTCTGGTTCAGGAAAAGACATCTGAACAACTTCAAGGTGACTAACCTCCATCGTAATGGTACTACCTCAGTAATATTTTACTGGTGGAGAACAAAGCTCCTACATAAGAGTATTGGCGGATAATTGTCAGAGGTCGTTGTCCAGTGAATTGTGCCCATCTGGGCAACCTCTAGGTGATCAACCTCCATCTTTGGGATGGAACAACTATTGGGACTTGTCAATTGGGACATGGCATCAATCGCCTTCAAATGAGCTCAGTATATTTTAATTATACTGACACTCTAAAGGGGGAAAGGGGGTGGGGAAGCCTATAGATGTATGTATTATCAAAGGGCCAGGTTGTTAGTAAAGGAATCCTTCTGGGAAACCTTTGGGCTTATCCTTCTGGTAAGCCCACAAAAAGTGGATGGAGTATGGTGAAGTGCTCAGCTCATACTACCGAACCACGCTCTTCTACCATGTGACAGAGTGTAACAGTGGGGGTGGACCCTCGAGAGTCCCCCTCCTATACCAGTGAGATTATCACCTGTTGAGAAGGGATATCGATTAGGCTTCCCCAAACCGATCCCGTCTCCACCGGAAGAAAAAATCTATCGAGAACAGCTCACACTGTTACATACATCTGATAGGTACGTGCGTATACTTTTGTTGGTATCTCCTAGTAAAAACAGGCAAAGTTTCAATAACTCCACTTTTGGGAATTTTTGTTAGCGATTGCAGTGACCAAACTTCTTAATATCTATGAATTTTTGAAACTGTTTGCGATACGCAATGTATATCGCTCGAGTTAAACAGAACGGCTACCGGTTTATAATTTATTTATTTATTGTATTATGTATTCATGTGTACTCTCAGATGACGATACCCGACTTTGGCTACGAGGTACAAAAAGTCCAAGTGTTAAGTTTGGAGATGGGCGAGTTTGGTGTCGGTCAGCGGTATGTAAAAACTGGTCAAAAATGTGTTTTTAGGGGTCAAAAATCGCTGAATATCACCACTTTCAAAATTCGCTTGTATTGTCATGCTGCATGACTCGAACTATTTCCCCCCCCCCCCCCCCCCCATTTTCTTCCGAAAACTGTCTAAAACTTATGTCTGACCTTTCGTGTTCTCTCTGATTCCTGATAATTTTCTTCTTTGTCATTTTCAGGTAAGTGAGGAGTCCACACATTGTTCCGACTTTTTGGCAATCGAGGTAATCTGTTTTGGTTTTATTGCGAATTTTCCCCGTCGAATTCCAGCAAATACAATCAGTTGGGTTGAATTAGGTGAATTTAGGTTGAATAAGATATTGAGTTTGAGTTTCCCGGTGGCATTTTCTCGCAAATTTCCATCTGCGTTAAAAATTATGTGAGACCTTTCCTTAAACTTCATTATAATATTGAATTGCAAGCAATACTGCTATTATATTAATGTAATAAGAAGTGCAAAGAAACCAATACAAATTGAAACGAGTTGTTTTATAGAAATGAGTTTAATTAATTACATCTGTGCTTTTTAACTATCAACTTTTCATAATACATTGAGATATGAGCTCAGAAGAATCTTCAGAACTACTGTATTTGACGTAATGTATTGCGTTATTTCAATATGATTTTCTGGTTAGGCTGGGTTTTGCTTATCACCATCACAAAAATGCGTTGTCCTGAAAAGGCAAATACGGTGTTGATCAGGTTTCATGCACGATGTGTTGTAGATCTTAGGTGGGACTTGATAATATCAAACTCTTTTAAATGTATCCTCGGATTATCAAAAATAGGATCGATATTAAGCAATTGATAATCTGAAGAGGGGTCCGAAGATTCCTCAGGGGTTAGTGAAGGAGGTGAACTATTCTTGTCAGGGCTCATGGCTGATGGTGATAACAACATGGCCGACTATGTAAACACCGCTTGTATATACAGACGTTAAAACAGAATCCGGTCTGTCTTTCCTTGATGGAACGCCGGAGTACGTGGGAGGGAATGTGAGATCAAACAGTAAGAAACACGAAGTGGCGGATACGGACTTCGTAATTCGATTGAACGCCGGCGAATCACCAATACCAAAGATACCAAATGATTATTGCGATTCGCCAATTCTATGTTTCAAGAAACCTCACCGGCCAGCAACTTGACAAACCTGAAGTTTATTCATTTTAGCGAATTGCGAATTTAGCTATTGCAATGTGTCAAACATTTTCAAGACCTGAATTTTTTAAATTTGTTTTACAGGCAAATTCGTTTCAGGCCATCCTGAATTCATCCCTAGATTGTATCAAAAAATTTAAATGTATATTTATTTATTTATTTATGTGTCTCTACGGACGATATCTGTCCTTAAGTGCAACAATTTTAAGGGGGTCAAATTTGAGTTTTCAGTGGTCAAAAATCGGTAAAAACTGCTAAAACCACGAAGAAAAATATATAATTTAACGAAAAGCCGTATGGTTTGTCGCTATGTCATCTTTTTACACAATAGTACGAATATTTCTTTGAAAATTCGCTCTTACAGCCATGCTGCCTGACTGGAACTTTTGGTTTATTATTTTCAATAATGAACCATTGGAATCGAGCATGAAAAAAAAAATTCTTACCCCCCCTCAAAATTTCATGGTTTACGTTTCAAGGTATGTAGAATCCAAAACTGCAATAAAAATATTTCTGTCTGTCCGCCGTACGCCGTACGCCGTACGGGCCACTTTTCTTAGTTACCATGAAAAAAAATTGATGAAATTCGGGTTATAGGTTCCGTTCGGCGTCTAGTTGGTCCTCGAAGCTCGACGTTACTGTGAGTCATCTCTAAGGGGTTCAAAATAGGGGTTGAAATTTTCAAAACGCCTATACCATTTTTTTACGTAAATATTTTTACGGTTTTAAATAGTTCTTGAACTTGCGAGTTTTTTAAGACCATCCGGAGCATCGTACGTCCAGCCGTTCGTTCACAGTAAGGCCCCGAAGTTTGCACCGACAGGCATTTTCGACTCCAGTGTGAATGAAATTGTATACAATTCAAACCAAATCTCGTAACCAGAGACGCGCCCACAATAGGAATTTGTGTGATCATTGGTAGGGATCACCTGATTATATTGGCGGAGTATGAAGTCGAGTTGGTTGTTCTGTGATATTATTTAATTTGGAAAATGATGGCTTTTTTGGAGTTTGTTGGTAGGTAGTGAAACTTGAACAAACGTTGAAGTATTATTGATGGGTAAATTATTACTACGGTAAATCATTACTCAACGGTAAATTATTACACAACGGTTCATTATACCATCTACGTAGAAGGGGCTGGAGTTTGTAGGTAGGTACTTTTGCAACTTTTTTCACTCCTCATCAACAATTTCTTTTCAGAACTTCATTATGTGTGTTTCTTTTTGTTAGGTACCTACTGTTTGTCATCGGCAGAATTATTTTAGCAACATTTAACTCGTGATTTAGATAGGTACCTAGTAACGAGTACGGGGTTAGGTACTAACCTACGGAGGGTCTGCGATCTACATAATATGTATATAATAGAATAGTACATATCATATTATATAGACGGGTTATCTATACATAGAGCTGTGATCTGTAACAGAAGGGTATTCTATACAAAATAATAAACCGTTGTGCAGGGATTTGCAGCGTTTTTTGAAAGTGTCTTTGCAGATGAAAATGCAACGTAATTTCACTTCTTTCGGAATGCACTATATGTGTACTGTAGATCCATTCCTAAACTTTTAACAGAATGTTCATGATAATTAGTTTTCCTCAGAGAGTTGGTCAACGAAAATAGATACTTTTGATGACTTATTCTAAATTATACTGGTTTACAGACATTGATCCTTCTTGATAAGAAAGTGTTACTCATCCTAACATCTCTTACGTAGTACGAAAAATAGCGCATTGCAGTCTTCTACTAAAATTGCGAATTTTAAAATCTGTTTTGAATTCTTAAATTACGACATTTTCCAACAACCTTACTACACTATTTATGTTAATGCTTATCCAGTACTTGTTAGAAAAACAACAACTGCAAACAAGGCGAGAATGCGAAGTTGATAAAACTCTTTAAACCTCTTTACAAACTTCACATCTGATCGTCTAAATACTGAAATATAATTTATGGATCAAGCGAACTTACCTGTACGTGAAGTTCGATCCTAATTATGTGAAATGTTCAGACCGACACGGAAGTGTCAAATGGATACCAAAGAAGTTTAAATTCACAGAAGCCATCCTATTCATCTTTGATGAATTTTGATCGCTTTTCCACTATTCAGAACTAGCGGAACAACTGTGCTTATGGGTGTTGGGCAGTGTAGTCGACTCTGTAATTCGAACCTCACAGGTCCTTGACACAAGTTTGTATTACTGAGAGTTTGATTTATCGAGTTGTTCTGTTCGAATTAACGAGCGATCAAACCTTCAACAGGAACAGTTGAAACGTAGCATAATACTTTAATTTTATACTTACAAAAAATATAAATAAATTAGCAATCGTACAACGAGTTGAATTTATGAAGAACAGTGGTGGTCACGCTGATGGGGGGGTCCGTTGTTTGAAACAAACATCCCGTAGAGCATGCATTACAGTGGACGTCCCTTATAGTGGTGCGTCCCTTATAGATAATCCTAATCCTGCGTTCTCCATCCTCCCCCCCCCACCCCCCCCCCCCCCCCCCCCCCCCCCCCCCCCCCCCCCCCCCCCCCCCCCCCTAGAGAAATAAATTTCAGAATTCCGGTGACGTAGTGTACAACTAGACAGATTTCTGCGTCAAACAAAAAATAACTACGTGAATCAGTTGAGAATTAAGCCCTGGGTGAGTCCACACAAGATTCTGTCACACACGAACACCTATGGTTTTTTTTCACGGATTTGTATTCAGGATGGTCTGAAACGGATTTGAGTGTGGTTCTTTTCATTCTCGGCTGAGTTTTGTCCTCTTCTGACCAGATAAAATACATAAGGACGTCTCTTACTACTGAGGGACGTCCTAAAAAAACCGAATTAGCAAAAGGAGGAAGATAACGAATCGAATTATAGCGTGTTTTGGGGTGGTTTGTCATCGAGAGTTCAAATTGCTAAGTGTACAAAAAATTTAAATTATTATTTACGTTTACAGGAGTTTTCTAAGGGTCCAGGTAATTGATTCGAATTATCTAGAGTAAAATTATCGAGAGTAAATTGTATTTCTCCATGTAGGTTAGTTAGTTATACATGAAGACTTTAAGGTCTCTTAGGCAATCTCTGGTCGCTGCATGCATTACGACGTGAAAGGAAAATACGATTTTTTTTTAAAGTTCGAATAGGGCGAGAATGTAGCGGTTTGTTTTTCGGTAGGTATAGAGGAGATCTAGAGGTTGAGGAGGTGGGGGGGGGGGGGGGGATTCAGAATTTGTTTCCAGAAATGGAATGAAAAGAAAAATCTCCAGTTCTGGCAGACAATGGGCCAACTGTCGGTGGGTTGTGGGTGAAGAGGGTTGGCTATGGTCGACGTTGTATTGGAGGGGGGTCTATATAAAAAATTGCGTGCTTTGAATTAAGGCAGAGGAGAAAATATTTTCACCGACCGCCCAGTCCCGATGTTGGGTTGAAGGATTGGGAAGGGTTTCATCAAAACAACCCGAGTCAGGAAGGGAAAAAAAAATTCGCAAATGTGAGGAGTGGGGGTAGGAAAAGCATAAAATGCGGGGCATTGTTTTCGAGCTGGGACGAGGAAAAATTACAGCTAACGTCGAGATCGAGGTGACTGTGGCCATCGCTGGCGGTGATTCCGGAGATCGTGCTTCGAATTCTCACAATGGTATTTCTTGACGTAGGTATTTTTCTAGACAACCGTACGAGTCGATATCGCTGTGTAGCGAGAAAAGTAAAGCTCGTCATGGGGCATGGCTATAAGAGCGAATTTTCAAAGAAATATTCGTGCTGTTGTGTAAAAAGATGATATAGCGAGAAAACGCACCGCTTTTCATAAAATCATATGATTTTTTAGTAATTTTCCCAAATTTTTGACCCTTATGAAGTCAGATTTAACCTGCTGTTTTTTGAGAAAAATATTTTTATCATCGAACTACATAGTCCCTCCGACGTGATTCACCATCCCGCACAACTTCAGGTGAATGAATATTGATTTTAGCCTTTAAAATACCAATTTTTGATCCCCTATTCTGTATAAAAACCAACTGAAATGGTATTTTTCCAGTGATTTTATATCAATATTTTTTGTGATATTTTAGCCGTTTTTACCGATTTTTGACCCCTAAAAACTCAAACCCGTGGGTGAGTACTTTTAGCTGGGAGCAATAAATTGAGAGACAATAAATAGTCAACTTGAGTGGGGGGGGGGGGGGGGGGGTATAGTATGCCATTCATATTCCAAGGGGATCACATATAGTAATTACCTAATGAATACAAAATAGTCATATTTACAGAGTAACCTTATTCAAGAAGTCAGTTTGCAGGTCAGATTACTATAATATTATCTACTCCTGTACATAAACTCGGACTTAGAACTATGGCAAGGCTCTAAATTGCACTATAGATAGCATAAATTTGTGATTGGTGAGGGGGGGGGGGGGTTCCAACATCCACCTCTCACCACTATCTCTTAGTGAGACGATACATTATGTCACAGTAACGACACATTTATCGAAAAAATGGAAATTTGAGAGCCCGACAGCTAGCACTCCCTTCTAGTAGAGCAAGGAGGTTCAAAATTGTCACAACTGAGCGTTCAGCGGCCTTCTTTGCGCTCTTCTCAACTTGACTCTCGTGCATTGTTTTTCACAATTATATTTCGGGTTACGTCGCAATACCACCAGACATTGTTTTGCTTATGACTTCAGTAACACTAGTAGACACCCGTAAAATTATGGGATGGACACAAGTCAGACCCCTCCAAATTATTAGAGGGAATGATTTTTTTATTTTTCTTATTAATATTTTTGTAATAAATTTGGCGTGTTGCCGCTTTATATAGACCAAAAGAAGCTAAGATCATTCTTCAGATTGAAAATTGACCGATCGGTGGCAGAGAAAATAGGAAAAAATTTTTGAGCATCTTCTCTCTCTCTCTCGTACACTTGTCGTCCCCTTTAGCCTGAACTTATGTGAAAACTGTAGAGGGTGACAAGAAGTGTATCTTCATCTTCCATTTTTTAGCACATTTCTGAACCACCCTAATAATCAGGTTAACTTCATGTATAAAGACTCTCTAACGTTGGTATTGGATTTCCTTCGCAAAACTCTCTTAGTTACTCTTTTAGTAATTATAACGTTCATTTAGGGGTAGGATAAAAAATTGTAAGTACGTATCCCTACTACATGATGGGGTACGTGCGAAGTCGGTTTTTTAAGAACTTGTAGCGCTCAAGTTTGCTGCATAGGTAATATGTTGTTAGTTACCATTTCAGAAATGTGATCACAATTATAGTCATGTCATCATAATAGTTTTACTTTGCAACCGAAGCGACCCTATCTGAGGCCCCCCTACAAAATCAAGACTAATGATAAAAGTTCTGACTGAATGCGTCAAGTGGATTGTTAAGAAATAACATTAACTATGCGCGTGAAAAACGTCTGCATGAGTGTTTGCAGGGCGAAGGATGAATACGGCGCAAAAAAGGGGAGGTCACCCCCCACCAAGTAAGGACTAACCCAGGGGGAAGAATTTAATTATTTCGACCCTTCTAGAGCTAAGGGCTTTTTTACCCTTCCCTATTTTTCAAGAACCCTACAGAAACCTCGACGGTAATATCCAATACACTTAATGCACACACTCTCCGCAAACATTATTACATCTTGTAAACACGAGAGTCGAGTCTTTGAAGGGATGCCTAGGTTTTTCCTCCTAGGTCGGGCTTAAAGGGTGAAAAGCGGGTAGAAAACCAATTAGGCTGATAGACGACTCTCGAGGAGCGCATTATTTTTCTTCTTCATGAAAAATGGTTGTAAATTATATTTTCTAAAGTCCTGTATTGAAGGTTCATATATTATATCCCTCCCGTCTCTTTTTGCCGTGAAAAAACGCTGGTTTTGAGTGGAACGCAGTTCTTTGAAAAGAACCTGATTCATGGAGCGGCACTATGTATACTGGAAGCTACATATGAATATGTATCTATCGGAATTGCTTGGTTCGATGGTCGATTGCTAAGCATCTCTGATTTGGGGTTGTATATAAAATAATAGGGAATGCTGGAATTGCTGATTTTTACCCAATCCGTCGTGGATTATGTAATGCAAGGAAAGGCGGTAATGGTGTCATAAAAACTTCCACACTAATTACAAATTACCTAATTACTTATGTCTCTTCCAAAGCCATAGGGTACATGTTTGGAGAGTTGTTTCATGACATGGTGGAATCTTTACCAGCAGGCTGTACTTGGCTCATGTGTGGAGATTGGAACGCAAGACTTGGAAACCTATGGGAGGTGGACCTACCTCAGTGAGATCAGAGTTCAGCTGATACCAACATCAACCGCAGAGTTAGGCTGTTGGCTGAGTTGTTTGATGAATTTGGGCTCATTGTGTGTAATGGACGGTCACCGTCGGACAATCCTGCAAAGTATACGTACTTAGGTTGAAGGGGGCCAGTGTGGTGGACCTGGCGATGCTTAATGTGAGCGGTCTTGATGCATTTGCAGACTTCAAAGTTGAAGACTTCTCCCACATTTCGGACCACCTGCCTTGCTCGGTGACTCTCGGCCTTGGAGTAGCTCCAGAGCAGAGCCTAAGGGGGAACATCCTCCCCACACAGCCCAGACGCTACTACAGCATCAGGGATCAGACACTCCTGTAAAGGTTTCAGTCAGAGCTGAAATCAAGGGACCCTCTTAGCGTAGACCGGGGCTCGAGCGAATCTTTCTACAGGCAGTTGGAACTAGCATTGGTTTGATGTCCATTAAGTATGGCAAACCCAGTAACTCAAGTACCTTCCAACAAGCAACCCAATTCTGCACTATGAGAAGGTTTATGGGGGAAGAGGCTCTCTGAATAGAGGACCCGTTTGGTCAGATCAGTCACCGGGTCAGTGCACCCAATGAGGAGCAGCAAACAAGGAGCGGCTTTCCTGATCAAGTAATCAGCGAAGTGGAGTTCAACCAGGCACTGGGCAAAGTCAAGACAGGTAAAGCTCTAGGAGAGGACGCAATCCACAATGAACTACTGAAAGCCCTACCTATCAGCTGGAAGCAGGAACTCCCGTACATCTTCAGCAACATACTAGAGAGGTCAGGTGCCATCTACATGGGGGAATGTTAAAATGAATCTGCTTTACAGAAAGGTGGCAAAAATGTTCCCTCGAACTACCGTGGCCTTGCACTTATTTGTAAACCCGTCAAGCTCTTTACAAGTATAATGGCCGAGAGATTGTCGGTATGGGTTGAGGAAAATCGTATACTCCCCAATGAGCAGGCGGGCTTTCGAGCAGGTCACTCCTGTGCTGACCAAGTGTTCTATTTACACACAGTCGCCAGTGTCATGAGGATGAGGAAGGGCCAGGCCCTGGTTGCAGTTATGGTCGACTCCTGCCGGGCTTTCGACTCTGTGAATCATGGGTTACTCTGGAATAAGCTACTGGGACAAGGTGTTAGCCGTAAATTGGTGGCAGTATACAGATTCAAATTTTGTCGTCAAGCCTGAACTCCTAGGGATGAAAAAACTACATTAATTCATTACGTAGTAGTAACTTGTTGCCTGTGCTAACGTTTTATTCATATCTGGTCCACTGGGAGTTATCAAATTTCGTTTAAGTTTTTAGTGAAGTTGGTGGCTGGCTCACCGGTCATCCCAGTCAGTTCACGGATGTGTTTGAATTTACGTGTTTCTCTTCGTAACGATACCGACTTATCAAAGAGCTTTCTTACAAACCTATGGAGCATTGAATTATAAAACTAAAAGTAATTCAGTGTTTCTTCCTCTGACTTCATACACGATACACTTAGTTGATGAATGTACCTATCGCATTCCGTGGTTCGCCGAGCAAATTCGCTTCCTCTTACATCCCATGGAATAATTCCGCGTTGGAATTGTCACAATCGTGGAAGAGTCACAGTTCCAGATAACCCTTAGAGCTGTCTGAGGTGCGGTGGTGGTGGGGGGTGCCTGTTTTAATTCTCCGTCCGATAAACCGGCTGCAATCGGCAGAGTTTAATTGAGGTCTCATAGGTCGATGGTTATCTAGAATATTGCAACTGGCCGGATGCCCAACTGATGTGAACGTCTAGGCACCCGTCCAATCTTGGGTTTCCAACAGACTCTTGACGAGTTTCTATATGAAACTTCTCATCGTTTCTTCGACTTCTTATCGATACTCCGTCGTCTTGAGTCACATTTACAGCTCAACAATATTACGAGCTTAGTCACAGTCGATCAACAGGTATGGCGACGTGACATGGATTCTTGAAGTATTATGACTGTATTGATTACCATGTTGCGAGTACCTGACAACTCAGTTTTAAGCAGGCATAATTTGTTCAATATTTGTTACAACTGGTCTCACAAATTTAGCGTTTTTGAGCATCGAAGACGTACGTATAGGAATGCGACAATACTACTTATACAAAACATCAATAGATTCCTTCTGATAGGGACCAGTTCAGGAGGATATCAGTTCAACCAGCTTTGATTTTGGAGATTAAATTATTCAGTAACGATCGCTTGAGTGCTTTGGAGTGTCGTAGACTGCTCATGACAAAAGGAGCGTTAGTTGTGGTTAAGAAGAGGTCGGGTGAAAAACTCATCTTAACAAAGATCAATACGAGAGGAGGCCTCTTTATTTGAATCTCTTAAGGTACTCTTAGTCGCGTTTCCGTACAGGAAATGGTTTTGGTGGGGGGGGATAAGAGAGGGAGAAATGGTGGGAAAGTAGGGGATTTAAGGGGAAGTAAAAGAGGGGGGGGGAGACGTCAGTCAGCAGAGATCAAACCAGGGTAAAGAGGACACAATGAGAGATGGGTTGTTAGGCCGATAGTAGTTGTGGGCTCAACGGATGGTGGGGGGTTCACTTGAAATCAAAAGACTTCCTCTTGAGTTTTTCTCTTTCTCATTGGTTCTTCCTTTCTGGAGTCCTCTTTATGCTGCAGTAACGATCTCTAGAAGATATCGAAGGTGGGGGTAGGAGAATAGGTTGTAAGATCGGTTTCCAAGCTAGTTTAATAAGGTGCAAGGTGAACATGCGAGAACTCCCACGCTCAAGCCAAGTCCTGGTTCAAAATGCATAGATAAATTGCCACTTTGTTATTTTCTTTTGCTTGTTTGTTTGTCTATTTTATTTTTAGCTAGGTACGAATTTCTATTTCTACTTGAAGTGTGCTGGAATTTATGCTTATGTAGAAAAGGGAAGAAAATTTCCGTGTAAATTAAATAAATAAATAAACTCCTCTTTGTGAACCTGTTCATGAAATTTGTCTGCACAAGATGGGAAGCTGCAGCTCGGGTTTTCCCCACTATTTACTCACAATTTTCAGTTTTTTAACCGCATTTTTGAATCTATACAAAATGTTAGATAAGATATACGATCACAGTCATTGGGTCCTCCAAAAATATCCTCATGCCTATTTAAGTGGCTCCTAGGAGAGTATTCCAGGCGGTAAACTAGAACATTTTATTAAAACCATGGAACTCCCCTAGAATGCTTGCAGCGACTGGCGAATACCTAAAAACTTCCTCACTCCCAGCTCCCGAATGGTACCTTCATGTAACATTCTTTATCGATTATTATCTGGTTCGGTGAGAAATCGCTCTGTATAGAAGTATCTTGTTTCAACGCGAAAATTCAAATTTTTTATCACGTTTTCTGTGGCAAACTCACATTGAAAGGGAGAAAAACAGACGGGAGTTTTTACTGACTTGCTATAAAAAGGTAGGTACTGAATAATGGTATTGTAAAGGACTGGAAAGTGAACAAAGAAAATCTCTGCAAATTTGTACTATTCAAGGTTTTCAATCAAATCTGTAAATCGAGGTTTTCTTACTTCTAAGTGTGATAATTTCCGTGATCTGATTCAAAAATAAAATTGTGGTGTCTGTGCTCGCCTGAAGTTTAAGCAGAATGTGATTAATATGGCGATGCTCCCTTGCGCACACATGAGAGCGGAATGATTTATCATCTTCACTGGATTGGAGTTCGATCGATTTCGGCGTTGAGGTAGCGGTAAGGAACGTGGGGTGACGGAGCTATAGCCGTGCAGAGCGATAGTTTCCAATCAATCCAGATTAACTCCATGGGAGAGAGCAGATGGCGATGGGAAACCTCAAGGCCTAATACTATCAAGTGTTCAGCGACAGGAATGACGCCACGTCTTCTCCTATATACGTTCTTACGATTTCCTCCATCCCTATACGGAATCCTTGAGATTGTAGACCTGTAGGAACGTCGCTTGTGTGCGGTTTATGCGTTTTACCGGAGTATGCGTCGAAAATCAAGGAGATGAATCAATAATAGAATGGAATTCACACGAAGATACTTGAGGTGGGGAGTGTAGATAAAAATTTGCGACGGTGGACCATAACCAATGCCGAAGGTTTGAGGGGCGTAGTAGTATTTTTCCCTGGGCGCGACCGGATTCCCGCGCGGGAAAGCTACGTAAGAAAATAGATTTCCCAAGGGGTCGGTACAGGTAGGGCCACCACCACCACTACTGTCCCGACTGTAACCAATACCATCTCAACTCACGCCCCTCGTCGACAAGGGTTTTTTCCTCCTACCTACGAGCGTACTATCCGATAAAAAGTGTAAAGTTGGTCGGTTAATCGGGAATCTGTGCGAAAGTGAAATTAAAGCGTGTTTGCCTCGTAATCAACCAAATAGGGAATTAGCATCGTAGTGATGCAGTATGGGATTTGCCTGTGTCCCAACGCCGTAACGGACACGTCGCTCAGTACACAACTGGTCCCCCGGAAAAAATGAGTCCTCACACCATTTTCTGGAGGTAGGCATATAATTTGTGTAGGAGTGAAGTCCTTTTGACACAGATCAGTTAGGAAAGTAGGATTTCCGTTTTCACACCCCCCATCATCGATCCATTTGGAAAAATATAAAGGATGTGTTATAGCACGGGTATTGCAGAAAATTTGTTTGGGGGCTGGAGTCGAACCCAAAATATTCAAAATAGTAGGTATGTGGGCATACCTCTGTTCCATCATGATTGGTAGTTACCTACCATTCTTCTTTTTTATTGCTGTTGTGAATAGGGCACCAGCCCGTGTCATAATAAATAAATAAATAAATAAATAGGTAATTTGTTTCTTCTTTATTTTGGCTGGGGTTGACCCTTGTTCCATAAAAATTTCAAAATATATACTGTCTTGTAATACAGTTGTACTATTCACAAAATTAAATTAGCTGCTTTTAAGAATCCCAATATGGCTAAGTACACTTTTTTCTTTTTTTCTTTAATATTGCTGGTAAGTACTTCAAGTCAGTACCGCCGAGTATATGGATTTTTGGGGTGGACAGGTATATTTACTGATTAGTGTGGATGGTTAGTGACGGCTTGTGGTTGTTAGGATTGGCTAGAGATAGTTGAATAACGATAACTGCGGGAGTCAGTAAATTGGGTGTCGCATTGATGGAACTTCGAGCCAATAAAAACAGGATGATGAAAATCGTACGATGGATATCAGGTTGCTTGTAAGGTAGGTAGGTGGAATATTTAAGGCAGGAGAAGACAAGCGGTCCATAGCGGTCCGCCCTAAATTGGATTTTGTAATGGAACCAAATAAATAAAATAAATAAAAGCAAACAGCAGCAATTATTAATTAGGTGTATTCAAAATATTTGTCACCAGAAAGCTAAAAGCCGAAAGACGTAGCAACCCACAAAAAGTCTAAGGAGTTTCCAAATGAACGATGAGTTTGCATAGCATTAAAGGTTATCGCGTTATGATAAGTGGGAAGCTAAGTATGGACCATCAGCGATACATAACGCGCGGTGCGGTTAGTCACGATCATTTGACTATATCATTCCCATTTTCCCACAAAATGGGGATGCACTATTTCTAATACCTGTGTAAATGTAGGTACCTATCGCGTTTGAATATTAAACAATATTTAATAATAAAACTTGGTCCAACAATAAATATTGTTAGAAGGATTTCGTATTTGCTATTGCGCATGCGCTACTATTGCTCCAGGAAAGGTGACCTTTCGGGGACCCAGAGTATTAATTTCATTGAAATGGTTGAATTGGCATTTGTAGAGAAATATCAGAAATGGAAAAACTATTGCAAGGGGGGAAAACTTGTTCTAATAGTAAATAGTAGGTAATTGTTCATTAAAATAGTGTATTAGGCGTTAGTACACAATACTTTGTATGAGAAAGTTGTCATGTAAAGACACATGTTTGCTCATTGTTGTCCTTACAGTAGCGAACGAGGAGAATCCGCAATCAAATTGCAATGAATTATTCAATAGAAATATAATTCAGATGTATGTTATCGATGCAGTTGTGACAAACAGCTGTTACAATGCGTTATTTACATGATATCGCATTCGGTGCCCTGTCGGCTCTCGACCATATGTCCTTTCCAGTTTATCGACTTTATGTTTATCTTTGCCAACCCGTCCGATAAATTGATACATGTCACTGCGCCGGATTGACACGGACTTTCTAAGATCACAACCCCGATATCCCATATAAGAGTTCCGCGGAATGGGAGATTTTCGAGTCAACGTCTGGCTTGTGGCAGCGATGAACAACTTTCAAAAGGAAGAAGTAAAATATCATTAGTTCATGGGAGATATATTGGTTTATTATTTTCAATAATGAACCATTGGAATCGAGCATGAAAAAAAAAATTCTTACCCCCCCTCAAAATTTGATGGTTTACGTTTCAAGGTATGTAGAATCCAAAACTGCAATAAAAATATTTCTGTCTGTCCGCCGTACGCCGTACACCGTACGCCGTACGCCGTACGGGCCACTTTTCTTAGTTACCATGAAAAAAAATTGATGAAATTCGGGTTATAGGTTCCGTTCGGCGTCTAGTTGGTCCTCGAAGCTCGACGTTACTGTGAGTCATCTCTGAGGGGTTCAAAATAGGGGTTGAAATTTTCAAAACGCCTATACCATTTTTTTACGTAAATATTTTTACGGTTTTAAATAGTTCTTGAACTTGCGAGTTTTTTAAGACCATCCGGAGCATCGTACGTCCAGCCGTTCGTTCACAGTAAGGCCCCGAAGTTTGCACCGACAGGCATTTTCGACTCCAGTGTGAATGAAATTGTATACAATTCAAACCAAATCTCGTAACCAGAGACGCGCCCACAATAGGAATTTGTGAATACGGCCAATCATTGGTAGGGATCACCTGATTATATTGGCGGAGTATGAAGTCGAGTTGGTTGTTCTGTGATATTATTTAATTTGAAAAATGATGGCTCTTTTGGAGTTTGTTGGTAGGTAGTGAAACTTGAACAAACGTTGAAGTATTATTGATGGGTAAATTATTACTACGGTAAATCATTACTCATCGGTAAATTATTACACAACGGTTCATTATACCATCTACGTAGAAGGGGCTGGAGTTTGTTGGTAGGTACTTTTGCAACTTTTTTCACTCCTCATCAACAATTCCTTTTCAGAACTTCATTATGTGTGTTTCTTTTTGTTAGGTACTGTTTGTCATCGGCAGAATTATTTTAGCAACATTTAACTCGTGATTTAGGTAGGTACCTAGTAACGTGTACGGGGTTAGGTACTAACCTACGGAGGGTCTGCGATCTACATAATTATGCATAGAATAGTACATATTATATTAATATTATATAGACGGGTTATCTATACATAGAGCTGTGATCTGTAACAGAAGGGTATTCTATACAAAATAATAAACCGTTGTGCAGGGATTGGCAGCGTTTTTTGAATCTATGGAGCTATCAGTTCAGTATCAATTTTTCATTCAAGTTCAACGCCCTTGTCTTGAGTAATTCTGCTCAGAACTCGTCGAGATTCAAATGATGTGTTGAATATGCAGTAATGCTTTCATTTGTCCGTTTTAAAACGACATCTGGTTTTAAACATAAACGACAGCTGGTTTTAATCATTATAATGACATCTGTGTGGGAATTTCGCCGGAACGATTAGCATTCCAGTCGGAGTACGGGAAGTGACATTTAAGAAAATCGTCGAATTGCTGCATTTCAGCTTGGAATTTTCCCCCATTAATATTATCTTCCTTATCTTCCTGTACAGTATCAATGCTAATCTACAGGAAGCATAATAATTTCATAGGTAAAGTGAGCGTAAAACGCTGAAAGTAAAACACAAAACGCTTCAATGTCATTTTTTTAATTCAAGGTCAACGCCCTTGTCTTGAGTAATTCTGCTCAGAACTCGTCGAGATTCAAATGATGTGCTCACTATGCAGTAATGCTGTCATTTGTCCGTTTTTTCATAACCGTTTTGCATAATCCTGAACGGTGAAAAAATGCGTTTGCGTTTGGTGTAGTAGTTGTATGTACAAGTACGTATTATGTAAAGTGGTAGGGATTTTATGAGATGTATAGGAACGTAAAAATAGGTTTGATTGCGTTACCAGAGAACGAATAATTTCTTCTTTTTTTTCAAACAGAAGAACTCAGCGAGAGCTATCCAAATAGATTCTTTTTACGCAAAAGAAAACTTTACGCAGGTTTTCTCGCTTGACGTGTAAGGAGAAATCTGATGTTGAAACTTGGCGTAAAGTTGGCCATATTATTTTTTCCTATGAAATTCCCGATTTGTTAAACTGTACAGGTGACTAGGCGAGTTAATTCCGTTTCCGTAACAGTAAAAAAGTGACGGAAAGTTATTTTTTGGTCTTCGTAAAGAATCTCGTTCAGCGATGTGAATTTTGGTCAAGTCCCGAATACGGTGGCAGCTCTCCCCAGCCGGATGACCATTAGTTCCATGCCAATGGCACCAATCAAGATTAGCTCTTCTTTTGCCCGTATCCAAGATCTTGGCTCCAATCACCACAGACTAAGCTTGATTGAAGCAGACTAGTATGTTAACACGATTTTTCGAAGCCAAAAGCTTTGCTATGTTGTTGGAAGTGTATACTTACTTATACCGGTCCATAAAGCCCGGAAACCATCAAGAGAAATGTACGTATATGTACCTACTTAATCAGCACAAAACGAGGAACTCGACGAAGAATCTACTGATGAATAATTATACCTCGACAAGTCGAGTAGTTGATACGATTGAGTGTCCTCCGTTCTCCCTCTCATACCAGGAAACGATATTCATCAAGGTAATTAAACTGTTCAAATCGAACTGTTTCAGCGCGAGAATAAAATGCAATCATGAGAACGTTTCCCATTGTTTGGGAAACCGAGTTTAAAGTTCAGTTTACAGCCGTTGGGTTGATAGAGCTCTAAAAGAGTCTTGAAGGGTGTGAAAAACATTTTAAAGAAGCGAAGCGAATTTTTCAACACGATCTCCCATTTCCGCGTTGTTTCGGGCGGGAAAGGGCGCTGGATATGCAAATGACAGTCAATCCCACCTGCTAGCGACGTCATCGTATTATCATACAAATGAAAAACTCTGGTTTTTTTCACAAATAAAGCGGTGGATGAAGTTTTCCATAATGTTCAACAAACCATTAATGTGTTGTATAACAAGTCTTGTGACCACTGCCAAGGTCAATTCCCAAGTAATCTGTGTAGTCGTGGATTGATATAAACGACAGCTGGTTTTATCATTATAATGGCATCTGTGTGGGAGTTTCGCTGGAACGATTAGCATTCCAGTCGGAGTACGGGAAGTGACATTTAAGAAAATCGTCGAATTGCTGCATTTCAGCTTGGAATTTTCCCCCATTAATATTATCTTCCTTATTTTCCTGTACACTATCAACGCTAGATCTACAGGAAGGATCTACAGGATAATTTCATAGGTATAGTGAGCGTAAAATACTGAACGTAAAATACAAAACGCTGCAAATTATTACACAACGGTTTATTATTTACCTGTATGGATGCGATGCCCCTTCTGAGTAGATCACTGTTTTCTGTGGTCAATACCTACCCTCGACCTCTCCCAGGAAAGCCCTAAATCGAGTAAAGGAGCCGGCCCGGAATTTCAGTTTCATAAAAATTTGCAGGATTCAATATTTAATCATTAATTATTTGTTGTTATTCATGAAGTATATCGTTTGTTCAAGTTATAAAAGTACCTATCAACCAAATCCAAAAGAGCCATCGTTCTTCAAATGAAATAATATCACAGAACCACCAACTCGACTTCATACAGACATCCGTGATTATAATCAGGTGTTCTCTAGCAGTGATATCTGGGCCGGATTTTATACCGTTTTATTCACGATCCTGTTGACGAAGCTTTTCGGTGCAAATGAACGGCTGGTCGTGCAATGCTCTGGGTGATCTCAAAAAATGCTATAGTTGAGATCAATTTGAAAACTTTAAAAAAAACCATTCCCTTCTACTAAAATTTTGCGAGCTACGGCGTTCTGAAAGGTTTTCGGAAAAATAGGTGTTGAACTTTCAGAACGCCGTAGCTGAAAAACTGTCAACAGGTAAGTATGTTTTTTTATTACGTTTCTAAAATGGTCTCAAACTAGAGAAGTTTTTGAGACCACCTGGAGCATTGTACGACCACCGAAAAGCTTCGTCAACATGATCGTCAATGAAACGGTATAAATCCGGCCCAGATAATCATTGCTAGGCAATGGCGGATGGCTGTATGAAGTCGAGTTGGTTGTTCTGTGATTTTATTTCATTTTAATGATGATGGCTCTTTCGGATTTTGTTGATAGGTACTTTTGCAACTTGAAGAAACGTTATGCTTCATGAACAACAAATAATTTATTAATGATTGAATTATTGGATCCTGCGCATTTTTATGAAACTGTAATTCCCGGGCCGGTACAGTACTCGATTTAGGGCTTTCCTTTAGGGCGTTCCTTCTCCTCTTCGCTATCCAACAGCAAACACGGATGATAATCTACGACTACTATAAGTTAATCTTTTAATGGAACGAGTTCGCTCTTTGGCTTCTCCATAACTTCTCACAGATATGGAGAATACCGTTCACGATCGTTAGTTCAATGGTTCAACCATTCAGACCAACCCCAAGCTTCTAAAACGTATCGAATTCCGGCGACCCGAATAAATAACTAGGAAAAAATATCGCTTTGAAATCAGAAGTTCCCCCGCACCCTGCTATATTAAAAGTCGCTGTGTTTTCTTTTAGTGTTTGGAGCAGTAGTCGCTCTTTAAAAGGAAAAGAAAAACTGTTGACGTTTGAGTTTTTATTAAGGGCCCCAAAATGCTTGAGTGGGAAAAGTAATTCGCCTGGTGAATGAAGTAGCAGGTCTGCCGGGGATCGCTCTCGATTTATTTAGAAGAAACGTCTCTTGAGAAAGGGAGATTGAAATTTCGTTGCTCGGGAGTATTCCTCTGCAATTGCCGTTATATTTCACTTGATGGTGTTCTTTTTTGCTTTTATATCGCTTCCTCTACTCTACCTTCCTTCCTTCCTCTACTTTGTGGCTGGAATAGAAACTGTTTAAATCATTATGGCGTTTGGGATAGTGTTCAAAGAGGCAGCAAAACGTAAACGTAATTAGCGCGTATGTGCCTGCATGAAATTTACATCTACTCCTACATCATACCATGTGGATGACTGCGCATCGTCGAACGATACTGTATCCTATGTAATTCTAATTAGTATTGATGAAAGATACGCTGTATATACTCGGTTTGACTTATGGAAGTGGTCGTGGCCAAATTTTAACACCGGGCCGACGGTCTCCATTACTGAGCAAACAAATATGCACCTACAGCATAACGTATGGGTGAACGTCACTTTTCCATGAAAAACGTCACTTTTTGTGGCAAAATTACTGTCATTTTCAGCCCGCAGTCTTGCATTACCGGTGCACGACGAGAATAAATAACTCAAAGGTTCCAGTCATACAGTGTGACCATAGCGAGCGAATTTCCTAAGCAATGCACCCACTTGAACTGATGAACATTTATCATGTTTTTCTTACACAAATTCCTTCTGATTTCACTGAATTCATTCCTTTATGGAGAAAAAACATTTTTAGCTGTACCTAAATAGTATTTCGTTTCGTCTTGAATCACCATTCGACACCACTTTTGGTGAATAGAAATAGTTTTTGGTGGTTTCGCTTGGGGGGGGGGGGGGGGGGGGGATAAAAATTCTAGTTTTGGCTCATGAAATTTGTTTCTTCTCTTGAGTCACTGATAATTGATACCATTTTTTTGGGAAATTGGAATAATTTTTGGTGACCAACAATTTGTGACGATTTTACATAATTTTTGTAAAATGGAAGGATGAGTTCGAAGATCACGAAAATAAAAAAAGTGATCATTATTGTTTGAGTTATTGTGGGTCATAGCAGCAAAAACACAACCGAATATTCATATAAAATCATCAACCGTGTTACTGATGTCTGTAGTCACAAATGTAGGTATTTTCAAAAAAAAAAAAAAAAAAGTAGGTCACATTCAAATTTTTGGTTGTCGAATTAGAGTTTTTGGGGCGTAGATCGGTAAAAAAAACCAAAATTGGTATAGAATGGTGACTCAAGATAGAAAAATGTCAGTACAGTAGAAGTCGCTTAAAAGTGATCGAAGTGGGACTGACTGGAAACAATCACTATACATACCTACGCACCCAGTGAATTATTGTGACTCCCATTATTGATCAACTTTTGATCAAATTATTTTTTAAGAAGTTTTGATTAAAATCGATAGTTATCGTTTCATTCAATACCACTTTTGATTAATATATACCAAGTTTTCGGGTATTTGAGCTATTTTTACCTATTTTATCGACTCGACCCCTAAAAACTCAACACCCTATCACTATAACCGACCTTTTGATCACTATAACAGGTGTCTTACAAACAGCCGATCGGGACCTGACTATTTCTATCCTCATATCCGACATATTCCTTCAATCGCCTTTCTACTAAGCGACTTCTACTGTAGTTGATTAAAAGTGATGGTGATGTTCTTGATCGATGGGTAGACAGGTTACCTAATTTTTTGATAGTTTCTCGAGTTTCGCTCTGATGAATGAAAATCCGTTTTTTGGGCAACGTTTCAGAATAATTTCATTCTATTCTAAAACCTGATTGCAAGTTGATTAAAATTGGCCGTACTTTGAATTTTTGTGCTTATAATCTGTATAAATGGCTCAGAATGACCAAAAATGTTACTGGATAGTCCTTCGAAAGTTTGCTCGTTAGGTAGTGCTGCATGACTGGAGCGTTTTCTTCAACAATTCGCTAAAAAGATGGAGGATATCGACAGTTTTCAAGTGACACGAAAGGAGCCCTGCGTAAAAACCTCTCGCTCACCCAGGTTACTGCTCCCCAATACTTTCCCGGGGCCTTACTCGACCTCTTTACGTTTCGCTCTTTTACGTTGCGACATCTTCGTCCCCCTTCTCCTCCTCTTCCTTCAAACAATATAAAGGGCCGGCTGTCATCATCAAACCGACAAAAACGACATTTTCCCCGAGAACGGACCCCCGAAGGGGTGGGGGCGCTACGGAAGGTTTTCCCGTCGTTTAAATATTCCATGAGATCCGAAAGTAGGAGCCCGCGTAAGCATCTGGCGGTTTCTGTCGGTGTCTCAGGAGAGAACCCCCCAACCGACCACAATTTCCGCGGTGGGGGTGGGGGGATGGGGGGTGCCCATAAAGTTAACCGAAATCAGAATTTATTCACGCCCTGGGACCTCAGCCATCCCGTTTAAAGAGGCACGTGACCCTCTCCCAAGTACAGACGCGATGACATAATAATTCTTAGCGAATTTTCTCGGAGAAAATACGCTATTGCAAGGGGTCCAAAAGATTAGATATGTAAGTACCTAAGTAGACGACCAAATTTGTTTAATTCTTTTCCGTTTCTGAGCGTACTGAATCCAAATCTAGATGTAAAGGCAAACAAGAGGAGTGCTCAAAAATGAACAACTTTTGTAAACAAATGGTTCGTCAGCTTTCACTTTTTTGGAGTCAAAAATCTGTAAAACATCAATTTAAATTCACTATAAGTAATATAGAATGGTGGCTGGGGCAGGTAAAACGACCTATTTAAATAATTGTCAACAATATTTTCATCTCAAAGAAGCAGTCAAATTAAAGGTTTTGGGGCCCACAAATCGCTAAAAATAGGAAAAATGGCTCGAATCCCCAAAAATACACTTGAATTCTTTAACAGTGATGGAATGGTGACACGAGCCATAAAAAGTCTGTCAGCTGTCAAAAATAGTTTTTCCTTAAAGAAATTTGGTCAAAAAACTGGTCGAAAATTCTATAAGTTGTCAAAAACAGCGATACGATGTTTTGACGTTTTATATAATTTTTTGCTGCATGACTGGAACTTTTTGAAAATAGTTGATCTATGTTTTGTGATGCAGCAAATGTTTGGCTTGATGCGGATGTTGAAATCGATTCGCCGTTTACCTCACTTGGCCCACTTTTTCATTTGAGAAAAAAAAAGTTACTGCTGAATTTAGGCCTTTTCCTCGAGTCACCGTTCTATAACACTATTTTATGTCTATGCAATTTCAGCTGTTTGGAACCATCAAAACTCGAGCCAATTTTTATTTTCGAAAATTGCACATCTTCGAATTGAACTTTTTTTAAATTTCATAAACATTTTTGGCCGAAAGAATTTTAGTTGCCAAGCTTAGGAATCGTCTGGGAAGACCTATGGAAAAGACTTCCTGAGGCCACTTTTTTGCAAATCGAGATTCCAACGCCATCTGTTAGGTCTCAAAGAATGCTTTTAGCTCGTACAACTTGAGCGAGGGGGAAACGAACCAGCCCCAGGTTTTACAATATGTAGCTTCGCAGAAGAACGACCGAAGTCCAAAAGGGTGATAAGATGGAAGGTGACGATCCAAGTCACAAGGGAAGATGACCTTCCCAGAAGGCTCGTCTGGCCTCACGTTTTTTCACACGAGTTCGTAGTTCGTACTCAACACCGTCTACCGCTGAAAGACCCAAAATAACTCGACATTCAACACCTTGCCAGTTATAGCGAGAACCCGAACGCCAGAGAATTCTGTTCCAGCCTTCAGAAGAAACAATCAGAAGAAGGTAGCGTTGATGATGGAAGGAGTCACCACGTGTACAAGATAGGTCAATTTTAACTCTGAAAATTGAAATTTAGAAAAAATTGGAAATTTTCTTGTGTAGGAATTTTTTATTTTTTTTACCTCAGAATAGGATTTATTGGAAACCCCTCACTGCCAGTTTTCATCTCAAACCTCCGTGTAGATTGGGCAACAAACGGATAGAAAGAAAGCGAAATGACGTCCAGGCGGACAGCGACATCATTTTGCTTTCTTTCCACTGGTTTATCGCCCAGTTTCCATCGTCGGATACCCCTCATATAGCACCTTTTCGGAAAGCACTCACCGAGATCTTTTAAGTACTTGAGAAAATGAAAGAAAACAGGTGAAATTGCATTGTTGATGGCTAACTATATCTGTAGCTCCTCACAGTATTTTTCTCGTGTTTTCAGATTTCGTGATTTCATAAATTGTTGGAAGAAAATGGCACCATTAGAAACATTGTTTTTTTTTTTTTTTTTCGGGACATTTGGGAATTTTGGACTTAGTTCATTCTTCCTTTTTCCGGTATTGTGTCTTCCGTGTTCATAACATTTTGTTATTTCGTATTACATTGAGTCACCACATCTTATCGCATATCCTCCAGTGGTTATCGGAAATTTTGAAAGGCCCGTTTGGTAAAGTGGTAATTAAGGTTTGAGAAAGTCACAACACCCACCTCTGGAACTATACCAATGCTACCCACACCACTGCCATGATAAGTCGAAGTACTTTGTTCAACAGTTCACTCAGGTTAGGCCAAACCCACCAAGTATTTTAGTAACGGAACATGATGATGGATTATGTAGCGGTGCCTACAGCTCCTTGTACACCTGGGACTCGGAGAGCCGCACACAGGTGAAAACTCGTAGGTTTAATGCGTTGTCTCTGAGGGCTCAAAATCCAATCGATATCTTCCCCCTCCTTTTCAGCCTCGCTGGCGGCTTTCGCACACGCTCATCGACCTGCACCTACTTATGCGTACGCCCAGAAGCACAGTACACGCACTGCTGTTACTCACACAGTCGCACGCCAACCAGCTGACTTGGGCCGCTCGGGGGACTTGATTAGGCGCAGATGCTGCGCAACTCCACGGAACTCTTATAACGACGTTAAATACGATTAATGACTTCAATTTAGGTTAAACAAATACTCGAAGGACCAACAAAAATTATATATTAGATGTCAGCTTAAGGCTAAACAAATGGTTATGGCTTATCTGGTCTGACTGATGATGTGATGAAGCCTTGATGACGAGGGGAAGATGAATAATCTGCCAGGAGGATGTCCAAGCACTTGAAGCAGCTCCATGCAGGTTTACCCAATTCCTATGTGTAGGATGAGACTGCACCAAAATCCTCAGGGTACAGCAGTCCTGAGGTCTCCAGGGGTAGTAAACGTTCAGAAATGTGAGTTTGTGATGTTCTCGACAATATTACGGGAGTCGAAAATGAAGGTAAGCGCAAACAGACGTTGTTGGGCGGAGAGAGCTGCGTACATGTTACATGGTGCATCGAGCGTTGCAGTTGTTGTGCATTGGGTTTTCAAATCAAATTAGGAGTTTTCCAAACCAAATTAGGAATTTTCCATTTCACATGACGATCTTTCCTGATTAACCGGCAACACCATCTGTTGTTGAAAAACTAAACGGGTCAACTCGCGAAGGTGTATTAATTGTACAATCAACCCAACACTTGTGACAGGTTCTTTGAGGTTTATTAGGTTGCATATCACAGCACGAACTGCCTGCTGCTAGTGAACTAACAGCTATCGACCTATCGCCAAATAATTTTACCTGATTGGTATCACACAGGCCCCCCTCGAAATAGAACGTGTTGTCTCTTGTTTCACCTGCTTTCGGAAGATGGTACCGATAATGAGTGGGAAGGGACTGATGACGGGTAAAATTCAAAGAGAAACGAGTGGACGGACAGCTTGGTGTGATGTATCCCTTCTACGGCAATGGCTACAGCCTCTACATCGGGTCGTATAGCCACCCAGACCGCGAATTCCGGTCGTCGAAATTGCGGACAGTTACGTAAGACAGAGAGATACTTACAGCCAAACGAAGAAACACTGCAGATCGCTTAGTTAGTAGAAATTCCCTAACTTGAAATGGAAATTTTCTAATTTGAAATGGGAAAAATCCTAAATTGAGAATGAAAAAATGCCTAATTTGTTTTGGAAAAATCTTATAATTTAGATTGAAAAATCCCTAGTTTGACTTGAAAACTTACCTATATCTTGATAACTAAGCAACATCTGCATAAATGTTTAAACGCAGATCAATGTTGGCACCTCGGTGACATCTTCTTCTATTTTATCGATTAGTGTTGTTCACAGGCTGACTTTCGGCCACTCATCGATGACTTCCTCAGAGCTTTCACGGTCAGGTTTCGCTTCCAGCAAATAACATAGGTAAATCGTTTTATAAATGTATAAAACATAGACAGCGATGCTAGTAACCTGAAATCTGCCTGCTGAAAGCGCTGAGGAAGAAATGGTGCCACGTGCTTGACCTTTAGAATCCTAATCATAATCATCACTAATTAGGATTCCTAATATTATATTCTGATTTTGGATTCCGCGAACCCTAATGAAACGGTGAAGCAAAATCATTAGGAAAATCACGCTGCTCTTCCTTTTCCGCTTTGAATGAAATTTGCATTGTTCTCCTGTTCGCATTTAATTGACCCCTTCCCCTCACCCTATCAATCACTATCTTCCTCCCCTACCATTCAAAATACAATGGGCCTTCGACCAAAATCGTTTAAAACGCTTTTTATCCCGATCCCTCTCGAGCCTCGTCTGGAAGTTGGAAGAGACATTTTGCAATTAGTCTGACGGCCAATTCATATCCAATAGAAAGAAAAGTTTTTTTTCCTAAAGGCCCTGCCTTCAGTGTCTTCTCCACCTCCTTAATTGATAGGACGCTGTTTCTTCTTCAGTAGTGCTCGACGATCTGAGTTCATCGATCAACTTACTTATAAGATCTAATCAACGCTCCACTATTTTATGGTTGATAGAAATCATTATCTACATGATTATGCTTCAACACAGGAGCTTTTTTCTCCACTAACAAAAATGCTGAGTGCTTATGGTCGGAACAAGCGACGCAGATAAGGAATCCTACCTGTAATATGGCGTTGGTTACAGCTACAAACCTCTGCGGTTGTAATCCTGAAGTTGTGGACTTCTGTAGAGGTAACTCGGTCACTGTACAGGTGCTGCTAATTACAATTGAATTGTTTGAACTCGGGCAGTTATTGTCTGTTTTTACGACATCTAAGCTTTCGAGCATAATTTTTTCCATGTTTTCGTTATAATCAATGCTAGTTTGTCATTTCCCACAGAGGCAATCGGTACTGATCAGCATAAAAAGTGATAAATATGCCGGGCTTCTGATGCAAATCTGGTATTTTAGTTGCACAACTATATATTTCAGAACACTGTTTCGTTCCGAATGTTGCTGGAGTTGTTGAAGCTTAAAAAAGGGACTTACATGAATTGTCTGTGCGCTCCCTTCCGGTATTTTGTAAAATTCCTTACTCTAAAATTCTCTTACTATTTTGTAAAAAGTAGTCCTTTGCATTGTTTAATTTCTCACTTTGGCTTTGAATTTACAGTACTGATAATGAACACTCCAGAACTAGGCTAATTACGATTTTTCTACGGTTTTTGAAGGGTAGTTACTGGTGGGTAAGAGTAGTTCATCTGTGGGAATCTGGATCAGTTAGGTCACGCCTTGAAAGGAGTACTAGTTCTTTTGAGTCAGGTACTTCAGTAGTTCATTCTAATGCCTTCGAGTTCATTAGATGCAGTAGCGGTTCCTTTTCGCATTAACATAGTACAGTAGAATTACAAAAACAGTATTTTTCAGAATAATTTTTATTAGAATATATCGTATAATCATCCTCCAACTAGTACTTCCTTTGGGCTGTCGTTAACTGATATTTTCAACTCCTCATGTAGTAGGCACCCCATGTGAACGGCTCCTAATGAACTGAAGAAACTGTCATTCTGTGATACTTACTATAAACTCCTCGTGTAGTTCCACCATTCAATGAATTAAGAACCGTTCATCCCCACGTGAACGACCCATAATGACATGAAGAAACTATCATTCTGTGATATTATAAACTCCTCATGTAGTTCCACCGTTCATTGAATTAAGAACCGTTCACCCCATCTGTCCGACTCCCAATGAAGTGAAGAAATATCATTCTGTGATATTATAAACTCCTCATGTAGTTCCACCGTTCAATGAATTAAGAACCGTTCACCCCATCTGAGCGACTCCTAATGAACTGAAGAAACTATCGTTCTGTGATACTGTAAACTCCTCATGTAGTTCCACCGTTCAATGAATTGAGAACCGTTCACCCCATCTGACCGACTCTAAATGACCTGAAGAAACTATCATTCTGTGGTACTGTAAACTCATCATGTAGTTCAATCGTTCAGTGATTCAAGAACTCGTAACTCGCTCACTCAGTCCCCCTTCCTATAACCATCACTAGCCGCTGGGTCCTTGGTTCTGTTACTCTGTTATGAGGTGTATGGTCTTAGTGAACGCAATTTGGCGGAGTTAGTTCTTCAAGAGTAATTCAGTCAGGAACTACCCACCTAGTTATCATCGCGCGACAGTGATTATAGTTATTATACGCCGAGAGTGCTTTCTCTTTACGCCTTGGGTGGTAGTAATAGCAATAACTTTTTTTAAAGAAGAAAAGGGATACAAGAAACTCCTAGATGTTGGAAGGTGTTAAATACTTTGCCGGACGTTTGAAAAAGAGGACGGATGTTTTTCAATTAATAACTACTATGAAATTGATCATTATTACCCAGTTGGACGGTTCCTCCCTCACGATACCTTTCTGTTCGCTTTACGTTGCCATTGTTGAAAACAATAATGCAGAACTTACCTCCTGTTTCATAAGATTGAGGAGTCATTGATCCTGACAGTGAAACATGTTGCACGTCGAGGTAACTGGAAATGAGCTGTAGACAAATGGACGGTTTGAAGGCGCTCGACGACGCAGAAAAGATCGACACACGAGATGAGACGACGGATCCGATAAGGAACTCCGGGTTAAAAAGACCGTGAATAATTTCTTCTCCAGTCGAGAGCTTGGGACGAGGGAGGGGGAATTTAATAAAAATTACGCGAAACCCGATTCCCGCTAAGGCGGTGAGAAGGTGAGTAAGGTGCTGTAGGAGGGGAGATTTCCTTTGAATGCCTGGCAACTTGATGAGGTTCATGATGAAGGAAAAATATTGCTTGAGGATGATGGTGATAGAATGAAAGCTCCGTTAAATAAGCCTACTTCCGATTATAACCACCTTCAGATCTCCCTAGGAACATAGTGATTTATAGAAGAAAAACTGTCCTGAAGTTGTATGCATATTCACAATCAAAACTTTGCCCTTTTGCTAAGCCTCGTAATTTGGTAATTTTGAAATTGTTTCAACGGTGATCTAATCAACTGAGAGAATGCTAGGAGCTGCTTCTTTTGAAATTTTTAAATTTGATCAGAAAATTTAATGAAATTCTGAAACTTTGCCCAGTTGAAGTGGGCCAAGTTTTCCTCCTAGATAATCGTTTTCTTATTGGATTCATTTATACAATTATCAAATATCTCAAATTTTATACCCATTTGTACTAAACAAATTTCAATATTTCAGATGGGTTAGTCAGTACCTAATTTAAAGTGTTCGATTAATGAATTCGTAATTAATTCGAGCAGATTGGTAATGTAAACCAATCAATCATAGTAAATGTATCCTTGCACTAAATGAGCAGTATGAGGAGTATTTGACCTTTTCTGTTTGATAGTACAGATAGAGATGAGTTACCGGTTTTGGGGTTGTGGCATTCGTATTTATCTAATCAAAAATTTGTTATAATTCGGTGCCCTTACTGGATGCCAATGGTGGATACTCGGAAGATGCCACTTGGTAAATTTAGAAACCAAGCGCATATTTGTTATTCGTGAATTGCTTCGTCAGTTAACATAGTAAGTATTTCATTGTAATGAGGTACGAGGTTTTCCCCATCACTTCTCCTGCAATATCCCGCTGTTACGTCCGTATTTGTTGAAAAGTCGTATCGAGAGCCGACCCGCTGTGTCCGCTTTACGGCTCCGAGGTCAGGTGGGTTGATCGCCTCAGGGTTTAGCGAGTAAATCAACATTTTCCCTCTCCACCTCGCCTAACCCACACGTATTCCAGGGCTAATCACTAATCAGCCCTCGGCCGACTGAGCTGGTAAAGTGATACCCCAACTCGACCGTCACCAAATAAAACCTAGTACGATGCCCTCTGCGCCTCGCGCAGTCCCTGTCCGTGCAACACACTGGCTTTTTCCTCTTTTTCAAATAATTACCCTTGGGAGGGGGCACACGGCACAATTACCGTCAATTCTCGTTCATAACGACGGTCGCTATCCGAAAACGGGTCCGTTTCAGTTCCACCAGTTCAGTGATAATGAATGGAGCATAGAATGATAACGAATATATTATGGTATTTTCCACAGTTTGCCACCTTCACGAAACGCGAGCACTTATTATCACGGTTTAACATCAATTAGTTCCCCTAAATTTCGGCTGTTCAGTAACACAGTTTTGCCCAGTCAATGGAAGGTTCTGCAGTTAACATAACTTCTTTCTGTAACACGATGCAAGTATAGCCAAGTCAAATCCAAGGTGTTCCAAAACAAATTCAAGGCCTGCCAAATCTAATCCAAAGTTTTCAAAACCACTTCAAAATTTTCCATTTAAAATTCAACGCTTTCCATTTAAAATTCAAGGTTTTCCAATTCAACTTGATGGTTTTCCTTCTCATCATTGGTTTTCCAAAAAATTGTTTGTCAGTTTTTTGTATATCGACACCATAAAGGTAGGTGGCCCCTTAATTTGCTGAGGAAATGTTGAGGAAAAAAAATTCCGCTGCTATGTGTGAAGTAGATAGTCGGTCGAATCACAAATCACGATTATAATTTTTTTTCACAATAATATTACCTAGTTTTACTAGTCTGATTTGTTCTAATTCCAACAGCCATCCAAATTTAACGGAAAGTAATCACCTGTTAGTGTAGGCTCAATACTTTACGACTCAATATCTACCTAGAATAATTTCCTTCCTTTGGTCGACGGTAATAAAATGTCGCTCAAAGTAATGTCTCCTTATGAAGGATCCAGGGCGGTGTAACAGGCAGGCGCGTGCCTTTACGTCCTCCGAGTTATGAAATGAAGCCATAAAAGAGAGAGAGAGAGAGAGAGAGAGCAAAAAAAGAACCATAAATAAATAAAATCATCCCAAGATAACGGCGTATAGCGGGGCAACCACGTGACAACCTTCAGGCGTGATGTAGACCACAGTAACGTTGGTTCAAGGCAGAGCGAAATTGAATAAATGATTATACAAAATTAGCTCCGTTGCAGAGGCATCACAATACTAGACCATAGGATTTATCGCTTTATTCAATCAAATTAATACTTTAGAAATGCATACCTTCATTTTTGGTCATACTGTCATTCTTATCTTGTCAAACTATAAACCAGCATTGCACAAACCTACATCTTTTTCTTGTAGTTTTTTGTTTTCACGTGTACTCACAATTTTCTAGAATCTAATGTTGCTGTTCATTTCTTGTTTACAGGTAAGAACCAAGTAATTGAAATTCTCCAACGTAACGATTCTTCGACATTTCGTAATCGGTAAGCGTATTTGTTTGAGGATTCGAAAATGGACAATACAGAGATATTATCCATATCGGTGTTAGTGAAAGTTTATAGTTGTCCAAATTAGAATTTGCATGACTCAGTTGTGTTCAAACCCGATGGTTCCTGACCCTTTTATAATTTACATAGAATTTACAATTGTAGGCACATAACGGACACTCGTATTTCAAAATAAAAACATTCCCTCGTCACCCCTTGTTTAGAAAATTGTGGATTATATCGCTATTTCATTGAAATATCCGCTCGAGCGCTTTGAAAATCACCCTGAGACCTAGTCGGAAAAGGAGAGTAAACATTAATTAATTCATACCTTGCCTGGAGGGTGCTATATTCAGTGCCTACAAAAATGTATGTGGGGCAACTTTTAGGTGGTGAATTATTATACTTTGCCTCAGAGAGCAGAGTGATACTGCCTAAGGAAAATAACGCAAGAATTTGATTCAATTTTGTGTTTGAACTGCAAATTTTTCCGTGATCATACCAATAACGACCACGATGTTCGCTACTGAAAGATAGAAATATATATTGATTACATAAACAACGGGTATATGACATCCATACTAAGCTGTGTCGTCAAACTGAATGTTACTCCCTTATCTTGTGCAAGTGGGTAAGCGAAGGTCGGAATCCGTCTTTGTCGGTTTCAAACGTTTGAAAATGCACGTTTTCTAGTCGGGTCTCGGGAACCAGTAAGATTTTAATCCTGACCCGCGATGGGGCGACACGCTCCGGTAGTTGACTATTGAAAACCGAGCTCAGGATGTGCGCCCACGTCGACATTAGCAACGAATTATTCAGAAGTGGTAACTAAAAACGGGAGGTGAAAACATACGGGAAATACCTACAACCACATAAATACCTAGCGCCTTTAAGCTTGACGTCGTCTATTCTGTCAACACCCGTAAGAACCCAAAGTCTACCGAGATGCCGCAGTATTAGTAGGTACCGTACACATGTAATCTCGGCATTTTCGGAACTTACGTAATAATGATCGTAGATGACGTACATTATGTAATACTTCCGAAATGAGGTCGTTCAGTAGGGTAACTGATGCTAAAGAAATAATTTTAAATATCTACCTATATATTATGAAAAATTATTTTAAATAGGCGTAAGTCCTCTTATCGATGCTCCCAAATTTTTTTTACATACTTGTATTATTAAATTGTTATTATTGTTATGATTAAATTTTGTTTAAATTATGCTCCCAAATTTTAACTGTGAAAATTTTTTGAAATAGGCTCAAGCCTGGCCGATGCTCCCAAATTTTCGCTGTCTCTTTTGTCCTTCATTCTGTATCTTTCTTCATCTTTATGTTTATTTTAGGCTTTTTGTATTTTTTGTTGTTTTTGATCGTTTCAAGTCTCGTTTTAAGTACGTAGGTACAGAAGAGGTCACTGTTTGTGTTTCACCATAATTATGTAAATGTTACTCTTTGTAACGTCGAGAGATAATACAAATAATAATAACTGATGCTATAGCTACAAACCTTTGCCATCCCCAAGTGCATTGATCCATTGAGCTTAGCAATAATTTGACTGTCGATCGATCGGAAAACCAGCAGCAGGCATTTTGGAAGATGAAACTATATCAAATCAAGCTTTAGCTGTTGAATCCATTCGAATCTTTGAAAATAATTCGGCTGGTAATAGGGGAATCAAATCTTGAACTTGAAATAGTAACGTTACTTGCATGAAGAACGGCAGTGGTACCTAAATATTTCCCTGAGCATTGTATTCTAGAAGTTGTTGTATTGTGATGCAGAAATTAGAAAATAGAAAAGCAAGCAAAGAAGAAAAGAAGTACAAAATGGGGTGAAGTGGGGGTAGGTAGAACGAAGTTGAATGGCGAAGCGTGGTTAGTGGTGTAACACTGGAATACAGTATGATGCGACGATGCACCTGCCAGCTGAAGTATAATTCACATATTTGTATTCTATGTCCCACGCCTACAACGTTGGTTCAGGGACCCTGAAAATGCACTTACACCGAATGCAAATGTCTACGCCTTCCGAAAATTCCGAGATTGCATGTGTAAGATATCTACTATTACTGCGGCATCTCGGAGGTCTTTTCGGGTTTTACGGGTGTTGACAGAATAGACGACAAGCTAGGTATTTAGGTGATGGTAGGTATTTCCGTTTTCAACTCCCGTTTTGGTTTATTATTCTGTGAATAATACACCTATGTAATCGCTCAGCGAAAATTGGTATAACGCCCCCTCAAAATTTTTTTTTACGTTTCAAGGTTCGTAGATTCCAAAAATGCAATGTCCGTCCGCTGTACTCCGTATCGTCCATATCTACTTTATTTTCGGTCTAAAAAAATCGTTCTTTCGCACACAGGCTCCAATTAGGCCCAAATAGTGTCCCGAAACTTTGCCGCCCGATCGGAATATAGCCAAGGGTCTTATGGGTAAAAAATGGGTGTAAAAATAGTGTTTTGTGGTGTTTTAGTAACGTGAGCTTGTGAGTTATCGTTTTCCATGTTTTTTAGGACGAGGAGACCGAATTTGAAGTCGATTTTGACCGAAAAATGGAAAATTGAGGTTCTAACGAAGTTTCAGCCCTATAATATTTACTTTAAATTTTCGTCTAAGGTCGTCGTTCTTCTGCACACAGCTTGGGTCCACATTTAGGTCCTAGTTGGGCTCCGAAGCTCGGCAGCCGGATCGGAATACACCCAGGGGTTTTATGGGGGAAAAATGGGTGTAAAAATAGGGGTTTTCGTGTTTTTTGTTGTTGTTGTTTTTTTTGGAGGTTGTAATGAACATGACCTTGTAAGGTATAGTTTTCCGTATTTTTTAGGGCGAGAAGATCGAATGAAGTTGATTTTTACCAAAGAATGAAGAATTAAGGTTGTAACGAAGGTTCAGCTCCCAGCATTCATTTTTTATTAATCAAAAACCTTGGAAATTGTCTGAAATCACCAAATTTATGGTGATTTCAGACAATGTCATGGCACTGTATCAACAGGTGAATCAAGACAATTAAATGGCACTGTCAACGATCAAAGGTATATTTAAAAAAAAAAAAGGAGTGTTATTTATATTTTTGGGGGCCAAAATTGATGAAAACCATCAAAAATAGCTATTTAAATTATCGGACATGAAAGAAACTGTGATGGCTCTGGTTTGAAATATAAAATTTTATGGTTAGTAAAATTTGATGTGAGGATTTAGAATTTGAGTGGTGTTGACTGGATAGGAGTTTCTGATAAGGTAGGAATATGAGAGGAGTTGTATCCGCGCAGTTTTCACCTCATTGAATATTTGAAAGGTTAGGAAGATATCTGCCCGGTTTTCACTTCGTTGGATACCTGGGTAAATACTCGTCCGGTTTGCACCTCAAGGAGTATTTTGAAGGGATGCCTTCGCCCGGTTTTCACATCGTTGAAAGCTCTTAAGGAGGGAAGAGGTTCGAGAGAGTAGGTAGCGATTGAGAGAAATAGGATAAATGAATCCGAGCTAGGCATTTGGGCATATTTATAGGCCTATCTACCCTCCTTAGGTCCCATCGGAATGACCGTTGGAGAGCGTTGGAGGAAGAGTTACCTGGGATGTCCCTTGTAATGCTAGCTCGGCTTTCTCCGTCATTATTGGTGAAAATCTTATAACTAGTGAGGGAGTGTTGAATGAATGAGGTTAGCAAGACGGAAACAATTATCAATGAACAGCCAACATTTCTGTAGGTGTGTCCAGTAGAATAATAAACCCATGTGACAAGGACTTTGCAGCGTTTTTATTTACCGCATCTGAATAAGCAAGTTTGGCCTACCTTATCTAACGTAGGCTCCCGTCATATTACACTGCAAACATTCAGTATGGCAAATGGGAGAAAAAGTAAAACTTTATGACAACCAGTGTAGCGAAGCATTGATTCACTGAGCTCAGGAATCATTGTTTTAGTCTATTGAGCAGAGCAGGTGCAAGCATTTGGAGTTCGTCGAATTAAAACATCTCACGACAGTTCTAGTTTTAACAGGTATATGGAATGTTAAAATTAAACTGGTACTAGGTAAATCATAAACTTGAACGCGAGGAAAGATACTAACGTTGCTCATATGAGAAACGGTCGCAGTATCCAGACGTGTGCTGGAGTAGCTTTGTATGGTAGAACGCTCAGTCTAGTTGGAAAATGAGGTAGGGCGAGGTTGAAAGGTGAAGCCTGGAACTGGCAGTAGACGTTCAGTTCAGCGGGGGCGGCGAGTGAGGCTGTCTGGGGGTGGGGGGGCTTAATTGAACCGAGAGAGGGTTCCCTGGGCCTAGTCTGTGGGGGCTTAATTGTGTCAGCACCCGACGAACGGACGGCCTGAAAAGGAGAAAATGTCGTTTCAGGTCTCGTTACTTTCCTTCTCCTTACCTACTCCACCGATACCTACCGGGCTTTATTGGGTTTTTGGTCCTTCGCTCTGCAACTCCGCTTCATGTGATCGTAGAGAGTTCTCCACCTCCTGATGTCATGTTTTAAAATTGTGTTATCCACACCAGAAACATCGCGGGTAGCATCACTGCGGAATGCCATCGTCACTGTTAACAAGCTGTTTTTGGTCTGTCCAGTGCCTTACAAAATATTGACGTGTACAACCTCCGGGCTGGCAGCTGCAGTTCTGGCGTCACGCGACGCTAACGGATTCATTGTCTGGATTTTCACATGGTTCGAGTTTTGTTCGTACGAAAATCCTCACTGTTACCTCCTCTTACCGGGTTGTTTGGCAAGGACTCATCATATTGTGATCACCGTGGCCCTTCCATAGCGATTTCAGTGCTATCGTTCCCAGATAGTTGAAGCTATTCTTGGTGCTTATAGCACCAAGTAGCGGTTTCAGCTGTTGACCATACAAATTTTATGAATCGCTCGTTACTCACCTTGATACCGGTATCCATCCATCCCTACAGCAGGTCGTATTGCCCATTCTGGAAACTTGGTAGACTAGTCCTTTTGCAGATAATGCTTATTCTGCCGAGTATTTATACGGCCCTGAACTCCATTGTGAATTGAATAGGATTGCACAGGAAATACGAGATAGACAACACGCTTCGGAATTATTTAGCAATGAACAGTGCTTTTCATATTGTGAGGCTTTCCTGAAAGGTTGTATACGCCATGAGGAACTACCTGACACAGAAGGTGTTTTAAGTATTAACGGGGGAGGAACCATGGAAAGGAGATAGATTTGACAAGACGTCGTTTTTATGGAGTCAGGCGTGATGGGAGCGGAGTATATAGGTACCTACCTCACGAAATTTTCGTTGGCTGTAATACATCACTTATGAAAAGAGGCAGCGCACTAGGGGATGAGTGGCGCGACTGGTTGGCGGTTGGGGGAATACCGAAGAAAAGTCTTTCCCAACGTCCCAAGCAACACCCGCCTCGGCCTTTCCATTCTTGCCGAGTATGTGGGGGGGTCCCGGCAAAGTGGCAAGTCGTGTTAGGAACTGGCAAAAACGTAAGTGCTGCGTCAAGCGCGCGTCTCCTCACGTGGGATGTCAAGGCTTTTTCGGGTGGAGAAAAGGGCTGCGGGATGACTGTGATTAATCCAGCCTCTGACATAATTATGCGGGAGGTGGAGTCGGCAATAAACCACTGTCTGACGGCAGGGTGGAGTTTTCCTTGAGATGTGACTTATGAGAGGCTTCCTGAGAGGTTTACGATCCTAAATCTTCAGGCAGGGAAAAACTCAGACATAGAATCTGAAGTTCAGATTATAACTTGGATAGTCCGCCACCGTCAACTATGTGCAATAAGCGCTGTTCTTACTAGTACAGTAGAAGTCGCTTATATAGTGATCGAATTGGGACCGACTGGAAACAATCACTTTACGCGACCAATATCTATAAGCGACTTCTACTTTATAATGTACTTTGTGGTGATTTTAGCAACTTTTACCGATATTGGCGAATGTGACACCCCAGAATCGACCTAATTTTGGTAAATTTTTTTTTTTTAGGAAATCTTCATTAAAACCTATAGGTAGTTAGTTAGTTATCTTCTTTTTCGGTTCATCTTCAATAGGTACCACTTTTGGTGAATATATACCATTTTTAGGAGATGTCAGCCATTTTTCCCTATTTTGCCGACTTTTAACACCCAAAAACTCAAAAACTAATCACTATAACCGACCTTTTGATTTTGATTCAGTCGGTTACTGACCACATCACAAATTTGACATCTTCCGTATGTACCAACATAATTATCATATACGTACCATAAATAGAAGATGATCCTTGTGAGTGTTTACAGTTTAGGTAGATCTTTACGAGGAAAATGTCTTTATTGAAATTAGCATTTTTGGATTGGGATTGTTGTCTGTTTCCTGTGTTGTTTGCGATGCACATAACTGAAGTTCTCACGTTAAATGCTGCAGAATTTTACCGGACACGGATGGTGTCGGTATAACTGCGAACATCTGCCTAGTGAGCCACTGTGAGCAAAACGATTTCTCATTTCGATTTGGACAGGTCGTCGTATCACAGACTTAGGCCTCCAGACCAGGAGAGGGTGAATCTAGTTCAACAGAGATCAACACCACGATCACGATGGCCCCTGATCCTTTGGAGTTGGGGATGTTGAGTATTCAAAAATCCCGCGTGATGGGCGTGATCCACCCAGTTCACTTTGGCCTCTGATCCGCAGATTACCGGACATAAATATCACTAGATCACAATCACCGGTGGGAATGAGAGAATACAAACTCTCCCGAGATCAACAACCGGAGCAGGATAATCGCACCATGAGCTCCGGTGCCCTACTCCCCCAGTCGCCGCAGGGCGCGGCAGCCGCTTCCTTCCCAGACGGACAACCCCGTTCCCCTTGAGGAAGGTCAGGGACTCTTTATTTTCACTCTTCTTTGATGCTAGACCGACTGGAAGTAAAACCTTTATACGAGATGGTTTTTTGTCGAAACTCCTCTCCGACGATGGCAATCTCTCAAGCAGAAGTTTCGCTCGACGACATCGCTAATACCGTCTGAAAGCGCGTTCTCGTAGTTTTCTCGGTTCATTTCACGCTGCAGCGACTCCCACGTACCTGCACAGATCCGATTTCGCCGACTTTTCTGCCACCATCTTGTCCGATCGACTTTGATCAGCCTTCAGTTCCTTTTGCTTGAAGGGGGAAATCCGATGAAACTTCTTATCCGCCATCATGTAACAATAAAAAGTGATGCTGTCATCTTACCGCTCAACCATCAGCTCTATGAGCTCTTTCACATAGTAGAAAACGCTACAAATTATTGTACAACGGTTTACTAGTTTTTCATATCTAGATGCCCCTTCTACGTAGATCACTGGTTTCTGTAGCCAACACCTACCCGCGAGCTCCCCGCAGAAAGTCCTAAATCGAGTAAATGTTCATCTAATTTGGATGATTCGTTCGGCCGTGAACAACAATCTTATAAGTTAGTGTTTGCGGAAAAACGAACGGGAAGTAGGATACAACAGGGTTTCGAGCTTACCGGTCGAAGATCCTCGATGTGTTTTCCCCGGCCGGGGAGATGCGACGTCACTGACGCGGAAAATGCTCGAAAGACGATGGGAAAAACTATAAGGAGAGTAGCGAACAAACTCCGTCGTTCAACTATGTGAAAATTTAGGAATTTCACTGCACTTATTCAAAATGCTATATTGACGAGAAACGAGAAGTACAGGGAAGCGAGGGGTTTACTGGATGGCGGCGGCAGCTGAAACTGAACTGACCCAAGACCAGGTTCACACAAAAGGGGGCTGTGTGGGGGCAATGTAAACAAGGGATTAAGATTCCACTTCGGCCAATACAGTTAGTATCCCCTCAACAAATAGGAAAAAAGTACTTTTCAACAAAATCCTAAAATTCAGAATTAATTTAAAGTTCTGGTAATGCAGCATGGATATAAGACCGAATTTTCAAAGAAATATTCGTGCTACTGTGTAAAAACACCATATAGCGCGAAACCATACCACTTTTCGTAAAATTATGGTTATAATTTTAGCATTTTTAGCCATTTGTTACCCTTATAAAGTCAAATTTGACCCACTCCTTTTAAGGAAAAATAGTTTTATCTTCGAAATAAACGTCAGGTGAGTTAATAAGGATTTTAGCCATAAACACCAATTTTTAATCCAAAAAAATCCATATTTGACCCCATTCTGCATGAAAAACAACGGAAATTATATTTTTCTGTCTCTACTCACCCTTCCATACGACTTTCAGTGATTTTTACATAAATTGTTTGCGATTTTAGCCGTTTTACCGATTTTTGACCCATAAAACTCAAATTTGACCCCGTTAGAATTTTTGAAAATCGCTCATCTTCGAACTGATTTATTTGTTTGGCAATGGGAACATTTTGGCGAAATTTGGAATTTTCTTCGTGTTCCTACGGTCAGATGTCGTCTGGAGTGACACATAACGAAATATCTATTATATATATATATATATATATATATATATATATATATATATATATATATATATATATATACTTATATACATGTAAATTTTATTTAAATTTAGGGTTGATCTCAGGATGCTCTGGAAAGGATTTGCCTATAAAAAATTTAAAGAATTTATGTTCTGAAAATTTTGGACCCATTGCATTACCTTAATTTTATTTGAATATTCACTAAAAAATAGCAATAAACCATATCTACCTGTTTTGCGCGCTCCTCTGTAGACAACGTACAGGTACCTAACGAGCCAATTTTAACGGATTGCATGATACTTAATCATCATTCACTTCAATCAATCAATGACCAATCACCTCAGTTTATATAAAAGTAAAAGGCATCCTACCAACTTCAGTCCTCACACAGCTTGACATTCGGATGCCGGCTTCTCACATGGCCTCTCACATGAATCTTAGTAGGTGGTTGAGGTCTGCTACTCTTCGGCTAAAAGTTTTCGAGCTATGGCATTCTGAAGACTTCAACCGTTAAGTATTTTTCTACCAAAGAGTTGCCTCAACGATAAATGGAGTAACTTGGATGAAATAATCGTTTTTGATGTCAACATAGAGTACGGTTTAAAGGAAAAGTGGCGCTGGGTGGGCTGCATTTTGAGGTGTATTACAATGGTGAATAATATTTCTGTGGGAGCCTTCAAATTGCATTCGTGATCTCCAAAATGAGAGCAGCATAGCAGTACGAGTAGTATTTATAGCAGTAATGTTCTCAACGATGAGCGATAGACATTAATTTATCTGATAACACATAATTATCATAGTACCGTACGTCAGTTGAACAGTCCGACTTGTAGATGACATTGACTTTCACAGATCTAGCGTTCTGACATTGGCTTTCACGTTCACAGTAGAAACAGCACGTGGAGGAAGTCTCATCGGACTGCCACAGATCAAATTTGCAATGTAATGAAGGTGGTTGGTAGGATGTGAGGTTTTCCATTCATGAAGGGGAGGGAGCGTATGACTAATGCAATGCGCTGAATCAATTTCATTCACCGTCACCCGATGAGTCAAACAGTCGTACTCGTCCCGTGGCTGAGTGCTCCGAGTGAAGAATTTCCATCACCACTAGAAGCGATATCTTGTGACTAACCTCTTGACTTGTTGGAATTCCTATCGAATGAGATAGTTAGTTCTATTAGTGAAAAAATCTCAGTCAGTTCTCCTCTTAACGGATGGGAACTGACGATGTTTATTCAGTCTACCGGTTTCCCAATATAAAATGCAGTAAACAGTAGAGGAGGTTGCCGTATTTACAATCCCTCGCCCTCCACCACTCCCTCGGTCTACACCACTATGCACCTCATCAATCCAATTTTTCAAATATCGAAAAATTTACGAAAACCCCTTATTTGGTATGCCATCCCAATGTTGAGCCAGTTCAATAAATTTAAAGTTTTCTTGGGGAGGTCCCAGGAGTTTTTTCAGCATGGCATAAACGAATTTAGTTTACGAATCTAGTCTGATAGACACGAAGCTAGTGTTCTTCAAATTCCTATTGAGTGAAAAAATGAGAATTATTAGTTCATGAAAAATCATGTGCAGGGTGACCCAAACCATCCGTTTTCGTAAGAAGAGAGCCAGAGCGATACTCAAATACGGGTTTTTGAATTTTATCCCCACGCAGTGGGACGCTTGACCCTGATGCTGATTTCGGAATGAAATTGTTTCAATCTCATCCTGTCCTTCAATCTTCTCTGATGTTCTCCTCTTGTAAATAGCTCTTATTCCGTTTTCTTTTCGCTCCTATTCATCAATGAATTAGTTTTCAGTGACGAACTAAAATTCTCAATTATTATAGCTTTTATTTTGTTAGTATGGATGTTTTCTTTTTTTTTTCTTTTGCTATCCGGAAGAGTGGCCTGAATAATTGAGTTTAGCCTTGAAAATGTTCATGGAATGTATGCAGGTATGCAGGGGCGATTGTATATGGAACTAAACCAAACTGTTGACTAGCATACGTGTGACCAATTACACGACGATAATTAGGTTAATCATTATTCATTACTGATTAACATCAAATGCTTATTAATAGAATCAAGGTATTTGATTAGCGGCACAAGGCGCTTATAAGCACCATTGTAACACTGACGCTGGTGAACAATAATACGAAACAATAACCTAACGAAATATTTGTGGCTTCAGGTATTTCAAATGTTAAAGGACGTTTGTTGATTCAGTTTGTTCAGTTCGATCGTGTATAGATTGGAAGGATGCGTTATATTATTTCTGGTTATTGGAAGGGAGTACATTTCATCATTGGGACGTTACTCTCGCGGTCAAGGGTCATTGTTGGTTTATGATTCGTTATTGTCACGAATAACACCAGTTCCACACTAATTGCTTTCCGTCTTCTATAAATTCGTAAAAAAATTATAATGATGAACCAGTCACTGCCACAAGCTCTGGTTCAAGAAAAATGTAATGATTTTCGAGAACACATCAGAGTTACAATATCAGTTTTTCACATTTCTTCTTGCTGTTGGAAAACAAGTAAATTGATACTGCTATTTCAAGTGGGGCTTGGGCCATCGCGCTTAAGAGACGTCATAAGGTATTCTGAATTTCTTATTTTTCACAACATAAACTTTGTGTTGGAAGCCACTGACAAAATAGTGTGCTAACAATTTGATTATTATACAAACCTCGTGTCATTTGCCTTATTATTTCTCATCCATTGGTAAGCTAATGCAATAATAAATTAGTTTAACAATTATTGCAGATACATAGAATAACACCTAGTAACGGATTTGTAGATTACGAAACAATAGGTTAGACATTCTCATGGTGTAAACTGTTTTATAAACAGGACAAAAGGGCTATGCCAGAGACATGATGAATGTTTTGGAAGTTGTGTTAGCTAATTAACAGATCATTCGTTTGAGTAGACACTTCTAGGTGGTCGAAGATCGTCCAACATGGAGCTGACTAGAGGGTTTCTTTGGAGGCTCTTGCGGTTGGCTAGGTTATTGTACGATTCATATTTATAATATTATGTGGACTGGGAGGTGGTGACCGGGAATCGAACTCCCGTTCACAGGCGATGAGAGGGATTTGAGCCACTCGACGTTGGGTGTACTTGCAAGCGATCGTTTCTTCTCCTTTCTCTTGTTCTTTGTTGCACCAAGCCGTCATTGGCTGCGTTTCCATGTTTGTTTCCCATCTTAAATTTGTTAAGTCGTCTGCAGTGTAGGGACCTAATTTCCCTTTTTCTCTACACTGCATTTTATCTTTCCTTCCTTTTCGTTTACTGTCCCTTATTTTCTCGATCTGTTGCGCTTCATTATCCTTACTACCCAATGATAACAAGTAAGAGCAATAATGATACAACGAGACAGCAATGATACAATAGTACGAGCAACTTACATCTACTATCAACACGAAGAATCCAGGTAATCACGTCATAGTTCAAGTACCTATCACTGAGACATGATTCTGTCATATTTCTTGAAACTTGAACAGTACCTATCCTACAAAAAAACGTAATTACCTAACACTTGGAGTTAGATTACCAATAGCCTAGTATTTTCTAATTTGAGCAATTACATTTCTGTATCAGATTCAAGAGTTCATAGATTATCTGTTTATGGAACAGAAAGTAATACTACCTGCTAAGATAATTCAAATAGGTTGGTTGACTCCAGTATTTCTGTAACTTGACATGTACTCAACAAGTACTGATATCCTAATCCTACAACTGAACTGACGATGACGAGACAAGGCGTGGTAACGTGATAACGTATGTAGCATCCATCCATCCATCCATGAATGCTACAAAGAGGAACCAGGCTGCTTGTTCACCTACCGTCCAGTTTTTAACACCCCCCCCCCCCCCCCCAACCAATCATGCCCTGATTCCGTCATCCGGTTTTAGTTGATCCGGTTTTAGATGCATTGCCAGTTCGGATAATATAATGCTTTCAAATGCAAAATGACAAATGATGAACGTCCAGACGCGAACCGAAAGGGGTTCTGCTGTGGTGGTTTTCCAGAATTACAAATGCTGATAGGTTTTTTAACTTAAAGCGACCTCCAGAGCAGATTTTCTGTATTAGGTTGGAGGCAGTCAGAATCTGTCAAGCATTTCTTTCACACGAAGCGAGAAATGCGATGTGGATGATCAGTCAGATTGATTTTTCGCTCAAGGAAAAACCCCGTGAAGGAAACAAATGATGAAGGAGATTTGTAAATTATTATGTATAGGAATTATATTGCATTAATTTACCTATAGGTAATAGTAATGTGAACTCAATTTGTCCTTATTCTAGTAAGATTGGATAAACAATTGGATCCCAGAATATAATTATGGTACCATAAAATGCAGACATATCTGGCTTACAGCCTTTGCATTGTGTACACCGAAACGTTCCAGTGAACATTTTCCGCTCCATCTACGTATATGCGAATGATTGTAATAACAGTACTCTGTTCTACTAACCTTTAATTCACAATTCTAAATTAAGTCAAGTTTGTTGTATATATTCGCTGAAGCGAGTGATTCGTATTAGCGGCCGGTGAGGGCATTCATCGGAATATAGTGTTTGCTCCACCTCCGAAACTCGTTAGGCCACGTCACAATCTATAGTCGGCCGGCCGCGTCCGCCGTGCTGTGAAATCGAGTTAATCACGGTTATGTTAGTAATTAACGGGTCACTTCATTGTGAATATTACTCGCGGATGGGCAAGAGGATCGCGAACACAAAGGTATGTTTGGTTTGTGTGGCGTGTGGTTTGTGTCTATGAGGGGTGCTTGCTCAGGACAGGGAAGGTCTTGCCCTCGCATCAAAGGGCCCTCGCATTTGATGCGTTCTCTGCACAGTACGTCGAATGTGATCAGCTATTAGGTGTAATTTTTCCGCTGGGTGTTACCAATTGACGACCGAGAACATTTGATGGTAGTAAGGGATTGAAATGGTTCCGATTTGAAAACAAACAGCAACTAAGCGAATCTTGTTTCTGTATTTTGTTCGATCCCCAGTACCGTAGACGCCAACTACAGACCACCGCGCTGTGATGGACTTCCATGAAACTGTCTGTCGAAGGAGGGGCGTTCCGTTTTGTGGTGTTCGCGCCCGCGGAATAACTAAATGGGAGAGAAACCCCTAAGCATTCAGTCACGCCTCGGCTTGGCCCACTGAATCAGAATGAGCGACTTGCGTCTCTCCCCTCCACCTGACAGTCTCTTCAGAGTATCAGCCAGATGGAAGATAATCACTTCCCCAACTCCTCTCGACGGAATGTGATTCGGCTGTCAATGTTTTCTGTGGTGGTTCGACGAAGCCTTCTACTGACACGCGACGGTGAATTTATAATAAGGGGTTTCAAATTGGCCTGTTTTTATGGCTTTTTGTGTTACTTCATTCCCGTGTATTTTCGTTGTCTGTGATACGTCAGTAGGAGGAAGTGGTGTTATGGTACATATAGTTACACTATATGTACCACCATTTAGGCATGTGTGCTAACTCAGCTAAAGAGTTGGCAGTTAAATTATAGGCAGGCTGTGTACAAACCCACTGAATCGCGTTATCGCAACAATCAAGCTGGGGCAAATTGAAGTCCCCACCAAACATTGAATGTCATCCTTATCAATCCCACCTATCCATCCCGCCTAACCTACAATATATGATGAGGATACTAAAAGATGGACAATGTAGGTTGGTAATTGGTGTTTCAATGCCGATATAAATTTCAGGTCCGTGGTAATGTATTTTTGAACATGAAACTCGTCTGGAAATTTTACGAATTCACCGCTTGCAACTACTTACCCTCTACACTTATTCTTACAGTCGGAATTTTATGAATTCCATGCGCGACACACTGGGGACCGACCCACACCCTCAGCGTTTCTTGTCGTTTTGTACTAAATTTTTCTCAATTCATGATAGTTACGGACATTTCAAGGTTCTTGTATACAGGGCCACAAGTACTGGAAAAAATGTCAGCATTTTTATTAATATTACGCTAATCAGTTTGGGTCAGAGAATTATACTCAATTAGTACAGCTCGATAACTGCTATTGAACTGTCCATTCATACACGAAAACCTGTGTATCCCACCTTTATAATGGCGGAAAATACCAGTATTAATGACTACTCTTCCAATATCATGATACATGTACATACCTGTTATGCTCTTCCTTCAGAGTAATGTAAACTTAACTAAGATACGCGAAATACTTTTATATACCCAGCACAAAGTTGAAGGACAATACGATGTCACATTTAACAACATCATAGGACACCCCCCCCCCCCCCCCCCCCCTTGAGACATCATATACGTTGTCTCCATTTTGCCTTTGTTGTACATGGAACTGTCCCATGTTTCAAGAAGTTGAAAATTTATAGACTCGGTTGGTATTTCTCGAAGAAAATCATTTGAGTGGTTTTTCTTTATTTCACTAATTGTATATTTATATCAAACAAGTAATGTAGGTACCTCCTTGTACTAAGTATCATTCGAAATTATTTGGTGCCTACCCATTTCTTCTGGAGATGTACTTGATATCAGTTAGCCTTTCAGTGTTAAAACCCATAAAGTTACTACCTACGTCTGAGTACAGATATGCAACGACTCTGTGCTGTGGATACGTTTTTAGATTCGAAGGTAGTCTCTGAATAAAAGACTGTACTAGAAAGTAAGCATGAGGAAGTCGCATTCATGTGCTCGTGTTTTTTGTAATATTGTGATTGTGAGCGTTGTTCCGACCACACCATACTTTATTCATGAGGTGCAAAGAGAGACTTTGAATAAACTTTCCCAAACACATCAAACTATTCAGAGCACCAAAGTTGTTGCGACGTTTTTCATCCTATTCTGAAAACCAATGTGAAATGACTTCCTGGTTTATTAATGTTCTGCATCATGTTTTCAGTTTTAAGCGGCCGTATTTGAAGCTCACAGCAGACCGACTACACGTATATTTAGCATTATATCAACATGAAAGAGAAAACTCTCCCTTGGTGCCTGTCATAAAATATGATGAGAACTGGTTTTGAAGGACATCTGTTTTTGTTCTTGCATAAATGCAAGGCTTCGCAGTCCTCGGTGGTGAAGAAGCAAAATACTGATATAAAATCCGCTGCTGCTGAACCCGGTACTGAAATTTTGGTGGAGTCTCATAATCTCCATACCAGCTGGGACAAAACTGCAGTGAGATATAATAAACGTTTGCCACTGGTCCGTATACGAGTACATGCGTATTAGCCATGTAGGACATAGGATAGTGCAAGCTGGAACGTAGATACGTGGTAACGTGAAAATGGACTTAGGACATAGTGATTTTTCGTGGCTTTCCAATGTTTGTAGGTTCTTCTGACCTGGCTCAGTGGATACGTCTCGTTGAGTTCTAACAGATCATCGGATGAACTTGAAAAGATATTGTCGTGGGTTCCTCCCAGAACCACAACAATTATACATAGCAAACTTAAGTTCTCGCAAATAAACAGTACGAGTGGGGGACAGAAGCCACAGGAGCCGGTGCACAACCTGGAGCCTCTCCCAGCAAGAGGATGGAAGGAGAGCTCCACGCCTATAAAACCTCATGGGCCTTCAAGCTCATTCTACGCTATCCTTAAGACGCTGTCTTATCTCTCTCTCTCCTCACCTCGTCTCTCTCCTACACCCAAAAGAACCAGATCATGGTGGAGGTTCGCCCTTAACCAGCCTGGCAAATTCTCCTAAAAGATCGGTGGAGGTCCGCCCTTAACCGCACACTATATCCAAAAAGATCCGGCTTACGGTGGAGGTTCGCCCTTAACCAGATGCCGGCAAATTCCCCCCTCGCCCGCTCGTGGTGAATTTAGCGCCATAGTGCATTCATCACAGATATAGTTTACTGCGGCATAAACATGTTGGTGGTACCATGAGAACCATGTAATACCAGCGGGTGTACGTATTGGCGAGGGGGGGGGGGGGGTAGCTAGTAGGTTAGTGCAGTATTGATTGTACCATGTCAAGCAACTATTCACGTAACTTCTTGTAATTCGTTTATGACACTAAGCAAGTATGGCACAGCGGTTTCGGACGTTAGGCGTGTAGGAACTCTCCGAGAAGATGGGTAGATCAATTCCAAGGATGGTAATTCAATTCGAAACCACTTGAGGCGTGAGTTGTTCGAAACGTCAATCACAGTCGTGAATTCCGCGTTAAGGCCATCATTCTTTTTTACTGGATGGGCTCTCGCAAACCTGAATCCAATCGACGCCTTTTGAAATGCAACTCCTCCTTCAAGGCGAATTGAAAAGTCTGCTTTGGGTGGGGGGAGGATGGATGTGATCCTAATGGCAGCCCCACCTCCTTCAGCTCATTGATTTTCAAAACTGCTCATCTCGAGGCACGTGGAACTTTGTGAATGGGCCTCTAATAAACACGTACAGTGATTTGTTTCTTTGCCAGACGTAAAATCCCCCTCGCGGCATTCGGATGCCCGTGACAGGTTTATCTACTTGCGAAGCTTTCACGAAGCAACTTTAGAACCCCATTCTTATCCCTAGGCAGTATAGCCTTCTTCGTATCCCCTTGAAACTTGTACGTATTTTCGTTTTCACCGTATCCACGTCGTCTTCTCCGCATTTATATAGCGCATTGTTTCCGTTGGGATGTTATCCTCCATTTCGCCGAAGAATGATCGTTCGTGCGTGGGATTTGAAAGATTAATCTAAGTTGCGTTTTGATCGTCCCATCTAAATCCATTGCTCAGTCCTGTTGATTTTGAAGCCACCGCTTATCTCTGTGTGATGAAAAATGAAAACCCTATTTTATATGTCGAGTACTCCTTGATAAATACCTATTTTTTCACCTGAGGCAAACCTAGAATATGATAAAGAAAAACGGAGTTATTGAAAAAATAGTCTAATACCACTAATACACGAAAAAACGCGAATAACACTGTTATACCGGTTTCGGTGATCAAACCACCGTCAGTAACAAACAATAAATGGAGGCACATTGGAGAGGTGACCTTATAAATTGTCAAGAAGTGAAATGTGGTCGATTGGGATTGGTTGTAAAGATGAATGGTGAAGGGATCAAAGGAAGGGGGGTCGATTCTGATTGGCCCAGGAAGAGAATGCAAAACATTGAAAGGAACATAAGGTGAAAGGGTTGGAAGGGGAGGGACCAAGCTGTTAAAGAAATGAACGCAATAATGGAGAAAAACTTAAAGGAATTACATCATTCAAAGATTTACCCAACCTCACTCTTAATAATTTCGAATTTTTCAAGTAGGTACCTACATCCAACATGCTCCTTTTTGGGCAGAAATGAAGATCAAATGTCAAATGTCTCAGGATCAGATTTGAAGCTATGGCTGGATTCATTCAAGTGACGTGCAAAGGCCGAATCATCCTTATTGTCCCTGAAATCTGTTTCATGTCCCTTTATTCTGTTTCTAAACTCGTGTTTTTTCGTGTATTAGTGGAAACAGACTATTTTTTCAATAATTCCGTTTTTCTTTGAAATCGGTTTCCACGATTTCTTCGCGAGTGATTTAGTTCATACTAGAATATTATGCCTTCCCAGTGGACCGACTGCACAGTGCACGCAGGCAATCGACGCAATTAAGTGTGGGGACTTAAGGTTGAAAGTAGGTGTACAGTTTACTAACTTATTATATTTAACATTTCAATTTAGGGTTTTCATCCTGGTTGTTTTTCTGCATATCGTAGCTTCCCAAATGTTGCGAATGCAATTAAACATTTTCCGAACATTCTATAATTTCTGAAAGTCATATGAAATGTCTTCTTGATTATAATCAGTTTTCGGACAGACCTAATATTGATCATTTTACAAACTTCTACTGGCTGAAGGATTTGATAAAAAATTATTATTCCTAATCTTGGTAGGTAGGTTTGTTAGGTATAGCTGGGACTGGGAAGTGAAACGTATAATATGGTACTGAGTCGCAGATAATCAAGGCTCAGGTTTCGGATAGTAGGATACCGGCTGGAATAGGAATCAGTGTTACCTAGTGCTGGACTTACAGATGTAGGAAACTGCTGGAAGTAGTAGAGCTACTTTCTTTCGGCCTGTCATAGTTAAGTATGCATATATGTGATAAGCCAGTCCAGACCGGACTTGCAGGATAAGACAAGGCGGAGTTGTTGCTTGATTTGAACAATGACGATAAATTACCTTTGCTTGGTAAAAGCTTCACGGAATGTGAATGGCGGGGAAATAGTACCTATTCTCTTTCTCAAAAAGAGGTTGTTCATAAGTATAAACCTTGAACCATAGCTGCATACAACCCGAAAATCTTTGTTTTGATTATCATTCAAGTCGATTTGAATGATAATGCGGCGAGGAAGCCAATCGTGGCAGGCGGAGGGGCCTTGGGCCCGGCCGCCGAACCGACCTGTTGCACAAATCCTTGAGAGACTCTCTCTTGAACCTGTCTGCATATACGGCGACCCATAGAGGCTTACGCAACCGCGCTTTGACGCGAGCACCGAGTTTGGGCCCGGCTGACATCACACTCAACATGGGGAAGGAATCCCTTCTGAATGAAATTATCTCCTATTACTTCTCCCTGACTGAGGACACCCACAAGACAAGTTTTTTTTTTCGTTTCTACGAATCAAAAAAAAAGTTTCATTAACATACGTCGGCGTTTTGTTTCCCAGTAGAAACTGGGGAAGTTTTGGTTCGTGATTCGTCTAACAGACGTAACAAATCTTCGGAAGAATTTTGCTGTTTGTTAATTCAGTTCAACGGATTCACATTCACATGGTGACCGAGCCTCGAAGCGCAAAGAATTCAGCATCCCTCTTTAATTCATTCCTGAAGGATTTTGTTATTTCTCATTCTTTATGAGCCGTGTTCGTAGAAAACTATTTCCTCCGGCTTTCATCCTTCACTGTGGATCGTTCCGCATTTATTTCTCCCGATCCCTGCCGGTGGATTCCGACATGGTATCCAAGTGTGTGGGCACCCTTCCCTGTCCGGACCACTCGTCATGCCCTTGGTTGTCCCCCCTCTGGTGTATGATTTTGAATGGGAACTGGATGATCACATTTCGATAATAGGGCGATGAATTGGATAAACTATTGTTTATACTTCAAATTCTGAGGACAGTAGGGTGGTAGTTCAATAATAAAAATTGTTATTAAAATTGTTATCCTGTTAAGCTAGATAGCCCCTCTGGTTGCTCCCTCGTTCCTTAATATACATAAACTGGATTATCCATCACAATCGCACATTCATCCAAATCTGCATACTAACTCGAGTAGAATTAGCGGATGGGGAGGGGAATGCCATAACGACAATTTAAATAAAGTAGTGGAAGCGTCAACGTTATTAGTCACCTCTTTATTTTTTGATACTAACTACCAGTAAAGGCGATTAACGACTTGACATTGTAGTTGATGCGGAAAGTGTTGATTTACAGTTCGTGAGACGAAGAAAACGGATTACCGAGTTCACAAGGCAATAATGAACTTGAGCTTTACTAGGTAAGACTTCATAGGAGATTCGTTAGTGTGAGGTTGGTAGTTGAGCTGCTGGAAGGTCGCACGGAACTCGTAACGACTTGAACGGATTTCCATTAATTTATCACCACCGTCCCAATGCTTCGGGTTTTGCACGCTTCGCTTCAAACTGCGAAGTTGAGAAGCTGCTAAATTGAAGCTCGTGAGAGAACATTCGTTCTGAAAAGTTTGTCACATGTCTCCACGTGTTATGTTGTTTGGCAGATACTGACTTCATATCTTTCTTCACTTCTAGAAATAGTTCTTCTGCTAGCTGAGTCACAAACGTGCTTTACGGACCAAGGACGGACTTAGGCTCCGGCGTCGAGCTGGGAACTGGGAGAAAACACGTAGAAAATTACCAGGCACTTATTGGGATGTATTTCCACAGGTTTCATGTGCATTAGATTTGAACTGAATCAACATTCAAATCCTTGTTTACATGACATGACGACGATTCTACGATCCAAGAGGCAACTTGGAAGTCGGCAGATGAAACGTATAGCAGGACAGTTGGGTTGCTTAGAGTAGACTACCTGAATTTTGCACAGTCAAAAGCCTTAGATTGCAGGTTTCAATTTAGAATCAATACTTCATTATTATCACCGTTTGTGTGTATGTACTCACCTCACTAGCGATAAGCTCTTTACATTGAATGATATTATGCCTACAGGACAAGGATTCAATAACTCGATATACCAACATAATGTGCAGATCCGTAATATGTAGAGATGACTTTTCCGAAACGAATGGTTACAATAGAAATATTGAAAACGCCTGCTTTATTGGGTAGGTACCTTACGTTGCGTGTAGAGTGGCTGTTGACATTTATGTATCCGCTGGGCTTATGGCGCAAACTCACACCTGGGTCGTACGTATCTGTCAGAACTCCACGATTCTGTTGCTTTCATGTGTAGAGTGCTCTTTAGTAGTCCCTGTATTCCATATTTTCTTCAATCAATTAGTCCGGTAGGTACCCACATATCTGTACGGTTCAGGTGGAAGAGGGTTTCTGCATGCAGAACACGGACCCATCGTACCGCATCAACTCTTCGTACGGATTCCACTACCACTATCCACCTCGACCATCTCCCACCGCCGCTTCCTATCAAATATTTATCCCCCGCCGCGCTGGTGACTAGCGTTCAAACACTAACGGACCCCGCAGTGCAAATATTCTCACACAGCCTCAGTAACGAGCAGCAGTGGAAGAGAAGGGTAAGCCCTTCAGTTGCTCCTCTGAAGAATTTCAGAGCTCTGGAGTGGCTTTCTCCTTATGAATTTTATAAGGTCGCACTGCAGGGAGGAGGCGACCTGTTATGGCCACTCGTTAATAATAAATCCGCCGGGGGCACTAGCGGTCTGTCGGTTTTTCGTCGGGGCGCAACGAGGTAATTATATTGACCTTCCCTTTTACAACGGAATTAGCGTTCCTCGGGATTAGAGATTAGACTCCTTTCAAGCCTTTTTTTCACAGGCGGGAAGGTTGGGCTATCTGTTTGTTTGAATGGGACAAGTTTCAGTGCGGCTTTATTAATGAGTCTTGTCTACAGGGGCCCCGAGCTCGGGTTTGAGATCTTTAATTTAAACAGGCAATTACTCATTTTGCATTATTAAAAGATGGTACAGGGATTATTCTGGCTATCGCGAGGTTGCCTCTTGCAGTCAGTCTGGTAATTAATAAATGGGCCCATTAATTTATCATACCTAGTTTCCTTCCCATCTTGATGGCATTTATCCAATACTGGTTAGGAGGTATAAAATATAATCGATTTAGTTCGGATATTCATTTTAAATAGACGAATCGGTTCCACATTAGTCAGGCGCGGAGGGATCAAAGAATGCGGAAATAATTTTAGCTATCTGCACTGTTCAGATTTCGCAAATTTTAAGCTAATATTTTGAGTAGTTGTTTATGGGAGCTTGAAATGAATGAAAGTAGGTATGTACAAGTATCGGAGCCTTGGGACAACATCGGGATGATGCGGCGTATCTTTTATTCGCATTTTTGATTCCATACCTGCAGTAGTTGAACTTAAAATTTTTGAAGAGAAAGTTAAGGGTATGTGTGTTTCATTCATACTCGGACTAGTTTTCTATAGTTTCTTTCATTACTGGACCAAAACCGAGATGATTACCAAATTTATCTCCACCTAAATAACAAAAAATGTGTTAATTACAATAAAATTGTTAATTACAAATTTTCGAGGAAGATTATCGATTCCTCCTCATAGAGAACAAAAAACCAAATAATAACAAATATTTTGGACTGGGCATGCATACAAATTTCGTCACACGCACACATTTTCCAAATGAATACCTCCGTAAGTCGAATATTGTGGTTAAAAATTAAGATGAATTGGTTTTTATGACACCGGAACTAATCAACCCATAAACACCCTCTAACGGCGGTTATTTCGGTGGGTTCCAATTGATCGATTATGATTAGACCTTTCACCACACCTCTCGACAAGAATGACGAACCCTTCGGTTTAATTTAATTGAAAAAGCCGGAAAAACATTTGCCGTCTATCCTTACTTATTTTTGGGTAGCAGTCATTAATTAAAAAGGGCTATTAATAAATTAGATAGGACGTGAGACCTCAACAGCAGGTGATCTCTTTGGTCACGCACGACCCCTTCCCCCTCCGGAAATTATCGACCCGTCGTTGTCGCTTGGTAAGAACAAACGCCGTGTAGATGCACGCGAAAGGGTTAAAAAGTTGTATTAGTCATCAACGCGATTGTGAATCCATTTTTTTTTAAATTTACACATAAAAATTACATGAAATATAATTCCACTGTTGATATAGGTACAGTTTCATGTTGCCATGTGTTCCTGTGTATGTATTTGTTGAATTATTTGTCTTGAATGATGAAATTTCATCTACCTCCCTAAGCTATTATTTAGGTACCTTCCTGGAGAATGGTTTTGTACTGCCGTAAATAAGTCCAGTTATAGTCACGGTAGCCTAATTATACCCACTAGAGCTCTCGAACACGTTTTATTGTATCGAAATACGAAGTACTCCAATCGAACACCACCATCGTAGAGATAATATTTTAGTGAACCAGTAGTGAGGCACTTCAAACTCGAAGCGATATTTCTTCTCTCGTTTTATCTAAGTGCAATAGAACCTATCTTTAACTCTGTGTCACAACATTGATGACTCAATGGGAAACTCAGTTCATAAATGACAATGATAGTACTAACCGTTTGGAATCCTCATAACAGACAGACGTATCAACTTTTTAGTCCTACGTAAGGCCTATTTTGTAGGTGACAAATTCACATTTTTGGCAAAATTCTGTTCAAAACGGAAATTAACACTTAATGGCCACATAATGGTGTTTGTGTCGGAAAGCTGAGGCCGAAAACGAGTGTGCAAATTTGAATTTCCGAGTTCCTGCTAGAAATGACGTATCATGTCGAATAGTTCAACCCAAATCCCGCTTAGAGCGTTGGTGTTTCGCTTCAAACGATGTACAAAACCGCATTGGATTAATTGACGGAACCGCAAATTTTTTAATAAATTAAAAAAACAAACCAAACGAGGGGAGGTTCACGAAAGGTCACAGCGAAGGTTCTTGAAGGTAGCCAGGAAGATTTGAACTTTCTATTGTTGGGTTCTTGGCAGCATTAAGAACCTTCTGTACAAAATATTGCTTATTTTTGAAAACGGGCTTAAAACTACCATTTTTACTTCGGAATTTTTTTTTTTTTTTCCAAAAAAAAACTTTTTGTCGAAAAGTCCCCATTAGCCTAACAGAATAATTTTCACTGCATTCACAACAGAAATCGTATAAACAATGAGCTAATGTGAAATACTAAGACAGCGAACTTCATCCAACCAGCTCGGTATCGAACTAAAATTCGCGGAGGGAATAATTTCATATGTAATACGGATGAACGGTTGCGTTATTTGAGATTGTTGAAATTCATACTGTATTTTTTTAATTATGTGAGTTTTGTTTCTACAGTTTTATTAATATTTTACTTGGATTTAGTTATCCCATGGTTTCGAGTTGATATTGTTGGTAAGCTCTGTTGAATGGCCTTGTTATGGTTATGTCCGACTAAGTCAATAGGAGGAATACTTTATCGTCAAAATCATCAAAATGTAATCAACTTCGGGATCTTTTAGTCGAAATGACAAAAATCGGAATTCAGATTTATTGAAAGACATTATGAAATGCCCTCGTTGTGGAACGTTTGGAACCAAACACATAACACGAAAACACAAATGGCTACATAATTATTGGCGTGATTGAGTTTAAAAAAATGTGTCCTCCAAAATGAAAATTTCCACTACCATTTTGCGTTTCAGACATCAAGGAACATATTCGGTTCTGTGTCTGGCTGCCCCGTCTCTGTCTGTGGTCAGTTCCATGTAACGCTCATAACTATGTACCCGAAGTTATGGTCGAAATGGGCTGACATTTGGAGGGTAGGTGTGGGTTGGGTCACAGATGATCCCATACTTAAATCATTTATTTAAATTTGCCTGCGCATGCCCAGAACATGAAATCTTGACCATTTCCCTGTAACGCTTCCAACTACGCGAAAAATAGTCGTGGAGAGCTGATATTTTGAGGGTACACGTGGGCTGGATCGCAGATGGTCCTTATGAAAATCATGCATGATACTCCACCTGTTCACTGAATGAACCTGCCCAACTATTCTATAAGTTCATGCGATTAAAGTGAGGAAGCCTACTCGAATTGGTAGACTTTTTCATTATAAATGAGTTCGGATTTAAAAAAATTTTATTAATATTTTACTTGGATGTTAGTTATTTCATGGGTGCGCGTTTTTGATGTTTCTAAGTTCGGTTGAATGGCCTTTTTTATGGTTCTGTCCAGTTAGTCGAAAGGAGGACAACACTTCAAAATCATGAAAATGTAAGCAACTTCGGAATCCTATATTCAAAATTACAAATGAAGGATTCAATACAGGTGTATACTGTAAGACATGAAAAAATGTCCTCGTTGTCAAACGTTTTGAACCAATAACGTTACATGAAAACAGACAAATGGTACAAACTTATTATTGGCAGTAGTTCAACCCGGAGGGGACAATAAAACTGCAGGAGCAGATTTGAGAAAAAACTAGATGCCGAAAGAATATACCAGTATACACACTCTCAGAATAACATTACGGCTGCACGGTTGGTCAGGCTCCAGAAAAGCGTATGACAGCGCAATCCATTTCAAAGAGAACCCCGCTGAGTTGGGTGCAAGGAGCAAGTGACCTTTCCACTTTCCTTAACGAAAATATTGATTTATCGAAATCCGAGCCGGTTCATCGATAGGGGGATAGTTAAAGGCGATAGATCGCTACGCCTGATATCGTCAGATCGTAAATAACCTGCCATCTGCCCTCCTTTTCCTTTTATTCGGCTCTTTGACGCGGTTTCGGTTTTCGTTTGGTGTTGAGGGGTAAATCCGTGTGTGAAATGTGGGAGGAAATGTTGGACTGGGTATCACCGGGAGGAAAATCCGGTCGTGATGTCCATTTATTTGGTCTAATAGGTAGTGAATACAGTTAGTCTTACAGTTACTCATTTATAATAAGTAGAGTGACCAGACCGACTTTTCAAACCGTAGTCCTGCTGCCCTTCAGACCCCTTGGAAGGACGCCTACAGGTTTTTTATTTTCAAAACTTTCCCAATGACCATTCTGAGATGAAAATAATTATAATTCGCTGAAGATTGTAGCATAACAATAATTTTAATACTAATTTTCACGGGGCGCCCCTTTAGACGGAAATAGAACGGTAACTTGCAACCAGTAGCTAACGTTACTAATACTACGTATCGCTGGTTTGGAAAAAGAGTACCGTAAAACGAAAATATAGAGTTTTACAGGGGAAGCGATCGAAGTTTTGCGTTCTATATTTGGCTTTGAAGGCGCCTAGCTGTTTTCTTTCAGCACGAACTTATTACTGCTTCGTCCACTGATGTTTACCTGACTATCAAGCATAAAAATAATCAATAATCATCATGACATCATTACTTGTTATTCAAATTATGGCAGTTTTTCATAAAACTCTGTTAAATAATCGTGTTTTTTGGAGAATAAAGACGCATTTTTAATATATTTTTCAAAAGCAATATATTTTTCAAAAAATGCTACGTATTGGGGAGAAAAGTATTTTCTCCTTAATTTCTTACACCCTAGGTAGATCACAATTAATAGGTATTATAATACCTAAACTTAAGTTATGCCATTGTCTGTGATCAGTGGGTACCCACTAATGAAACATTTACGTAGGCTTAATTGTGTTGTTTTGGAAAAAAATATAGTAGTTAATACGTCAATATATTTTGTAAAAGACTGACCGAAAACGGAACATGGCGTTCTTCAGTAGAAAAAGATCGAGAACACTTACTTACTCTTTGGCCAACACAGGCAGAAGGCGAAACACCGCAGTCTTCTTCGGAAATGTCTGTAAACTTCTTCAAATATGGCACTTTTTCACAAAAGCCTATAACCTTCCCCGGCGAAGATCGAGACAACTGAAAGTGTGGCACTCTCGCCAAAAAGGTAAGGGGCAAAGGTAAGGGGCGGTTGGCTTCGCTGCAAGAACGCCACTAGAGCCCTCTGGCGGTTTTGGTTAAAAATTGACGTACGTCCTTTTTTCCATAAAAGATGACCTTATTTGACGCCAATTTATTAAAAAACCGGAAATCCAAAAATTTCGTATTATGGCACTCTTTTTCCAAACCAGCGATATAAAGTTAGGCTCCCCATATTAGGTAGGTAGGTTAGCTTACAAATTATTAACTATATGCTCAGCAGGTTTTAATGACAAGTCAAGTAAGTTGTCTTGATTTAGATTTTCAAATGGTTCATGTTTATAGAATGAATGCTTTTTTGTTTCTTTCCAGGTCAAATTGTATTATTTGCGTTCCTTTACTTAAGATTTACTCCTCGAATCGAGGTCTCGATTATAATCTTTTTTTAATCTTCGAAAATCAGTACCTATGTAATACCATATAGGTACCTGTTGTGAATGTGTAGGTGACGCGCATCCACTACGAGAGGTGTTTAGGGTAGGTTGTGCCTGGTTTGGTTATAATGCAGAGCTACCACCATGCCCGGGATCTTTTGGGATGTTTGCCTGGTTTGGTTATAGGACAGAGCTACCACCATGCCCAGGATCTTTTTGGGAGCGTTGCCTATTTTGGTTATAGTGCAGAGCTACCACCATGCCCAGGATCTTTTTGGATAGGTGCTTGGTTCGGTTATAGAACAGAGCTACCACCATGCCCAGGATCTTTTTGGATAGTTGCTTGGTTTGGTTATAGAATAGAGCTACCACCATGCCCAAGATCTTTTAGGAGGCGTTGTCTGGTTTGGTTATCATGATAGTCGTCCACGATGCCCAGGATCTTTTAGGTTGAGGAGAGAGATGAGGAGTGAGGAGAGAGAGAGTATTCTTGGACTAGAGGAGTGAGTAGAATGGTTGGAAAGGCCAAGGAGGCGAGATTTATAGCCCTTAGGGCTATCTCCCTCCATCCTCCAGCTAGTGGAGGATGGTGGGGATCCCCACTGGGTTCCTCGGTTCCCCTGCGTCTTCAGTCCCCACTTCTGTGTTTTTTGGCGAGATCTTAATTTCACAGGAGGTGGTTCTGGGAGGATACCACAACAGTACCTATTATTCGAAAGGTGGTCTTTTTTTATACCTAACATCCAATGTCCAAAAGGCATCATCAACTTAATTCTAAACGTAGAATAAGACACCTTGAATGGTATTTACAACATTCTCATCTACAGTTCTGTGGTTCTACTTTTCATGTCGGAAAATGGTTACTAGGTGTAAGGTACCTAAATTTCCAACCCATTTCAGGAAACCGCACCAGTTAAGTATTGGGGGTAGCCTGACTGCTCTCAAATTAGAGGATAACTGAGCACACTCGATTCTTTGCTATCGTTCATCATAATTATCTCAGGGAGGCTCAGTTGAACCCATGAATTCAGGAGAATTGTGTTGGAATTAGGTAGCAGTATTAGTCAGATTACCAGGTACAACATATTTCCGACTTGAAAGTGTGAGGGTGTTCAATCAGGGCTTCTGGGAGAATGATATGGAATGGTTGCCTTGTGCTGAGAATACCAAAAGTTTGACATTTTTCTCGGGGTGGCCACGAGGGAAAACTTATTTTAAACACACTCAACTTCCAAGAACCTTCAACAAAACCTAAATACACTGCTCATTATAATCACTCAAGGATCCTAATCTTCATGTACAAGTATCACCTCCCGTATTTTATTTTATTTTGCCAAGGCTTTTTTCAAGCCCATTAAGTAGAACTCATCTTATTTTCAATATTTCGTTTGAATCGATCGTCAAAAATCATCGCAGATTACAAGTAGGTTGGTGGTCACCCAGTTTTGTTGTTCCCAAAAACTAGCCGGAAGCATAATTGTTTACAGTTGTGTGGAACCGAAATAGTTTAACAGATAACCGATAAAACCTTTTCGCGCTTCGGTTGAATGGGTTGTGCGCATTTATTTATTTTATTTTGACATGAATAGGTATGTCTTATGGCTGGAGTTCGGTTTGAAAATCTGTGCGGAACGGCAAAGAGAGTGTTACTAATTTTGGCATAGTTTCTTTGTTTTTATGGATGTTTAGTCAGGATAATATTTTTGTATAAATGTTGAGCTTTCCAACGAGTGTGGAGAACGATTTCTGTACGGCAAAAACTGACGGAGTTAAATTTCCCTGGCTACGGCAACATTTTTAATGTGGAATAAACAATAAATAAACATAAACATTCCACATTGCAAGATGGCTTACCACATAAGGTGCATAAAGAAATTCGATGAGTTGATGAACATTTTTAATGATTTTTCAGTTACAGCCGATGTGTAAATAGTTGTTTACTACAATCACATGTGGTTACCAGGGACATAAGATCCATGTTCCTGTGTGTCCGCTTGTAGAGTGGTTAATGAAGAGGAGCCTTAAGATATATTTTCAAGTGGAAGTAGATTCCATCCTGAGAATTTTGACACAAACCGCACTATGATTTCTATGATTTTTCAAAGATTTCGACAGTTCTTACGTCACTGCACCTCTCTCGGAGGGGGCCCACTGTGACGGCAAAGTGCCTGGAAACTTTGAAAAATCACGGAAAAATAATCACTAATCATAGGACTAACTTAATGGGCCAAGCTTACTGTTATAACAAATATACCGATTATTTAAACAAAAAAAAAAAAAAACAAAAAACACACAAAAAACACTTATTGTAGGATAGTGCGGTTGGTGTCAGAGTTCTCAGAGTGGAATCTAGTTTCATTAAAAAATAATATATAAACCGCTTTTTTGGCCCATGCGCCCATTGTAAAGGAAAGCGCTAACTCGCGTCGCCGAATATGGCAGGTTAGCATGATGTGTCTCGGTAAGGGGAAAAATCCAGTGGGCGAGTGAGAAAGAGAGAAAAAAAAAAGACTGTCCGGTTTGGGATTCGAACACACGACCTATCGGGAAAATTATCGTCTGTCGGAATTTAATGCTTCTTGCTTTCCGGATCCACGTATAATATAACACGTGCTCGGAATTTTGCCGGGGGTGAACAAATCCGTGCAGGCGCAGTCATCCGATCTTGGTATTCCGAATATAAGCGGGAAGCAGGCGCTGAGTGAAGGAAATCAAGGGCGCCGCCCGGCGCCGGCGCCCCGTCCTTGATTTCCTATTGAATAACCCGCGCTATAATGAGGCCAATGACGGGGTTTTTCTCCGTCACGATGTTGACACTGAGGAGAAGATTCGTCTCGGCGGAGAGCGGAAGGTGAAGTGGAGAAAGACGACAAACCGAGAGCTCACGACCTAACGTTCTGCTCGATTATACTAAAAACTAAATAAAAGGCAGGTTTTAGGGCCGGTTTATCAATTCTGTAGTTAAATCTACAAGTAGCTGGTCGCTGACTAACATTAGTCAGAGATTTTGACTAGTCAGAGCTGAGGATGCGTTCATCAATCACTGCATGGATACTAAATAACAGAAGTTTAAACAAGAGAAAGGCCAGGGGCCTGTTCACTAAGCCAAAGAGACACAAAGTCTCTTTTCGGTCCGACTCTCTTTTGGCGGAAGAGATTTTTATAGTATCCATGACAGGGTTATTCAGTTACTTTTGAAAGTTGCATTGCATTTTTGGAATCTGCTTACCTTGTTTTGGAATCTAAGTTTTCTTTTTGAAACGTAAAAGAAAAATTTTTGGGGGGTTTTCAAAAATATTTTGCTGAGCGAATACATAGGCTGTGTATTATTCACAGAATAATAAACGAAAAGGTTTTCCATGCATCTCGTTTAGGTTTTTTTAAAGGTTTTTATTAACCTTTTTACTAACTTTTATTAAAAGTTAGTGCAGTCGAGTAAAATGTACTAAGGTGCATGTAGGCAGTGGGAATAAATTAATTCAGTTTGAATGTTGGAAGCTTTACAATGTACGAACACATACATATTATTTAAAATTTCCAAGGTAAATGACTTGAGGTAGTCCCTTAAAACATTTTTATACATTGAAGACCTCTCCACATCACAGGTGGCGAGAGCGGCGTAGGTACTTCAAACTCGCCAAGGCCGCAGGGGTCAACGTTGAAAAGTCTGTAGGCTGAGCGACGTTGTCTCCTTGGACAATCGCGCACGAGTCGCATAAATCCATAAACAGGGCTTCTGTTCAAAATTCGAGTCCATTTTTCATTGCAGGCATCTCCAACTGGACCAGAAGCCTTTGCACAGATCACCATCGAAGATGCTTAGGCTCTCTCTTCCAGTGTAAGCTCTGGTTTCCAGTTTAGTGAAGGAAGGTGGGAGAAGATCGAAGCTATTTTTAGGACGTTTTAGGTTTTTAACGTCATTTAGGTTTTCTTTTTAAAAATAAAACGCTGCAAATCCCTGCACAACGGTTTATTATTTTGTATAGAATACCCTTCTGTTACAGATCACAGCTCTATGTATAGATAACCCGTCTATATAATATGATATGTACTATTCTATTATATGCATATTATGTAGATCGCAGACACTCCGTAGGTTAGTACCTAACCCCGTACTCGTTACTAGGTACCTACCTAAATCACGAGTTAAATGTTGCTAAAATAATTCTGCCGATGACAAACAGTACCTAACAAAAAGAAACACACATAATGAAGTTCTGAAAAGAAATTGTTGATGAGGAGTGAAAAAAGTTGCAAAAGTACCTACCAACAAACTCCAGCCCCTTCTACGTAGATGGTATAATTTACCGTTGTGTAATAATTTACCGTTGAGTAATGATTTACCGTAGTAATAATTTACCCATCAATAATACTTCAACGTTTGTTCAAGTTTCACTACCTACCAACAAACTCCAATAGAGCCATCATTTTTCAAATTAAATAATATCACAGAACAACCAACTCGACTTCATACTCCGCCAATATAATCAGGTGATCCCTAGCAATGATTTCATCTCCGCCAAATTTCCTATTGTGGGCGCGTCTCTGGTTACGAGATTTGGTTTGGATTGTATACAATTTCATTCACACTGGAGTCGAAAATGCCTGTCGGTGCAAACTTCGGGCCTTACTGTGAACGAACGGCTGGGCGTACGATGCTCCGGATGGTCTTAAAAAACTCGCAAGTTCAAGAACTATTTAAAACCGTAAAAATATTTACGTAAAAAAATGGTATAGGCGTTTTGAAAATTTCAACCCCTATTTTGAACCCCTTAGAGATGACTCACAGTAACGTCGAGCTTCGAGGACCAACTAGACGCCGAACGGAACCTATAACCCGAATTTCATCAATTTTTTTTCATGGTAACTAAGAAAAGTGGCCCGTACGGCGTACGGTGTACGGCGTACGGCGTACGGTGTACGGCGTACGGCGGACAGACAGAAATATTTTTATTGCAGTTTTGGATTCTACATATCTTGAAACGTAAACCATCAAATTTTGAGGGGGGGTAACAATTTTTTTTTTCATGCTCGATTCCAATGGTTCATTATTGAAAATAATAAACCAAAATGAAGCAGTAGGGGCGCAATGGTGTAAAACAGCTAAAGCGTTCAAAATAATTTTGTTCTATCTTCCAAGGAAAAAGGCTAAAACCCTGAAAATCTGAGCCCTAATATAATTATTAGGCTGGTCCAAGAAACCAGGTTGCACCTGCGTTAAATAGTTGAAAGTTCACGTTCGTGTTTCTCATTCTTTTTACCATGCACTGCCATAAGTATGAGGGGGAAAAAACTTCTATTTATTCTCTGAATTGTTTCACACTTCACATATCGTTAATATCATCAGCTACACAGCTCTGATGTGTAGCGACTTCTTGCGCTTGAATCATTATAATTTCCTTAGTTCTAATCTTTAAGTTTAAAAATACGGAACATAATATAAAGCTGGTGATCACGGAGAATACAATTCAAAACTTGGATGGATGGGACGATCTTTGATGTTCAAAAGGCTTGCAATTGGAATTTTTTGATGGCTAAGGACTGGGAATGAGTAGAACAGAGAGTAACTACTCACTTCAAAGCGAAGGGTGTGAGAGCTGAGGAAAATCCTCACAATCCCAGCTCACACAGAGAAATATCAGCAGTCCTTTCAGGACCACCACATTTCTTAAACGAACATCCTAATGAATACTGCAGTGTTGGAGTATAGAGTTTTGGAATAAATATATGCCGTTTAATTACATCCCTTATACTTATGCATGTTGCCTACTTATTCATGTGTGGGGGTTGAATATCTTGATAGAAGATGTATTTTTAAATTCATTTTCTCATTTCTTTTTGTTTCAGGTGAGAAATCAAGGAGTTTAATCTTGTCAGGTCGCGCTCAAGGTACTCATACACGCATATTTATGGTTTCTGAAAAAAATTTTCCGCATTTTCGTTGGTTTTGAACTATAATTTTTCAATAATAACAATTTGACGAAAATAGACAATAATGTATATAATAAATCAGGCAGTTTGTGTTGACGCGGAGTTTCACTAGTTGTCAGGTAGACAGCTTACACTATTGGACTGGTTTTAACGTTTTATAAACCCTACAGGGTTCTGCAAAATGAAGGAAGAAAACTATTGTGATTTATCCACGTAAAGGCCTACAGACACAATAATACTTACTTGGTTTTTAAAAAATCTTTATCTTTTCGTATCAAAAAGTATGGTTCATTAATGCGGACGATGCCCAATGTACCCCGTTGCGAGAAAGAGATGGACCATTGACCCCGGCGTTAGGGGACAATGTACACCGATACGAAACAAGGAGCTGTAATCGTTGGAGGACGATCGACCCCCCTAACGCACCTGAGTCAACATGACTATTTTTCTGATTGTGGAGTCAGTTTACGTTCAACAATAAGTGGTGATAGTACTGTGTTTGTGGGTGACGGGAGTGAGCAAGGGAATTGTGTAGTTTTTCATCACAATTTTAAATTTGTGTTCCAAAAACAACTTTCGGGTGGAGTTAAAAGGTGGGTGTGCGCAGATAGGCGAAAAACGAAAAGCCGGTTAAGTAGCTGCAAAGCCTACATAAAAACACTGGGAAAGGAAGTGTTGGAAGGTTCCGAAAACCACACCCATGAACCTATAGAACAACGCTTGCAGCAATCCTTACTCCGTGCGATTGTCAAGAGAAAAGCAACTAATGATCTCTGCACACGTCCTTCTAAGGTAAGTTGTTTTATTTAATGAAATGTAAAATGAAAAATTGAAACGTCCTGTTAATCATTGTTCAATGATATCAATTTACGGTAATCATATCAATGAAATTGTAATCATATACTTTTTGTTACAGATTGTGAGATCCGCGCTAATGGAGATGCCAACAGAATTGAATGAAAATGATGAATGAAATTATTCATTGCATGTTTACTGTGTGTCATGTTTTCACTATTTATTAATTATACCAAATTACAGTATAAACCATAGTTTCACTTTTTTATTCCTCGAAACGGATCACATCGGGGAACGGGGGTCGAATGACCACTGGGTGTACATGGGAACGTTTGGCGAAGGGGGTCGATCGTCCAACACTTGTTACGGACGGGGGTACAATGGCAGACTCCCCATTAAATGCCCTTGCCGTTTGATGATTTATTGATGTGCATTCTAAGGAAAACCAATTAATTGGTTAGGAGTCCATTAATTGGAACACCAGGTAAATTGAGGGAAGAAATCAAGACACAACTTCAACTTTGCGAGAGGTGAAATGGACGTTGAACAGTTTCATAATTATTTGATCAATATTTACTTGGGATCTTTCAAAAGTTACAGCGAGAGTTATTGGTAGCATTTTATAGTGGAGCTCTGCTGTAGTGATATGATTAATTTTTCCGATTGCTTTTCCGTGATAACGTTGCAAAACCACCGTTGTTCCCCGCACAACGAAGGTTTCCTGGGGATTAGCCGGCGATGGTGATTATACATCCTGATTATATTAACCAGTTGTTAATCTGATAAAGCATGAGTGTGCTGTACAAGCTTTAATGTGAGTAATAGGTGGGTATTCCAGTGACGGTATCGCTCTGTTTGCGGATTAGGGTTTCTTTATGTTTATACAAAGATTAACTAATTTTGGGGAGGCGGGATGAGTTTGCGCTCCGGCAAGGGTTCCACAGATATAATGCACAATTAGACCTCGGGGTTTGTCCTGGGGCTGCACGAAGGGCCTTCCCTTTATCAAATCATCCTTTTTGGGGTTATCCGCCCTTTTGAGGTCGTGGACCATTCCTAGAGACGGCCCTATCTCGTCCTCGCAAGTCCCTTTGACCTCGTGCAAGCACCTTATCAGTTAATTGATTCCCAAGGCCGCCCTCTTCATCAGAGGTCTTCCTATTTCTGCAGATCCCCCCCCCCCCCCCACCACCAGCACCTTTGGGCCCTTCCCTTGCGGTTTTGAGCCCCTTTGCACAACCAAAAACGAGCCCTTTGCGTACACCTGAATCCCTTAACTTCCTCAGCATCTTCCAACCGGCTCCAGATAACGTCAGTTCCACTCAACTCTCTCAACTCTACCACGAATCGGTTTCTGAAATTAATTCCACTCCTATGAAATTTCTAATTAATCCGTAGCGCTCATCGTTGCAAGGGAAGGTAAACCTCCTAGGTTTACACAGTGGTGTCATAATACCCATTTCTCTGTGGTAAAACCCCATAAGTAGGTACATACGGAAAAAAAAAAATCCTAGTTTTACAGGAGAGCCAAGAAACGTTCTTTGTGTGAAGCTATTGGATCAACTATAGTTGGCGTCACGAAATTGCAGTCCCAGCTGACTCGCAATAAAATCTATGCGGGAAGCATTCCATGTTTGGCAGGGGCTCACGTTGAGCAAGCTTGCATATTCGTGGCGCGGACTGCAGCGTTCGTCAACCTTGCAGTCGATGATATCAATTTTTTTCAAATTTAATTGAAATATTTTTGGTTCTTCACTAAAATAAAATAAAAGTTCCAGCCATGCATCATGGCTATAAGAGCGAATTTTGAAAGAAATATTCTTGGTATTGTGGGAAAAGATGATATAGAGAGAAACCACACTACTTTTCATAAAATTATATCTTTTTTTCGTTATAATAATTTTTGACCCCTATGAAGTTTAATATTTGGCCCACTAGTTTTCGAAAAAAATGTTTTTATCCATCGTGAATCACCATTCCACACAATCATTTGTATTAATATTGATTTTATCCTTTTGATTAAAAAAGGACCCCTATTCTGTATGAAAAACAATTGTACTGGTATTTTTTCTGTCTTTGCTCACACATTCATACCACTTCCAGTGATGTTATGTCAACTGTTCGCGATTTTAGCAATTTTTACCGATTTTTGAACTCAAATTTGTCCCTCTTAAAATTTTTGAAAATTGCTCATCTTCGAACTCATCCGTTTGTTTGGCAATATGAACGTGTTGGCGCAGTATGGAATTTTTATCGTGAACCCAAGGTCAAATATCGTCTGGAGTGACACATAAATAAATAATATATATAATATATATATATATGTATGTATAAATTTTTGTTAAAATCTAGGAATGACTTCTGGATGCTCCAAAACGGATTTGCCTATCAAAAAACTGAACATTTTGGGCCCATTGCGATATATTCATTTTCTCTGAAAACTGGCTAAAAGAAACCTACTTTTTGGACAGCTCCCGTACTCAAAATGGATTTAGAAAAAAAAATCCCAATAAATCTCTCTCCACGCTCAAGTAGTTATGAAAAAAAAAAATGCCAAAAGGTACCTAGATTATTGCGCACAAAAAATCCAGTAAAAAAAATAAAAAATTGCAATGAAAAGCAAACAAAACATTTTCTAACAAGTAAGTTGATAAATATTCGTGGTTTCAGCTGAAGGAAAACCTTTTGAGGGGAAGTGTATGGTAGGGGTTATGAGCGGAGGTAGCGGAAAACTGGGAGAGAAGAGATTTAGTAAAGGGTTAGGAGAGCAGAAGCACCGTCCAAAACGGCCCATCTGTTAAACCCAATTCTGTTGTTGGAGGGACCCAAGTTATAATTGGTATTTGGGAAGTGAGGAGAAGCCATTGTAAGTTTGAGCATGTGGCCCGTGCCCAAGTCGTGGGGATTCGCTACCGTTGCTTCCTCCGCACCCTCAACCTTCAACGGCTTTTCTTCATCCTTGAGGATATTATTCTCTCCTCTCTCTCGCGCTTTAACTTTCACTTTGCTCTCCACTCCTCGGAGTTCGCTTTCTGAAACAACCCCCCTCGCCACCTCTCTCCACAACCGCACCGGCCGTCCTTCTTTCTCTTTACCACTTTTCCACAACGGGAAGAAGCCTCTTCAGTCCCCTTCAACCTTTTCCAGGAGAAGAGATTTTTTCGAAAACAACATTTTCCATTCTCCAGGGTAAAACTGCTGGGATGGGAGCAAACAGAGGGCTGAAACACACAAGTTGCCAGTTATCCTCGGAGTCTGTTTTGAGCAGCATTCAGAGCTGAATATGGAGAAAATAATGCAATTCGTTTCTCAGATATTCTGTAATAACTAAACCCTAACATTTCCAAGGTGAAGGTTCAAAGGAACTGTTAGCAGGAACGTTCTCGAACTGTCTTGCTTACCGATAGACAAGCTGAACACAGACTCTAACGCGTTATTATTAGCAAATCAAGAGCAAAAATAACTGCAGCATCAAGAATCAGCCGATTTAAGTACTTATAATCAAGGAGCCACTTGCAATCTTGCATAGCCTTTTTATCTCCACAAAAAAAAATAATAAAAAATCGCAACGTGCTTAGTGTGACGTGGTTCTAACTGATATATTTAGGTTCAACTCCTGAGAAGATGTGTCAACAACTCGGCGCTGCGCGCCTCGCCAGGGGGCAAGCCCCCTGGACCCCCGGGTGCTTACTGCTTAGAGCCTACGGCTAAAATTCAAGAAACATGGAACATGCTTTAGCCGCGTAGTTTACTACAACCAAGTGACAACCAAACAAGCGTCATTGTTTACTATCCATTTACAACATTCATTTATATAGTTATATTATGAAACTAGGATATAAATACCAAGAACAAAAATGCGAAATACATTCGTGATAAATCAAGAGCTTTCCAACGAATGGAAAACGATTTTTGTCCGATGAAAATGAAAGAAGTTTCATTTCCCTAGCAACTGCTCGGTTGTAAGTGAAAATCATTGTTAAAATTTCGTTCCACTTCCGCGTCACCCATCCCGTGTAACGTTTTTCGGCTAGTTAGTCCAAGGCTAAAGCATGTTCCATGCTAAAATCCAGTCTTGCAGCATGGCTTAAGGAGCGAATTTTCAAAGAAATAGTTTGGGAAATTGAGAATTTAAATTAATGGTCATCTGCCAGAACTCATTAAGGCCTGATTGGGCACACGTTGAGACCAGAGTGGCACGTCGCGTCGTGCAGAAAACTGTGTCAGAAAATCATTTTTGGGTGTTATGAACCAAAAAACGCTGCAAAGTCCTTGTCACATGGGTTTATTATTCTATTGGACATACCTACAGAAATGTTGGCTGTTCATTCATTGCTCATTTCATGTGAAATAATTAAAATAGCTATTTGTGATGGTTTCCACCAATTTTGGCCCCCAAAACACGAATTAGGTACGAGTTTTTTTTTCCAAATTATCTTTGATCGTTGGTAGTGCCATTTAATCGTCTTGATCCACGTGTTGACACTTTTTCTAGTGTTATCATACAAACTGATGGTGATTTCAGACGATTTCCCAGGTTTTTGACTCATAAAAAATCAATTTTGGGAGCTGAACATTTGGTAGAACCTCGATTTTCCACTTTTTGGTCAAAATTGACTTCATATTCGGTCTTCTCATCCCCAAAAACATGGAAAACGATACCTCAAAAGCTCATGTTACTAACATGTTACTAAAACACAAAAAGTACCTATTTTTGTGCACATTTTCACTCATAACACCCCTAGGTATATTCCGGTCAAGCTGAAAAGTTTCGGGACACAACTAGGGCCCAAATAGAGTATGTGTGCGAAAGAACGACTTTTTTAGACCAAAAATAAAGCCGGTACCCGTGATACGGCGGACGGCGTACGGAGGACGGACATTGCATTTTTGAAATCTACACACCTTGAAACGTAAAAAAAAAAATTTTGAGGTGGTGTTATAAAATTTTTTTGCTGAGCGAATACATAGGTGTATTATTCACAGAATAATAAACCAAAAATGGTGATTTGATCACTCGATGCGGTCTGAGCGTGGACTGAACGTGCTGAAACTACTCGAAATCGATTCAGCGACCAAAAAAAACATGGTAAACGACACCTCACATGCCTACATAAATCATATGCAATTTTTTTGGATTTCGGACTGCGGTTTTGTAAATTTGGCATGCTGGGTGCGTGTAATCGGTCTGGGACCAGTTTCAGTCGATTCAGCGCCCCAAAAAACATGATCGACAATATCCCGCACGCCTATGTTGCTAAAATCCGTTTTGTTTAATTTTTTGGGCCCCTGCGCACAGTGGATAGGGCTGGGTAACGAACTCATCATTACTCTTGCGGGGACGGATTTTTCTACGCAAGAACGATTTTTTTTTTGCGCGCACACACACACAACACGAAAAAGTGAAAATCTTATCATTTATATCTCCGATGCAGGAAACGCATTTTGAAGGGGTTTCTGGTTCACAGGGAGCATCTCTGAAATTGTGGAAAGAACCAAAAAGCTAAATTTTCTTTGCAAATTCGGTAAAAATGATAATAAGGCATATTTTTTAATGACCCCCCAACCCAAAAACATATCTACGTTAAAAATCGATTCGTAGGTAAGTGTACTCGTTGTTTTTTTTTAACAGGCCCCAGGTGTATCCCATGTCGAACTAATATCTTCACATTAGCTGATTCAGTAGGTATTGTGGGTCCATGTATCAAAGCCTGATGAAAACCTTGAAAAAGCGAGAAGTAAACACATTACGTGGAACAGTAAAGCGCGAGGAGTCCAAGTTAATTTTGTAGGATTTCCATAAGAGCACGTTCAAATCCAATAACTGCTTCTGAAAATGCACAAACGCACTCGAGATGTTTTAGAGTTCAGTCACTTCAAAGCATCCGGATCCACATAACTTGTGGTTCAACCCGCTATAAATATCCTCAAAGAGGCGATTTCTTAAAACCTGGAACGCTTCCCACTATGCTAACGAGATACGGTGAGAAGCGTTGGACGGTGGAAAAAAAGGGATTTAATAGTTGTTGGAAACCAGAAAGTTTCCGAAGGAAGTTCTTGGGTTACGGGCAACAAAACTGAGTAATGTTTTTAGTTGGAAAAGAGGGTGGGGAGGATATAGAAAGATAGAAGAGAGAGGAAGTATGGGGGATATTATCAAAATGGTAGTGGAAGGTGAACTAATGGATGCGCAGCGAGAGGTGTCATTTGTCAGGCAGTGCCGTGTCGTGTGTGTTCCGAGATGTGCACGAGGGTGTGTGGAAGCGCAACGAAACGGCGGGATACGGCTCGGAGTGGAGCATTAATAAGTGTCAAGGTTTGGAAGTAATGTAGCTGTGATGGTCGCGAGGTACTTCTGTAGGGTTTCCGAAAGGCTTAGACCAGTTTATGACCCAAACAAGACAGGAAGGAGAACCAGTGCGGTTGCGAATTAGGATTCAAACGTAAACAGTCGCTCGAATACGTTACGTGTATTGTTGTACCAGCTTCTAACATTCTTAGCCAAAGATGTTGGAGAAAGTAGATGATAGATAGCAAAGGCAGAAGCCGTTTCCAAGGAAGACACCATCACGTGCGGAATCTGACAATCTTACCGAAAACTGACAAGAAGGTTTCAAATTTGTGGAATTTGAATTTAGTCTGCCAGCTAGTCAAACAGCATATTTTGTTGGCAGACATCCAGTTTTCGATTCATTGGTTGTTGCAGAACAAGACATGGATAGTTTCAAACATCATTTGATTTTTCACCAGCATGTTCATCCAGGCACCCATCGATTATGATATTCAAACCTTTTCTACTTCTTCTTTGCCTTTTTCCTGCTGGGCTGTTTGTCAGGAGGTGGAAGTAGTGTAGCGGTGATGGTCGCGAGGTACTTCTGTAGGGTTTCTGAAAGGCTTAGACCAGTTTATTGACCCAAACAAGACAGGAAGGAGAACCAGTGCGGTTGCGAATTAGGATTCAAACGTAAACAGTCGCTCGAATACGTTCTTAATGTACCTATTGTTGTATCAGCTTCTCACATTCTTGGCCAAAGATGTTGAAGGTAGATGATAGCAAAGGCAGAAGCCGTTTCCAAGGAATAGACACAATCGCGTTCGAAAGCTGACAATCTGACCGAAAACTGACAAGAAGGTTTCAAATTTGTGGAATTTGAATTTAGTCTGCCAGCTAGTCAAACAGGATATTTCGTTGGCAGACATCCAGTTTTCGATTCATTGGTCGATGCAGAACAAGACATGGATAGTGTCAATCCTCAGTTGCAGTCATCATTTGATTTTTCACCAGATCTGCATCAAATTGGCCACCATATGTAAATACAGTTTCAATCCTCAATTTTATTCCTCAGTTTCATTCTCAATTTCATCCTCATTTTCATTTCTCAATTTCTCAATTCCTCACTTTCATCCTCAATTTCATTCCTCAGTTTCACTCCTCAATTTCATTCCTCAGTTTCACTCCTCAATTTAATTCTCAGTTCAATCCTCAATTCCAATCATCATTTGATTTGTCACCAGATCTGCACCAAATTCGCCACCATATCTGACTACGACGTAACTGTGCCGGCAGACGGGCGTTCCATGCATATTCATCCAGGCACCCATCGTTCATGATATTCAAACCTTTTCTACCTACTTGTTGTTTACCTCTTTCCTGCTGGGCTGTTTGTCAGGAGGTGAATGTAATGTAGCTGTGATGGTTGTGAGGTACTTCTGTAGGGTTTCCGAAAGGCTTAGACCAGTTTAGTGACCCAAGCAAGACGCTAAGGATACCCACTGCGGTCACTAATTAGGATTTAGACGTAAACAGTCACTCGAATACATTATCGTTATGTGTTGTATCAGCTTCTCACATTCTTGATCAATGATGCTGGATAAGGTAGATGATAGAATTGGCAGAAGCCGTTTCGAAGGAACAGATACAATCACTTGCGAAAGCTGACAATCTGACCGAAAACTGACAAGAAAGTTTCAAATTTTTGGAATTTGAATTTAGTCTGCCAGCTAGTCAAACAGCATATTTTGTTGGCAGACATCCAGTTTTCGATTCATTGGTCGATGCAGAACAAGACATGGATAGTATCAAACATCATTTGATTTTTCACCAGATCTGCACCAAATTGGCCACCATATCTAAATCCAATTTCAATCCTCATTTTCATTCCTCAGTCACGTTCCTAAGCTGACAATCTAACCGAAAACTTCGACTCCAAAAATTAATTTTCTGAAGAGCCTGCACATAATGGCCAACAGTATAATGAAACTTCGAGCTACTGAACATAACTTCCCCCTCCACCCATGGCGGGACTACTTACCGTATCACACCCCTCCGCGCCCTGATAGGGATTTCTACTTGTGTTGCCAAATCTGCATAATCGGTGCCAGAACATCGGTTTCAAAAGCGAGGTGAGCGAGGTTTTGTTCGATAGGTTTTATAACGAATATTACTGAATCAGATAGACTTACATATTTGGTGAAGTCAATAACAAACGAGCGTTCTCGATAGACGGAATCCTTGTATTTCGGAGAGAGACAAAACAGAATGGAAAACTATAGGTTTGCACTGAATATAGTATAATGCTGAAAAAGGCTGTGTAACAGAAGGCGGAGCAGAACAGAGTGAGGCGACTGCCTTTCAAGAACAAAGGAATTGGACGAAGTGCCAACTTGATCACATGCGGAACTACTTGTTTTCGAGTATTCGGAATTATACATATTACACGAAGGAGTATAATTATACTGAATAATTATATGATTATCTGATTATAATTATACATCGGATTTATTTTGATTAATATGTGTTGTTACTCTACACAGAGTCTATTTCATGGAGGATCGAACAAAGAGTCTATTTCATTGAGGAATAACACAATTAGTAGTGTGTCGGGTATGCTATAGGAGCGCTACTGTACATTGGAAGTCTTGCCGAGAAGACTACTTTTTAATACTCCCTCCTCTTCGAGGAAAGACAGTCAAGATACCAAAAATGTAAAATGTGAAACAACAATTTTTGCAACGGACAATATGACAAACATTGATTTTTATGAATTTGAACATTGATCAATGGTATACCTCAAATTTCCCAAATTGAACAGCAATTTTGACTTGAACGGTATCTGACGTATTGTATTGACATTGTTTCTTAATTGCACACAAGGAGAAACAAGGTTTAGATTACAGGTTTTAGATTCACTAGTCAAAAACTGAATTTCCAAAGCTAGCAAGTGCAAGTTGTGTAAGCATATACAGATTCATTTAAAAAATTTTGTTTTCGATCAATACGGATTATAAGTTCGAATAATGGAAATTTTGCGGATGTCGGATATTGGAGATGTCGGAGAAATCGGAAGTATCTGAGAGTTTCAGAGAAGTTGCAGGAGTCTGAGATTCACGGAGGAGTCGGAGTCATGGAGCAGTCGGAGTGGTGAGTCGATGGGGAAGTTACACCCATGGCTCCTTTGCTCCTGAAAGTGCAGAGAAAGAACAACAATTTAATTACGAAAGGTTGGTTGTTCACGGAATCTGAGAAACTTTCCCAAAGGCAGGTCCTTGGTAAAGATGTCTGCCGACTGATCCTCAGTCGGCACCCAGACAATTTATAGCTTATTCTTTTTGTAATTTCTCGTGCACGTAGTGCATGCACAGCTTCACGATGTGCTTCAGAGTTCTGGAATCGTTAGTCATTGTAACTGATACTGCTGGAGCACAATTACATTTCAGCGTCGGAGTCAAAATTGTACCTGTCAAAATTCACACAAACTTCGAATATTGGTTAGTTCTTTACGAGTATCAGACATAGCTATACATTCAACTTCACAAGTATACAGAGCAACATGAGACTGCTTTTTCCATCTCCAAGCAACTATGTCCCTAAAGCATTTTATTCCAGTTAGCCAGTGGATAAGCGACCATGGGCTTCACTGGTTCCAAGGGACGCATCAGGATATGCAGTGAGATCCTCGGAATTTCCTGAAATCAGAGTACAATAATCGGAAGTACCTTTCAGATACTCCAGAATTTTCATAACATAGATTAGCATTAAAACAGAAATTGAGCCATGATGCCACTTGAACGATCATGACTGAGACGGATAATCATCAAACCTCAGGTTAGACAAAACTTCATTAAATTTCTTATACGGATTTAGACGGATTTCTTATACGGACGGATTTAGACGGATTTCTTATACGGACGGATTTAGACGGATTTCTTATACGGATTATTTCTTATACGATTTAGACGGAGATGCCACAAAGTATCGGAGCACTATGGTGGACTGGATTCGGAATGCTCCCTAGGCTCCCTCCCAGACGAACCAGGATGCGTTTCCACATCACTCCCTCCCAGCCGAAGACCGACCCGAGAGGAAGTACAAGGCTGTCCATGGAAAGCAGCCAGGGGAGCATCAAGTTTGGGCCTTTGGCCCCAGACATACCATACAGCGGAGAATTAACTGAATCTGAATGATGGGCGATCGGAAGGTCAATCCACCAGAGCCCCTTGCGGAGATATCCCGATTTGTTGAAACAGGAAAAAAAAATAAAAAAAATTGTGGAACAATACAGAAAACAAATACATCCACCATACATGAAAGCAACTAAAGGTTAGTAAGATTTTGCATTACCTGAACTTCCGGGTTTATCACGTGGAACGTTGAGAGAGCTCGCATGTTGAGCTTCCTCAGGGCCCATGGCAACCCACACATCAGTGTCGTCTTCGGACAGAGCAAGGGAAGGCTGGACCACAGAGAAGACAGCATCGGAATGCTGGCTAAAGACCTGTTCAAGGAGCCTAGCCTGCCGAGCGGGCACTTTATACAAACGTGGACCCGGAGAGGAGTGACTAGTCCCAGCATATTTGGGACTTTGCTTTGGTTTCGGAAGGTGTGAGTACCTTTTCGGAACGGAACCAGAGGGAACGGATTTCTGACCATATTTCGGAACGGAGTCAGAGGGAACGGATTTCTGACCATATTTCGGAACGGAGTCAGAGGGAGGCTTACTTATTACGGAGGGAGGGTTCGTCAACACACTCGGATAAGGACAGTTGGATGCCCGGTGATCGGAGGACTTGCCACAGTTAAAACATAGTTTTAAAGCCCAGTAGCAAGTCGAAGTGTCATGGCCCTTCTTTTTACAGAAGGTGCACACGACCGGAGGTTTTATTTTGTGTGATAACGGAGATATTGTGTGTAGGGTCAGATCCTTCACCGGAATCCCTCTATTCGAATAGCGTGTTGAACCACCCCTATGCCCGGACTGTCCACCCCTACCCCTGGTGGAGGCTACTTTCTGACGGAAAAAGAGCGAGCTACTTTCGGATGGCGGGTCCACTTGATCCCCTCGGAGTTCTTCTCCAATTAAGAGATCCCTCAGCTCTGGGATGGAAAATCGGAACCCCTGAATCTCTGCCTTGGAATATGTCAAAGTTCCTTCGATTGCCATCTCGAATATTTGTTTGACATATTCCGGCGTGAGCAACCCCGGACTGATGGCAAAAAGTTTTCTTTGAAGGTCGTCGAAACGACCAAGAAATTCGACAGCTCTTTCTGTCGTCGGATCAAAACGGATAGAATTAAAGGCAGTCACAAGGCGCTTTAATTGGAAAGTGGATGACGGATCACACACCCTCTGAAGTTTTTCTACTATAAGTAGCGGATCGGAAAGATCTTGTACTAGATCTTGGTAATAGGTGTCTAGAGACTCTTGGATAAAGTACCTGACCTTTCTCCTAGCAGTAACCAGCTCGTCCTCGGAAAAGGTGGACGGAGCCGGTTCTTTCGGATCAAGGACAAAGATACAGTCCTGAGTCTCCAGCTGGCCTATCACACTGCGGCGCCAATATTTAAATTGGTCAGCATCTTTCAGCTTCGCCACAGGTGTAAAACGGACAGAATCTATTTTACGTATTCTATAGAGGTTTCCCTCATTTGCGGACAACTGGACATTGGAACATTGCGGATTACGGGAAGTAGATGGAACACTTCCATCAACTTCCATCGGAATATCGGAACCTGTTGGCAACGGATTGGAGGGGTTTGCCAATGTAATCACAGGGGTCAGAGTGTTCTGGACATGGCCAGCTAAAACATTAATCTTGGTGTCCAGTTCGGATAATTTTTGAGTAAACTTTCCAAAGCTTACCTCAACGGATTGTCTGAAGGTCTCAAGGTACCTTGCTAGGACCTCATCGGATGTCCTGGCAGCCTGGAGTCTCAACTCTTCCTCGGAAGGGTTGGAGGTTCGGACGGATGTGTCTGAGTTTAGAGGCGGAACAGTACTGCCAGGTTGTCCCGGAACTGCGTCTGATGTCTGATTAGCGACTATCTCGCGGGCCAGATCTTCAAGATCGTCCGCAATGGAATAATCGTCTTCCGATTTGGTACTCATGACGGAGAATCGGATATACGGACGGGAACAAGAAATCTGTAACCAGAAAGCAGTATCACATACGGGACACACACACCGCACAGACATTGTTTGGATATCAAATAAGTTTGACAAAACACTCATTGTCAACATATCAAAAACACCAGCGCTGGATTTTGTTACGGAATATGTGGACCTGAGTCACACGAATACTGAAAAACGGAATCCAAAAGGTTAGTACACAGCTCAATAACGGAACAAGGATCAAAACGGACCTCACTCACCCCTAAATGCAAATATCAGATAAGTGCACCACATTTATATTGGTAATTTGTTCGAGCATCCGATTTGCGTTTTCTTTCTTCGGTAATTTTACGGACTTGGTCCTCCAAAATGTGCCTTTACTCAGATATATGCTCCAAAAAAAAAAAAATTTATCTCGGATTTACGTATTTTATTATCACAAATCTACGGACTTTTCTTATTACGGATCTACGGACTTTTTCACAAATCTACGGACTTTTCTTATTACGGATCTACCGATTTTTTCACAAATCTACGGACTTTTCTTATTACGAATCTACGGACTTTTTCACAAATCTACGGACTTTTCTTATTACGAATCTACGGACTTTTTCACAAATCTACGGACTTTTCTTATTACGAATCTACGGACTTTTTCACAAATCTACGGACTTTTCTTATCACAAAATTTACGGATTTTAGATTGCAGATCGTCAGTTCAACACAAAGTTAGGGATGTGGTAATTCAAAGAAATTACTCATTTCGAAAGGAGCTATTATGTACCCCTCATGGTGCATACAGACACCGAAAATTTTAAAGCAGAGGAACTGACAGCGGAGAGGCACATTTCGGGCCCTTGCAGATATTTTGAGTTAACAATGATAAGGCTTTTTCGGATCGGAAAAACTCTCCCTGGTGACTGACGGAATACGTGCGGCCTTTCTGCGACGGTTACATAAATATCAACGGACCGTTCTTTACCTCCAGGAAGTTCAAACTGCCCAACGGATCTTCCCATTGAGTCGCGGCCCTTGGGGGCCTATTGATTTTATAGGCCCCGCTTTTGGATACGTGCTTTATGATTATTCCCGGGCCCGAACATTTAACAACGTTCCACCATTGGGAGCTACGTACCGGGTACCCTAGTCAGATATGACTTTGACGCCAGGAGTAACAAAAATATCGGACGGAACGGAGGTGCACCGGAATCGACCACTCACGAAGTATCCATGTACCACAAAGAATGCATTCTCTTATCGTGATTCATTAATCGTTAGGCGGAACAGAACCGGAAGCCTGTGCACTAAAAGGCCGTGGTCGATCTTTCCTGACTCGGGCTAGTGGCATCACCACTATCGCGCGAACTCGTGCGCACACCCACCTTCAGGGCCAAGGATGGTGTACGACTTCGCCCGGATGCGGATGGCGCTAGGAGACAGAAAGCATAAATTTCATCCGAAGGAATTTAGGTACCATATTCCAATCGGATATCGGACGGAACATAAATAAAAACGCACGGTTTACGCTCTCGATTATGAAATCGATCGGAATTTGTTCACAGGAGAGCTCTACCGGACATTACCGGAACCTGTGAACAGAGCGTTTCAGTCACCCCCTAATCAACACCTTGGTGATGAAACCAGAAAATCCCTCTGAACCTTTATTTGCCATAAAAACCAGTCGGAAACGTTCGAGTAAGTACGTAGTCAGTATTTTGTGAGCAAAACAGTCAGTTTTCGGAGCGGCACCTAGCACAGGGGGAAATATAAAAAAAAAATTCAATCCAAAATCGGACCGAAAAATGAACACAGCGAAGGTCCGCCATTTTTCGCGGAGCGTCGATTGCAACCACGATGGCGTTCTCGACAAGGACCAATCTCAAGAAGGAGCCTAGACAATACTCCGGGAGAGAAACCAAATCATTGTTAACATATTTATCACTGCGACCAAGAATTACTTTTGGGCGCTTATACGCATCTCGATCATTAATTTGCTATAGAAACTTAGTTCAGATGACGTCTAACGATATCGTGCCAGAACATCGGTTTCAAAAGCGAGGTGAGCGAGGTTTTGTTCGATAGGTTTTATAACGAATATTACTGAATCAGATAGACTTACATATTTGGTGAAGTCAATAACAAACGAGCGTTCTCGATAGACGGAATCCTTGTATTTCGGAGAGAGACAAAACAGAATGGAAAACTATAGGTTTGCACTGAATATAGTATAATGCTGAAAAAGGCTGTGTAACAGAAGGCGGAGCAGAACAGAGTGAGGCGACTGCCTTTCAAGAACAAAGGAATTGGACGAAGTGCCAACTTGATCACATGCGGAACTACTTGTTTTCGAGTATTCGGAATTATACATATTACACGAAGGAGTATAATTATACTGAATAATTATATGATTATCTGATTATAATTATACATCGGATTTATTTTGATTAATATGTGTTGTTACTCTACACAGAGTCTATTTCATGGAGGATCGAACAAAGAGTCTATTTCATTGAGGAATAACACAATTAGTAGTGTGTCGGGTATGCTATAGGAGCGCTACTGTACATTGGAAGTCTTGCCGAGAAGACTACTTTTTAATAATCGGGTATGCGCATGAGTGACAAAAACTGTTTATATTATTTTTAAATGAAAATAGGTTCCATTGTAAGAATTTTGAGACCAACTGTACTCTCCTACGGTGAATAGTTCTTTTTCTATGATTTTTCAAAGATTCCAGCACTTCCTACGTCATTGCACTCCTCTCGCCTGGGCGGGAGAAAAAATATTCGTAGGAGGGTGCGGTTGGTCTCAAAATTCTTAGAAATAAGTAAATAAATACAGAAGCATAGCCCGTTTACAGTATAACCTACTATATTTTCGTTCAAAATACTACTTAACATATACCTATGTACTATATAAACAAAATAATAGTATTCTAGAATACTATAATTTTTTAAGAGGAACTTTGATTCATCACACTCAGTTTATTATTTCGAAAATTCACTGGTGACAATCATGGGAGATTGATGTGTAAATAAGAACTATTGACCGTAAAACGGGTATTTTAGGGTGGCTCGTAAGAACCTATCACATGTAGAACTTCTGCCTATAGATACTAGAAGTTGGGTAGTTGCTGTGCGCTGTGTCTTGCTTAATAGAAGTGCAGACAAAAATGTGACTCCCTTTTCAAGTTTCTTGATACACGTGACGTCGTTTCGTTATTGAGGCTGTGATTTCTATTACTACGTTTTCTCTTTTCATTAAGAGTTAAAAGTGTTAAAAATGTGCGTCTTTGAACATTTACGCTGCATGTGTATTGTCTTTGGAAATAAAACTTGTTAAATTAATTATTATTATTATTTTGCTGTTTCAATCAACTCTTAAATTCTAAAAACGTTGGCGTTGAAGGAGGATGACTTGAAGTTACGAATATTCATAATTGGTGTACCTATATACTATAATTTTAATGGGATTACTATATATTTTCTCGGTTTCTGCCTGAACTTACTATGTAATATAAGTACCGAGAGAATCTGGAAATCCTTCTTCCCTCAAGTTTGTCCCACAGCTCGACAGGCACTGCCTTCTCTATCTTTCCTGGCCTCTTTGGCCTTGATACTGAGGACATACGGTTTTACAAAGGAGTATCTTTAAAAGTTTCACCATTAAAGTTTCCAGTAGTTACATGTATCACATCATTGTGTACTGCTAACACATCCAAGTTAGCCAGTTGTAGAACTTCTTTAAAGTCAAAATTTTCCTCCCCTCGTTTCTGGACAGATTTTTATAAGCGGCACGCTGACAGTGGTGTTTTACGCCTTCTCTGTAAATATTGAAATTATACTGTCTGCTGTCCGCAAAATTTATTGTTTTGAAAATAATATAAGTAAATGAAATTTTACCATTTTATAAGGTTCATGTCGCGTTAATCTCGCCTCATAATTCGTTGTGGTGTTTTTCAACTTGAGCCATGACGGGCAAACAAACGTATTAGTATGCTTACCGACTCCTAACAAATCAGTCGCCTTCTTAATTGCTCATTGTTTATTGCCAATTATCGATTATCTTGTCTTTTGATTGTCTTCGGCATGCCACTTTGATCGCATCAAGTTCACGATTCGAAACCAAGTTTGAAGGTTGGGCCTGGAGACTGATCGATCCCCTTTGTTGATATTGCCGGCCTGTTACTATTTATTTGCTTTCCCCGTCCTATGTCGGAGGAGAATCATCGATTTTTCATCACTGGCACCAGGTGCAGTGACCTTTACATCGAGACAATCGGCTCCCCCAAACCCTCGTCGTATACCTGAAATCCGCAGGATATTAGAACCTCCCAAACAAAACCGTGGAATTAGGCAGTAGCTACTTCCAAAATCAATTTATAGACGGTCTAATTTATTGTAAGATATCCACTGGACGCAACATAGTAGAATAACACTAAAATTAGGGTACGTAGACCTAATTTTTTTTAAACTACTTACTGTTCCGGAAAACCGATGACTGTGGTTGTACTTAATATAATTATTCATAGGAATCTATTACGCATAGTTTCAAAATGCAACAATGAGAATTTGAGGGTTCTGAAATGAATCACAGCTATGAATGGCTCATTTGCTGCTGCACGGTAAGAGTCGATTCTTCATTGAACTAGGAATTTTGAGTGAAAATCGAGTTTCATCTAGAGATAAGTAGGTAAACATAATCCTTATGCCATGTTACTAGTAAAAAAATAATCTCTGCAAATCCCATATTCTTCTACGCTTTTTTCAGTTATTTACTTTTCATCAAGTGACGTCGTTTTTCAATGCCCTTCGATCCATTTTCACATGCCCACACACCCTCGTTTCAGCAGTGGGTCTGAAATGTTCAGTAGAAATATGAATTTTGGAATTTATTCCATACAAATCCGTTTAGGAACACTCTGAATCCCACTGTAAAGTTGACCATTTGATTTGATTTAAATGCAAATATTATGTAACTCGACGTTGGAAACTAGTTGAAAATCTCCTGAAATTATACAATACTACAACTTCATCATAATTGTTGCAGGATGGTAACTCAACAGTTTCAACAGTCAAATATTCTTTTCCATCACTGAAACTCTTAAAACAGCTAAAATCATTAGAAACTACTTACTTGTAATATTTGTTAATCTAAAATGGTGAAAAAGTGACCCGTGACGGATTTAGCCTATTTCATTGGCTCAGACGCAATTTCTCTGGAAGTCAAATACCAACAAAATCCAATAGTCCATCACTTATCAAATGAAATAATATCGCACAACAGCCAACTCGACTTCATACAGCCATCCTTGATTATAATCAGGTGCTCCCTAGTGATGAAATCCGGGCCGGATTTATACCGTTTGATTCACGATCGTGTTGAGAAGCTTTTTGGTGCACAGGAACGGCTGGACGTACAGTGCTCCGGGTGGTATAAAAAAATTGTTTAGCTCAAGACAAATTTAATAACGTTAAAAAAAACCATACCCTTCCATCGAAAGTTTTCGAGCTACGTCGTTCTGCAAATTTCAACCCCTATTTTGAACCCCTTAGAGATGACTGACAGTAACGCCGAGGTTCGAGGACCAACTAGACCCCCAACGGAACCTATAACCGGAATTTCATCAATTTTTATTCATGGTAACTAAGAAAAGTGGCCCGTACGGCGGGCAGACAGAAATATTTTTAAAGCATTTTCGGATTCTACGTTCCTTGAAACGTGAACCATCAAATTTTGTGGGGGGGGGGGGGGGGGGGTAAGAATTTTTTTTTCATGCTCGATTCCAATGGTTCATTATTGAAAATAATAAACCAAAATTAGTTTTTCAACCATGAAATTTGCCGAAAATTTGAATTAGTTCAGTGAAGTTAACGAAAATAGGGGCAAGTGTTCATTTTACCGAAGTAACTAGGTATTTTGAGCGCTTGGAGCAGAAGAGTGATTTTGTGGCGCTATGGTCATGCTGCATGGAACTTTGTGCCCACTGTTCCAACTCATGGAAGTCAGGTGTAGGACCTATTTGACCGTAGCTGTGTGACATTTGAAGGACTGCGCAGCATGGCAACACGCAGGAGGTAAGCTGGTCTGCGAAATGTTGTGTAATCACTGGAGATCTCCGTGTTGTCGTCGAGATGGTTGTTTCCAGAACGAATGAGTGGAATGTAAGGTCGGAATCCCTCGTATGGAACTCCCGAGAAACTCTCGGTAGTGTGTGTAAACGTCGTTAGCGTACGAGGGGCGCGAAGAGCAGTTGAATGGCTCTGCGATGCTATCGAACTCTCCGCCAACACACGTCTGTCTGTGTGTTTGTGTGTGTACACGTCACACGCGAACAAAGCTCGGACGCACGCACCGCACGCCGTCCACCACCTCAACAGCGTCCTGTAGCAGTACTACAGCATTTCTTCCTTCACAAGCGGCCTTGGTCACCCAGGCAGAGATGCCAGATCTTCCTATTTTTCGTGAAATCTACCCGGTTTTCGGCCCGCCTGGGGGTAATCAGTGTATTTTTATCTATTCAAAATTTTCTACCCTTTTTTTTGAAAAATCCCATCAGATTTTTAGCGTTTCGTACCGATCTTTTTTTCTTTTTTCGGATGTTATACCAACGTTTTATGGTGTGCACGAGAGAAAAGGTGAAGAAGTTGTGAAGGACGTTCGAAAGACGAAGGAAGTTGTTCACATTGACAGCCAATGTCTGCCAGGCCGAGACAAAAAGTTTAAAACAAACGGCAACTAGTTAAGAGAGATGTAAGAAGAAGAAGAAGAAGTCACATAAGATCGATTCTCGTTCATGCGGGTTGCACTGGCGATTCCGCTTGTGGGGGTTTGCTGAAACATTTTTCTTCGAACGGTTTTTTTTCTCTCCAGATTTTCTACAGATTTTTGATGTTGAATCTACTGTTTTCTACAGATTTTAGTGGTGTGCTGAATCTATCTATTTCTACCGGATTCTATTTTCCTATCTACCGATATTTGCTTACTCGGACCTGGCAACCTGCACCCAAAGGGTTCCTTTCTGGGAGCTTCACATTACGAAATTTACGTTCTTTCTCACTACAAAGCGGACTGGCACAGCCAAATTTCGCTCGTCCGGCATGCAGCTGAGACTCCTATGCGCTATACCCGCGCACCTTGAAGAGTTTTAGTCTCTTATTTCTTTGCGCAAAATATCAAAAATTTCACGAAACTTGCTGAGTACTTTAAATTTATCCCGTACCTACCAATCTCAAGACGGTATTTCTTGTATAGGGTTTCGTGCCAGTTCAAAATGCTTTCCACTACTTGCCCTTGTTCTAAGAGTTCTAACGTTACTGCCTGTGTTCTGCTTGTGCTAATTACCTTTACCTTCCCCGATAAATGAAATAGATGCCCTGAAGATAAACAAATAAACTACCTAGTAACCACTTGTATGGTGTATGCCCCTAATAAGTCGAAGGTCTCCGCTACCAGGGAGGTTTTTGATGGAAAAACTTGCTTCAAACCTTTAATCCTCTTAGATGTACTGTAATGTGTGGAGATAATTAAAATAAATATAAAGAACCAAAATAAATTCCAAAACTTTTCCAAAAAAAATTTCTAATAGCCTAGCGTCTTAATTCCTATTTGACATATAAATACAACAAGTTTGAGCATTTCTGTCTCAGATTCAAGGGAAACACAAAAGAATATGGCCTACTAAAAATAGGTTCGTTGACTTGACTATTTCTGTAACTCATTATTTCTGAATCGACTATTTCGGTAACTAAATCCTACATCCTATAGTTAATTATTATAATATTAAATTTATTTAGCTGTTGCTGTGGGTGAAGGCTGGCTATGGCAAATTGGAATTGACTAGGAAGACTGATTAGGGGAAAGAGGAACGTGGAATAGAATTAGGTGGGAATTATCTAAAACTGTATCTTGTTGGATGAAATGAATGGGTAATTGTTTCAGAAGGCTACGATCTATTTGGTTTAAACCTTTCACGTCCTGTTTATAATTAATAATTCTAATAATAATACTAATTCTAAATTAAATACTAATAACCATTCCCAACTAATTCTATTCCACGTTCCTCTTTCCCCTAATCACTCTTTCTAGTCACTTCCAATTTTCCATAGCCGTCACCATGTTACCTTTCTTCGCACAGCCAACTCCAGTTCTTTCATAATATTCATCACCTATAACTATAAATATAGGTGTGTGTAATTATAGGCATGATTAGGATCCCACCACTTGGGGATCGAAACGTCGCCAATCGATAATAATCACTAGCTGATTACAAGGTGGTTTTCTTTAATATGATGATTATAATAATGAATCTGCTTAGTGCTGCACAGTCATTTGGTTCCATCATGAAAAAAAAAATCAATACTGAGCCTTCTCAATGAAGAAGTTCACTTTTTACTGGAAAGCTGCATAAATGTACTCGTAACTACAGGAACGAGATACTTTCGAAATACTTAATAACTTGAACTCATAATTGTTTCGTAGCGTACTCATTGTTGGATTCACATTCAGCAACGCTGTAATTAATTTCAGAACGCGAAGAAAAATAAGGTACTGGAAAATAATATGTTGAACATGCTGGGTCTTTTCGAATTTTACCTCTCGTCATTGTTGTGGGTTGACTCGGTAGTGCGGGGGTTGTATTTAATATTTTTTCCTTCGTCTTCCCACAGGCCGTACTCGAGAACCAGCCTTTTCACTGATTTTCTCCGTAAGACAAAAGTAATAACCCCCTCTTCTTATCCATCCTCTACCTCCCCTCCTCTCGTCCGTCCTTCCCCTCTTCACATCCATCCTCCCCACCCTCTCACCATTCCTTCCCCTCTTCTCAACCATCCTCCCCTCCCCTCTTCTATTCTACTCTCCCCTCCCTCCGTTCACCATACCTAGACTTTTCCTCGGCCTTAGGAAGCAGAGTTCAATCAAATCGCTATCGTCTTGGGAGCAACCGATCCCCCCCCCCCCCCCTCTTCACCACCACCACTTTGACGTCACACTAAAACAAAAAAACTCCATCAATTTTTTTTTCTCCTTCCCGGATTGAAATTCTTGTCAAGGCCCTTCCCCCAGGGGAAGAGAATTTCTTGTCCGTCTTTTCTTATCCTGCAGCCCCCTTGCTCGGGTATCGTGGCCGATTCGCTCTCCAATTCATTATTCCTCTCCAGACGATATTATACTCGTATTTCCGAGTCTCGTTAGCCTTGGGGATGAAAGACTACCCTTCTGTTCTGCGGAATTGCTTTCCATACAACCTAAACCAGTCAGTGGTGGAATATGTCAGTGATCAACAACACGATGCGTGGAAGGGGAGGGGGGTGCTGTACATTGCTTCCGGAGGGACAAAACTAAGTATCGCTCCATGCTCATACGAAATCGCGCTTATTCTGAAATCTGAATACACGGCAATTCCTAATAGTCTTGTAGCTAAGAGCTGGGATAAGCGGCGATACCAGACGGCATGAGAGCAGCGTGTTTTGCTCCCATCGCAGATCCTAACACAACTTAGAAGCTTCATTTTCGCATGAAATATCCAAAATTAATTTTCGTTTAAAAATGAAAAAAATATTTTTGACGACTATCAAATTCGGCGTCAAATCGGACTAACTCGAGCTTTCTAGCTCTTCATATTTATGGCGATTTTTCAAGGTACAACAGAACAGGAGTCAAAAACAAACGAAATATCGTCAAAAATGATGGTTAAGTAGGTTGAGAGCTCAAGTTGGTCCCGTTTGATGGACATTTTGATACTCAGCATTTTTTATTTTACACCTAAATCATTTTGGCTGGTACACGTGGGCCGAACTGTGTTTTGCAATTTTGGTTTGTTATTTTCAATAATGATCGAGACTGAACAAATTTTTTTAACCCACCTCAAAACTTGATGGGTTCCGTTTAAAGTTATGCAGAAGCCGAAAATGGAATTTAAAAAATTTCTGTCCGTGCGCTGTAGTTCGCCTTTCTTAGTTAATAGTTACCGTGAACCAAAATTAATGAAATTTGGTGTCTAGTTGGTCCCATTTGGGGTCTAGTTGGTCCCATTTGGGGTCTAGTTGGTCTCATTTGGTGTCTAGTTGGTCCCATTTGGGGGTCTAGTTGGTCCGTGAAGTTCGGGGTTACTGTCACTCATCTCTAAGGGTTGAAAAATAGGGGTTGAAAATTTCAGAAAGCCGTAGCTTGAAAACTTTCAATAGAAGGTTATGATTTTTCTTACGTTTTTAAATTGATCTTGAACTAAAGCATTTTTTGAGACCACCCGGAGCATTGCACGACCAGCCGTTCGTTTGCATCGAAAAGCTTCGTCAACATGATCGTTGATAAAACGGTATAAATCCGCCCCGGATATCGTTGCAAGGGAGCACCTGATTATAATGACGGATGGCTCTATGTAGTCGAGTTGGTTGTTCTGTGGTATTATTTCATTAGAAGAACGATGGCTGACCTGGATTTTGTTGATAGGTACTTTTGCAACTTGAACAAACGTTATGCTTCATGTGCAATAACAGATAATTAATGATTGGATTATTGAATCCCACGCATTTTCATGAAACTGTAATTCTTGGATTGGCTCCAGGAGCCAATTCTTGGATTCTTGGTGGAGCACGAGGGTACGTATTGACCACAGGAAACAGCGATCTACGCAGAAGGGGTGGGGGCGATGGGGGGGGGGGGGGGGTGGATACAGGTAAGTAATAAACCGTTGTGTAATAATTTGCAGCGTTTTTGATCAAAATTGCAGCTAATAAGCGTGTAGCGGCCTAACCAATTCGACTTGATCCAAATGTGAGTTGAAAATTAATTTTGCCAAACGCTTCCCCCGTCCCTGCTTACTTCCCTCTTATTTCCGTCGCCTCTCTCCCGGGTTTAATTGATTGTGACAACCGATTTAAGTCCTCCTGCCTCGAAACTGCACCTCTGAACAGCTGAAATCCTCTCGCCTCGCCGAAAAGGCCGTAAATTCAGCTTTCCCAGCCCCTCGCTCGCCACGTGATTACCCTCTGCAACTCCCATTTCAAGTAATCGTCCGCCGTTAAAGTCGACAAATACGGCGGCCCGTGTCCATTTCGGACCGCAGATTGGTTTATATTACGTCGATGATAACAGGTCGTTCAGATACGTGTAAGTACCCAATTATTTTATGAAAATAATTTTCTTTTTAACGGCTGATATTAATTATGAACATTTGTGAACACAAGTGTCCTTAATTAACAGTCACCTAAAACAGGACTTCACGTTAGTGCCCGCAAGCGGTAAATCGCCCAAGTTTTATTTTTCCGTCGCTTTATGATTATTTTGTGGTAATTTGATTCGTATAAATCAAAAACGTGAACTGCTAGAGGAAATGACAAACAGTAGATGAAGGTTCTTTAGAATCTGGTAGATGAAGTAGGAGTGGAATGAGCTGTATTCAGAAAGTAAGTACATATAAGTAAATAATTCCTTAAATATAAATATTAATAAGAAAATATTGGTCAGAGGGTGGTCAGTACAACGTTAGGCTGACGTTTCGGAAAATTAATTTTCCATCTTCAGGGCTGTTCATCGAAAACATACACAATTTTAGGTGGGATTGTAGTAGTTACAAGCCAGAAAAATGATTAGGTTAAGGAGAGCTAGTTCCAGTATAGGTATAGCTCTGTTATCCATTATGATGAGGTTCTTGACCGCTGGGGTAAATACAGTTTGGAGGTTCGTGAGGTTCGGTCAGTGAAAAACGATTTTCTTTATGGCAACGTTTCGTTGAATTTATTCAACATCTTCAGGGCTAATGACAAACAACATGAGACAAAGTGAGTAAATGATAGATAATAACCAGGGTAAGAATAAAATGAGTATGAATGAAAGGACAATGTGGTAGGGTTACAATACAGAAGAATGTAGACAATACAGAAACGTACCTTAGAGATTGTGATGATGATGAACCGATGATGATTATGATTATGATGAACAGAAATTGATGGTCATGCGAAATTGAAGCAATTTGCTGACAGTAATATTATGTAATATTATTTCTTTTGTTTTCCTTTTTGAAAAATTATTTTCCGAGTCAAGGATAGATACATGACTCAGAAAATAGTTTTTCAAAATGGAAAATAAAATAAATGATTTATATAGCCGGAGATCCTAGTAGGTGTAATACAAATAACCAAATAAATAAATTCAACGAAACGATGGCGTAAAGGAAATCGTTTTTCACTGTCCGAACCTCAAGAACCTCCAAACTGTATCTATTATCCGTAATATAGGTAGTTGAATGTTCTGTAGGAAATCAGCAAGGTATAATCTATCTATTGAGATAATAAATAACTTTTGGAAATTATTCACAGGTATATAATGTATATTAATAGTGAACCAAATCATTTTTTCCCCCAGCCATATGAAATTTATCTATGTATCAGTCCAGACGATATTATGGTTTTGGCTACGAGATATGAAGTTCAAAATTTCGCCAAAAATAAATGTTCGTAATGACTAACGAAAACCGTGAGTTCGATGGATGAGCAATTTTCGGAAACGAAATATGGATTAAATTTGAGTTCTTGTGGGTCAAAAATCGCGTAAAATTGATTTTAAAAAATACTAGAATTTCATCGGAATTATTATATATTATAGAATGGTGACTCAAGACAGAAAAATTCCATTTCAGTCATCAAAAATATTTTTATCTCGAAGAAGAGGTCAAATTTGAGATGTTGGTGGTCAAAAATAGGTATAAATCGTTGTAGTAGGTAAGTCTTCAGTCAGAAACACTAGATAATTTCAGATAAATTAATTAATTTACTACACAAATTAGACAGCTTGCTTAGTACCTACGTCATAACCATAACCGCATACAACAAATGAGACTTCTCGGGTGCCGTTTCCCTACTGCTACCGCTCCATATAGCACGCAGGCGTACCACAATTGAAAACGTGGCTAAAATCACCAAAAATGGTTATAAAATCACGCAGTGGTAGATTGGTTGGTTGACTTTTTAAAATTTGGCAAATTTCAAATTTTGTGACCTCAGAAACGCTGAAAAACTTGAAAAGTAGTTTTGTCGCTAAAAACACGTGAAATGCACCGAAAATTGTACATAAATATAGAATGGTGACTCAAAACAGAAACAGACTAGTGTTTTGCCATAAATGTTTCCCCTCCAAAGAGGTCAGCATGGTTAAAAATGGCGCAAAATTGGATCAAATTCAGTAACATCAGCAAAAATTGGGTGGTAACTCGTCGCAGTATAACTTGAATCACTTGCGGCGGATTAGTTGAAATCCATAGCAAAAAACTACAGGATAAAAATAAAAATAGTCTATTTCCACGTAAACTAGCAAACTGTAGACCGGTTTCGGTTGTTACACCATCGTCAGTACACGGTTGTGTAGACCGGTAAACTAGCAAACCGGTCTACAGTTTGCTAGTTTACGTGGAAATAAACTATTTTAATTTTTATCCTGTAGTTTTTTTGTTTTTTTCGTTTTTTTTCGTCTCAGTAAATAAGTTCCGTTTATGCAGAACGTTTGGGGGCAAAATGTTGTTGAAACTAGTGGAGAAGGCCATGGAAAATTTTGTTAGTTTAAGTAATTGCCTACGGTGCTTCAAAATGCCCGCATATGGTCATGCTGCATAGCGGGTTTCTCATTGAGCCTGTGTTGAGGGGGGAAATTGAGCCGTTGGAATATTGAGGCGACGCATTCAGACAATTATCGAAGAAATGGAGGAGAAGGTGGCGGATGAGGGGCTTGCGGGATGTGAAGAGAGCGCGATAAGAGCAATCGCGATCCGTCGTGCGTGGACGGTGTTTGAGCGGTGGTGTTATGTTGTTGGGGGGGGTTCTCGCAAGGCGCTTATGTGCTCCGGGAGGGAAACTCTTCCCGCAAAGCGCTTATGTGCTCTCGGGGGCAAACGTGCTCCTTCGAGTGGACCTGTAAATTTAAAGGGGGGAAGGAAAAGAGCCTGAAAGCTCGCTATCGCGTCGGAGGGGGGTCACGGTCTGCGTGCTCTATCTCTCCCGAGCCCTTTACCGTTCTTCGCCCCCCTGCGGATGCCGTGTGCGGGGGGCAGCGAGCGAGGGAGACGGTATTCACTTTATCAGCGCCGACGAACAGAAGAAAACGACGATTCCGTTTCGGGGGATGCAAGTCGGCCGGGATGAGTTTTCTCGTGGGATCGGGCGAGAGGAATTTTTTTTTTCTCTCTTTTCTCCCACTTCCCTTCTGTTTGCGCCTTCGACCCGAACATATCTGTCGTTATCGTAGGCCCGGGCCAAAGATATCCGTTCCACAACCGATAAACTCTGTTTTTTGGTGTTACGCAGCCGCCTCCTCCGCTGAGCCTCCTGAAAAACATCGGAAGCAGGCGACCGTTGTTACCTGTCAGACGTAGGCATCGAGATAAGAGTAGGCGTCTGCTCTTATCTCGATGTACGTAAAGGCGGGTTCACGTTGACGCGTAATCGACGAAACGCGTAAAGCGCAAAGGCCGTCAAGGATCGCGTAATGCGCGTAAAGCACGTCAACCGTTCTAATGGAAAACGCTAGTTACGGACGTAAACCGCGTAATCGTCGAAATACCAGTTCCAGTCACGCAGCATGGTTTTAAGAGCGAATTTTCAATGAAATATTCGTAGTATTTTGTAAAAAGATGATATAGCGAGAAATCACACAACTTTTCTTGAAATTATGTCATTTTTTTCCCAGTCATTTTAGCAGTTTTTACCGATTTTTGGCCCCCGTAATGTCTAATTTGACTAAAAAGTTTTTACCATCGAAAAAGTACCTCCTTCGTGAATAGCCACTCCACACAAGCAGGTGGATTAACATTGATTTTAGCCCTTGATACCGTTGTTACCATTTCAGACGTAAGCATCGAGATAAGAGTAAGCTTCTGCTCTTATCTCGATGTATGTAAAGGCGGGTACACATTTTGCTTCCGAGTCTGCGAAGCAGCGGAAGCCTTGTGTTCACTTTCGTGAGCCAAAAAATGTTTGTCTTCAGAAATCGAAATTCCCACTTGCATTTTGCGTTTCAAAGCCTACTGAACAAATTTGGTTCCGTGTCTCTCGGTCTGTGGGTCTGTGAGTCTGTGAGTCTGTCTGTCCGCATTTCCTTGTTACAGCCATAACTTCCACGATTTTGAATTGATTCAGCTCAAATTTTGAGGGATGGTGCGGATAAGGCCCCTTGAGGTACCATAGAAATTTCAACATGATTGATCCAGCGGTACGCCCTGCGCATGCGCTAACGTTAAATTCAACAAACACGCATAACATTCACAATTTTGATTCAATATCACTCAAATTTTCAAGGGTTGTTTGGACAAGGCCTAGTGAGTTCCAGTATGAATTTCAGCATGATCGGACCCTCGGTGCGCTCTGCGCATGCGCTGGCGTGAAATAGATTCAATTTCCTTGTTACTGCCGTAGTAACCAAAGATTTCACCCAATTTCAATGTAATTCTCAGGGATTAAGCGGGTAGGGCCCATTGAGGTCCCATATAAATTTCAACATGATAGAGCCAGCGGCTCGCCCTGCGCATGCGCTAACGTGAAATTCTTCAAACACGCATAACTTTCGCAATTATGTATAATGGACGTAATGTATTATGGACGTCATGTTATGTAATATGTATATTTCATGTAATTTTATGTAATGTTATGTTATGTAATGTAATGTAATGTGTATATTTCACGTTATGTAATGTAATGTAATGTAATGTTATGTAATGTAATGTAATGTTATGTTATTTTGCTTCCGAGTCTGTTCTATTTTATAATGGGTCACTCTGATTGTGACGAGGAAGCTCCTGTGCCTTCACCTTGGCAGTGTATTTTTTTATTTGGTAAAGCACGGGCGAGCCCAATTACAAGCAAAAATTGTTTATATAATAGAGCAAGTCATGGTATAATACTAATACTAATGAATGATAAAGAGTAGGACAAGTAGTAAACACTTAACTGAATGAGACGGGAGATGAGTTGATTAAAGATTTTGGTAAAAACAAAGAATGGGAGAAAAAAATCATAGTTGGGGTGTGTAAAAAGAAGGCACATTGACGCGTAATCGACGTAAAACGCGTAAAGCGCAAAAGACATCAAAGATCGCGTAATGCGCGTAAAACACGTCAACCGTTCTAATGGAAAACGCTAGTTACGGACGTAAACCCCGTAATCGTCAAAATACTAAATGGGGGGAAAAAAAAGTTCCAGTCACGCAGCATGGCTTCAAGAGCGAATTTTCAATGATATATTCGTAGTATTGTATAAAAAAATGATATAGCGAGAAACCTCACTACTTTTCGTGAAATTATGTCATTTTTTTCCCAGTGATTTCAGCAGTTTTTACAGATTTTTGGCCCCGGTAATGTCTAATTTGATCCACTAGTTTTTGAGAAAAATGTTTTTACTATCGAAAAAGTACCTCCTTCGTGAATCACCATTCCACACAATCAGGTGGATTAATATTGATTTTAGCCCTTAATACCGTTGTTACCTGACAGACGTAGGCATCGAGATAAGAGTAGGCGTCTGCTCTAAATCTCGATGTACGTAGAGGTGGGTTCACGTTGACGCGTAATCGACGTAAAACGCTTAAAGCGCGAAAGGACGTCAAGGTTCGCGTAATGCGCGTAAAACACGTCAACCGTTCTAATGGAAAACGCTAGTTACGGACGTAAACCGTGTAATCGTCGAAATACTAAATGGGGGAAAAAAAAGTTCCAGTCACGCAGCATGGCTATAAGAGCGAATTTTCAATGACATTCGTAGTATTGTGTAAAAAGAAGATATAGCGAGAAACCACACCACTTTTCTTGAAATTATGTCATTTTTTCCCGTGATTTTAGCAGTTTTTACCGATTTGTGACCCCTGTAATGTATAATTTGACTAACTATTTTTGAGAAAAATGTTTTACCATCGAAACAGTCCCTCCTTTGTGAATCACCATTCCACACAATCAGCTGAATTAATATTGATTTTTAGCCCTTAACACCAATTTTTTATCCCAAAAAAATCCAAATTTGACTCCTATTCTGCATGAAAAACAACTGAAAATACACACTAAACAAGGTTTTTTTCCGCTCATTCCTTCGGAGATTTAGAAATGTGATTTGTGACAGCACTGGTTGAAATGGGTTATTATGTACATTCTGTCGGACTAGGTATCTATTTACAGAAAATAGGTACGTAGACCCACAGAATGTACATACGTACGTAACTTTCAGTCCTGCCATCCTCTCGTCATCAAACCTAACATAATATTATACGAGTACGTTTTCATGGTAACAATAATATTATAATAACCAATAATATTCGCACCTAAGCAGAGGGAACACCACCAACATGCTGTTGTAGACTATTGGTTTACTCGAAAATCAATAGTCGGCGCAACTTCATTTTCTTTTTCAGTTGAATAGATAATGAAATACAATAGGAAAAATTTCTAATGAAAGACAATAGGAAAAAATGTATGCCAAGTTGGGTGGGCAGTATAGCTTCCTCACTTATTGTAACATGGACGTGTAGAATCAGTTGGTAAAAAAAAAAATGGTGCGTCAAAATGATTGAATAGCAATAAATTACCTAACATGCGTAATAATATCAAACATTTCATGTTCGCGCATGCGCAGACGAAAGTTACGCTACGATTTCAGTGATTTTGATAAGGGACTATCTGCGAACCAACCCGCGTATACCCTCTTTCAGCTCTTTACGACTCTTTTTTCGCGTAGTTAACAGCGTTACAAGGATAACAGTCATCATTTCATGTTTGCGCATGCGCAGACGAAAGTTACAGTACGATTCCAATGAAATTCATGTGGAACTGTCAAAGTATTATTCCTGACTGACCCTCTAAGTTTGAACTCATTTAAGCGATATTTAAGGTAGTTGTGGGCGTTTCAAGTATTTCAAGTTTGCGCATGCGCAGACGAAATTTACAGTACTTTTGTAATGATTTTTGGTGCGGGACCATCCATGACCCAACTCCCACCTACATTCCACATTTCAGCCCATTTCGACCATTATTTTTTCGAGTAGTTATGGGCGTTACAAGAAATTCACCACAGACACACAGCCAGACAGACAGACACGGAACCAAAAATGTCCCTTGATGTCTGAAACGCAAAATGGTAGTGGACATTTTCATTTTGGAGGACAAATTTTTGTTTACTCAGTCACGAATCCAAGGCTTCCCTGCACCTTCCGGTAGTGAGGAAGCAAATTAATAACATTAAAAAATTAATGTAATCTAAGACTACACTTTCGAACGGCGTAGTTCTCTTGTAAACACCTTGGGGAATATTCGTGCTCCGCTCGGATGAAACGGATCTTGTTCGATACCTGAGAGGTTATTGCACGTTTGATAATATCCATAACAAGTAATACTTACTCATGTTGGTATTATAATGTGGAGAGTGATGGATTTGGTCTCTGATATAATCCAACTTGTGGTTCTCAGACAATGCACCTCACGGTCAATTGAGCAATGTTTATGTGCATCTAATACAGAACCGTTCCGTCGTTCCCTTCACAACATATTGCACTTAAATCATAAGGTTGTTTTCTTCCGATGTTGTAGATAGAAACTGTCGGGTTGTAAGCGTTCAGAACAGAGTTGTAGTCCCGTGGCATAAATTAATACTTGGGAATCATCTCTGAAGGTGCACTCGAGGTCGTGCCGCATGATCCGACCGTAACTTGACAAGGGGAAAGGCAATCACTCGAGGAGAGAAATCTGTTTATTGAACGGGAGGCTGAGCAGTGAGATGGCGAGCTGGACAGGCTGGATGTTGTTGGAATTACACAGAGTTAACCCTAAGGTGCATGAGATGTATGAATTTAAGTTAGAGTGACTTGTCTAGTGAATGAACACTTAGTGACGAACTTGAATATTTCTATTTCTTTAGGTCGAACCACTACTCTCATTTTATTTATCTAGTGTTCTTTAAAATTTAATAAAGAACAAGAATATTATGCGAAAAAAATGAGAAAATTTGATTTTTGAAACTAATTTTCCACAGTAAAGGAAGTAATGTATAAATGAACATTGTTTTATAGAGAATGAACCCCGAAATTCCAGTTAATGATCACTTTATTCCTAGGCACTTTTTCGGCACATTCCTTCCAAGATGTGGTCTTTGATAAGTTCTTCTCATCCGACTGCGATTCGATCTATAACTATGAATAACCTTCCAACCAGCTGCTAATGTTCATTCACTGGTTGGGTACCTGTATAATTTAAACTCCCGGTGCATAAACATCCCAAAACTCTCATCAAATTCGGAAATATTTTCTTCCGCTCAATCATTTCGCACAAGAAAAACATACCAGCAACAAGAGTACAGCACAATATTGACTAATTTAGCATTTTACTCAGCACCAGCAAATCCCCATATAGCGGCGAAGTGGCGATCTTGCATCAGTGGTAGGGATGTGCCGTTCCTTCATCTTTCATCTGAACGTATTGCACGTTCAGAACGGATGACAAGAGTTGGCGTTCTCACTGAACGGGCTTTCCTAACCTCACTTCATTCTCACAACTCCTCAGTTCCACCAGTTCATCCGTTCAATCCCTCTCTTCCCCCTTTACCGTTCACATCGTTCTTCCCTTCCCCGCTCGCAGGTTTCCTCGCTGGTTAGGTCACATAGTGCAACATGCTATGTACAGTAGTACACTTTCACACTTCTCCTTGTTCTGTTTTAACAAAAATATTTCAAAAAAAGTGCGGTGTGGTTTCATTCAGTGTTGTGGATGGAGGAGCGACGGAAAATTACCGATATTATGGGGTTGAAATTAGCGTTAGCAACGCGCGGGATTCAATGATTAATTAATTATTTGTAGTTATTCATGAAGCATTAGGTAAGTAATAAACCATTGTGTAATAATTTACCCGTATAGATGCCCCTTCTGCGTAGATAGTATAATAACCCGTTTCGTAATAATTTACCCAATAATACTTCACCGTTTGTTTATGTTGCTGAAGCACCTATCAACAAAATCCAAAAGATCCTTCATTTTTCAAATGAAATAATATCACAAAACAACCAACTCGACTTCGTACAGCCATCCGTGGTTATAATCAGGTGATCCCTAGGGATGATATCTCGGCCGGCTTGATACCGTTTGATTCACGATCATGTTGACGATGTTTTTTGGTGCCAACGAACGGCTGGTCTTACAATGCTCCGGGTGGTCTCAAAATTCTTTAGTTCAAGATCAATTTAAAAACGTTAAAAAAACCATACCCTTCTATTGAAAGTTTTCGAGCTACGGCGGTCTGAACATTTCAACCCCTATTTTGCACCCCTTAGAGATGACTGACAGTAACGCCGACTTTCGAGGACCAACTCGACCTCAAACGGGACCTGCAAACAAAATTTCATTAATTTTTGTTCATGGTAACTAAAAAAGAAGGCGTACGGCGGATGGACAGAACATTTTTAATTCGATTTTTGGATTCCACATACCTTTAAAAGTAAACCGTCAGATTTTGATGTGGATTGATCTTTTTTTCTCAAGCTGGATTCCAAAGGTTCATTATTGGAAATAATAAACCAAAATCACGATGAGTTTGCGTTGCATACCATCTGAAGCTGTTGTAATCGTATACAGGTATTTCCAAATTTTCGTATTTTCGTTCTAGTCTCCAGAGCAGAATCTGCAAAGTGATGTACGTGTTAAAGTACCTACCTAAAATAATTCCAAAATGAAAAATGTATGTTGAGCCAAGTATGTGTCGACATAATTATTAGGTATATTACTACTGAATCAAACCTGTCAACACTGTTTTCGTGGATTTTAGAGCGGGATAATTAGAGGGACTCGATGAAATGGACATTTTAACATGGATTTAACCGTCCTCATCCACACCTTGCAGAATGTGCGCTAGTTACAGCTGAGTTGGAAGGCCTAAATGTGTATTCCACCTTAGATCTGTTTCCTTCTACGTTTTATTAAATTTAAAGGCGATAGATATAAATGTTATCGGTTAACAAACCCTCTGAGGAATCCGTCGTCAGTTGTCATTAGCAAGTCAAATACTGGATGGAGGCGAGCGCTTTTGATGTTAGAATTTCATCAAATTCCATCCCCCCTCTCAAAGTTTGATGGTTTCCGTTTCAAGGTACCAATTTAGGTTCCGAAGATGGAATGAAAAAAAATTCTGTCCGTCCACCGTACGTACTACGCCGTTTTTAAAAGTATTAAAAACATAAATTGTGTTTCTTAATTCATTCAGTAAGTTTATGTATAAAAACCACTCCTGAAAATAAATTTATGGTCTTTTTGTTGAAGATCATCCTATTACAGTGTGGTGTGGCCTTATAATATCGCCACTTCTGTGGTTCGTGATTTTACTGGCTATCTTTTTTTTAAAGGCATTGTAGTGTATTGTGTTGTAATGTTTTCTCATACAATTTTTCTTAATTGTGGTCTTGGCTAACCCCTTTTGACCAATGCAGAGTGGAAGAGTTTTCGTTTTATGCTCGGAGCTCAAGCAGCTATGCCATTTATAAGTAGAGATTGTATGAGGAAGAAGTTTTTTTTAAAATCTATTGAATTATATTATTTCAATCTAATTCAATTTTTCAATAAAAAAATTTAGTGAATTTTTTTCAATAAAGAAAAGTTTTTCTTTTAATCTATTGAAATAAAATAACGTACCTACTTCATGGAGAATTGGGGCTAGATTTCGAATTTTATTTATAATATTTTTTTAAATAAATAATTTTTGGAATTTGATGGTTTGTTTACGACTTGGTTAATCTTGTCATCTAGAACCGCTAGGGTTTCAATCGAAATTATGGACGGCTTTCATCAGTATTACGTGCTGCGTCCTAATGGGGCCTGGTGTCGAAACCCGATTGGGTCAAGAAAAGTAGCCGACGGCAACGATAACGGAACCGTCGGAAACTTGTAGATGATGAATTGCTCAAATAGGGTAATTTATGGGGGATGGCCTAAGGAACTTAACCGATGAGGGAGGGATCATTTCGGATCGGTGGAAGGAGGGGTGGTGTAATGGAAATAGGGAAGTTTTCATGGTGAAGGCGTTCCTGGAGCGCTCACCCCGAAACTTTGCGGCCGAGTGATTGACTCGCTTTGTACCGACAGATCCCGAGACACGCCATACCACTTACTGCCGGACCGGGACCTTTCCCCAAACGCTTCCGGGCCTTCGGATTAATTAATTGGGAGGAATCAATATTAATTATACTTAGCCGTCAGGTCCAGAGTTGGATATTCGTCTGGAACGTGCAGCGGTGTATTTCGGTAGGGTCAAAGCCCAAGTGGGCCCTAAGCGCCATTGTTTCAAGAAACAATAAAAACTTCGTTACATTCTACTTACATTATAATAACAAAACAAGTTCATAACACACTGATTTCATGTTCATGTTAGTATGCCCAGAGTATGAAAAAGAGAACAGAGTAACAACCCCTCTACTCCCCTCCACCACTACCACTATCTTGACGAAAGTACCTCATTTAAATCGGTGCGAGGGTTGTGACAGAGTCTGAGGAGGAGAGTGACGGTGGACCCTCGAGAGTCCCTCCTCTAGACCATGCGATATTATCACCGGTTAAGAAGGGATATCGATTAGGCTTCCACCAAAACAACCCCCATCTTCACCGGAACAACAAACGACTCGTGAACAGCCACTGTCACACTCCTCCCCACATGACGTACTTCTGAGTAGCAGATGTATGAGAGGGAAAAGGGGGAATGAATAGTAGTTTGAAGTTCCTGTTCAGGAAAGGACATCTGAACAATTTCAAGGTGACTAACCTCCATCGTATAATTGTACTACCGCAATAATATTTACTGGTGGAGAACAAAGCTCCTACATACGAGTATTGGCGGAGAAAAAAAAAGTTGTCAGAGCTTGTTGTCCAGTGAATTGTGCCCATCTGGGCAACCTCTCGGTGATCAACCTCCATCGTTAGGATGGAACAGCTGTTGGGACTTGGAAATCGGGACATGACATTAATCGCCTTCAAATGAGCTCAGTATGTTTTAATTATACCTACTACACTCTAAAGGTGGTGGGGAAGCCAATAGATGTATGTATTATCAAAGGGACAGGATACTTGTAAAGGAATCCTTCTGGAAACCTTTGTCCTTCTGGAAAGCCCACAAAAATTGGATGGAGTTTGTTGAATTACTCAGGTCATACTACCAAACCCCGCTCTGCTGCCATGTGACAGAGTGTGAGGAGGAGATGACAGTGGACCCCCGAGATTCCCCCTTCTAGACAAGCGAGATTATCACCGGTTAAGAAGGGATATCGATTAGGCTTCCACCAAAACGACCCCCATCTTCACCGGAACAACAGACGACTCGTGAATAGCCACTGCCACAGGGTACTACAATGGTGGCCGGAGGAAACTGATGTTCAGGCATGCAGCATGACCTGACGGGCAAATCTTCAAACTGAACTACTTTTCGGTCACTTCCCTCCGAGTCAGACACAGAAATCCAGATTTGAACTAACTATTAGCCTACATAATGTATTGCATGTAGCGATAAAGTTACCACCTATCATCAGTTTAGTAGATTTTCGAAGTATCCCCTATTTTGCTCTATTCTTATGTTTGGAAAAACTATTTTTGCTATCGAAAAGGTATTTTCAAATTTTCGAGTATGTTCGAGAACATGGTCGGGTTCTATACCGAGACCTGGCGTTATCGTTCATTGTTGGTAAGGGAGTAAGGGATCTACTGACAGTTTGTTTTTTGCCACTGTTCGTGCCCTTCGGATTAGGTTTTTTTTGTTTGCTAAAATTATGTAACTAAGTAATTTATTTATTTTTTCATATTTTATGTTTTTGAATTATATGTAATTTCTTCTTTTCTTTTCTCTCTCTCGCTCTTTATTCTATAATTGTCTTACTGGACTGATCTCGACGAAGTGAATTTGCTTGTCCCTGTATACCTTCGGCAGACGGTTACTACGTAACCATGCTGTAAAGTTTATTTCTCAAAGCATATAAATCTGATTTCTTAACGAATTAAACGTTTCTCCTTCTTCTTCTTCGGCCAGCCATTAGTATTTGGTTTTTTCAGCTATGTTTGACGATTTTTAGCAAAGTTTCACCCACAAAATCGCAGATTTTCCCCACTTTTTATTCAAAACTGTTCCAAAACTTTGAACTTATTCTTACAGTTACTTCTTCTAGTAGTTACTTCTAGTTACTTCTAGTTCTAGTAGTTATTCTTCTTATAGTTACTGCTGTACTACTACTACTACTACTACTACTGCTATACTGCAGTAAAAGAATGTGTCTGGTCACCCTATTAATGTTGGTAGATGGTCTTGAATCAGCAGCAAACAACTTTGAAACTCGTATCTTCCAACCATCAATCAACATTCATCTGATTATAGAGCAAATTGATCTAATTTTATTGAACCGATATACCTACTGTGATAATCCTACAGGTAGGGTAGGTTTGGGTAGGGTGAAGGATAGCAAGGATGTGCTCCTTAGGAGTCTTTTCGGATCGCTAACGCGTTATCACCACAGCAGGCGTTAGAGGAAGAGGCTTCCCGCGGTTATCACCACAGCGAGTGCTAGAGGAAAGAGCGTCCCGCGTTTATCACCTCGGCAAGTATTAGAGGAGAGAGCATCCCGCGGTTACCACCATAGCAGATGTTAGGAAGGGTATGAGTGAGAGAGAGGAGGTGTAAGGTGAGTGAGAGAGAGAAGTCGTAGGTAAGAGCGAGCCGGGTGGTATATAAAGGTGCCTCCACCTCGTTCCTCGTCCACCATCGGCTGGTACGGCCGTTGAAGAGCGTTTGGAGTTCGATGGACCTTCTGGGCTTCAACAGAGGCGTCGCACAGCTCGTCTTTCTCCTCGTTCATCTGATTAAATCTATATTTTACATAGGAGTGGTAAGTGTAACACTTGAGGCGTACCGCGACATCTACCATCGGAAGCTGTGGCTTTTGTTTTAGGTATTGATTAGGATGTGTACGGCAGACGGTTTTCCTCCAAGTTATCATATTCATGCTACTTATCAGTAACACTTAGTCAAGAATTATTGCTATTTTCTTCTGTAGATTATCGTCAATGGATTATCCATAACTTATATGAGCGAAACGTGTTAACCGGTAATAAGGGGAGAGGAAATCTCCCTCTATAACGAACTCCCGCTGTTGCTCTCCCGTTACTCGGAAATGAGTCGGTTCCGACTTTGGAACGTTCGAAACAAAGACGCTACTTAAAGAACCATCGCCACCCAACGAGCAAACAAGTGGTTTTCAATAGCAAGGGAAGCTTTAGCACTCAACACTCAGCCCTCCTGCTGGCAGAAGAGGAAACAATGAGAGATCAAAAAGTCACCCCCGCTCGCTACTTTCTCTTCCTTTTCACCACGTTGAACGCCAATTGAAATACTACAGGAGGAATACCTGTGACGATGTACCACATTGCTACTGTAAACGCATAATAGCCGTGTAATCTTTAACCTGAATTTCGGTTATAATTAGAATTACTATCATAAATGTAGATGTACCTTGCCTAACAAAAAGCGCTACAGGCCGAGGTGGCCGTTAGCTTCCCGAACGCCGTCTTTCCACCGGGTATTCCAGCTTGGGATCTCCGTATTCCAATGGTATGCAGATCCCTCAGAACTTCATCAAGCCATCGATTTCTAGGACTTCTTTTTGGTTTATTATTTTCAATAATGAACCTTTGGAATCGACCATGGGAAAAAAATTAGCCCCCCCCCCTCCCTCGCCCTCAAAATTTGATAGTTTCCAAATTCCAAAAAAAATTAACGCTGTACTTCGCTCTTTTCTTAGTTACCATGAAAGAAAATTAATGAAATTTGGTTTGTAGGCCCATTTGGGGTCTAGTTGGTCCGCGAAGCTTGGTGTTTCAGTCATCTCAAAGGGGTGATAAATAGGGGTTGAAATTTCCCAAACGCCGTAGCCCCAGAGCTTTCAGTAGAAGGATGGATATGTTTTACAAAAAGATTTTTAACGGTTTTACTAATAGATTTTTGAGACCACCCGGAGCATTGTACTTCCAGCCGTTCGTTTGTACCAAAACACTTCGTCAACACGATCGTGAATGAGTCGGTATATATTTTAGGAATTATAGTTCGATGGCTGCAGCAACACTGATGCAACCATGCGCATACATGTTTTTCAGACTGTGATGAATTTAAATTTATCATCACGGTGGCGTGAAGGAATGAATAGATGAGAGCGAGGGAATTTCACCTAGGCGGCGGTAATCCACCGATGTAGGTGAGAGGAAGGAAATTCACCTAGGCGGCGGTAATCCACCGATGTAGGTGAGTGGAAGGAATCTCGTCTAGGCGGCGGTAATCCACCGATGTAGGCGAGAGGAAGGAAATTCACCTAGGCGGCGGTAATCCACCGATGTAGGTGAAGGAAGGAAGGTGCTTGTCTAGGCGGCGGATATCCACCGATGTAGACAAGAGGAGAAGGTAGGAGGTGAATTCCCAGAGCGGCGGATACCACCAGGCATCTGGGAGGAGGAAGGTAGAGAGAGAAGAGAGAGCTGGTTAGAGGAAGTGTCGAATGAAGCTAAAGCTCCAGGATCCGGGGTTATATAGGACTTGGAGTCCTCTCCCTCCAGCTCCCTGTTGGGAGCTGGTAGTGGGGCACCAGGTTGTGTCCCCCGGATTCTGTCGCCTGTCTCCCCACTCAGATGTTTATTAACGGAAGGTAATTTTTACATAGGAATATTGGTGAGAGCTTTAAGGTTGTTAGTGGAGTGTTCCCGGGAGGGACTCACGACAGAGGTCCCCCCAGTTCGAACCAATGTTTGAGGTAGCTGAAGGCTCAAGTTGACAGTGGCTGAGGGCTGCGGAAACAAAAAGGGGAGCTGAAGGCGCAAGGATACAGGAGCTGAAGGCTGAAACAAACAATTGCAGTGCTGAAGGCAGAAGAGTGACCGGAGGTGTCTTAAAACTAGGGTGATATACAGGTAGTAGGATAAGTAGGCATAAGTAGACATAAGTAGACATAAGTAGACATGAGTAGAAATAAGTAGATATAAGTAGACGTAAGTAGATGTAAGTAGATGTAAGTAGACGAAATTTGATGATGGGAAACATATGTACAAGGAGGGTGTGATGAAAAATTTGATGAAGTGACAATATTTACAAAGGTGATGAGGTTGATGATGATGATAAGAGGAGTGATAGTTAGATAGTATTTTGATAGTTAGATAGTAGTTAGATAGTTAGATATTTGCAAGGTATTTACAGGTATGTACAGGTATTTACAATTTTTAGGTACGGGTTCAGGGGAGACAGAATTGGGCGGGGTTGCGAGATCCGCCGTTCCCTGGGTGTGGGTTGCGTGTGGTGAAGTGTATTGAGTGTGTGGGTGTAGTGTGTGGTTGGATGTGGATGATGCCCGCTGCGACGAAGTGGCCACGGCGGGGCTGTGAGGTTCGGTACAGTGTCTGTGGGATAATGGAACACAAACACTGTCCCGAAATCTCAAGGCCCCGCCGTGATTTCTCAGAGCGGGGCGGGGGACTTGGCCGCCGGGACGCGGGGCGAGGGACGCTCCCGTCGTCTGTTGCGCCGCCCGGACCGTTTTGTCCCGGCGGAGGCTATTGCGGATATCCCCGGCGGTGGTGGGGGAAGAGGGGGTGTTGTGGGTTTGGTGGGTTGGGGTGTTGGTGGGGCTGAATCTAAAATTGGGGGGTCGAAAATTGAAAAAGGTGGAGGAGCAAGAGGGGGTTGAAATTTGGGGGGCGGGGGTTCGTTGAGGACGGGGGTTTTGATGTTTGGAAGGGGCGGTGGGGGTGGCATAAGTAGGGTGAGTTGAAGTTGGTGGAGGAGCGGGTCTATAAGGGGGTCGAACGGGACGTAGGGGGGGTGTACCCCGGTGGCTTGCGCTGCGCGAAATTCGCGCAGTATGCGCCACTGGGGGTACTTCCACCGCCGGGGCCGGGGAGGAAGTCCGGAAATCCTTCGCGGGAAAAACTGAAGCGATGATGTTGGTCCGGGCGAAGGGGGTAGGGGGGAGAGCGGGTCCGGGACGTACACGTCCCGGAGTATCGCCGCCATTTCCGGATCCGAATCGAAATCCGGAAACGGCGACGGGGGAGACAGTTGTGGTGGAGAGAGGTGTTGCATGGCAAACAGACGGCGGGAGACTGATAGTGGATGTTGGTTGAGGGAGAACAGGGGCGGGCTTGCAGCGGGCGAAAGGTACAGTGTGGGGTTTCCCGTCCATTAGCAGGGTCGCGGTGGTTGGTGTTGTGCGGATGACTTGAAAGGGCCCGGCATAAAGGGGCTGAAAGGTTTTATGCATGCCGGGCTCTTTCAAGTACATATGCGTGGAAGTGTAAAAGCGTTTTGGGTAAGTGGTGTCGTTTGTCGGTGTTGAGGTGTGTAACGGTTCCCTGTTGATGGACGGGGTGTTGTGTGGAGGGAAAATGTCGGCCGGTAAACGAATGGGGTCTCTGAATGCGTGTTGTGCGGGACTTGTGTTGTCTGAACGACGGGCGGAAGTGCGGAGGCTAAGTAGAACGTAGGGGAGGGTTTTGGTCCATGAAGGGGAAGTGGCTGATGTGGAGATGGCTTGCTTGAGGACCGAGTGCCACCGCTCTATTTTCCCGTTGGATTGAGGGTGATAAGGAGTGGTGCGGATTTTCTGAATCCCGAGGGAACGGAGCAGGTCGGCAAAGTGGGCTGATTCAAATTGCCTCCCCTGATCGACCGTGAGTGTCCGCGGACAGCCGTAGCGGCTGATCCATTGATTGAGGAAGGCCGCGGCGACGGCGTCCGCGGTAATGTGGGCGAGTGGGATACACTCTACCCAATTTGTCGCACGGTCGATCATGGTGAGGCAATACCTCTTCCCCTCGGAGGGGGGAAGAGGGCCGACCAGATCCAAGTGGACGTGTTCCCACGGGAGAGAATCGGGGATAGGTTGAGGAGGTACATGGGGGTGAGCCGAGACCTTGAATTGCTGGCACTTCTGGCACCCCAGAACCCAGGTACGTATATCCGTGTTCATGTGGGGCCAGAAGTACCGCGTCTTGATGAGGTCCCGGCTCGCCCGAATGCCGGGATGATGGAGGGAGTGGTAATGTAGGAACAACTGCCTCCTCAGCTCCGGTGGGACGTACGGGCGCGGTGTATCGGCCGATACGTCGCACCAGAGATCGAGGGGAGGCAGCTGTTCCAATTTTGAGGCGGAGATGAGGTTTGAAAGAGCGGTATCGGAAGTAGGAGTTTGGTGGTTTTTGAGAGTTTGCGGGGTAGGGAAGGGCAGTAACTCTGCCACCGGCGCAGGGGTGGGGCGGGAGAGCGCGTCGGCGACGCAGTTGTCGGCCCCCGGCAAATAACGAATATCGGACGTGAACTGTCCGATAAATTCGAGTTGCCGGAGGCGACGGGGGGAGGCTGATTTTCGGTTTTGGAGGAGGGCGTGGGTGAGGGGCTTGTGATCGGTGATGACAGAGAACTGCCTGCCCTCCACGAAGTCACGGAAGTGTTTGATGGCTTCGTGGATGGCGAGGAGTTCTCTGTCAAAGGTAGAGTAATTTTTTTGTGTGGGGGACAGAGTTTTGGAGAAAAAGCCGAGAGGTTGGGGGGTGGCGCCGGTGTGTTGGTGGAGTACTGCCCCGATGGCCCAGTCGGACGCATCCGTGGTGATGGAGAGGGGGGCATGGGGATCGGGATGGGCCAATAGAGCGGCGTCTACTAGGTCCTGTTTGCATTGTTGAAAGGCGGTTGTGAGGGTGGGGGTCCAGGAAATGGGGCGTTTATCGTTTTTCTTTGCCGGTTGTGGGATAGCGTGTATGAGTGGCTGTTGATGTTGTGCTGCGTGTTTGATGTGTCTACGATAAAAGTTCAACATACCCAGGAAACGGCGGAGTTCTGAGACGGTGTTGGGTTGTGGGAAATCGGTGAGGGTGTGCACTTTGTCCGGTAGGGGTTTTATTCCTTCGGACGAAACCTGGTGGCCGAGGCAGCGGACGGAGGGTTGGGCGAGGACACATTTCGGAGCGTTTATGGTGAGGCCCTCGGCGGCGAAGATGTCAAGAACCTGTTTCAGGTGTGCGAGGTGTTCCTTTGGGTCCCGGGAAGCGATCAGTACGTCGTCCAAAAAACAGAAGACGAAGGGTAGGCCTCGTAGTATGTTGTCCATGTAACGCTGCCATGTTTGGGCAGCGTTACGGAGGCCGAAACCCATTTTGATATACTCGAACAGGCCGAAAGGGGTGATGATAGCTATTTTAGGAACGTCAGGGGGGTAGATGTGAATGTGATGGAAGGCACGAGAGATGTCGAGTGTAGAAAAGATGGTTGTGTTGTGGAGGTGGGAAGAGAAGTCCCGGAGATGCGGGACGTTGTAAAGGTCTGGGGTTGTTCGGGCATTGAGGCGGCGGTAGTCGCCGCAGGGGCGGATATCCCCGTTAGGCTTCTGCACAATATGTAGTGGAGAAGCCCACGGGGATTTGGAGGGACGGATAATGCCTTCCTTGATGAGAAGATCAAAGTGTTTGCGGGCCTGTGAGAGTTGGAGGGGGTGGAGGCGTCGTGCTTTTGCGGATATTGGGGGGCAGAGGTTTCTATGTAGTGCTGGGTCTGTGAGATGTGAGCTGAGGGGCGGCGCTGGGGTTTGTAGTGGAGGAGGAGTTGTTCAAACTGGGACGGGGGCCGATCCACCGCATGAATGAACCCGGGGATGGGTTTCTGGGTGGAGGGGTCGAGCAGGCGCGCGTTACGGACGTCTACCTGGAGGCCGAAATATGCGAGGAAGTCGGCCCCCAGGATAGCTTTCTCTACGTCCGCCACGGTAAATTCCCACTCGTACGCGAGCCCGCTCATATGAATTGATGAGCGGTACGTCCCGTACGAGGGGATGGTGGTACCGTTGGCGGCGTAGAGGAGTTGCCGGTAACAACGCGCCTGTCGCCGGAGAATATTATTGGGGAATATGGAGAGCGCCGCCCCTGTGTCGACGAGGAACGGGACGTGCGTTTTCGAGCATTTTAGGAACAGGCGTTGGTGAGCTGGGGCGGAGTGAGGTAAAATTGCTGAGGTGTTGGGGTCCGTCGGAGGGGGGGGGCTTGGTTCGTCCGAGGTGGTGGGCGGATGCGATGGCGGTGGTTGGTCCCCCGCGAAGGAGACGCGGGGCGTTTTTTTGCCGTTCCGGGGAGGGGGAACGGTAGCGGCGGCGCGAGTGGCGGCCGGAGGGGTGGTTGTCTTGGGGGCGGGGTTGGAGGGGCCGTTCCGTGGTGGGGGAACGGTAGCGGCGGCGCTAGTGGCGGCCGGGAGGGTGGCTGCCCTGGAGGCGGGCTTGGAGGGGCCGTTCCGGGGTGGGGGAACGGTAGCGGCGGCGCTAGTGGCGGCCGGAGGGTTGGCTGCCCTGGAGGCGGGCTTGGAGGGGCCGTTTCGGGGTGGGGGAACGGTAGTGGCGGCGCTAGTGGTGGCCGGAAGGTTGGCTGCCCTGGAGGCGGGCTTGGAGGGGCCGTTCCGGGGTGGGGGAACGGTAGCGGCGGCGCTAGTGGCGGCCGGAAGGTTGGCTGCCCTGGAGGCGGGCTTGGAGGGGCTGACTCGGGGTGGGGTGTCAGTTGATGGAGAGGTGGCGTGTTTTGTGGCGACGTCAGATGCGGTCGGGAGGTTGGCAGCCGTGGCGGCGGCGTAGGAGGGGTAGCGAGGTTTGGTGGTGGTGGTGTGAATGCGGGCGGGGAGGGGTTGGTGGTGGTCCCCCCCGTGTTGGCGAGGAGGGGGGCCCGCCGGATTTACCGGCGGGCGTCCGCGTTTCCCTGCTTGGAGGAGTAGGAGCAGGGGGGCTGGCATTTGCGGGCCTCCCCACCGAAGTTCACATGGTAGAAACATCGGTGGGGGGGGGTCCGCTGGGAGGTAGGTCCTGGTGGGGCGCGCGGAGTTGGAGGGGGCTGTCGTGTTTGGGGACCTCCCTCTTCGTTGCTGGGTGGGGGAGACGGTGCGGCGGTCGGCCGAGCGCTGGCGTCGGTGGTCGGAGGAGGGGGCTGGCCGGCGATCGACGGAGAGGGAGCGGCGCCGGTGGTGGGAGGGGGGCCGGCGGCGCTCTTGAGACGGCGATCGGTCCCTGCGTGGGGCGGGGGGTGCGGGGTGCGGCGACTTCCGTGACGCTGGCGGCCGCGGCGAGGTCGTAAACCGTGTCGGCTAGACGGAGTAGCGGCTCGTCCGGTCCGTCGAGGTGGCTGGCGAGCGCCATCTGGATGGGGTGTGGGAGGGCTCGCAGCCAGAACGTTCGAGCGATGTCGGCCGTCACGACGTCGTGTAGCTGATGACGTAGGCGACGGTACAGGTGGGAGGGCTTCAAATCGCCGAGATGCTGGGGTTGGGATAGCGCTGCGACACGTGCGATCTTGGAGGGTTGGTATAAGCTGATGAGGCGGGCGCGGAGGTCGTCGTAGGCGGCCGTGGCGTCGGGGGAGATGTCCGACGTCTGCAGGAGGATCTCATACGGTAACAGAGAGATGATGCGGGAGTAGCGGGTACGCTGGCTGCGGATGTTGGCGGCAGAAAACGCAGCGTCGACCTGGAAGAACCAGAGTGCGGGGTCGTGCGTGTAGAAGGGGGGCAGCGACAGCGGGAATGACGCCGAGGCCGTCGTGACGTCGGCGGCGGCGTGTGCGGCAGCTGCAGCGGCGGCGGCAGCGGCGGCGGCGGATGCGGTGGAGCCGGGTGGTGAGAGGCTTGTGAAGGGGTTGTCGGTTGCGTCAGAAGTCGCAGCGGTCGGAGGCTGCAGCAGGGACGGCCGGAGGAGCGGCGGCGATGGCGAGTTCGGGTCCATGGTGGAGGTGTCTGTGAACAAAATTCAATTTGAGCGGTTGAATTTGAAAATTCGCAATGAGCGGCGGCGGGTTTGTATGCGGCGGAGAGTTGAGAGCTGTGTGAGCGGTTGCGGGTGGGCCAAAAATTGCGAATTTATACTGACAGTTTTAAATGTGAATTTAAAATGCGGGACACCGAACTAGACTGGGGCGACACATGAGGTGGTAAGAGGATAGAAGGTTGGATGAACGTCGGGTTCACCACTGTGATGAATTTAAATTTATCATCACGGTGGCGTGAAGGAATGAATAGATGAGAGCGAGGGAATTTCACCTAGGCGGCGGTAATCCACCGATGTAGGTGAGAGGAAGGAAATTCACCTAGGCGGCGGTAATCCACCGATGTAGGTGAGTGGAAGGAATCTCGTCTAGGCGGCGGTAATCCACCGATGTAGGCGAGAGGAAGGAAATTCACCTAGGCGGCGGTAATCCACCGATGTAGGTGAAGGAAGGAAGGTGCTTGTCTAGGCGGCGGATATCCACCGATGTAGACAAGAGGAGAAGGTAGGAGGTGAATTCCCAGAGCGGCGGATACCACCAGGCATCTGGGAGGAGGAAGGTAGAGAGAGAAGAGAGAGCTGGTTAGAGGAAGTGTCGAATGAAGCTAAAGCTCCAGGATCCGGGGTTATATAGGACTTGGAGTCCTCTCCCTCCAGCTCCCTGTTGGGAGCTGGTAGTGGGGCACCAGGTTGTGTCCCCCGGATTCTGTCGCCTGTCTCCCCACTCAGATGTTTATTAACGGAAGGTAATTTTTACATAGGAATATTGGTGAGAGCTTTAAGGTTGTTAGTGGAGTGTTCCCGGGAGGGACTCACGACACAGACGTTTGCACAAATATCTGTGACTTCATAATCAATTATTGGGACAATTTATTTAATCGGAGACCCACCTAGCCATAGTATTTCAAAGAGTTGAAAAAATGACGTTGTTAAGGAATCAACAGGAGAAAATGCCGTCAGAGGTACAATAATTCCAGGTTTGAATAAACATTTTCAACTCAACAAATAGGTAGTTCACAATTTGTAGTGAGAGTCCGTTTGTACCTAAAATATTAGGAAAATAGCGTGTTGATCCAGTGTTAATCGAGTTGACTACAAGTATAACGATGTTAAATGGGATTCAAAATACGTACGTGTAAAATACCTACGTATTCCCCCGTTATTCGTAGTTACCCAGTTTCGGGTGTTTTTCCAGCGAGTTCAACATTTTTAATTTTTTTATTTTATTTTAAATAATCCAACCGTTTAGGCTTCACTTCAACTTTGAACGGATCAGTGGTGAAGAACTATGCAGCTTGGGTGTGAAAGTAGGTAAGTACCTACGTATGCAAGTTCTTTACGCTATGGTACCTGGCCGAGGTTTGACTGCGGCCGACAGGCACTTTCATTTGCCCGAGATAAGGAAACCACCCTGGCCCCTAATATCGATGTGAACAACTATAATAATCGAATTTTTCGTGATTGTAACGTACTCATGGCGTAATCCATGGTCAAAGTCGTTGTGGCTTAATTGGTCCAAGAACCTGACTATTAACAACTATAAAGCTATTACTCATTATTAAAACTGACGGTTAACTGGTCGAAGAAATCTAACAATAAAGCGACTGAGGACTACTGAGCCGTAACTTTCAACTGTGGCTGTCAAAATATGGGAATAAGATTTCGAAAAGGCGCGTTGGCTTATGTTGTAGCTGTCATACAGGGCTCCATGTTTGCTTGTCTGGCTCCGAAACGCAAAGGTCTTGTACTCTGGTTGAGCTGAGTCTTTGATGTGTCTGCAATCTTTGATGCCTCTGTGTTCTTCTCGCTCACTCACACGGACTTCATACAACCATAATGTAGGTATGTGTACCTGGTCGGGAAGTGATACGATGGGCCGATCCCCGTCACATCGCTCTGACGTATAAAAACTCTAATATCAACAGACAGGGGCCGATCCAGGATATGAGGCCCGAGTTTCCCCCTCCGGTGATTGACGTGGTAAAAGTTGACAGATGCTTCCTCCCATGGGGGGGATCATCGCGATATAAAAGTTGGGTCGCTTCGGGGAGTATAAAAAAAGAAGAAAAAAACAAAAAAAAACAGCTCCATTACTTCGTTCTCGGCCCTTCCGTTATTAAAAACACATATTGATAATCACGGTGTTTCATCATGTTTTGCGGTTTCACCTCACCTTCGTGTTTTTGGATAAATATCCTTGTCCACCGAATGCCACCGGTAAGATTGGTCAGAAAGGTTATATCGAGCAACAGTTCCACGTCACTGTTTGTTGACCTAGGATTCCTTATCCAGAGGGTAACAGTTCAGAAGGCATGTGGATGTTATGAGCGGAGCAATGGCGCCAGGGAGGGCCTTTTCGTTGGACTGTCAGAATCAGCTGTAGACGTCTGGGTGCCACGACGCGACGGTTCCGCAGCGCCGCAGTGGCGCCGCCAATTCCAAGTGTAGCGATGTATCGATGTACGCCCATCGAATTGAAACTAATATTCAATTAGGATGAACTCTGCATAGTTTCCCTCAAAAATATGCCTACTTACTAGAAATACTTATTCCTAATCACTCGTCAATGATCGACGCTGCTTCCACTGGCGCCACCTCTGCCAGTAGGATTAATATTTTATCTTTTCTGGATTTCTGAATTCTCAGATGTAATTGTTTCGTTGAACATCGTAACAGTCATAATGTGCCTATGTACTTGTTTATGACACTCACCATTTCACTGGTGCCGGTAATACCGGTATCTCCAGTATCGTCCTATTACGTTATCGTAGCTCAGAAACCCGAAGTCTGGACTGGAATAGTTGAATAGTTTGAAATAAATTAGAGTAGAGACGACTATGACAGTCTTCGAGAGGTTTCTACGTGATACAATATTGGCCTCAAATGCCTCGTAAAGTTGAGTATGGTCGGAGAAAGATTTTGGACGCGCTCAAAGAAATAGGCTTTTCGTGTTAACTTGTCCAAATAGACCCCTCGCCAGCCCCTGTGACAAATAACGACCCGACCCCCCTCCGGACAATGGGAAATAAGAAACAAGGATGAATGCCGGGCCATTACCAAAGGAAAATCCTCCGGCTTCCGGGTTTTCTCCCTTAGACAGGAGAGAAGTGGAAAGGGGGAGAGAAAGAAGAAAAAAGCGTTTGGTAAAATCGCGAAGGTTTTCTCCAAGAAGCGGGTCCGGTTTCTTCTGGAAGGATTGAGCGAAAGGGGGTGAACAAGGAGGGGGGAAAAAACAGAGCGAAGAAGAACCCGAAGGACGCGAAAGAGTCGAAATGAGAAATGGGGGACAGGGCGTGGAGGAAGGAAGTGAAGAGCTTTGATGGAGAGGCAGTCAAACCTCCTGGGAAGAACCTTCGCCTTGTAGATGGAAAAATCGGGATCAAACGATGCCCTGACGAACTGTGAGGAAACGGGTTGAGCGAGTGGGGGCTAGGAAATAAACAAACAAGGCAAACAAACTCGTTAAAAAAAAACACAAAAAACCTTTATCCCCCGAGAAGACTCGGGAGCGTTCTTTTTATTTTTATGTGAACCAGAGTAAGGAATGGGGAGGAGACGTAATTGGGCGTGAAATGGAGCAAAATCGAAGAGGAATCGATGTTCCGGCCGAGAGTTGCGGTAATGGAGAGGAAAAAGATTTGGACGTCGGCTCCAGGATCTAGTGGAACTATACCTACGGTGAGTTTCTGTGCAGCGTAAAGTAAGGAAAGGTAATGTGTACGCCTTCCTCCGTCTATAGACAAAACATATAAATGTTCCAGGAGGCAATATGACCGTATGAGCAAATTTTCGAAGTAACTTGGGTACTTAGTAACCCGTAACGCGACGTGTGGGCATGAGAAGCCCAAAGCTAAGTTTGGATTTTTGTCATTTTTGTCTGTTTGAATTACTGCGGGGGTAGATGAGACGTTGCATCCCGGAAGAAAGAGTGAAGGACCTACCTATCAGTTCAAAATATACCTAACTAGGTACTTATTTTGGATGTTTCTGTTTTCCGTCCTCAATGCACTATCATCTTGGCGTTTACCATTATATCTCAACTCCAACATATCTTCTCCCTACTTTCCACTCTCCTAACTTCTAGATACCTAGTCACCTGTGTTATACTCGTACATAAACTTGCCTTTCAACTGGATACATAATATTTCCATGTGTAGAGTCTGCTACACAAATCAGCTTGATTTCGGCATCAACACTGGTTTCTCGTTTTAGATCGGATTGCTGTATCGTTAAACCTCGCTATCGATTTCCATTCGTGAACCTGCGACCATAAACACGACTTAACTCTCCGAGGCCCTTGCGAAATTCCCATCGCGTGACCGAAGGTCCACCCTTGTAAATAATGATTTGTGTCGTCTGGCGCGGCTCTGCTAGGGGGCGTTCTTGTTTCAACCTTGTCGAGCATTTGCATTTAATTGAAGAATCATCGAGTTACATTGAGGCTAATTACAAGATTATCCGTCACCTCGGGAGAAATAAACGGTGGAGAGAGAAAAGGGGAAAGAAAAAATTTCTGTCCTAATAAGACCTGCGCAAAAAAATACTATAATCATCGTATTTCTTGTGAGTAACGTTAGATGCATCAAGCCTCCCTCATTTTTCTGGTGCTGATGATTGGAAAACTTGAGTTTAAGATATATGGGACACCAAGATAAAAAATTCGTGAAAATAAAGAATTTCAACTGCAGACATGGTGTCTGCATAAAATAGAGTTGTCCTAACCATAAATTGACGATCGGGAGAGAGTACATGAACGCAAGTGTTACGTTCGATACGTAAGTTTTAGCGTTTTCAAGAGTTGCGTTGTCAGCATCACGTGACTATTGGAGAGATGCATGTCGCTCGTCTCAGTGCTACGTACTACGTAACTCGATAAGTAAACTTCTTCGCGGATAACCAAACTCGATCTCCATGGCTACGCTATCGCGTCAACCCGAATTTTGTTGAAAGACAGGAGGAGCTGGCCTCGGGAAGGTTATCCGCCGTTTGCGTTATCTTTATTTTGCGTCTCTTCAACCATATTTGGAAACCTGCATTTCATCTGGTTCGTGTACCTTCATCTTGAGCATTGACATCAGAAAGCCATGAGCACGGTAAGTGAGTGCCTTATATTTCGCAAGTATCGTGAGTATTTAAATTTACCTATTCACGTTTTAAAATAAAGAAATTCGAACATTCATTTTCAATATTTACCTCCCTGTCAGCTATAGGAACATTCGCACTTTAACAGTGCCAGCTATAGGCGCATCGGAACTTTTCACGTAATTTGCTATTATTTTCACATTGATTCAAGGTTTCTTCTTTTTCAAGGGCTAGTTAGCAAGCTGGAAAGTTGTTCTATCAAATGGACACAGGAAATATTCAATAACACCATTTTTAAAATTGTAGCGTCTCAAAATTCCAAGAAATTTTCTTAAGGGTGTCGGCTACTGGTGCGTTTACCCTATACAAAGGACCCAAGGTCTCACCGTGTCGTGCATACGGTTATATACGAAGAGGTCGCGATTTCTCTTCTAGAAATTGTTCAAAACTCAAAGAAAACCGTCAAAATGGAATAATTACTATTACTGAATAAATGTGTTACTAGCTAGTATGAGAAAAACGCTGCAAATCCCTGCACAACGGTTTATTATTTTGTATAGAATACCCTTCTGTTACAGATCACAGCTCTATGTATAGATAACCCGTCTATATAATATGATATGTGTTATTCTATACATATTATGTAGATCTTAGATACATATTATGTAGATGTAAACTCCAGCCCCTTCTACGTAGATGGTATAATGAACCGTTGTGTAATAATTTACCGTTGAGTAATGATTTACCGTAGTAATAATTTACCCATCAATAATACTTCAACGTTTGTTCAAGTTTCACTACCTACCAACAAACTCCAAAAGAGCCATCATTTTTCAAGCGAAATAATATCACAGAACAACCAACTCGACTTCATACTCCGCCAATATAATCAGGTGATCCCTACCAATGATTGGCCGTATTCACAAATTCCTATTGTGGGCGCGTCTCTGGTTACGAGATTTGGATTGAATTGTATACAATTTCATTCACACTGGAGTCGAAAATGTCTGCCGGTGCAAACTTCGGGGCCTTACTGTGAACGAACGGCTGGACGTACGATGCTCCGGATGGTCTTAAAAAACTCGCAAGTTCAAGAACTATTTAAAACCGTAAAAATATTTACGTAAAAAAATGGTATAGGCGTTTTGAAAATTTCAACCCCTATTTTGAACCCCTTAGAGATGACTCACAGTAACGTCGAGCTTCGAGGACCAACTAGACGCCGAACGGAACCTATAACCCGAATTTCATCAATTTTGTTTCATGGTAACTAAGAAAAGTGGCCCGTACGGCGTACGGCGTACGGCGGACAGACAGAAATATTTTTATTGCAGTTTTGGATTCTACATACCTTGAAACGTAAACCATCAAATTTTGAGGGGGGGGTAAGAATTTTTTTTTTCATGTTCGATTCCAATGGTTCATTATTGAAAATAATAAACCAAAAGTGGTTAACTTGACAGACAAATTGTATCATTGACAAATTATTATGTTAACGTAACTTCAACATTATATTAGAGAGTTGTCGCAACCAAAAATTGACGATCGGAAGAGAGTTCATGAACGCAAATGTTACGTTCGAGGCGTAAGTTTTAGCGTTTTCAAGAGTTGCGTTGTGCCGCCGTTTGCGTTATCTTTATTTTGCGTTCTCTTTAGGCATATTTGGCAGCTTGAACTTCATGTGGTTCGTGTACCTATTCATCTTGAGAATTGCCCTCTGAAAGCCATGAGCACGGTAAGTGAGTGCCTTATTGTGCCTTATTCGCAAGTATTGTGGGTATTTAAAACTATACAAAGGACCCAAGGTCTCACCGTGCCGTGCGTACGGTTGTACAGTAAAAGGGCACGACTGCTTTTCTAGAAATTGTTCGTAACTCATAGAAAACCATCAAAATGGAATAATTACTATTATTGAATATTTATGTTACGAGCTAGTATGAGAAAAAAGACGTCAACTTGACAGACAAATTATATATCATTGACAAGTTATTACGCTAACGTCACTTCAACATATGTCAGGAGTTACGTAAATACGTAACTTTCTCATGAAACTTACGTTGGATAGTTAGCATCCGAGTTTGTCATCATAGAACAGAGTTACGTTTTAGAGTTGCGTTTTTCGGATAATGGTTGCGACAACTCTCTAATATGTCCGGAGTTACGTGAACACGTGACTTTCTCACGGAACTTACGTTAGATTCTTAACACGCGAGTTTGTCGACCTAGATCAGAATTACGTTTTAGAGTTGCGTTTTTCGTGAAATGGTTGGTACAGCTCTGACAAGAGGTGTGACATGATTCCCTCTCAGAAATCACTCCTGTAATGTTACTAGAGATTTTACTAAATAAACGCGGAGAACGTTGAGCTGTTCAACAGCAAGGGTTTTCCCCACCGCCAACCGCCTAAGACGGTCGTAACGGCCGATTGTGGACGGGGGACGGGTGGAAAAGTCTCTATCCCTTCTGGCCCAGGTCTTCATCCGACGATCCGACTTGCAACTTCTCTCTCTCTACTCTGTATCACTCTCTCTCCTCTGTCTTTCTCTCCCTCTCTCCTCTCCCCCTCCTTTCCTCGTACCTGCTGTGCTGAAAACCGCGGGGTGCCCCGTCCTGGTGTCTGCTGTGGTGAAAACCGCGGGACACCGTCCTCTCACCTAGTACCTGCTGTGGTGAAAACCGCGCGGTGTTTCTGAACTGACTGTTTTTTAACTCCTTCTAAACTCATTCCCAGAGGAGAATAAAAGGAGAAACATTTCTGGGACATCCTTTATATATCACTATTTAATACCTACTCATACTATCATGCTGTGCAACACACTGGCCATCCAGCTAATATATATATATATAGTGGATGATAATCCCGTCCTGAAGAATCTGTCTCGATCTGCATGACTGTCCGTTAAGGTTCAAACTCCATACCTACTCCAAACCACATAGTTTCCCCGTCTTCCTGCTTCGTAGATTCCGACCTTTACTTAGTCAAGTACGCTCCGGAACTCCTCGCCCATTTACGGAGAGAACAGATCCAAAAATAGACCCCTGCTCCCTACCATATGCCACTCAAGAAGCAGAGTCTGCAGCATTAGCATCCGAATGTTGGGTTGATGTTCACCACACCTTCACTATCGGTCAGCTGTTATCGAATCCGCGTCTGGCAGGCATTTCTAGTCTTGGATTTCATTTCCATTTCCCTTCTACTAGAAACTTGCTTGGTTCAGCGTTTCAGTCCCTTCCAAAAGCTTCAAAAACAGGAACGCACCCTCCAAATATTTAAACATTGATTGGTGCTCATTCATTGATTGATGCTCATTCATTGATTGAAAATAAAAGAAACCAAAATTAGTTGGTTTGTTCTGAATATTTCCACATTTTTTATCATCGATTTTGTCCTAATTTTATTTCGATTAGTCACACAACATGGCTGCAACATTGACTCGCTCGTGAACATTGAACAGGAAACTCTTCAAATATCCGCCAGGAGCTCGAGAGAACTTGATACATTATCTTATTTATAGGTCTATTGGATTGAATAGAAAAATGTTTTGTTTCCACATTTCATCGGGCTCCAAACGTCAGGTAGTATCACTAATAGGCCAAAATGCGAACTTCCGAGGTTTTTCAGAATTTCAGGATTTAGTAAGCTACGTTAACAAAATAGAAACACAGGGCTATTCAAAATCAGCTTGAGGTTGCAAATTTGCATCCATTGTGGTTGCAAATCGTGAGGTTTTACTGTTACGTGTGTTTTTACAGTTTACAGACTCTTTCAATGCCGCGAACTTGGTTGTTCGGAGACCGTTCGCGGAAACGAAAAGCGCTGCAAAGTCCTTGTCACAAGGGTTTATTATTCTATTGGAATTACCTACAGAAATGTTGGCTGTTCATTCATTGCTCATTTCATGTGAAATAATTAAAATAGCTATTTGTGATGGTTTCCACCAATTTTGGCCCCCCAAAACACAAATTAGGTACGCTATTTTTTTTTCAAATTATCATTTATCATTGGTAGTGTCATTGAATCGTCTTGATCCACGTGTTGACACTTTTTCTAGTGTAATTGTACAAATTGATGGCGAGTTCAGAGGATTTTCCGGATTTTCGACTCATAAAAAAATCAATTTTGGGAGCTGAACATTCGGTAGAACTCAATTTTCCACTCTTTGGCCAAAATGGACTTCATATTCGGTCTTCTCGTCCCCAAAAACATGGAAAACGATATCTCAGAAGCTCATGTTACTAACATGTTGCTAAAACGCAAAAAGTACCTATTTTTACACACATTTTCACTCATAACTCCCCTGGATATATTCCGATCGGGCTGAAAAGTTTCGGGACACAACTAGGGCCCAAATGGAGCATGTGTGCGAAAGAACGACTTTTTTAGACCGAAAATGAAGCCGGTACACGTGATACGGCGGACGGACAATGCATTTTTGGAATCTACATACCTTGAAACGGAAAATAAAAAATTTTGAGGGGGCGTTATAAAAATTTTTGCTGAGCGAATACATCGGTGTATTATTCACAGAATAATAAACCAAAATTCGAATACTTTGTTGCCCTCAAACGTTGTTCTTCATACAGTTTTGTATCTAATTATGTAAAATAGACGCCTCCATCTTTTTTTGTGGCGTATTGTTGCGTTCGGAGTCCCCCCCCCCCCCCAAACTGCAGTTATCACCCAACTGTTTATTATTTCTGCAGATCATTGTTTTCTGTGGCCAATCCCCCCCCCCCCCACCCGCGAAATACTTTTCCTTTGTTTAGGGTTCATCGCGTTATTTCGCTCGAAATTGTTGTCGAAATTGTCGCAAATATCTTGGAGTCATATTTGACCATAATTTGAAATTCAGTTTCCATATTGATGCTTTGGTCTCTAAACTGAGAAAGCTATTTTATATTTTTAAGGTAGCCCGAAATTTTCTGTCTAATGTGCGGCTAAGGACTATTTATTTTGGCTTATTTTTTTCTTTGTTGAAGTACGGTATTTTCGTATGGGGAAGTGCTGGTAAGACAAAGCTATGATCCTTGCAAGTTACGCATAATATTATACTTAGGATAGCCCTTCGGAAGAGCTCTCGATACCCTACTATACTGCTTCATCATGAGTTTGATGGTATTCAGCCTGTCCATAGATGCAGTGTCAACGCATAGGTACGCGTAATGCAGAGTCGTCAAATGTTGAGTGGCCTAAGCTCAAAACCGAGCGTGCAAAAAAGAATTCATATTATAAAGCTTTAAAGTTTTTTTATGCTTGTAAAATTAATCCTGACATGTTCAGTAGTTTTATGAATTTTAGGGGACGAATTCTTAGCAGGATAAAGGAGTTTCATTAATTTATGGAGAGTTTCTGGTTTGAATCTCTTTGGGTACATGGCATTTGTTTCAATATGTTTGATTGCTTAAATACTTTTGGCTGAGATCTGCTCCACCAGCCGCCACAAGTTCTTATGAATTTATTGGGTAGTGGGCAGAATCAAATTCACTTCTTTTGTGTTTTTATGGATGATATTTTTTATGTACGATATTTTATATATGTATGTGCCATTTTGTGTGTGTTTTACTTTCTCTCTTTCTGTCAATAAATTCAATTCAATTGTCGCTCGAAACGGGACGAGCATGAGCCAGGTCTTTGATCAAAATCAATTCAGGAGGACGAGGCACAACCTTCCCTCAAATCCCTGACGTATTCCGTGATTAAGAAGGCAATCACAGGAAGCCCGGAGAGCCTTTACGCTCTGCCTCCTCCTCCGTACAACTTTCAAGCTACAGTTCTAACTTAATTAACAACTTAAAATTGGGAACCTCCCATCCTAAGTCTACCGCTGTTAAAGCCCTTACCTTACGCCTCCAGTCAGTCTTCACCATTCTCCCCTACTATTTCCGGACTTGGAATCCCATTCCGACCTCAACATACTCCCTCTCTGGTATCATCAACATTTAATATGTGCCATTAGAGTTCCCTTTAGGCTCAGGGTCCTTCCCTCTTAAGAATAGCACAAAGAACTCCTCTGACTTATTAATTCACCCTTCTCCTTCTCCGCCCCCATCGGCTTTCTCTTTCTTCAACTTCCTGTTTACCCGGGCCTGCTTTCAACTACCTCTTCACTTTGGACTCCCTGTTTAATTATGTTATTATTGCCGTTAGTAATGAAAAGGCTCTTCCACTTATTCTCGGTCCCACTCGACTGTGTCCTTTTATCTCGCTCATGTCTTTCTTCTCTCTAAAATCTCTCCTGACGCACTCCGCCCCACATACAAAATACCCAAGTCACAGTGATAGTCCTTGTTAGAATGAACATTTGAGACCATGTCATACTCGTAAATGAGCTGATGTAAGAATTAACCCTAATATTATCAGTCGTCAAAATTAATTAATTCAATTCATTACCGAACGTCAGTGAGCCTCTTACTTACAGTCGAGCGACATTTGCGGGCGACTTTATTATTATAATACAGGTATGTAAGCGTATACCACGCTACAAGCCACAATTTTGGATATTTTGACTTGTAGTTCTGGCATTATACTCCTTAGGCCTCCTGAATTTGCTGCATAGTTTTTGGTGTCACCATGTTGCCAGAGAACGGAACACTGGAACAAGTGGTGCCATCTGTCAGAAAAATGTGTTTACGCCTCCAGAATTCGCTGTATAGCTTTTGGTGCCAGGAAAATGCGCCAGAAAAATGTGTTTTTGTATAGTTTCATGTTTTCTAACCCGCTGAATCGAATCTAACTTTCAGAGCCAAATCCTTGCTCCCGAAATCGGCTTAATAATGGAATAAAATTGTCCTCTCCCAATGAATTTTCATTCCCCTGACCGAAACTCAATAAAACGCTAAATGCTTAATAACAATAGTATCTGGATTTTTCTGGAATAGGTATAAAATTAAATTTAAAAAATTTTTTTTAGTCTGCTGTGTTTTACATAATTTGTATCCTTCAAGGGGGCGAGGCAGTGGGTAACCAAGTTATAGAACTTGCCGTGAATATGCTGTCCATCCAAAAACCCAAAATCCTTGCTCCCAAAATCGGCTTAATAATGTAAATTTATTTCTTATTTCAAAATTGCGCGAGGTCAGTGGTCCCACTAATAATAAATAATTGTAGTCTGTACCTACTACCTGAAATGTGAATTTTAACCTGAGACTAAGGAATGGGTTTCCTTACTTGGTAGGTAGTTGCTGTTCCTATCATCACTTACCTTCTAATGACTAAGATTAGGTTGCGTTATATTGATTAGCCCAAGGTTGCATGATTACCGCTGATTAACCATGCCGTTTGAGCGTGCAATTGTGGGTTACCAACTGATTGCTTCAAGAAACACGTGACTCAGTCATGTAGGTGTTAGGTGTAGTAATGAGGTAATTCCGATGTTTATTATAAACTTGCTGTCAAAAGTGCGAGTGTAGTAGGTACCTTGAGAAGTATGTCGCATTATTCTGAACCCTTATTGTATGAAACCGCCGACTTCAACTGTTAGTAAGGTTTTGGCCACCTACTGCTAAGTCAACTAATTGGTAGTTATAAGATAATGGAACGTATCCGAGGTTAGATCACGTTACTGGTTGCCGGTCTGTTGTGATACAAAATTTGAATAATTGAAAGTTCCAGTCATGCAGCATGACCATATGAGCGAACGAAATTTTTGGAACTGAAGCACCTTAGGAACTCAAATTATTTGCTCAAGCACCCTCCGTATCTGGTCCAAGGAAAATTTCGAAGATTGCTTCGGTTTTGAAGAATTTTCAGATGAAACCGCAGACTTTTCTAGCCCTTGAAAGTACTTGACCTCCACAGAGACGTTAAAGTACCGGTCATGCGACCATATATCAGAGAATGTTTGAAGTCACTAACTTTCAGCTAAGTATTTTTACCAATTTTATATTTAAACCCGTATTACAAAAATAAAAAATAAAAAAATAAACCCAAAAACTCGCGAATTGGATCCAATTTTTGAGAAATCATTTTTTATGACTATTGAAACAGTTCTTATAAATATATCTCAAGTAACCATTCTGTACCTATTTTGGTGAATTTCAATAACTTGTCGGTAATTGTAGTGATTTTTTATGCCCAAAAACTCAAATTTGACCCACTTTTTCCCAAAGGAAAATCACTATTATTGAGTTGATTGAAATAGTTTTGTTGATTTTATAGGTATAATAAATTTTGTATCGATGTTCAGCTATTTGTGACACAAAACCAAAATTTTGTAACATGTTGGAATGCTTGTCGCGTAGCCAAGACCGCATATCGTCTGAGTGGCTTATAAGTGCATAAATAAATAAATACGTTTACCTACGCATATAGAGTTTTGTTCAAATCTAGAGGTGGATTCAGAATGCTCTCAAACGGATTCGTATAAAATATTTTCTAAAACTTTTTTTTCGTTTTTTGACATTTACGTCCTCCCCATGTTGGGACCCCCCCGTTCTAGACGTTTTGTATTGTTAAATATGTTCGGATTTTGGTTATTATTTGAGCTCTGTTGTTGTAAATTGTCCTCCAAATTTGGATAATAAATAATTAGAGTGAGATGTTCATCGTGATAGGCGGTAAGTACCTACCCAGTACTATCCACCTAGAACCTAATCAGTAGTAGCTACCTAGCACCTACCCAGTATTTCCCACCTAGTACCTACCCAGTACTACCAACCTAGTACATACCTACCCAGTACTTCCCACCTAGTACCTACCCAGTACTACTAACCTATTACCTACCCAGTACTACCCACCTAGTACCTACCCATTATTACCTACCTAGCACCCAACCAGTACTACCAACCTAGTACATACCCAGTACTACCCACGTCGTACGTACTCAGTACTACGTACCTAGGACCCACCCAGTACTACCCACCTAGTAGTACCTACCCATTACTACGTACCTTGTACCCACCCAGTACTTCTCACCTGGTACCTCCCCAGTACTGCCTACCTAGAACCTTCTCTGTACTATCTACGTAGCACCCATCCAGTACTACCCACCTAGTACCTACGCAGTACTACCTACCTAGCACCTACCAAGTACTACCTACTTAGTACCTACTTAGTACTGCCCACGTAGCGCCCATCCAGTACTACCCACCTAGTACCTACCCAGTACGACTTACCCAGCACCCACCCAGTACTTTCCATCCAGGTACCTACCTAGAACCTAGTCAATACTACCTGCGTAGCACCCATCCAGTACTACCCACGTAGTACCTACTCAGTACTACCTACCTAGCACCTACCCATTACTACCTACCTTGCTCCCACCCAGCACTGTCCACCTAGCATCTACCCAGTTCTAGGTAGGTAATACCTTTTCAATACTGCTTACTTAGAGAAGGTGCTACCTAGTACCTTGAGATGTTATCGTGTTGGGGGGGAGTACAAGTAGGAGAACAGCTACTAAAAGGAGGATAAGTCAGTGGTGGGGTTGGATGGTTGGGAGGATGGGCCACTCGGAATTAGGGCGAACCATTAAACGATTTCCAAACCGCTTTTAAATGAATTCCGAGGAAGCACGTGGATGGTTTGAAATTAACTTCGGTATCGGCGGGCGGTTTGTAATGGCGGTAAGAGGTGAGGCGGAGTGGTATCGCTATGATGAGTTGAGAGAAGGGAGTACGGGCCCGTAATAACGGAACCCAGCTAGATGGGATTTCGATTAGAGATGGAAAACGACACTCCTCCCCTCATCCACCCTTGCTCCATGAAAACCCGACCAATACCGCGGACCGCTGCCGTACTGACTACCGTGTTCGGCCACCCTCGGCCTTTTCAATCCCGAAAACGAGGGGGTTTCGCCTCACTTCTTCCATCGGAAACCTTCCCCGTTCCAGCGGGGCATCCATCCCTCAACGGGTCAGTTCTGGAGCCAGCTGAACCCGTGCCAGGAAACCCCTGCCGCCTTTTCCCGAAAAAAAGGAAAAAAAAAAGAAAAAATCAGTCGGGAATGTGCGGAGGGGGTCCTCTCGACCCCCACTCGACCACTACATCGAGGAAATCGATTCCCTCCTGTCAATACCCCTCCCCCTCCCTCGCATCCCGGTCACTGATTGAACTCCTATCAGCTTTTTGACAACTCGAAAAATAAGTCGGAACTGGGTTTCCCCGTTGGGAGAATCGTGCACAAACAGGGTATCCAACTGGCCGTTAGCCAAACTGATCGGCCTTACGGTTTCTCCTGCAAAAACACCACAGTCCGAAACCCTGGAAAAAAATAAAACTCATCAAGGAAAAACTCATCTGTGAAAAGTCGACGAGCTACCAACTCCAGTAAACAACAAGTCGGAAGCTCTGGAAACCTGGGTAATTGAACAGCTTTCAAGATAATAGAAGTACGTGGGAATGTCACCCATATTTCATCATCGAACTCCGAGTTCTACCGATATCACAACCACAGAGGTTAATTGCCGCGACTTTCTCTGACGAGGCAAATCGGATTAACAATGAATTTCTGATATGTCATTGCGCATAAAAACGGGAAAAATGGCGCCAGCCAATTAGCTGTAAAGCGCTTATTTGAACAAACGTGACTTCGAAAATCGTTCAGTGGTTCGCATCACTCGTTAGATATCAAGATCGGTCTGAGGTGGAACTGCTTCCAGCGAACGTCCAATCGTTCTCATGCGTAAAACCCTGAAAATACTGTCGTCTCCTATCTAAATACGATCGGACCTACGAGCGCAGTTGAAAGTCATTTTTGTCCAAACAATCGCTTTATGACAACCTGGCAGATAGCTGACTTCATTTCTCCGTTTTCTGTGTAATGGGTTTCTAGGTCTCGGACTTTTAGAAGAACTGGAGTAGTAGAAGTGTTTAACTGGATTTCATCTGCCGACAACAAGGTTTTGAACAAACAACGAGGTTCAGGAAACTTCCGAGTTCGATTACTCATTTTGGTTGATAATTTTCGATAATGAACCTTTGGAATCGGGCATGAAAAATGATTTATTCCCCCCCCCCCCCCCCAAATTTGATAGTTTCCGTTTCAAGGTATACGAAGAATCGAAAACTGGAATAAATTTAAAAAAATGCTGTCCGTCCGCCGTACTTAGCACTTATAGGTAGGTATTTGGGGTCTAGTTGGTCTGCGTTACTGTCAGTCATCTCTAAGGGGTCATCTAATGAGGGGTTGAAATTTCCAGGGCGCCGTTATGTCGATTTTTTAAACGTTTTTAAATTGGTCTCGAACTAAGGAATTTGTTGACACCACCCGGAGCCTTGTCCGTCCAGCCGTTCCTTCACAGTAAGGCCCTGAAGAATGCACCAAAAAGCTTCGTCAACATGGTCGTGAATCCGGCCCAGATATCATTGGTAGGGAACACTACTTGATTGTAATCACAGATGGCTGTATGAACTCGAGTTGGTTGCTTCGTGATTTTATTTCATTTGAAGAATAATAGTTATTTTAATTTTTTGATAGGTACCTACCCACGTTTGTATCTTGATCAAGGAACGTTATAACGATAAATAATTAATTATAGAATTCTTGAATCTACCGCATAACTTTTAGTTATGGGGCTTTAACTCCTCGGCCGGCTCCAGTACTCGATTTAGGCTTTCCTGGGGGATAGCACGGGTGTCGGTATTGACCAGAAAACAGTGATTTACGCGGACAGCCCAAAATATTATAATCCAACCAAAAACCTATTGACTTCACTTATTACCTCAAAACCTATACCACATGTGGTATAGGTTTTGAGGTAATAAGTGAAGTCAATAGGTTTTTGGTTGGATTATAATATTTTGGGCTGTACGTCAGTAGTCTGATTCCGAGTGACGTTTGTGTTTCAGCAATAAATCTTAAATATATACCATAAACTTTGGTAATTGGCTTTGACTGAATCCTGAATCCTGGTCTATATTAGTATCTCAGTCACATGGAGCTGGAATGTCTGCAGTTGAATCGAAGGTTAACGCCGGATATGATTGACAGTTTTCACTGGAACGAATCAACATAATCAGGATTTGACGTAAATTGATGAAACGTGGATATTCCCACATGGATAGACAGGTGATTCAGATTACCTCTAATACGAACCTACGTATATATCTGAATAACTGGCAGGTGAAGCGAAAGCTACTATCTTGCTCTGGGAGTGTAAAAATGCTACGCCAATCACTCCGACACGAACGTCCTTTAAAAGGTTAAAACCTTTTCTTTCATATCCCACGTGAAGGGATATGCGAGGCGGAGTCGACATTGTGTAAGAACGAGGTGGGTAGTGGAGTATGTGTGTAGAATTCCGCCGTCACCCACCGACTTCGCCTGTCAGATAAATGGGGAAGCTCTCCCAACTTTCTCGCCAGAGACTTAATTAATATGCGCAACTGTTGCAGGGAGTTTACACGCGTCGGAAAACACCCCGGAATTCGACAGTTCGTACGGCACCAGACTTTAAGTGGTTATCTGATTATTATTGTGACTGTTATCGTTATAGCGTTTTTCGATGGATTTGAATTGGAGAAAATATGTTGAGGGGATGTTGGGAGCCAGTTTTAATCCATAAATGGAGTACTTCGATGGGTAACATGCGATATGTGACAAGTACCTACTGTCATTATAGTTATGTACTCAAGGTAAATCATTGGATAGGGCGCAACTCCCGTGAGTGCTTCCACCCGTAAAGTGACCATTTATTGAAATTTTTTGCCAGATTTCTCGATAATTTTTTAACGATTTTGGTACGTGTTCTGGTATTCAAGCATTTATTGACTGAACGGCATTTAATAATTAAGCAACCGAATGTGATACGGACTGTTATATTAGACTATTACAGACCTTTTTAACTGTCAGGGTAGGAATATCGAATACTCACCCTGCTACATCAGCGCCAATTCAGGACTGAGACAAACGATTATAGGAATACCTCAAGCTATAAAATATGTGGAGGAGTACCTGTCTAGGCGCTGCCGACTCCTGCCCCTATTGACCCCTGTAAAAGTTGGCCCCTCCACTCGGTACAGTAGAGCCTGCTGTATCCTCAAGACCGATTGAGGAATGTAAACTACTATACTGCGCAAAATAAATATCGGGTCTAAAATGAACAAAATATTGTCATGGGCATTAATTGTCACTCAACCCACTTTGATATAATTATATAGGTGGCGGTTTAACAATTTTGAAAAAATTTTCGAAATTTATTTATCCTACACCGCCTTTTGGAAAAATCAGAAAAAAGTTTATAGAACGTTTTGCTACTGTGATAGATCTCGACATAGGTATGTCGATAGTTAGTATAGTTAGTTAGTATAGATAGTTAGATAAATCCATTCATCTATCCATTTATTAATTATTGATACCTACCGGCATATTTAATATTAAGTAGTTTCTCTTTATTCATAGAAGCCTTGAGAGGATGGCGATCATTTCGCAGTTGAAGAGCAGTATCAAACACATGCCCTGGTCATAAATTTTAACATTATTTCAGGATAATTTTGATTTTTTTTTTTCAATTGCAAGATTTTAATGGGAGCTTTCATAAAAGGTACAATATAATGGGTATCCGATAAACGAAAAAGAAAATAGCCTCCTATGACGTCACGGCCCTTGCTCGCCTGATGTCTATCTGGAGGCTTTTGTGGTGCCTCGCATTTTATCCCATTTCGACCCATTTCGAGGCTTATCCAGGTGGCATTTCGAGATGGAAATTGGCCTCTATGGGGTCCCCAAGGTTGCTGACTCAAATTTTCAACGCAAGTTCCTAATTTTCTTTTGAATAGTCCGTTAGTACTGATCCGGAAAATCCTCAACGTCGGAATGCTGTTGTACTGGTATTATTCCCTGTGGTAAAAGGGGGAAGGGGGCTATATGTATTCAGTGTGACAAAAATGGATGACCCCGCACTGAATTTACCGTCCCGGTATTCCATAGATCGACTGCCGCCCGATCTCACCAACCCTGTATCAGCCTTTTCCTTCTCTTCACATTAATTCCTATCCCTTTCCCCAGGAAAAAAGGGGCCACCCCTATGAGACCACTTAAGTTTTTTCTCGTTGGCTTCCATTTTTTCTCCAATACCCCCCCAACCAGCACTCATATAAGCTCTTTTTAAACTCCGCAGCCTCCTAATGGGTTTATCGAATTTTATCTCGGAACCTTCTCCCTCTTTTTCAATGCGCTTAACCGTTTTTTTTTTTTGTCCACATCCGAAACACTCCTCGTTCGGATTATACGGGATGTGTGTCTAGGGTTCTTACCTTTTTCGGAATAAGCCATCCTCTTATTCCGTAAAAAGTGTTTTTAAATCGCTGCATTATAGTTCGTTGTTAAGCTCACATTGGAGGATATCGGAAATGTTCGGTTAGGTTACACGATAAAAGTTTATTGTACCTTTATCTAAGCTAAACGTTTCTAACAAGTGCTCCACTGTATAACGAATGAAATGATATTGATTTCTACAATCCAGCTACTGTTAGCAAATTATTAGAGGGTGTCGTGAGCCGGTGTGGTCGACTTGCAACATACCGGGTGAGTTGGATGAGGATATCTCCCCAAGGTTTTCACCACAGCAGGTGCCAGAGGAGAAGGAGGTATTGCGCGGTTTTTACCACAGTCCTAGATATCAGTAAGGAGGAGAGCACCCCGCGGTTTTCACCACAGTGAGTGCAAGGAAAGGTAGAATTAAGAGGGTGAGAGAGAGGGTCGAGAGAAAAGTTGCAAGTCGAGGGTCGATCGGTGGAATGAGGAGCTGGGCTAGCAGGTCTGCTTATAAATGCCCCTTTCCACCCGTCCGCGCCGTTATGACCGTTGAGGGGTGATGGCCGTTGATGGAAGGGACTCTTCTCCTACTTTCCCCTCAGCGTCGCCCAGCTCGTTGTCCCCCTCGTTTATTTGGTTAAATCTTTGCCATACTACATAGGAGTGGTTATATAATGTAGAGATTTGAGGGGTACCACGGCAGAGGGATTATTAGGGGATGATATTATTACCGTTACTATAAATAATAGAATATAGGATTTAAGAGAGGTGGGACCCGCGGTTGCTGAGAGGGATGGGGGAGACTATAGAGAAGAAAACTTTCGGAGAAAAGAAAGAAAGGGATTTCGTTTTAGAGCTACTTTTGCTGAATGCCATTTCATTTTTCCAGAGTATCTTGCAGTTACGGAATAATACATAGTCCTTAGAAGATAATAGTTGTTGTCAAAACTACCTAGGGCTGGGGTAGCTGTGGTAATAAAGACACATGTAGGAGCGATTCATGACTGGTACTATAAATGAAAAGGTTCAATAAGGTTAGAAGAGGAAAATTATGGGGAAATCATTCTGAACGGCAGGTTGAAACCAATGCCTTCGCTAATGCCGTTTTCATACCGCCCTGATTACCGGGAGGCCAATAATAGTTGCTATTAGTTCAGCTTGCCCGCTGTTAGAACACTTGGATGAGATGGTGAAGATGGTGGCGTAATTGTTTATTTCCCAGTTACTGGAAATTCTTTGTCATTTCAATTCTCTACTCGTAGTTCTCTGATAGTTCGAAAAAAACCTTTTAGGAGACAAATATGAGCGCCAATACTGAATACTTCATCCATCGCTCTGTATTGCAGATTAGTTAGGCTTGCAATTTCGGGACACCGACTGTAATAGTTGGTTTATGCCAGGTTTTGGGGTTAATTCAAAACAAGGATGGATCCGAAAATTATTTAAATGCGACGACCATTATTTCTGGGACAATCAAAGCCACCTCCTGGCATGTCTGCCAAGTGTGATCTTGGGTAAAAGGATGGGGGAGCCTCTTCTGCTGTGAAATGCGACGAATGCTCGCTCTGCTATTTTCTTATATATATCCGTAGTTTTTTCATTATTTTCTTGGGCATCTGTCTGTATGATAATCCAATAAATAATTAAACAATACTAACATCACAACCTGTTCTGACAACCTGAGTAAATCAACAACCTCAGGAATAAGTTCTCAGTAAGGAGCGGTCGTAGGTAACTTAAATACAGCCTACAGTACGTCCTCTGGTTCATGTTACTTCTGAATCGACTGTTACACACTTGATGTAGCAGTTAATTTGGTGTCTTTTCGATACACACCTACTCGTAACTGCTATTTTCCCCCCGTTTATTTCTGTTAACCGTTTCGGCTGTCACCAGTGGCCAGTGGGTTATTAATCATGAGGCTTCAACTTTGTTCTGTTGATATAACCCAGCTGCTTCAGGCTTCACTTGATCTTTGATTGGCTTAGTGGTGAAGATCTAAGCAACCAGGATGTTACGAAAGTACATGCAAGTTTTTTACGTTTGTACTGGTACCTGGCCGAGGTTTGACCTCCGGCCACCCTGGCCGCCAACTGCTATTGTCGTAACAGTTCTCCTACGTCCTACCCAGCTGCCCATCCCTATTTGTGATTCCCTCGTCGGTGGACAGGTTATGTGTGAAAAAATGAGGCTTTGTTTTCGTCACTCCGGGGACATCGAAGGAAAGGCTAATGAACTCTGAGTTTCATCAGCGATGTTTTTACCTCGGAGGGGGGTCCGATGAAAGCGGAGTTCGGATGTATGCGGACTGGTGGATTTCATTAGCGCGGCCGCCCCTTTTGTCGGTAGATGGCGATCCGATCGAAGTTTTAATTGCCGCATTCATCTCACGTCTCAATCTCTCTCGTAGCTTTCTGCCTCACACGAGTTTCGTCACTTGGTGCTTGTAAATCCCGATAGGGGCGTTGCCACTCTTATCCTTCGGGCGCAGTTGTCTGTACGTCATATTGTGATGTTACCTAATACGTAACCTGTGGTGAGAGGGGGGGGGGGGGGTCGTTCCAAAGAAAAACGGAGTTATTGGAAGGTTGTCTATTTCCACTAATACACGAAAAATACGCTGTTATACCGGTATCGGTGATCATACCATCGTTAGTAATAAATAGTAACTGTTATTTTTTGTTACTGACGATGTTTGATCACCGAAACCGGCATAACAGTGTATTTTTCGTGCATTAGTGGAAATAGACAACCTTTTAGTAACTCCTTGAAACGGGTTTCCACGATTTCATCGCTAGTGATTTAGTTCGTATGAGTTCCATTCATGCAGCATGACCATATGGGCGAAAAACAAGTAACGTGTCGTCTACTCAATGTACCCGTCGACTTGCAACATTATCGTTCATATTACAACGTTTCAAAAGACAGTTAGAAATCGTTGTTCAACTTTTGAACGATAATAATTTATATCAATTATCATGTTTGCACATACCATTTTTGGTGATTTTTCAAAAACATTTCTACAGCCCCCCCCCCCCCCCCCCACAAACTCAAAAATTACCTACTCACTTTTAGTCACTTTTTCGCGCCAAAACCCATTTTCCATCCCCCATATAAACGTCGTATTCAAATGGTTTAGATCCTTCAAATAGTTGTATGTACGTGTGTTTGTTTTATATTCTGATTTTTAACGAAAAATGCCTTGATCGTAATTTTGGAGGAAAGTAGTTTTCTCCTCAAATGGCATCAAGCATCGATGTTCGGCACTCAGATTTACATTAGGTATTTGTAATTCCAATGTTCACTTATCTTCATTATTTTAAATGTGCCAAAAATTAAAATAGACTATCGCGTTTTACATTTTTCGTTAACAACCCCTCACGTTCCACTGTGCGAAGATATTAGGGGAGGGTGAGCCGGCGAAATGCACTCATAATTGTATTCATAATCGCATATATATACTGATGTGCAGAGCGTGAAAATGTATAATGTACGTGTTAATCTCGGCTTCTCTATAAAAACTGATGGATTCATCATTGAATTATCCGAAAAGGCGGAATATCAAATGGGGGGAAACGAGCTTTCCGGATTCCATAAGTGGATTAAAGCTCGACTTTCAGGGCAGTATAAATGCATTACTCGCCCCGCCCTAATGTTATTTAGGGGTATGAGCGAAAAGCTTGAAATAGGTAATGGCTTAGGGGTCCATCATCTAGTGAACCATCGGACGCTGGGCCCTGGACGAGCAGAAGTGATATCAACCTGAGGATAATCCGGATTTGAAGAAGACCTCCCGTTTTTCCCCTCTTGAAAACTCCGTTGCGCCTAACGTTCATGTACCCGCCTATATAATCCCCCAATTCGGACCCCTCGAACAGGAGGAAATCTCTCTTTTTGAGTATCGCTTTTATACTACAGTTATACCCTGGCCCCTATCCAGGGTTTCCATGATATTTAACCGTGGAAAGGGGATGAAAACGGGATTTTGCCGATATGAATGATGATTCTGTGGCTTACATTTTTGTTGCTTCCGATACATATCTCCCAGGGTTGAAACCCTCCGGATTATGATTATACAGTACATTGAATACTGTATGCGGAGCAAAGTTTACCGGTAATGCTTATAGCTAATGACAGTTTGATCGGAGAGTGTTAGGGGAGGATTTGAATTCGATGAGACGGTCCTTGGGAGCGCCATCGGTGGGATGAAGAGGCGGCTGGCGGATTTTCCCATGGAGCGCTTGTTATTCCATCACACTTACTACTTCGTGAAAACGAGCGTTTATCAGCTACACTGAATAACATTGTGGAGTAAATGTGTACCGTACACTTACGCGTATACTTTTCCATTTAGGGCTGAGAAGGTTTCACCGAACTACACGATTCGGGGATAATTGAAATGTTTTGAGAACATCCCTTCGTATTTGGTGATAAATATACCGGGGCTTACTCATCAAATTACGTCCTGGAATCCTAACAGCAATAGAAAAAATTATCCTATTATTTGTATCCAGAATAAATGCCAAAATAAATTATCAAAATTTTTATTGTTTCACGTTTCAAGGTAGCAACCAACTACAAAACATAGCAAAGCAAAGGAAAACCGCCTCAAATTATAACACTAGGTACTGTGTATTATTGCGTTGATCATTGTTATTTATGCAGTCAATAACAGCATTCGTGCTCCCTCCCAGGAAACCCCTAAATCGAGTAAATGCAACCAGAGTCGAAGGTATCTAAGCCGAAGCTCTCTAACGTTCATTAATTACAGTTACATAAATTATGCATTTTTCCACACGCCCTCATCTCCTGTAACGCGCAATTTCGGCCCCAGGCCACCAGGTCATTTTCGAATTTCTGAAGACCCTCGACATAGTTACCTAATATTTTCCCCAAATTTTCACCTAATTTGGATGATTCGTTTCGCCGTGAACAGTAACTTAACCTCAACAAAATATAAAAAAAACATCTTTCTTTTAATCTAACCTAATCAAAAATAACCATCTTAAATTTAACCTAATCAGTCTAACCTAATGACTATCTTAAATCAGTCTAATCTACTCAATCAATCTAACCTAACCTAATCAACCTAACCTCTAACCTAATCAGTCTAACCTAATAACCATCTTAAATCTAACCTATTAAAAAATAACCGTCTTTCTTTGTTCCGTGAACAACCAACTCGATATCATGCGTGATTATAGTCATCAGTTTCATGTGGTATGTGATGATGTATGTGATTGTTGTGTGTACGATGTGATAGTATTATGTTACGATGTGTTTTTCACTTAAACTGGTTATTTGACGTTTGGTAAACACCGTCCGACCACCTGCTATACTAGCAAGGGACTGTGTACTTACAAGATCGATGGGGACAGAAAATCGACTGAAGAAACCCAATTGGAGCGTCTGATTCCGTTCCTGACTGTTCAATTACGTTCTAAAGCGACAAGGTTGTACAATATTATTGAATAAAAGCGACTAAGAGGAATGTTCTGAGGAAAGGTCGTAAAATTCACCACCAAGATTCGAAACTAGGTTGATACTTTCAAGGGCGAGAGAGCGGAGGAACAAAGAGTTTATAATACCTACTAATACGTTACGTTTCGAACGAGTTCACTTAGAAAAAGAACTGATGGCGTTGATTCCACAGCGGACTGAATACTGGCAAATTGTCAAAGCTCAAACGATCTGGAAAATGGAGGTTAGAACGAGAAATTTTACTCGTGTACTGCTCGTAAACTGCAGCAATGTTGGTTTATTACCTATTTTTAATAATGAACCTTTGGAATCAAACACGACAAATAATGTCAGCCCCCTCAATAATTTGTATGGTTTGCGTTTCAAGGTTGGAACAATCCGAAAATGGAATACAAAATATTCTGTCTCCGCCGTACGCCGTATGTACGCATCACTTTTCTTAGTCTCTTTCCTTTTAGCGAAAGACTAAAATTATTCTAGAAGTAATCGGACATTGGCTACGAGATGGAAAATGTCAAACTCTCGCCAAAACATTGGTAATGGCTGATGAAGTGATGATTTCGATGATTTTCATGCATAACAAATTTTATTAATGAAACGGGGGTCAAATTTGAGTTTTCAGGGGTCAAAAAAAAACGGCAGAAACGACCAAAGTGAGTGAAAATTGATATCAATCCAACCGTAAGGTGTCTTCGTCTTTTGGGAATTGATTCGAATAAGGACTATTTCAACAGGAAGCCAAAAATATTTTTGCTGATAAAGTGGGTCAGATTTCGCGGTCACCCATCCAAGTACTAACCATACTCGAGGTATCCTAACTTCAGTGATCCTGCTTACGAATTTACGAATGCTCGGCTTCGGGTGTTTCATTGTTGATGGGTGTGAAGACTCCTCTCGGGTTCGGGTGTCCGCAGACCTGCGGGCGTCAAATGTGCTCAAGCTGGCGGATGTGTTTCCCGCCTGGGTGTTAAGTGTCTTTTTTGACGCGATGGGTGTGAAGTGTCTAGCTCCCTATTTAATCAGGCCTGCTCACTGTGCACTTTCAAGTTACTTCAAAAATTTGCTCGATGGTCATGCTGGGTCTTGAACTTGTAATCCTCTTACCCTGTATTGGTTTATTATTTTCAATAATGAACCTTTGGAATCGATCATAATTTTTTTTTTTTTTTTAACTCTCCCTCAAAATTTCATGGTTTGCGTTTCAAGGGACGTAGAATACGAATATCGAATAAACAAATTTCCGTCCGCCCGCGTCTTTTTCCTTAGTTCCCATGAACCAAAATTCACTAAATTTGGTATGTGGGTCCCGTTTGGGCTCTAGTTGGTCCTGGAAACTCGACGTTACTGTCACTCAACTCTACGGGGTGAAAATTAAGGGTTGAAATATCCAAAATATCCCTTTCTTGGAAAATTGTATTTTGAAGTGTGGGTTTCCTCGCATTTTTATATAGTTTGATTTTTTCTGAATTCATCAGACCATCCGGAGCAATCTACGCAGCATCGTGCATGCAGGCATCACCCTGAATTGAGAGCGCACATCACGTGCCTCTTACCTATGTGGCCCCGTTGCTCAGTAGGCTAGACGTCGCGAGCCCACGCTGAAGGTCGCAGATTCGAATCCCAGCCGGGGCCAAAAAATATACCTATTTCACTCCACATCAAATTTACCTTCAGAACTACATCTGAATTTTGCCATTTTGCGTACTGGTTTTTATGAAACTGTAATTCCCGGGTCGGCTCCAGTACTCGATTTAGGGCTTTCCTGGGGGAGAGCTCGAGGGTAGGTATTGACCACAGAAACCAGTGATCTACGCAGAAGGGGCATCTATACAGATAAATAATAAACCGTTTTGTAATAATTTTCATAGTTTTTTCCGAAGGAAATGTCTGTTTACGCGAAAAGACATTCTGGAAAATGGCTTCAGATGGGAGGCACTCCTCACAAAAAAGCCGCGGGTTTGCTTGCTGGGGGGAGCGTTAGAAGGAAATAGATTGGAAGGGGTGGGAAGGGTTTCAAAGCGTGAAAAAGTGGATTAGTATCGGAAGGAGGTCGGTTGGGGATCTTGGAGTGGGGGGTTATCAACGGATGAAGGCGTACTCGGCGTACTGGACGGGTCCCAGGTTGTTGAGACACAATGGGGCAAACCGAGTATGATCGACCTCGGAGTCCTTTTTGGGAGGGTTAAAAGCATCCCCGATTCGGCGAAGTGCAGCGAGTACGCGACGTGCGCTTATCACAGAAAAGAAAATAGGAGGGGGAAGAAGAATCATTTTTACTGGACCTTCGATTTTCCCCCCCCTTCTTGCTGTCTCCCAATGAAGAAAATGGATGTTGGAAATCATTTTCACGGAAGAACGGGCTTTTTCGATGGTAGAAGTCGTTTCTGAGAAAAAGGAAATTTTCGTGAAAGAGGGCGAGTTCAAGGGGCAAAAAGCGGTTGGGGAGGGGGGGGGTGGGGTGAAAAAGGGTTTCTTGGAGTGAAAAGCTGATGGTTGCCTTGTTGAAGGAAATGGTAACTTGGTAAAAAATGCTGATTTTATATTGGATTGACTGAATATGGAGGAGGATTTTCCGCTTTGGTTTATCATTTTAAACGAACCGAAGTGGTGTCACCAAAGGACGAAAACCAAGTAAGTTTGGTTATACGAAATTTGTTACCAAAATGCGGTATTTTATATGTAGGTATAAATACACACTGTGAATGTTATCTGTGCAGAGTCGTGGAACTGTGCAGAAGGGGTTTCTATGCAGGAAAAATAATAAACCGTTGTGTAACAAATTGCAGTGTTTTTGCGTCTACTGCATGATTTTGTATATACCTTTCAAGTTATTCGTTATTGTTGAAATTTTGGTGTCGTATAGGTAATGGTTCTTCAGAATCCCTGTACTCATGAACATACAGCTAGGCAAGTTCCCAACTGCCTTTAAGTTTTTAGGGACCAACCTGGCCAGGTGGCCACCTATTTTAGCTCAACAAGACCGTTCTGTCGTATAGTTATGGGCATTTAAGTGCTGTTGCGATCAAACCAGTGATATGAACAGAAGGTTTAGCCATACGACAAGTGGGAGTCATGCAGCGTGATCGTATTTGTCTCGAGCCACATTTCATCCACTTTAGATGTGTTTGTATAATATTTTTGTCATTGATTTTAGCCATTTTCACCTATTGTTCTTGCCAAAATCAGATTATATGTACTGGAGGGACACTTAAATACATACCAGCATATTGTAAATTTATATAATATATTTCGTACGCAGATTGCAAAATTCAGTGTTTTGCCATAACGCGTAGACACCTTGCAAAGCGCCAGGGTAATTGGAAAATCTTGTGTCACTCAATTACCTGGTGGTTTCCAGGTGCATTTCAATCCGCCTGGTCTACAGTAGGCAATTTGCGAATTGCACGTTTTTTGACAAATTCAGCCTGGGTAGATTATGATAAGCCTGCATGGTGACAGGCGTTGTCCATGCGCCCTTGAGCACGCTTTTGCATGAAGCTTATCCCACTTATTCTCCTTGTTATTAGTACTTGACTAACATTTTAGAAAATAGAAATAAAACTAAGTCAGAGAAATTGAGGATAAAAGGTTCGGAGAGGAGTTAACTTTAACTTAGTTCACAACTTGTGCCATTCAGTTGCGACTATCGCCATCTGGGCTGATTGCTTACAGCCTACCACAAATGGTACTTCTGATTGAATTTCTGTAAACAGCCTGAGTCTTGGTAGGCTCATTACATTCGGTCTAGGCTCATTGAGCAAATTTTAGACTTAAACGGTACTGTTTCCAATTAGCCTGGCAGTTATGGCGAAACGCCAAATTTCGCAAATCGCTTACGAATTATATGTCACTTTATATACATTTACAAAATGGCAAATTGAAAAAATAAATTATAATGAACAGTTGTGGAACGACATGCAGCGTCGCTTTTCTTTACCTGTATATATTTCGAGTAGTACCATGCCGAGGAATATTCCCCTTGGAAGTCGAGTTCCTAGTCCTTAGATTTATTCGCAGCTCTTCGTCTATGTCCTTGTGCCCTAAAGCTCTGGCAAACTCCCTCTCCACCATCGGAGGACTGTCAGATAAAGGAGTCCTTTAAGAATTATCTAATAGGAGCATCTGACGTCCCCTCCGTGGCCCAGCCCTCTCATTCCTTTCACGGACATCATCCCGACCGCTGTTCCACCGTCCTCCGAACACAAACGAACACATACACAAACACTGACGTCGGTCCTCTGAACACGTAGAAGAGATCCTGATACGTCCACTCGAAAAGGTCCGCTCGGGCGACATACGCCATTTTCCTCCTGTGGCAGCGAGCAATCTGATTCAGATTAGGATAGAACGTGTTTTATGGGTCAGCTTGAAATACTTCTCGTTCCCACCAGCTGCTCTGTGGATTCAAGTGAACCGCACAGTATGGAGAGCGGCGGAGGCGGCGCGGCGTTTTGCTCGATACCATATATTTGTGCTATGAAGAGGTCGCATTTGAAAATATACTGACATTTTTTAGCATGACCATATCAGCGAATTTTCAAAGTATCGTTGATAGGATCTCAATACCTCTTCGAAATCAACTATCGACTAAATATACTTAGTTACCTATTGGTAACTACTGTAGGTAGTAGTAACTACTAGGCAGTAACTAGTAAATCTCCTATAGTATCTTATATAATTACCCCCGCTGACTCTTTGACTCTGGGACGCTGTTGGGGGAGGAATGACTGCGGAGAGGGGTGTGGGGGAGGTTGTGGATGGGCGTGGAGGGTGAGGAGTTAGTTCAAAACACAACTAATACTTTTTTTAAGCGTTTATTTATTTTTATATAACAACTAGTTACAAAAATGTAGTTTTACAAGTAACTATCTAGTTATTTATTTCAACTATCTTTACGCATTGTTTTTATGGTGAATGTTCACAAGCAGGCACCACACTAGTTTTTTTACATTACAACGTCAGCATCCAAGATCCAGGGGTTTGGTTCTTTTCAGACGCCGAACTTGTTGCCCAGTAGCTGAAGAGCTTCTATATTTGAGTGCACGTGCGCACTAATAAATCATGTTAGTTCAAATAATGTAATTTGCTGATTCGCTCAATCATCAAAAGACAACTAATACATTATATAAATTTGCTAATTACTAATATTGCAATTGTTATTTGTTGCAGGTATGAAAATCGGTGTATGATCACAGCTTGTGAGTACTATGATCTTAAATTGTTGATAAATTCCCAACAATTCAATAATACCTAAGTGCCAAACTCAAACTAGACATTGCACATTTTTCTGAAAGATGGTGCCAGGGTGATGCAGTTCCCTGGCACCGTAGTGGCACCAAGAACTATACAGCAAATTCTGGAGGCTGAACACATTTTTCTGAGCGTGGCGCCTCTCCCTGGCGTTTCGAAACACCAAAAACTATACAGCAAATTCTGAGGGCCTAAGGAGTATGCCCTCAAAATTCCAAGTCAGAATACCCAAAATACCCAAAGTTGCGGCTTGTAGCGAGATACAGACAGACAAGCCCACCTGCAAATTAATGTCTCTTGAATCGCTGTAAGGTGCCTCACTGGCGTTCGACAATTATTTTTTAAATGCGAGTAGATTTTATCCTGAGAATTTTGACACCAACCGCACTGTCCTACGATAAGTAGTTATTTTTCTGTGATGTGCGGCTGGTGTCAAAATTCTCAGGATGGAATCTACTTTCATAAAAGTAAAATAAGTACGCGCGTATAACCCATTTCGCCATGTAGATATAGGTAGTTACGTATACGGTTACCTCAGTACTGCAAAACTACAAATACTACAAATCAAAACACTTCAGAGTTAGCAAGAAAAATGTTTATTTATCAGGTATCATAACATATTAAATCTAACCTCTTTTTCTTACGATTCCTGATAACTAGAAATGTTTAAATGTTGGGTTCTGCGAAATCGTCCCACAACTATTATCCACTGGAGGCAGTTGAATCAATCTGTTGTCAGATCTGTTCTGGTGGCTCGCAAGATAAGTCGTTGGGTTTTGAAGAAGAACGCTCTTGAAGTGGAAAGCGGCGGCGGTGGACGGAGGGGGTGTCCCTATTAGGAGCAATTAGAGGAGGCAAATAGGCCGGAACGAGTTGAGTGGCTGGTAAACAACGATAGGACGGATACGACCATGTCAGCCAGAGCCTCGTTCTCGGTGATAGCTTTGGGAATCCTACATGCGGGATATCGGTGCCAAGTTTTACAGAACTTGCGTTTGACATTTTGATGTGTGAAGAATGTGAAGTGCGTCAGATTTGGATGAACATTCATAATATGAAGATTAGGAGCTTCCAAGATTTCCGTTTCCGGAAATCTAAATAAGTTGAGTACGTGAATGCGCGTTTAAATGGTTTGATTAAATAGTTAAATAAATTAATGATTGCTTCTGTATTCTGATATTGATATAACATACCTATCATTAATTTATACCTGCAGTGCCTGTCCATGTTACCTGATTGACATGGCTCTGCAAAGGAACATGTACACATTTATTACAGAGAAAGTGTTGACAACAGTGGTGAAAATTCATATAAAAACCTTCATCTTCTAGGTGGGCTAGTGGTTTGGGGTGCTTTCAGATTTGCAGTGTTAGCAATTTTATTCGTTTACAATTATTTTTTAAAATTATTTCCCTATTTTTCTTAAAAGTATTTTTTGCTAGCTATTACCACCTAGCAAATGGTTGAGGCTGTCCTGTTGGTTTCTATGGTAGCCTCCTCTCGTTTCGAGGGTGCGGCTTTAGTAGATGCTACGGCGGTGTTCTGGGATTCATAAATTGTGCTGCGCTGATAAATAACAGAACTGTGGGTGGGATCTTGGTTGGTTGGGTAGGTCTCATCTTTGGACTATGGGGTTTCTCGAGACGCAAGTATCTAATCGGGAACTAACGTTTGATGTAAACCCTTGTCTAATTAGTATTATGGTCGTCGACTACTTCAATAAATTTATACTGAGTTATTGTTTATAATAATATTTATACAAAAGCGAGTCTCCATAATAACTTCAATATGGCGCAACCCGCCCCGTTCCTTATAACCTTCCATAAACCCACACCCAAGGAGCATTTCCATTCAATCCATCCGCTTCCCTCCTCCTCAGTGCCATCAAAGAAGAGAAGCCGCCACTTAAGCGATATTTAATTTCATTTCTCGTCTTGGGTTAGGAGAGAGGATGGACCCCATGGAAAACGTTTGCGTCAGAGTTCGAAGTAATTTCCCAAGAATCCCAAAGAGGAAGAGGAAGGAGGGTGGTAAAGCATAAAGAAAAGCGGTTACAGCAAAAAGAGAATGCGAATGGAGTTATGAAAAACGTTTCCTAGCGCTTGCTAATTCCTTTCTTTCGGAAAAACTCCCTCCCTCCCCGTCGTTCTCCCATTCCTTTTTTAAAACCATTCTTCAGGATTCTTTCACATCTTTTTTTTCCCCCAATTTTCTTTTTCTTTACCCCCTTTCTCCTTTCTTGACGGCCTTCCACAAAAAATAAGAAAAATAAAAATTAATAAAATGACGAAAAAAACCTTTATTTGCGGTGAGCCAAGAGACTGCCTCCTTCCCCATCCGCGTTTTTAGTCGTTTCTGAAGACCTCCTAAGACCGGAGAGCACAATGGGGCCTTCAATTGGAATGAAATTCGCTTAAAATATTATCGGTATACAAAAAGAAAAGAAATCAAAAGAACTGACGCGACTTCATAGCTCCAAAACTCAATATTATCCCCCCCCCCCCCCCCCCGGGAGAGCCTTGCGGACCTCCACAACAATAAGACAGTTTCCTTCAAGTTTTCTGAAATCTTTTACACAGAGGATTTCCCTTTCTTTGAAGTGGGAATAGCTACTGCGGACTGGCAAAATAAGCTTCGGGCCAGAAAAAATGAAGTGTTCCAGTCTTGTAGCGTGATCATATGAGCGAATTTCCGAAGTACGGTGATTTTCAGCTGTTTGAAGATTTTGAGCGTTTTTGACCCCCCCAAAGTCGTATTAGACCTACTTTAATACTTGTGAATATTGAAATTTTTTCTGTTCGTCATCATTTTTTACCACTTCTTGTGGTTATCGTTTTTGATGTGGTTTTAGCTATTCTTAGATTACAAATTTGACGCAATTTTTTATTTTCAAAATCAGTCCATCTCAAACTCGTATAATTATCCTTTCATGTGATATTAGGCGATATTTTGGCGAAATTTAGAATGTTTCATCTCTTAGCCAACGTCAGATATCGTCTGGAAGGAAAAATACGTAAATATATGAAAATTGGTAGAATCCAGGGATCGGTAAAGAAGATATGAAATTGACGAAAAGCACAATATTTTTCAAAAGGTCATTTACTAAAATGTTTGGACCCAAAGAGGGGGAATTCGCTTAATAACTTCATTTTTATTACCAAAATAAATCTTTCCAATGTCGTTGGGATTATTGTGTTATTTGTCTTTGGGTAAACTGATCTGTATAGGTACGTGGTAAATTGTTCGTGACAACAGGGTTTTGTATCCTCGTCGTCGTCACCAAACGAACCGTACGCGGTGTCGTCAGGGTATCGAAGTTGGCGATATCGACGGAGTTTCTGAAGGGCGAGAGGGGAGAAGGGTATCACGATTATGTTAATGTTCATCCGGGGAAGGAGACGGGGGATATGCGATCCACGACGAGCGACTGCGTACGAATGATGATGCCGAGTATCAGGGGGCGCCCTGATGGGTTATTGGGTTAGGTCCCTCTCGTGGCCGTCTGACCCATTACTCCTATAATAGCACAACTCCGCTCCCACTCAGGCCGCAAGACCAGTGATATGCTGGTCGGCGTAAGATTAAACGGCTCCTGTTTCCAGGGTAATTAATTCATTAGACGCTACGACCTTGGAGAACATCGGTCCGCGCCCAAAGTGAATTCAATTGTTACTGACACTCAACAACAGAACAATAGCTAAAAATGCTACAAATTATTACACAACGGTTTATTTACCAGTATGGATGATCACTGTTTTCTGTAGTCAACGCCTACTATCGTGCCCCCCTCCCCAGGAAAGTCCTAAATCGAGTAACATAACTCTCCAACAACCAATAACTACCAACATGGTAGTTATTGTAGTTACAGCTTCTGGGAAATGCGATGGATTCAAGAATTTTGTCAATAATTATTGGTCATTATTCATGAAACATAACATGTCGTTTTTAAAATGTTGAGGGAAACTTACCAATTTTGAGGGAGAGAGGGTTATCTATGTATTTTTATTTATTTATTCATTCATTCATTTTATTCGTTTTTTCATGCTCGATTCCAACGGTTCAGTCATTGAAATTAATAAATGAAAAGGGGTCTGCTGGAATGAACTTGACGCAAGAATTCGAACGCCACCAAAACAATATTTTGTGCCGAGTTGACTGGGCTGTACAAATAAAAATTTATTGTCCAAAACCTGTTACTACATTTCTATCAAGCAATTCGATTTCACATTATTACCCTTGACACTGTCTGGAAGACCTGATTGAACGCGAATATTTTCACATCCTGTTACATAAAACCCAAAGGATGCGTGTGCGTGTCTATGTTTGTGTATATCTGTGTGTTACTCAATCAGATCCAAATATTTATGAGTTTTTTTTAACTCGCTCATGAAACACCGGTGGGTGCAACAGGCTATGTGAAAATCTTCGAAACTTCGTCCTTCGTCGTAAACGGCGCTTTCCTTTGCGATGGGGTTGATTGGTCTCTACGATGTTGTAGAATAGCTGTGAACTACTAGTTAAGGATGACAAGGTGGGTCCCTGCCCTCATCAGCTGAGTGACCTCTGAGGCCAACTTCTTTCGTTTTCAAACCACGAGGCTCAAATTTGGAATGGAGATTTTGTAGTACTGATGGGTAAACTCCCAAATTCCCTCTTCCCCTCAATCCCCCCCCCCCCCACCATCACATCAATTATAAATAATTATTCTCACTTACTGTATTTTATTCGTACTGCTTCCGGGCAACTGAGAGTGGGGCGGTTAGCGGATATCTTAGAAAATATATACTTATTTGCCAGGAAAGTCAAATTTTTCTTCCTTCGATACGAACCATGTGTGTTGGCTTTTGGATAAAACCCGACAATGAATCTCTCATGCAATAAACTATTTAAAACTTGTAACTTTAGGACTGCTTAAGAATTATATAGGTCTCCATGCCCTTTCATGATTAGCTGTGTGGGCTCCGCAGCTTTCTGACTAGTAGCCTATAATAGACTAATCAAATTGAGTTGATGTTGTTATTCTGGCTAATGAACTACATTAATTTCCGCAACTGAAGTCATTAGGTACCTATACTAGGTTGCCATTAGGCACTAGGTAACTTGTCATTAGGCATACTAGGTAGTACGCAACTTTTCAGGAAGTACTGCAAAGCGAATATATGATAGGAAAGCCACCGACACTTCAATTAGTGCTCTATTACATGGGGTAATCAGCTAGTAATGAGCAATCATAAGAAAGTAGCGACTGGCGTAATGAGTCCTAATTAAATTGCAATTTTTCCAGGATATTTCACGATGGGCGTGGTGGGGAGGCAGACGGGTTGAAGATCTAAAAAAAATAAACAACGCAACATTGGCGGGTGAAACCTCTAAGAAAAGTCTCTAGTTGTATAATTCACTCGCACTTGTCTGCCGAAGCCAGAGTTTTCGGCGGCAGGTTGTTTGAAAAACTCTGAAATATTCAGGGGAAGTCTACCTCGGAAAACTCCCTTGTCTGCCCTCCTCCCTCACCGTCTCGATTTTCCTAGGTTAGTTTTCCCTACAAACTTGAGGAGGGGGTCTGAGGGGTAGGTACCTTAACGGGGGAGCCCAATGTGAAAAATTAAATGGCGGCATTTCGTCATCCGCTCAAGACCGTCCCGCTCTTCGTTTTGGGGCTGGGTATTCTCTTCTTATTTCGCTCGTATTCCCCCTTCCTCTTCATCACTGGGTAGGTCCATGATTTATTCAAAAGGTAGCGGGACCTAATCCAGGAGGGCTCAGAGACGCTGTGTTTATTAATGGAGGTCGGTCTCGCGATAGTAAAAGAATCCTCTTTGCAACAGGACCTTCAAATTTTCACGAGATCCCTCCCAGTATAATGACGGAATACCCAAGACCTTCATGGGGAAAGGTAACAAAAATACACGCCAAAATCAGGTAAAAATAGTCAAAATCACCTAAATTCTGATATAAATTCAATCAACATGAAGTACAATGGTGAATCCAGACATAAAAAGAGTGCTTCAATATATGTATAAAACAGTACCTACATAATGAAAGTACATACAACAAACATGAAGTTCACAATTTTTTAAAAAGCTGCAAATTACTTCACAACGGCTCATTATTTACCTGTAAAGATGCCCCTTCTGCGTTGATCACTGTTTTCTGTGGTCTACCTACCCTCAGGCTCCTCCCAGGAAAGCCCTAAATCGAGTACTGGAGCTAGCTGGGCAATATTACAGTTTCATAAATATGCGGTGGATTCAAGAATTCTATCATTTAGAATTTGCTGCTATTCATGAACCATAACGTTTTTTGAAAAAGTAGGTAGGTCAAGAAAATCAAGAAAATAGAAAATTACCATCATTCTTCAAATGAAATAATACTAGGAACAACCAGCTCGAATTTTTACAGCCATGCGTGATTGTAATCAGATGTTCCCTTGCAATGATATCTGGGCTGGATGTATACCGTTTCATTCAAGATCATGTTGACGAACCTTTTTAGTGTAAACGAGCGGCTAGACGTACAATGCTCCGGGAGGTCTCAAAAAATTCGCAAATTCGAGATCAATTTAAAAATCTTTTAAAAACCTAAATTTTATTAAGCTTAGTTCATGATAACTAAGTGCGAAGTACATACGGTGTACGGTGGACGGAAAAATTTTTTTAAACTCCATTTTCGGATTCTACGTACTTAGAAACAGAAACCATCAAATTTTGATTGGCGTTTAACTTTTTTTTCTTGCTCGATTCCAGTGATGAAAATTTTCTTTTTATAATTTATTTACTTATGTTACTCGTTATTATTTACTGTTAATAGTTATTTTCAACTCATTACGACCATTATTTCGTATAGTTTTGCCCGGGACAAGGAATTGACAGACAGGCAGACACGAACCAAAAATGTTCCTTGATGTTTGAAACATGAAATGGTAATGGAAATTTAAATTTTGGAGCACATGATTTTATTTTTCGACTCTTGCACGACTACTAAGCGCAAAAAAACCCGGTTGGGTCAAGTAGAAATTTCCACTTAGCAGAGCCACCAGTGTTCAAGGTGGAGCGAATTCTAATGTTTTTAATAGAAGGGCAGGCAACTCGGAAGGGTGGGGAAGTAAAAGTCTTTTTCTGGCCTTGAACCGTGTCGCACGAATTTAAAGAACTTGGAATTTCAGAGAGGAAAAGGGCAGATGACGAAGGAATACTTGTCAGGGGTCCATTATGCCAAGTAGATGAGGTGACGTTAGTGAAATAAATAGGGTCGGGGCGTGACGCTAAACGACGTAAAAGAAGAAGAAAAGTCGTAAGGTGGTGGAAAACGTCGTCGGAGGTTGTAGAAGTGGTGGGGGGTGGAAAATGTTCGTATTCGTCGTTGGTGGAGGGGGTTGTAATTTACGTTGTGAGGCGCGCGTTCCCTTTAGATAAAAGGCCGCATTTTTCCTCCGTTTTTCTTCCAAGGGCTGCGAAGGGCGAACGGCAGACGGCGGCATCTGCCTCCGCGAGTAATATACGGAAAGTGTGGAGGCTGTCCTGGTCTGGCGAGGGGTACGAGGCGTCCTCGGGTGTTCGGCAATCTCACAGCCCCCTGGGGACGTCCCTCGTGGCCGACCTACAAAATCCAGTAGTCCATCACTTATCAAATGAAATAATATCGTAGAACAAACAACTCGACTTCATACAGCCATCCCTGATTATAATCAGGTGCTCCCTAGCGATGATATCCGGGCCGGATTTATACCGTTTGATTCACGATCGTGTTGACGAAGCTTTTTGGTGCACACGAACGGCGGGACGTACAATGCTCCGGGTGGTCTCAACAAATTGTTTAGCTCAAGACAAATTTAATAACGTAAGGCATCAAATTTTGAGGGGGGTTAGAATTTTTTTTTTTCATGCTAGATACCAATGGTTCATTATTGAAAATAATAAACAAAAAATAAATAAATATAAACCGCTTTTGTGACCCATGCAAATAGTCCATAAACCTTTATAAGCACAATTTTTTCACCCAACAATAATTGAAACCGGTCAAGTATTGTTGGGTGAAATAAAGTGGCCCGGAATACTGATTAAGATGAATGGAGAATGAAGACCCCACCATTTAATCTATGAGAAGGTCTATTGTCAGGCTCGAGTGTCCACGATTTTGTTGTGAATAAAGACTTCCGAATCCAAAGGTCGCAGCTGATTCTCGTTAGAATCTATTCAGGACACTCAGACGTAACTGATTTAAAAATAAATAAATAAATAAAGGGTCTGGGAGAGGCGATGAGTTTTTAGAGTATATTTTGTGAGCGCACTCTGGAATTTCAAAATTTGCAGCTGATTTCGTTTATATAAAGTTTTATACATACATTTAAAGCATAGAAAACTTACTTCCAGCTACTTTAAATCAACAAACCAAACAATTAAAAATATCTTACATCAGAAAGTTTATTTATAAGTTATGCGGACTTGACCAGTTTCACAAATTTGAAGTTTTTTTTCTTTAATGATGGCAATAAGTACAAATGTGGCACCCATGTTGCTAGGTATTTACATAAATGTATCTTCATTTAAATTTAACTCAAAAGGCTTAAATAAATACAAAATAAATTATCTAGTCCTTCTGAGTCCATATTCTATTGTTGGATCACTCATATTTCAAAGCATCATTTCAGCACAGTCCAAAAACTGTAGGGGGCAGGCATAGGATCGCCGGTCGAGGCTCTTGTGACGTGTTCATCAGCAGTCTGCATAATCGGCGCTCCACCTCGTACTTCGGCCAGTTATAAAATATATTATGTTCAATACCCTCCAGGACATCACACTGTTCGCATAATTGACTGGAGGCATATCCGTAAACCTTAGGACTTTATTGATCTTTCCATGCCCTGTTCTAATTCTGATGAGCGTAACGAGCTTTTCCCTGGGCATTCTCCAGCTCTTGAACCATGGGATCGATTTAATTTGATCACAGACTCTGAAATGGGATTCCCCTGTGGTTTCCGATCTATTTGCGTATGACCTTTGCCATGCGAGAAGCATTTCGTTTGTGCAGGTATAGCTCTTGCTTCATTTGCAGGGGTTTTCATTTCGTTTATGTTCTGGAGTTGAGTGGCTCTTTTGGCGATCTTGTCGGCCCGTTCATTCCCAGCTATCCCACAGTCGCTAGGTACCCGTTGGATCTGGATGTTGTTTGGGGATTCGATTAGGAGTTTAATGACTTCGATCACCAAATAGTGTCGCGATCGTCCCTCTGTAGCACCTCTGATGCTGAGACAAGCAGGTGGTGAATCAGTTATGGTGACTCCTTTGTGAACTATCTTGGACCTCAATAACTTCATACCGAACCATATTGCTTCGAGTCCAGCTCTCATTATGCTCATAATCTGGGGAAGTGTATAGCCATCTTCTCGTTCTTCCTGAGGATCGTAAAGTCCAATTCCCCTTGGTTTGTCTGGCATAAGTGATGCGTCTTTGAATATATAATACGTATTTTGCCCGTCTTTGCGCGCCGTGTATTGTAAGGTGAGTTGTTGCAGTTCTACTGGTGTTAAATCAGTTTTCTTCAAATTTATTCTTGGTACTCTCGGGTGTACTTGTCATTCCACCATGGTAAGTGGAATTCTCAGTTCGCTTTGCATGTGACGGTTCGTTACACACAATTCCGATACTACAGGTCTAACCATTTCTAGCGACTTTCTTATTGAATCTGGTGCGTTATCGATTTCATTAGTGGTGGTGTAGTGTTGTAGGTACCTCTCGTGTAGTATGGTGAGACAGGTCTCCCAAAACCTTCAGCTGTCTTCTCGAACCATGTGGCACTCGTCTGATCTCTAAGGGTGGTATAGCTCCTTCTCACTGTAGCGCGTTGAAGTTTGCTAGGACCACTGCGAGTCAGGAAATGACAGTAAGTACTTGTAAATATCGGAATCGAATACCCCTACTGTAGTGTTATATAAAGTAAATAACAAGAATCACGAACGGTAGTTTCATGAATGCTCGTCAAAGAATGAACCTTATTGTCAAGATCATTATTCAACGTTTACAACGATAACTGGAGACACTCGTAATGTTATTAGAGAGTCCGGGGAGTAGGTAGGTAGTGTGATGCTGGTCCCACTACACCTACTATCCCTGAAACCAGGTACATATTACCCATATAGGCCAACAGAATACTTTAAAAAATCGGGTTTTGATATTTTTGTTTTGCCGTATGTAATCACTGTGTGGTGGTTCGCCGGTGGGGGGGGTGTTCGTCGAGTCTGAGAGGATTGAGGAGGCAGACAGAACCGCCCATCCACCGCACTGCCGCCTCCTCAGTGACTTTCCTGTCGTTCTCAGAGTTGCGCTGGTCAAGGCTGCAATGAAGTCGAGAAAGTTCCAGTCATGCAGCACGTATATAGGAGCGAACTTTTGAAGTGCCGCACCTATCCAATAAAACTATTGACTGTTTTTTACGGTTTTATCAACAAAATTGAACCCCCCCCCCCCACGTTATTTTATTCAAAAATTTTTATTGTTTCAAATTATTACTTCCTCCCATTTCTCTTAATTCTACAGAATTTCTAATTAGGTAAGGATCTATCGAGGAAACTACAGAATTTCTACTAGTGTTCAAGAGGTCCAGCGCAAAACCATGATTTTCATTTTTTTTCGTGTAACATTTTTTCATAATGTTAGAGGAGGGACTCAGAGCAGAATTTGAGTTAGAAGCAAATAAAAATTCAAATTTTGACTTTCTGCATGATTTCAGAGGCAGAAGTGATGGAGGGGGTGGTGACAGGAGGTTACGTTCCTCACGGGTTGAACAAAACCGACTTTCTAAGTAGGTAGGTGCTGTGGGTGCAGAGCCGACTTCGTGTTCTGAATGCTGGGTGTAGAAACGACTTTCCCCGCCCATTCCTGTCCAAAACCGACTTAATCAATGCTAAATTTTTGTTGAATATCTCAAGAATGAGAGATGTTTCGGTTTACTTCAAATACGCAGGACAAATTTACTGAAAAATGTACTAATTTCAAAAAAAATAATTAAGTACTGTAGCTTTCAAACTCAACTCGAAAAACGTTTTTCGTTATTACCTAACATTCTGATTTATGTGAGAAAGTCGGTTTTACGCCGGACCTCCTTAGTTGTGGATTATTTTAAAAACGTGTGCACTGAATCAAACCTACCTGAATCATTCCCTATGACAAACAGTCGAACACATTCGAGATACCTACTCAGAATATTTGAGCAAAAGGCAGCAAATGGAAGCTAATTTTTTGAACTGCCAGATCACCGTAAAATACTTTCCAGTCAACTGCGTTTAATTTTGACACAGCGATCTTCAAAAAACTAAATTGTTGGCCATTTTAGACAAAAAATATTTGTGGCTATTGAAGTAGCATATTTCTGCCTTATGTCACCATCCCGTATCATTTTATTGAATTTCGAGTAGTTCTTAGCTATTTTTTATTATAATCACTAAAAAAAGTGAGGGAATGTGGTAATTTGCCATAATGTACCTATGTATGTAGAAAGTTCGCTAGATTCAGTAGGTACATTAATTCGAAAATTCGCTCTCAAGGTAACTAGAACTTTTTTTCTGCGATCCGCACTCTATAACGCGGCTGTCACAAAATCCCGAAGTACTCTTCAACGTCTCAATAATTTCATAATGAGAGGGCGAGGTCGTGTGAATTTATAGCTTATAATTTCAATATCCATAATGAAGGCGGAACAGTATGAACGCATAAGAACGCGCTCGAGCGGCAAGACCCCCATTAGTCCTGATAGCGATTTTACTATCTTGTCTAGGCCCTTCAAGTATAGTTTTTTACGGCTAAGTATCTGAGAGTGAATGTAATTTGTGAGAAGATTTATAGCTTCATACGCTAAATGGTATGTCGGGAAGGGGACATCATCTCTGGAGAAAGGTTTCTAAAAGGCTACTATGGTTGATAATTTTTTCAGTATCCATTAATACATGCTAAAATCTTATAGGTACATTTAAGTAGGTAATAATCAATTGAGTTCAATACATTTATTTGTACAAAGTCAATAATTGACTGTTTCAATGATTTCCAGTACCTAAGTTGTTACGTTGATGTACATAATATTATTCAAGTTGCAATGTAATCATTAGGTTGATATGTAGTAGCTAAAAGAAAGTAATATATAATATTTTTGTTGATTATCTAATATTGTTTTAGGTTACAGTAGACGACAGTTACACTATTATCAATGTATAAACAATGAGAAATTCACTGCGATGCACGCCATTTGCTACCTGACCTGAGGCTAACAAGAGAGATGTTAGCTGAGATCAAAAACTGTAGGGTAAAAGGATACTGTAGAGAGCGGGTGTGTCGTGCTCATGACATGGCGGGTGAGAGTTGGATGAAAGATGGAGTGAGAGGTTGGATGAAGGCGGGTGAAGATGGATGAGGAAAAAGTCTTTTGAGCTAACGCCCCGCGGTTGTCACCACAGCAGGCGTTAGTCTGGAGGGAAGGTGAGCTCCCCGTGGTTTTCACCGCGGCAGGCGCTAGAGGTAATGGCTCCCCACGGTTTTCACCACAGCAGACGCCTGGAAGATGAAGGCTAGCAACCCACGGTTTTCACCACAGCAGGTGCCAGGGGAGAAGGAGGTATCCTCCGGTTTTCACCACAGCAGATACTAGGAGTGAGGAGGGCTTATCGAGGCGTGCTTATCAATTTTTTTTTTTTTTTTTTCATGCTCGATTCCAAAGGTTCATTATTGAAATAATAAACCAATAGGAAAAGCCTGCGAATCCAGTCTCTAGCAATACGTGTATGTATTTCCACACGAAAATTCAGCTCATTTGGGTTTTTTCGATAAGATTTCGAACAAAATTTTTACTTTTTGCCTATGCATAATACAAAACGCGAGTGGAAATTTTGATTTTGGTGAACATAAATTTTCTTCGACTCTCGCAAGAGAACAAGGTTTCCCTAACCTTGGTAATCATATCGAGAATAGCATGTTGAAGGCTCCTTCAATACAGGTAATCTATGTTAACATACAACGACGTTCTAGTATTCAACTATATACCTCCAACAATGCCAAGGTACCAATGATAATCTTCCTAAGGTAAAGTTAGTATTCATGAAGGTGGAAATCAGTTTCCAGCGAAAGAACTTCGTGGATTTGGGCTTACAGCAGGTGTACCAGACCTTGATTCATTGTTTAGTTACTATAATTGCAAAATACGGCAAAACGAGCTTGTGAAACATAAATTGGGATCACTCGTTTATATCCTCCCACAAGGGGCTTTATTATGTTGTTGCCTACTTATCAAGTCAGCACCCATCGCTTTCAGGATGTCGTAAACACACATAGGTACCAGAGTTTAACGGCAGCCGTCGTCGCGACGTCAGAAACATCGTCCATTCCAACGAACCCCCTCCCTCCCCGGCTCATCCTTGACAACTTGGGGGTCGAGATGGACGAATTTTGAAGTTTTTATCGCTCGTTAAAAACGTCCCGGTGCGATTTAGTGGAGGTAAATTACAGCCTACCTGGGTATTTCAACCTGTTGATGGAGGGTCGAGTTTCCTCTGCTCCGGGATAAAGTCCGACGCCTGTCACCAGTTTGCCCTTTTACAACCTGTTTTTGATGGCCTATGGTGTAGTTTTGATGGTTTCTAAACTTTTGGAAAACGCACTCGTTTGTTTAGAGGTCGGTTAGCGCCGAACTGTTCCCGTTTTATGCTATTTCAACGGTACCTAATGGATGCACATTGGTCGTACAGCCAGCTAATGAACCATTAGCGTATAACTGCGTGTCTTACCATTTTATTTCAACACTTGTACCAATAAAATTTACGTTTTTATTTCACGTGGTTGACTAGTCATAAAACTACTCGTAAACGGGTGGTGGATATCGATTCTGTAGCATATCGATCAGCGAGGGCGTCAATCGATTCGTCACACTTAACCATACTCCTAACCATTCACCGGGTAAGAAAAAAGGTGTGATGAATCGTACTGTGTGATGAAACGATTGCCGCCGATCAGTGATTGAATAGGCATTTTGCGGCTCCTGATCTCGAACCACGAGAAACAATATTTCAATGCTCAGTTGGTTACTTTTGTTAATAAGTAAAGACACCGAAGTGGAAGAGGAGCCTGTTTATCTGGTGCACAAGGGCCGAGTAGCTGAAACCCAGGGATGCTGGCTATTCGAAAATTCTCCACTAAATACTTCGTGACGTCCTTGAAGTTCTACATTTTTTGGTGAATAGTTAGCCTGTACTAACAAAGTTCATCGGTTCTAGTTATATCTGACGGTGCACTGCAAAACATCTTGAGAGAATTGAACGATAGAATTCGAGAGCGTATGGCCAACTAGAAGGAACACTTCCTACTGGTAATGGATGTTGTCACGAAATGCAAGCTTGTTGTGAAGGAGCTGCAAAACCCGCAGTGCTTATTCGACCAATGGCAGGCGCTTCACAGTTTGTCGTGTCAACTACGGCTAATTTTGACGCACAGCGACGTAAACGGGTTAACCTTTGGGAAAGGGGAAATAAAAATATTCTGCCAAGTCGGGTAGGCAGTATAGCTTCCTCACCTATGTAACATGGAGGTATATAATTAGTTGGTGGGTCCATTCGGTGTATTGTGAATTGACGCGTATGGATTTGAAATGGATTGGTTCAAAAATGACAAAATAGTAGGGTGGAGTAGGAGTTGTAGTACAGTACTACCTCGTTAACACGAAATAGTCGGGACCGGGAAATTGACATTTCGTGATAAGCGAATTTGGGTACCACGGATTTTCGTAACACGAAGTAATTCGCGTTAACCGAAATTGCTCAGCACGAACATATTTGCGTTATCGAAGAAGGTGTAAATGGAAGAAATATACACAAAATTCGAAAAATTATGCATTTACTCGCACTTGTACAGTCTCATGACTCTAGTACCTAATAGTAATACATAGTATGAGGTAGGCACTCACGTCAGGAAGAAGAGGATTTGAAAAAATTGGTTGTCGGCTGCTGGGTGAAATACGGCTTAGGATAACCGTCCGAGCACTGCCTTCCGATGCGGTTGAATTGATCGTCGAAATTCGGGTTATCCGCGATTAGTTTGGCAGAATCGAAGAAAAGTGTCGATTGCGGCCATCATTTCACATCGACTAGTTTTTTCTATCAGTGGTTCAGGGTCAGGTTGACCATCCCCCTCCCCTTCACCACAAACCTCAACTCATCGTCCAAGCGTAAAAGTGAGTGAGTGTTGACGAGGAATGAAAAAGTGGGGGTGATAGGTGTTTATACATAATAGGATTAACGATAAGCGTAATAGGATTATTATAGGCAGTAATATAAGTGCTTTGAATATTTTTTGTGGTATCATAACACTTGAAGAATATGCATTTCAAAGTTTCGAAGCAAGTTACAATACATTACAAGATTTTATACTGAAACATATGAGCAACACTAATTAAAATTGAGAGAGAAATCCAAATACTTGCCGTTCAAAATTTAAATCCAAGTACATGTAATTTTCTAGCGTAGTTGTGGGCTCTACTAGGATTTCACGTTTGCGCATGCGCAGATGAAAGTTACGTTAGATTATCAATGACTTTAATATGGGACTATTTGTGGCCCAACCCCCACCTATCTTCCAAACCTCATCGCTTCACGATTTGTAGGGTAGGTGTGTGCTGCAGAAGGATTTCACGTTGGCGCTTGCGCAGACAAAAGTTACAGTACTTTCTCAATGAATTTGATATGGGACCATCTGTGCTCCTACCCATTATTTCGTATAGTTTGGCCCAGGATAAGGAATTGACAGACAAACACGGAACCAAATATGTTCCTTGATGTCTGAAACGTAAAATACGAGTGAAAATTTTCACTTTTGGAGGACATGAATTTGTTCGAATCTTGCATTTAACATGTTATACTTGGATAATAATTTTCAACATTACAACGATGGTATTGCAATAAGAATAATGTTTCACCATTAGTCACTTTATCGCCCTTTGAGGATCGTGCTGTTGAATCCATCCAGCAGCCCAAACGAGTACAAAGCTTCCCTACCTTCGGTAGTGAGGAAGCAAAACTAGATTGTTGGCTATTTTAGATTAAAAAAAAAAAGAAATTTTGGTTAAATAGTGATTATTGAAATAGTCTATTTCCTGTTATGCAAGCCAGACCAGTGGCAGGCGCTTCACAGTTATATAGAAAATTCGCTATAAACTGTTAGGGAAACCATGAGCGCCGCCGAACATTTATATTCGCTCTATATTGCGGGTTAGCTGGGATGTAAAGTTTGTGACGCCGATTATATTAATCGCAATAATCACTTCTTCCAGCGAGGTCATCTTCAGCTTCATCCCGACCTAATATTTTCGCCTGCAGAATCTGTCGTTGCTCATTTCAGACGGCCAAGCGATCGATTTCTCCCTCCCCCGTTACGCCGTCCGGAGAGTAAGACGTTGATATAAGTAATTAACTGTGGAAGCTTAATAATTAACTCAGGCAAGGCCGGCTGTAATGCAGGTAGTTAATTGCTAATACAATACCCGTAATTGCTGACCCACTGTAATCGAATCAACTTCACCTTCGGGGTTCTCTCTGCCACTAAACAGAATGAATATTACGATGCGAAACCTGCATCATGAAATATTCAGAGATTAGCTACCTACAAAGGAGGGTAGACGTCCTAAGAAACGAATTTCCTGTGGAATTTTGCATCGCTTTACTCGAAATATACTGTTATTTGTTCAGTAATAGTGTTGATGTTCGTAGTCAAAGAACATTAAAATCTATTTTGATGCACCTAATTCAAAATAACCTATATAATAATAATTGAAATAATTATATATGTACATATGCATGTATATATGGATCATATATAACCCTAATAATATGGTTCATAAGTAGTCCTACTTCCACTCCTCTGCACTTGGAATCGGAGGCAAACACGTTATACAAATCTAACACTAAACTCACAGCCACTCTAAATTCACAAATTCCATGTTTTCTGATGTAATTGTATTGATGAAGTGGTTTGTGATATATGACTGGGTTAACCAGCGGTGGCCTTTTATGAAGGTTTTGACACATTTTCACGGACCGGCAAAAACACCCACTCGAAAATCATTCGGATTTATTACCCTTGAGATGGACGCAGCCGAAACGTGTCGCTGTTCCGATTGATGGAGGAGAACGGCGTTTCTTGGAACTGTTCCCATAATGAACGATTCTCACGAAATGACGTAAGGCATCTATCCGAGGTCCAAGCTGCAAGAGAAGTCAAGGTGAGTGAGTTGAGCGGTTGTCTACAAATTCTGTCTACGCTAGGTCGTAAAAATAATATGGAAGTGTTAGGTATGCAAATTTGAGTTTAATTAACATAAAATACACGTGGCCAACTGTTACAGAATGGTTCATTAGGTCGGGTATCAATTATGGACACGATCAATGGAATGAACTACAATGACACCGGTACTTTGAGGGAGATCTCGAAAAAAAGTTGAATATTAAAATACTCGTTAAGAACTAGTTGTATATGATCTTAGTATAATTATTATACAAGGACGTACCGGTTTATTTATATGCATGATTGATGATGCCTATCGTGGTGAGTCAATTTTGGTGGGCCAGTTTTGGCGAATGGGTGTGGGACATTCAAATTGACGGCGCGAGCTTTACATTTAACGATTTTAGGTAAGTGTCCCATTGGTCTCCATACTTCAACGTGCCATCACCCTAATGGCTAAATTACGCTACCGGGTGGGCAATTTATACGGCGATTGAGACCCAGTCTAACAGCGCCGGAATTCGTGGCGTTCCCGCTTTCCTCCCAGTGTATTTTTGTGCGTCAGTGTATTTACGGACAAATTTATGTGCTCAGTGGGGAGCGGGCATTGATATGGCCATGTTCCTGGGAGCCAGTGAGGCTTTGACGAGGGATACAGGAATTCTGATTGTTTTTGTTTGTTTGCTGCGAGCAGCGTATCAGACAGGTACTGGTTGGTTTCATTGTCACGTACAGGGACTAACATTTTTGGTCAGATGCATCAGTGGCTACCTATTATTTTGGGTACCTGCCGGTCCTATTGACACAGTTACAAACAGAGGAGCTGATCCAAACTATACAGTGCATAGCAGTGGATTAGCATCTCAGTTATTTGCAGACCTCTGAGAGGTGAGCATTCAAGAGCCATTCGATTCATCTGTGGTTCAAAGAAAAACGGAGTTATTGAAAAAATATTCTATTTCCACTAATAACTAGTTATTGTTTGTTACTGACGATGGTTTGATCACCAAAACCGGTATAGCAGTGTTTTTCGCGATTTTTCGTGTATTAGTGGAAATATATACATATTTTCAATAACTCCGTTTTTCTTTGAAATGGGTTTCCAAGATTTCTTCACGAGTGATTTAGTTCACATCTGTGGTTCATTCAAATTCCTATGTATTTTCCTATGTATCATTCCCATGCGTTCGAGGTGCCTATCAGGAATATCACTGATGGGAGAGGTACCTGGTTCTCTCCCTACTATTTCAGATTACTGTCAGCATTCTTTACCTGTCTTATACCTGTCGGAGACGCGCTCTTCAGTTACCTTTTTACTCATCAGCCATAAGCATTACAGGCAAATTTCAAACCTGTCAACATCCAGCTTTCAGAGGCTGTACAAACCGTACAGATGAAGCAAAAAGTCAAATGTTTTTGGTGGCGTCTCTGTAGTCGAATTCGACCACTCCTGCCCATTTCCTTTATGAACTCATCCTTGCCACCTGCAAAAGTCCCACTTAGGAGCAATGAGTGTTCAAGCCGTCGGTCGTAAGTAGCCATACACAGCGGTAATAAACCCTTGGGTAACAATTCACTGCGCGGCGAGAGATAATTCGGCGCCACAGCGTTTCGCCTATCAGGAGGACGCTGAACCGCAAAGCTCTTGCAGCTCGTCGCAAAATCCTCTTAAATGAGTTACATTCGCCCTCTCGTCCGTCCTCATCTTTATTACGCATTCCGTTCCCACAGTTTTCTCTGCCACCCATTTTAAGAGGCTTACACGTTATCTTGCGAACAGGACGTATACGAGGGTGAAATCGGGGAGAAAATTCAAAAAGATTTCCCTTCGGCGGAAACATGGGGAGTAAAATGAAATCGGTCCGGCGTCTGAGCGGCGATACGCCTTGCAAATGACAGACATTGGGCGCCTTGGAGCGTTTATCAGTTATTTGCACATTCCGCGAGGTTTATTATGTTCGTCAGCGTTTTAGCGCGGCGCGAGGGTTATTTAGCGTTTTTATGGCTTGGATGATGAAGGCATTTCGTTTCGCTTGACTTGTCCTACATGAACTTGTCTGGAATTGTTAATTGTCTCGCAATTTGAGAGGCATAACGAATATGACACAGGCATGAAGAAAGAAGAAGTCTCAAGTACTTAACTAAATTTAAATTTTCGCAGAAGCCGCCGACATGGTGAATCATTAAAAAAGAAGAAAAAAAAATGCATCTCCAGTAAATAATTTATCCCTGAGTTTATTGTCCAGTGGGTAGGTACTGTTAACATTGACTTAACTGGCTGGTGTTCCAACTATTTTTTGTGCTCTTTCCTGACTTATTACCACGAATAATAATAATGATCACTTGTGAAAGAAGACCATATTATTATCTAATCGTGAACAATTTTGTTAACTTATTTGTTGACCTAGATCAATTGTATGGCGGGAGTCATTCGTTCGTATAATACATGCAAGGTGAAGTGATGGTATTCTAAGAAGGGAATTATTGCATGAGTTTAATGGATCAGGGATCGCCTTCTCCCATCATTCATCGACAGAAACATAATTAGCGAGTAAATTGGCGAGAAATGAGGTGGTTTGCTTGCGAAAGTCCACTGTTTTATTTGACTGGAGGTTCCACGTAATTGCGAGTGGCGGGGGAGTAATAGCCTGTGAGTTTCCTCTCAAAACGGCCTAAACTTCGAAAAGCACCTTGTTTTGGAGGTTCGAGTACGTAACATCGGACCAACATCTGTCACTGTGAATCTGGTGAAAAACAAACAGTAGAATAGAAACTTGAGCGAAAATGAGGCAAATGGGAAAACATGAAGCTCCCACGGCACTATTGCACAATGGCGGCTCAGAGAGAGAGAGAAAAAGAAAAAAAAATCGGGAGTCAACATTGGAACAATAGTTGTGAAGTTTACGTAAGAACAGAGGCAAGGTCTTGACGTTGTCTCAAGGCGCAGACAAATTAGATGTCTGGACCAGTATGAATGGGTAATTGATGTAGGAGGACCCCTCGGCCGTGGGGAGAACAATCATTGTGAAAGAGAACGTTAGAAAATGATAATTTCGTTGTTAGTGATTGCGTTAATGATACAAAAATAAATAAATAAAAATGTAAAGCGAATTCCCTCTCAGACACCCAAAAGTGTAAAATATTCGCGTGCCTTTTCCAGACTCGAGATCGCTAAATTTTCTGATTCCGAGCCTACCAAGGTGATTATTGGAATGTTTTCTCCAAAAATCGAAATTTCTACTCGCGTTACATGTTGCATAACCAACGTAGCAGGTTATTTTCTCAACCTCAGAAAATGTGCTTCCGTAGGTCCCGAAGGATCTTTTGATGAAGAAGAAAAAATCTCAGGTTTTCAAGATTTGATAGATTTTAACTTGATTTTTTAATTCCGTACACTCGTTTCCTACTTTTCAAAACAATTTTCCCTCGTGAGGTTTTTCTAGTTTGCCGGCTACAGGTAGTGTCGACTCAGCTGGGCGACGCAAGCGCGCCCTAACAGTTTGGCCGGGTAACTAAGTATAGCATCCCACGTTGTTCCAGGTGCCCGACTTCTGCCCTACAGTCACTTGAAATCAACATTACGTAGCTTTTTCATCTACCTAGTCCTAGATTAATGTTATTTATAACGTTTCTGTTCGGAGCGCGTCAAGTGACTTAAACCAGAACTAATAGCTTTGTTCAGCTTGTTATCCTGACAGCGATGATGACTGTGTTGGCGTGTTTTCACCAGGGCCTAATTTACTTTTCCGATTGTGCATTTGTGGGAGCTGGACAAAAGTTTCTTTCTTCTCTGGATTGAAATTATATTGCAGTAGTCGCTTTATTTATCGTGAGCACATGATAAAACATTTTCGTAATTATATTAAAACGCTGTCAGATACCGACCTGCTGCGCTATGAAGCGAAAATTCGTATTTGTGGAGTCTGGTCCGATGTAATGAACATCTCAAATGTGACGAGAGAAGACTTACGTAGTGAATTATCTGGTTCTCGGGTGAGATTTCTTCACAGTGAAGCAACCAAAAAGCCCTTAAAGCGCATGTTTTTTTGACATCAAGACTTATAAAGAAGGTCGCACCACGAAGAGAATATCGCTGAATCAATTTTTGGCCTTTGAAAAGGTTAGTAGAAACTTGAATGCCTACTCGTTAGTTTGGAGAAACGGGTTTTTTTTTTAAAGTTAGAACTCCTAAGCAGATAGTAGAATTTAGATTGCATAATAAATTACTGAATCAGGAAAAGCAGGAATTTTCTGTATTATCTACAGAATCCTCATTTGGAAAATACTCTTCACAGGGAGGAATCCCTGCTAACCGATATCTCATCAATCAGCCCACTTCCTTTTGGTTTATTATTCTGTGAATAATACACCTATTTATTCGCTCAGCAAAGAATTTTTGTAACACCCCCTCCAATTTTTTTCTTTTCCGTTTCAAGGTGCGTAGATCCCAAAAATGCAATGTCCGTCCGCCGTACGCCGTCCGCCGTATCACGTGTACAGGCTTCATTTTCGGTCTAAAAAATTCGCTCTTTCGCACACATGCTCCATTTGGGCCCTAGTTGTGTCCCGAAACTTTTCAGCCCGATCGGAATATACCCAGGGGTGTTATGAGTGAAAATGTGTATAAAAATAGGTACTTTTTGTGTTTTAATAACATGTTAGTAAAATGAACTTTTGAGGTATCGTTTTTCATGTTTTTGGGGACGAGAAGACCGAATATGAAGTCGATTTTTACCAGAGTGGAAAATTGAGGTTCTACCACATGTTCAGCTCCCGAAATTGATTTTTTATGAGTCAAAAACCTGGGAAATCGTCTGAAATCACCATCAATTTGTAGAGTAACACTAGAAAAAGTGTCAACAGATGGATCAAGACGATTAAATGGTACTATCAATGATCAAAGATAATTTGAAAAAGAAAAAAAAAAGGGCGTAAGTACCTACCTAATTCGTGTTTTGGGGGCCAAAATTGGTGGAAACCACCAGAGATGGCTATTTCAATTATTTTATATGAAAGAAACAATAAAATAAACAGCCAGCATTTCTGTGGGTATGTCCAATAGAATAATAAACCCATGTGACAAGGACTTTGCAGCGTTTTTTCGTGTAGGTATTTATTTTTTGACTACAGGTATCTACTCTGCCGACTTGTTTATGTCATCGAGATTCGGGGGTTCTAAGGGGATGAGAGTCCTTTTGCCATTCGGTCGAACAGTTGTACATTGCACATTATGAGCATCGCCTTTGCACTTCACAAAACAAGAAAGATTTGAGCGAAATTCGTTCGTTTCTTAGTAGAAACTCGTTCATCCAAGGCTCAACAACAAAGCTGACGTGGAACTTGATGGCGGATGTCCCAGTTTCAGCTGTTACCCAGCTGACAAGCTCTTGCTGGCCGATCATGACGTCACGTCGATACCACCTGTAATTGGTTTACTGACAGAAGTACGTTGCTCAAAACAGTGGTGGAATCTAGGGTAATTTGGACGCAGTTGGATTATGCGCCCTGCGCAGGCGCTTCACTTCTTATGGGACGTAACTTCGTGCTAAAAAAATAAGATGCAACACTGAATTTGAAGCAGGGTTTTATATTAGAAATTTTTAGTTCAGGGGATCCAATCCGGAGGATGGCAAGGCTCTAGAAAAACGGCGTATCGACGTTATACAAATGTAGTTCTGTTATTATTATACGTAGCTTGTCTTTCGGAGAAGCCTATGGTGGAAAATGAAACTTTACACGGGACGTATAACATTTTATATTGGACCCAGTGAAAACAAGTGTAGCGTTGGTATGTTGCGTAATTCAATCAAGGAAGGAGGTTTCGGTCGTGCTATAAACTTGATAAAAAGTATAGAAAGTAACGAGCCTTTTCCCATCCGAACTTAAATATTTCAAGCGTTGAACGTGTTAAGCGGCAAAAGTGTAGGCGGCTTCAGATCGTATGCAAAACACCGAGTCGTGTGTTGGTGTGGTGGGGAGGGGGGTATGTATATTCTAGGGCCTAATGCATACGATATGAGCCGCTATATTGAAAAATCTATATCTGATATGGAAATGTTACCGTGATCGGGGCATTGGAGGCCGACTAAGCAAACAGTAGGCAGTTTTGAGGGGAATGATATCCAGAGGGGGTTGAAAAAGCTTAAAAAAAGGAAGGTTTCCATGTTGTAAACAGTATTGAAGTAGACGGCTGCTCTGTGTCGCCGAAAAACATCGCTGTAAGAATTCACGTTTGAAGATCGATTCTCCCGGAAACTGCTATTTTCTCGGGATTTGAAGCAGAGATTTTTTTCTTCGTCGAAGAATCCTCGTAAACATGCATAAATACACAGCCCCACTACCCCCCTCCCCCCCTCCACGAACCCGGACTTCGATATTTCTCTCTCCTCGTCAAGGACTTCGATTGAGTCCTCTCATGTTAGGTAGATATCTATTCATATCAAGCATTTTGTTTTATTTTTTCATATATTTAGGACCATTGTATCATTTTATTTTTATTTTTTCGCTATTTTCGCCTTAGAATGATTTATCGTTTTGATTTTGTAATCAGACTTGCCCCTAATTAGAGAAATAAAAATATAAAGAACCCTTTTCATAATACACGCTTAGATGTGAGTAAAATATTGAATAGCTTGAGAGAAAATTACAAGTATGAAAACATCGTAAAATACTAACCTCGAAAGTTGTTTGCATGAGCCACAAAAGCTTTTTATATTATTTTTTAATAAAAATAGATTCCATTCTGAGAACTTTACACCAGCCCCAAAGTCCTAGAATTAATAGTTTTTCTCTCTATGATTTTCCAACTTTTCGTACAGTTCTGACGTCACAGTAGGCAGAGGGGTTCAGTGGCGTCAGAATTGGTAGACATTTTGAAAAATCACAGAAAAAGAAATAATTGTCGTATGACAGTGCGGTCGGTGTCAAAAATCTCAGGATGGAATCTACTTTCTTTACAAAATTCACTAAAATAAATACGTGCGCACACCCCAGTACCAGTTCAAGAGTTGATCGAGGAGGACGAGTAGTGGGTTACTGCTACTGAGACTGCCAAATCGGGTAACTGTCGTAGGTCACGAGATACCTACCCTAAATGAGTTGATGAGCAGTTTTCATGTTTTTCTTTGTTTTTTGGTTTATTATTTTCAATAATGAACCATTGGAATCGAGCATGAGAAAAAAAGTCTAACCCCCCCCCCCCCCCACCCTAAAAATTTTGATGGTTTACGTTTCAAGGTATGTAGAATCCGAAAATGCCATAAAAACATTCCTGTCTGTCCGCCGTACGCCGTACTGACCACTTTTCTTAGTTACCATGAAACAAAATTGATGAAATTCGGGTTATAGGTTCCGTTCGGGGTCTAGTTGGTCCTCGATGCTCGACGTTACTGTCAGTCATCCCTAAGGGGTCAAAATAGGGTTCGAAATTTTCAGAACGCCGTAGCTCGAAAACTTTCTACGTTATTAAATTTGTCTTGAGCTACACAATTTTTTGAGACCACCGGGAGCATTGTACGTCCAGCCGTTCGTGCTCACCAAAAAGCTTTGTCAACACGATCGTGAATCAAACTGTATAAATCCGGCCCGGATATCATCACTAGTGAGCACCTGATTATAATCAAGGATGGCTGTATGAAGTCGAGTTGGTTGTTGTGCGATATTATTTCATTTGATAAGTGATGGACTATTGGATTTTGTTGGTAGTTACTTGTGAAACTTGAACAAACGTTGAAGTATTATTGATGGGTAAATTATTACACAACGGTAAATTATTACAGAACGGTAAATTGTTACACAACGGTTCATCTGCCAAGAAGGGGTTGGATTTTGTTGATCGGTACTTTTGCAACATGACCAACCGTTGATTTATTATTGATGGGCAAGTTATTACACAACGGTTCATGTACTTGACCACGAGGGTAGGTATTGACCACAGAAAACAGTGATCTATGCAGAAGGGGAATCTATTTCACTCCTCATCAACAATTTTCCTTCAGAACTTCATTATTTGCGTTTCTGTTTTCCATTTTAGTTACTGTTTGTCATCGACAGAATTATTTTAGCAAGATTTAACTCGTGATTTAGGTAGGTACCTAGTAACGAGTACGGGGTTAGGTACTAATCTATGGAGGGTCTGCGATCTATGTAATATGTATAGACTTGTACATATTATATAGACGGGTTATCTATACAGAGAGCTGTGATCTGTAACAGAAGGGTATTCTGCACAAAATAATAAACCGTTGTGCAGGGATTTGCAGCGTTTTTTGCCATTTCTTCCAAAAGACACAAGGGATTTTGATGACATTTACACGAGTTAATACTCTTCAGATGAGTAAAAAAAAAGATATCTGGTACCTTCCATCCTCGTCATTATGAGTGGTTACGTGCTCTGAGGGGCCACCTCCACGAAACCGTGATCGCCAACTGTAGGAGTATTCGTCGTTCCCGAGACGAGCGTGATGGTTGGCGAACCCCGCACGTGTGTCGCGAAGGCGAAGACCAGTGCAAATTCCAAGTCGAGCAGCTCGGGGTTCGCCACAACATTCGGGGCTCGGCGAGCACCGCACGTGATGAGCCGGCTCTCCGTGTTTCTCGCCCCATACAAGCACGCGTATGCACTCAGTTCCTATTAAGATCTTCTTCTTCTTCTTAAACGCCCATTTAAACTGCCCGAGCATTTGTCGCGAACAGGGGTTTCGAGTGAGCATTCGTTCGAGGCTCGGGCAGTCTCAACAGTCGCATCGGGCCGAACAAGGTTCGCGCGAAGGCTCGTTGGTGCTCGGGGCTGATCCACCCGATGTCGGTTTTCCGGCGAATCATCAAAGGGATGCTCGTTCGCCGCTCGCTCTGTGTAAACATGCCGCTTCGGCTGTCCTTGTTCGCCCAATCTAGTTCCCGCCAAGTTGTTGAAGTGTTCACCTCTCTCCCATTTTGATTTTGAGTGTTGTCCTTTTTTATTGTTTTTAGGTTTCATATGGACTGTTTTGCAATGGATTGGGAAAATGAAAAGTGCCTAACGTTAATTTCCCTGTATGAGGGGTTCCCAGAGCAGTGGCAACCCGACACAAACTATATTTTAACAAAATAAAGAAAAATTCCAACCGAACTGCTGCAGGAACGCTCTCGCGGAAGTTGATATTGGTTTTGGAGATGTTTCCTTCTATTTTGTGCAATATGAAGGTGAAATCTTCATGCGACATGCGACTAAAATTGCTGAAGAGCCCACTGTCATCCTCCTTCAAATCCTTCAGCAATGAGGAATAATTTCTTCCCCGCAGAAACGATGACTCCCACATGCGGCGCCTTTTTCTTTTGCGCTTTTCCTTTTCTAGATGATCTAAAGTCAGAACTGACGCAGCGGTAACCGCAACTCTAGACAACCCGGGTGCCATCTGTTCACAGCGAATGCTCACGAACAACTGATCGTCAGAAATGCTCGGGCAGTGTGAACAGTGGGGAACCCACTTCATTTTCAACGTTCGTGCTCTTTGAAAACCGGCGAACAACGATCGCAAATGCTCGAGGATGTTCGGCTTAATGCGGCTTAAGATCTTCCTCGGCCTCACGCGCTGCGAACGTCCCGGCCGTCGTCACCTTTGAGTGAGGGACGGGATGGCATGCGAGGCATCTTCCACCGTCTCGATAAAGACGATTCCGACGGAGGTGAGGCGAGCAGGTGACGAAGCCGTCACGGACGGATCGGCGGAGTGCGGAGGGAGAGCTCCTCATACCCACCCATTGTCCACCACAATGATCCCCTCCCCGCCACACTGCACGCTCTCATTCAACCTCCTATTTCCAATACCTTCTTCCCCCAACCCGTCATCAACATCTCCACGTGTCAACACCCCTCCGTACCCCACTCGCCGTCGTCTTAGCGCCACATCATCCACCGCACCTCCTCCGAACCACTCAATATCCAACCTCTTTCTTAACCTACAATACCTCCGTGGTGAATATAAAAGCTTAACAGGCCGACCCTTGAAGCCGGTCTATTGACTATCGCCACGTTACCTAATAATCTCCTCCTGCCTATTCACCTAATGCCACATCATCTACCTCCACACCACACCCTCACCTCTCCAATTTTGAACTGAACATTTTCCCGATATGAATCTTCTGTGTGTTATAGTACGTTTCTCCTAACCTTCCATTTCTGATACTGGATCAACGGAAGTCAAATGGAGTCGAATTCGGTGTTGTATTACCCTATAGTCCCCAACATCTATGGTTGCCAGATTCTCTTCGTCCATAAGTAAACATATCCTGGCTAAAACCGAGAAAAAATATAGTATTACCCAGAAAATTATAGTACCTGTGACGTGACGAAATTCCCAAAACAACTGTTAATGTAATAAATTAGAATATTTAATGAAATACGGGCGAATTTCGTCATGTCCCTCCTTCGATTTGTCAACTATATAAACTCTCCAATATTCGGAAATAATCTCTCTCAGTATGGCCTCAGTCATCAATCCACCGTTTTACCGGGACCCCCTTTTCCTGGGATTCGCTCGGTCGCCCCTCTCCTCAGAGTAAACGATTTTCTTATTAAACGGGGAGTGGGAGGTCGGAGTTGACTTGGGAAAGGGAGAAGTCGGAATCTGGATACTTGGCTGCTGAAGATTCCCTGGACTACTCTCCTCCTGCTGCATTAAGGTAAGATCTTGGTTCTTTCCTCCTAGTCCAAATTATTAGAGTTTCCTAACCAAAGTTAAAGTCCTAAATGAAAATGCAAAAACGTAAAGGTGTTGCAGAATCTAGGCACTTGAAGAAACCTATATCTTTTTCAAATTTACCGTAATAGTTTCGAAAATCTCGTGGGCAATTGGCCGTTATAAAAATTATTCTTTGTGGTTTGATCCAGTGAGAAGTATTATAAGAATATATGGGGATAGGGTTCGGTTTTTTTCCCCTTTTAAAGTAACTTTGCCCTCAAGGGGTTTTTTTTCTAACTTAACTCTATCTCCATGCCTAAGAAATAAATGTAAAACACTAAAAATTGATTCAAATATTGTGATGGTGGTTCCACCTCAAAACTCCTATCTTTGGGGTTTCCGTGAGAGTATTTTCTAGGATTTAGGGGAGAATTTTCCTTTCTAAGTTACTTAACGGAAAAGGTCATTCATTAAAGAAAAATTTGTTAATTTATCGACCAAATTGTTAATGTAGGTTCTAGTTAGATCATTTTATAGATTTATTTGTGGGTAGAAGTTAGGCCTTTTATCTTATTTTTATACCCCTTCAGGTTTTAGTACATTTCTAGTTTATTAAGAATTTATAGAATCTAAAAACTCATTAGCATTGTACTCACTTCCTATTCATGTTTTCCGATTTCACTTTCCATTCTTCTTAGTTCAATAAATTATGAGGGCTTGAATATGGATTTTGTTCCTATTTATCTCAAAACCCATGTCCTTTCCTCGTGATTCAGTTTTGGTAGCATCTTGTCCCACTTCGTAGGTAGTACACACTTTTCCCAACGTTCCAAAACTCCATCTAGACTTCGTTAGTTTCTCTCTTGGCTTACAACCTAATTTCTTAATCACAGTATTTTTCGTCTATCCCCTCGAGAGAAGTTAGGCTTTATTTTTATGTTTTCCTTGAAGTAACTTTAAATGTGGTCACCTCCTACCATGTGGCTATAGGCTGCTCATTGTCGGCTTGGCCGCTCTTCTCATAGGATCCTGAGCTCAAGTAACTTTTCAAATTCAGAAAAACATTTCTCTTTTCGTTCAATAGGTTGAAATGCCAAACTTTTGCGAACTTCCTTGACCTTTGTGGTGGACCTCGGTGTTTTCGAGGGCTAGTGAGCCTTAATCCTTTCTTTGGGGATTTTGGCTTATTACCTCACGAATCCACAGTGGCCAATGAATGATAGTGCCTTGGGATAAGACGGATCCTTTCGGGAATCATCCCCTGATGGATCTTACTTTCCCCCATGGCGATGTTTGGACAGCTTCCTGCATAAAGGAGAAGGGAGTTATATCAGGGGTTTTCGAGAGTTAAAATAATGATAAGTAGGTACTCCATCATTTTCGGAGTTTTGCTAAATTGAGCTCAGGTCTTATAGTGGAGTTCTAGGAAACAAGGTAAGTCCATGATTGATGGTTGTTTTCTTCTGGAGGTGATCTAGACTCCTTGCAGTGATTTTTCTGACACTACACTATCACTTTTACAAGTTAGGCTAGGTCCGATTTTCAGAGGAGGTTCGTTCCCGAAGTGGAGGACCCATCGCAAATAATCCAATAATCACCCGATAGGTCTTTTAATTGCAAAAATTCAAAGTAGGTACACTATTAGAATTTGGGACAAGATTTGTTTGACAGAGCTGCGAGACCGACGATGGTATGGAAGTCACTAGCTTCTTGGGTTGTGGGGATGGTGTATGAAGAGTAGCTCTACCTCGTTTTTGTATAAACCAAAAACTAATATTTTGTTTACTGTTTCCTCTCTCTTTCATGGGAGGGAAACAGTTGGTGGAACGCCCCCTTTAGAATAATAACGTAAAGATAGGTAATTTCGTTTTTCCTAGTATTTCAATTCTCAAAAGTGTTAGTTAGAAGTTTGCATTTGTTTCCCACGACTCAGGGAAGGATTAGGAGTACGGCGGGGAGAGAAGGGTTTAGCGGGGGTGGTTTTGGGGGCTTCATGCCGCAATGGGGTGAAAGCCTCGACCGAAACCATCTCTGCTCCACCCCGAAGTCCCCGCTGCGTAACAGTACCCATCAATAATGAATATTAGCAAATTCAAGTTAAGTTGTCCCCCTTCGACGCCAAGATTTTTAGAGTTTTTGTGTAATTAAAATAGGTAATCGCGGGCACAATAATAATTAGGACAATAGTTTTATTTCAAAATACCTACAATCTTACAGCATTGCAATTCATTTACAAAATTGCAAATGAAGTAGGTAACAAATTGTTTAAATACACGAAACCGAAAACACGAAAACATGATTGTGGTGATCGATAGGCTCGGCCGGGATAGATGAGGTTGAGATGTGATTGTTGAGGTATGGATAGCTAGCGTTTGGAAGGTTACACCTATGGCGAAGCCAGGGAGGTTACCACTACTAGAAACGCTAGGGGTTGTGCCCAGAGGCCCAGACGGTTCCACCACATTGGTTATCACCGGACTGTCGAACCACGTCGGTTATCACCAGACCGGTTCCACCACTCCGAGTTCTTTTAGGGGGGAGGTTTGAGAAGGAAGGTAAGGCTAAAGAAAAGTCACCGACTTGAGGTTTGAGCGTGGAATGGCGAGCTGGGTGAGAAGAGCGGGTTTTATAGGAGCTCTTCTACCCTCCCCCGGTCCTCCGATTCAGTTGGTTTATTTAGAACAATCTAAGTACGTACATTTGAGTGGTATTATAGAGAGGTACCACGACAGTGATAATAAAAATGACATTCCCAATGAATAAACGACCTCACATGTATCAAGGAACATGGGAGGGAAAAGTCACATTTGTGTATGAGATGGAATGAAATGAAAAATGAGTTTACTCCATTTAAAATACAAAAAGAAGTCGGATCGGTAATTACAAAAAAAAAGTTGTACAAGTTTTATTAATAATTTGAAATCAACTTAACCTCAGTGAATGGGAACTGTCGATTTGGTAGAAGTATGTTCTGTGTTGATGGGAGGTTGCTACACTGTCTGAAAGTCGAGGAATCTACCGAATGGTACTAAACAAGTTTAATGATTTTTCTTTAGGTCAAATTAGTAAAATAAGAAATCTAAAGAGGAAGTATTGAAAGTCAATAATAATAGCTCTTAATTTGTCCTATAATCAAAAATATAAACCTTAAATAGATAAGCACTGATGAAGTTACACTATTGTAAAACTTAAATACGATTAAAGAGTGATTGGCAGTCTAAGGGGCCTTATTCAATTGACCATTGAATACACGTTTTTTGTACACAGACCTGTGTGCATCGAAGATAGTTGCATAATAGGCAGAAATAGGTGTGCTTGATGGTGCTGATTAAACGTGCAGGAACGCGGGGGATTGCAGATCATGTTGATGGACTGAATACGAATGATGTAGTCTCGGAATAGAAAATTAGTCGGAATTGTATGTATGTATTTGCAACACGTACAATAAACACTCGCGTATCAACCGGTCGGTATTGTTGTCTTCTGTGCTTTGAGGCCCTATCCTTCTGTAAAGCAAGACACAGGGCACAGCAACTATCTTAACTTCTAGCATCCTACTTGTGATAGGTTCTTAATAGCGATCCTAAAATGCATCTTTCAGTAGTTCTTACCTACTCATGAAGTCCTCTCACCTGTGAATTTTCACGGTTAAGAAATCGAGTGTGATCAAAGTTCCTCTTATTCAAAAACATACTCAACAAAATTTGTTTGAATACAGTATGAAGGGTATTTTGAACGAGAAAATAGTAAGGTACCTACCTGGTAGTAAATAAACCCTCAACAGCCGATATTTTGCGATAGATATTTATTTGAGGTAGGTACTATACCTACTTGACACCATGCCTCACGCTTGAACCTAAGTAAATCCTATTCTATTATCCAATCCATTAGCACTTAACTAGGCTCAATGCATAATGTAAAACGTACGTCGGTCACAATGGAAGGTACAGGTGGATGAGGTCTTTGCTACAGATCTCGTTTTCAAAGGAGTGGAGTGTTGACTGATCATGTTACCATCACATTTGAGCGAAATGGCTGCAATTTTAATGTGGGCCTCTAAATTGAGAGCAGCGAACAATCTGTAAATAGCTTTTAATCGGAAAGTTCTTGTGGTTTTCAGCACGATGGAGCCCAAAATTGCAACAGTGTCGTTTTTGGTCAAAACTACATTTCATTGGTGCAGTCTACTCAATCCATTGTATATTTTTTCTTTTTCTTCATTTTTCCTCCAATAGCCCCATTACCTTCCTGATGTATTGAACATTCGGAGTTTCAAAGGTAATGTAAATGTTATACATGCCACGGTATTCATCCGCGTACATCGAGTCATACTGTAACAGTGCAAGTATATAATACTTATATACTGAAACAATTTGATGATGTTAAACTAAAATAAATACGACATTTCATACGAATTGGTCGTACATTCCTAGCAGATTAATCCTGATTGATGTAATCACATCGTCATTCGTTTGAAAACTTTAGTTGACTGTATTTGCCGCAGTTGCTGTGTGCATTTGAAACACTCGTTGATACGTTCGTTTGGTGGCGGGTAATACCCGTTTCCTTCCAACTCGCTCAGTTGGGCTTCACCGGCCTTTTTAGATCGAGCCGGAGGTTTAATTGGAATCGGGTCGTTTGACTAAGTGAGCGGTCCTGCCGTTGACCGAGTGGTTTTTTACCCCCTCCCTCTTTATCAAACCGCCAGAAGCTGAAATATCCATTGCCACTGTGTTTCGCTTCCAAGTTGACTATTCGTGAAACTGTCTTCCCACGGGCGAGCTCCACAGTTCAGAGAGAGGACTCGATGTGCCACAGTGAGTGCCACTGGCAGTGAAAAAACGTTTTGTTGTTGTCCAAAATAAAATAATTAACAAAATAACAAGATCTGTACCCGAGTCTGAATTATACTTTGTCGATGCCTTACACTTAACCTTGTCAGGCAATTTTGTGGAGTCGGCAAACATTTGGTTTTTGACACGGTGCTAGGTAAGTTATTGAAAATGTTACGCCCCTCTAAAAACCCACACTCGATTCATTATCCTTCAAAAGTGTTTTTAAAAAGTCAAAATAATATATATTTGTATGCAGTTTAGGTACATTTTGCACAATAACGATTTTATGACATATGTTCGACGATCATTCGCACTACACAGATAGTTGGTTACATTAATACGAATAAATCAAGTTCGAAAGGATGGAAGATGCGTTGCAGTGAACGCATTTACATTGGAATTCCAAGCTGAATGAATTGCTGTTGACCTCAAAACATTTTTGTTTATTGACAAGAACCTCTCCACGTCACAGAACCTTTTCAACCGATTCCCTCCCAAATATTTGTCCACCGATTATTTCGAAACTACAGGACCGATTTCGATAAATCCGTTTTCTGAATTTGAAAAAAGATTTATCGGTGGAAAAAAAGAAGATCCATTTTCTGTCGTCACATCGTGTAATGTCTGTCAAAGTACTTGAAGAGTATAACTGGCCTGGTACAGGCCAAGCACCTACTAATTTTTTTTTTAACTTATAAAACTAGAAATAGACGCTGGGCCTGTGTACCAGGCCAGTTATACTCTTCGATTTCAAGTGCTGTGACAGGCCCAGTGAGGGAAAATAGTCTGCAAAGACTGTGTATGCCCGAGTAATGATGGTATCAGTTTTTAACAAAAAATGAAATTGATTTTAAAAAAGCGCCAAACTTTAACTTCATGCTGCCTTCATGCTGTATCCCTTGGTTACGCTTTAGTTGAAATTTGGCGCAGACTCCAAAAATTTCGTTGTACTTGGCTTTGAATAAATTATTTACGTTTGTTCAGCATAAAAATTGTTCTTTACTTTTTCAGTTTTATACAGGTTTTTGAAGTCTGTTTTATTTTTTGTTAATCTGGTTCTTTGTATTGGTTCTTACTACGCACAATCTTATATAATATTATATTCAATATAATCCAAAGAAATCTAAGCACTATCATGAATGTGGTTTTTTCATGGAAAGTCCGGACAGGAATGGGAAGTATGGGTCCTAGTATAAAGATGATCAACAGCATTAGGTAGCTGAATTAATCAATAAGGAAAATTACTACCTACTTTTGTTCGGCAAATTTTCTGGAAATTGGCATTTGAGGGGTTTTCCAAATCGTAATAATGTATGTAGTGCATCAAAAAACCTGATGTGGCTCGGAATCATAATTTTATGTAACCATCCGGAGGAATCCGTCGTCACTAGCTGGCTGAGTACTGGAGGCGAGCGCTTTCGATGCAATACATCATCATCAGGCCTTCGAGAGAATACTTGTGTCCTTACATGGAAAGCGCTTGCCTCCAGTAATCAACCAGCTAGTGACGACGGATTCCTCCGGAAGGTATGATATTACTTCTTACACTAGCAGAAATGACCCTTTAGGTTTAATACCATAAGTTTATGTAAGTTGACAAACGGGCCAACAACACGGGCCAAGCCTGTCGTTAGGCAGAAGCTTCTTGTCTGAGTATTTTTCTCATTGTGATGAATATATTGTGAATAAACTTATTCTGTTACCTGTATTGTATTCTATTCTTTCAGCCTCATTCGATTACTGGATATAGACTTGCCATCAGGCTAGTACCGTGCATTATGACAGTCTTGCTTTACAATTATAATTTTGTTTTGGTTGTATTTGGGTTTGCCGAAAAATGAGCTGTTTATTGCCATAATGGTTGTATTTTTATATATTCTTACGGATCTGTGACTATTTCCTCTTATTTTTTATTTTAATTTTTTTTTAACGTGTGACTTGTAATATAACGCACGTATTATATCGTTGCAGGTAAGTCACGTTTTGACACAGTCTCGATGCTACATCACTGTTCCTACGGAACGGTAAGTACCTACGAAATATTCTACGAGATGAACTATTTTGATCATCCTCGCTCATTTTCGATACGTCGACCTATTTTTTGAAGTCTTGACCTATGTAAGAGGGTTCAATAAATATACCTACAACATACGCGTGAATAGATAAGAAGTAACCACATAATAATACACATGCACCTTTCATGTCAAACACGAAAACAACTTATTGGATAGATGTACCAGTTCGATACTTCCTACAGCTTCAACTCTCCCGAATTCTTATCTCACACCGATCATGGGACTGGTTTTTTTTCAGCTGTATAAATTCTTGAGAACAGCATGACGTCAGGAGTTCTGCGGGACCCCTGTGGGTTGCGAGGAAAGAGAAAGGGGGCCGATCGTGGAAGGCGAAAAACAAAAATTTCGCAACAAACTTTTTATTTGGCGGTTCCGTGCCGTTTCATCAGAAACTTGTTTGCAGAATCTCGATGCGCTCAGAGGTCTAGATTGTATTGATTTATCCACACGCTCGTTTTGAGGCCAGGAAGTAGGTACATTCTCGTAATAAGCAGAGCCTGTCTTACATCATAATATTATATTTTTCAGTATTCTCTTATTTGCAATAATCCAGGTGTTTGGGATAATACAGTTTATTCAAATCGACGTGTCCAGAAAACCAAAGTTGTGGAAAAACGAGAAAAACCTGTCATACATATTTAACCCGATTTTTTTATTCAATTTTTTTATTTTTCCGAGTTCCTAACATTGCTAGCTTCACAGTAAGGTATTGAAGTTAGCGCTGAAAGCTTCGTCAACATGATCGTGAATGAAACGGCCCAGATATCATTGCTAGGGAACACCTGATTGTAATCACGCAGTGCTGTATGAAATCGAGTTGGTTGTTCCGTGTTATTATTTCATTGTTTGAAGAATGATGGTTATTTTGGATTTTCTTTTTAGGTACTTTTGTAACCTGAACAAACGTTAAGCATCATGAATAGCAACAAAAATAATTAATGATAGAACACTTCATTCCACCGCACATTTATGAAACTGTAATTGCCCGGCCGGCCGGCTCCAGTGCGTGATTTAGGGCTTTCGTAGGGGGAGATCGATGGTAGGTATTGACCACGGAAAATAGTGATACGCAGCAGCATATTTGCGGCGTTTTTGTGCCATATTCGGATTCTACGTACCTTGAAACGGAAACCATCAAAGTGATGGGGGTGGGGGTGGGGGGGGGGTAAATATATATATTTTTTTTTTCATGCTCGATTCCAAAGGATAAATATTGAAAATAACGTCCCAACAAACGGGCGTTTTCTTTGACGTGTCGGGTATCTCAAACGAACGATTCTGTTAGTTGTAGAATCAAGCTGTGAAGTTTGGCGATGGGTCCCTTTAAGTACATTCGAAAACCCTCAATCGTCGTTCTAACCAAACCAACACTCGGGATCGTGGTGATTACGCTGATTACAATGTTGAAAAACGAGGCGCAGGAAAAGGGCGCTTGAAGGGGTTGGGGATAACGCGGTCGTTGATTGGGAAGGGTTTTATGGGGTGCTGTCGGTGGGGGATTTTCAAGTGTGAGAGCTCGGCCTTTGTTTGACCTTTGTTAGGCCGCTAATTCCAGACTAAAACGGGGAAGTATTGACCTTAGGGCGCCTCAGAGGTGCAGTCCTCAGCGTTCGGCTCCCACTAATCCGTCCAAAGCGATGTGCGTTAGTCATGAGCTCTGTGGAATGGAAGCCGCACACACTGGCCGGATAGGGAGAGGACCAGCTGTTCCGTTTCTGTCACGGTTAAAAATTTTGTTCATGATGTGCAGAGGGGCAAAAATTATTGCTGCATCGGCCGGGAATCGAACCCGGGCCGCCCGCGTGGCAGGCGAGCATTCTACCACTGAACCACCGATGCTTGTAGAATAATTTTAGAAATACTCATATTATACACGGTTCAGTATTCAATGCTTGGCACCTTATCCACCATTGGGCCTATTGGAGATAAGTATACGCTCACCTTGAGGCTTGAGCAAGAACCTATGTCCTGCAGATAACTAGATACTTAGGTATCCCGAAGGGGCCACGTATGGGTGGTAAGGTTGAATTTCCATCTTGAAAATTGATTTAATTTGGTGATTTAAAAAAATTAAAACGCTGAAAATTATTACACAACGGTTTATTATTTACCTGTATAGATTCCCCTTCTGAGTAGATAACTGGTTTCTGTGGTCAGTACCTACCCTCGTTCCCCCTTCCCTCCCGCCCTCACCAGGGAAGCTCTAAATCAAGTGTAGAGCCAGCCGGCCAATCACATTTTCATAAAAATCTGCTGAGGATTCAAGAATTCTATAATTAAGTATTTGTTGTTATTCATAACGTTTGCTCAAGAGACAAAAGTTCCTACAACAAAATCCAATACAACTATCATTCTTCAGATGAAATATGCAATATCACGGAACAACCAACTCGATTTCATACAGCCATGCGTGATTATAATAATCAGGTGCTCCCTAGCTATGATATCTGAGCTGGATGTATACCGTTTCATTCACGATCATGTTGACGAAGCTTTGCGGTAAAACCTTCGGTGCCTTACTGTGAACGAACGGCTGGACGAACAGTGCTCCGGGTGGTCTCAAAAAATTCCCAAGTTCGAGATCAATTTAAAACGTGAAAATAAAAATCGAGATGAAAGTGGCCTAGGAATTTCAACCCGTTTTTCACACCTTACTCGTACATTGAATGACAGTGGTTCCGCCGAGCTTCGCTGACCAACTACACCCCAAAAATGGGACGCACAAACCCAATTTCATTAATTCCGGTTCATGGCAACTAAGAAAAAACGAAGTACGGTGGACGGCCTACGGATAGAAACTGTTTTATTCCGTTTTCGGATTATCCGCACCTTGAAATGGAAAACATAGAAGTTTGTGGTGGGTGGGTGGGGGGGGGGGGGGTTAAAAATGGTTTTTGTGTCCGATTCCAAAGGTCCATTATTAATTTTTTTTTAAATCGTTACAGTGCAAAGGATTACATGTTGATTTCATTGTTTTTTTGTTTATTATTTTCAATAATGAACCTTTGGAATGGATATTTAAAAAATAAAAATAAATTAACCCCTCCTTCCCCTCACCACCGCTCAAAATTTGGTGGTTCCCGTTTCAAAGTATGTAGAATCTGAAAGTGTAATAAAAAGATTTCATTCCCTCCGCCGTACACCGCAATGCGTCGCACTTTCCTTAGTTATCATGAATCAAAATTAATGAAATTTGGTGTGTAGGTTCCATTTGAGGTCTAGTTGGTCCGCGAAGCTCGGCGTTGATGTCATTCATGTCTGAGGGTGAAAAATAGGGGTTGAAATTTTCAAGACGGCCTTATCTCAATTTTTTAACGTTTTTAAATAGTTCTAGAACTTTGGGAGTTTTTTGAGCATTGTACGCCCAGCCGTTCGTTCAAAGTAAAGCAGGGTTCACATCCATCCGGAGCCGTCCGGAAATACGGATAGGGGAAGCTAGTGAAAAGCAGTGGAAGGGATGGAGGGGAATCGCGGAAGTTGGGAAGGCGTTCATAACCATCCGGAATTTTGGCTGACAACTCGTTTCCCGCGCTTCCTCCCACAGCTGTTTCGGTTGCCGACGCCATTCTGTATGCGCAGTAGTGAACTGCGCAGATGCGGAGCGGAAAATATCTGAAAAATCAGATGCGTACAGTTCGCTTCAAAAGTGCTTCTCCGGAAAGAATATTCCCCCCTCCCCAGCTGATGTCCAACCAATCAGCTGCTCGTACGCACGTTCCGGATAGCTTTCCGGATGGATGTGAACCCTGCTTAAGGCCCTGAAGTTTGCACGGACAAGCTTCGTCACAGGAGGGTGAATCAGATTGTATACATTCAGCCCAGATATCATTGCTAGGGACGCCCTAAGAATATAATAGTTCCCAATATAGGAAAGGGGTGTGGGGTTCAATTTGTCGTATTATATTGTCACATATTGAGCCCCCATATAGAGGTTATTGGGAATTGGCATAGATTCATAATTTATAGGTTGCCAATATGTTTTAATATGGGCGATTGGCCCAATGATGTAGGTAATTAGCTACTCTTTGGGTCAGCGGATATCGATAGGTTGCAATAAATTGGCATAAGATCGCTGGAAGAAGATGGTCCACAGTGAATTTCAAAACCTTGGATCATTGTATAGTGCCATTGTATTGGATTATTCTATAGTATCATTGTATTGGATCATAGTATGACTATTGCGCATCAGCAAACTCGAAGTTTTGATTGACCTTTCGAATACCTGGGATTTCGCTGTTTCTCAACGGGAAGTTTCTTTTATCCAATTCCCAAACCTCTTCCTCATTCCACTGTACGGCTCCATTAAGTAAAATAAAATAGAGTAAAAATAATTTCGAGAACATGAAAAAATTTAAAAATTTAGAATTGAATGTCGCCACTTGAGGTTGCTCATAACGATAACATGACATTTTACACATTGAAAATTGGGTTCAAGAGATAAATCTAATACTGCCCTAACGGTGCTGCCACCTATTGAAAATGTTTCTTACTAAATTCGATGACTTTACCCTTAAGTGGTTACTCGATTTTAAGGCTCTCCCGGGGGGGGGGGGGGGGGTGGCTGGAGGGTAGGTGTTGACCGCAGAAAATATTGATCTTCGCAGAAGGGGAATGAATACTGAAAATAATAAACCCTTCTGTAATAATTTGCAGCGTTTTGTATTTTCGTGTCAGATGTTTGATGATTATTGCTCCGTGTTATTTCAGTTTATTTGCTGTCAGTAGCGTCCATTCAGCCTTCCCAGATGTTCGCTTTATTCAGAGATTCTGAAAGAAGGATGAACTCGGATTCCAGCATTGGATCGAGTTTAGATGGTGATTGTAAGGTTTTCGAGAACAGAAGCTGACTGTTGCAGGAAAAGGACCAAACCGATGGGAGCTAAGGTTCTGAAAGGGAGGAAAAGTAATTCCAAGGGAAGGTTTCAGAGGGTTGTAATTGAGTTTTAGGACGCCGGACTGAATACCGATATCCCGGGAGCCCGCAAGGATCTCTGATGAGTCAATAATGTTGTCAGCTTATTTCTATCTCCGCGAGAGGATTGTGGAGTGGTCCGTGGTGTGCACGCTGGTTGGGTGAGGTCGGATGGTGGAGTTCTCCCTCAGTCTGTTCGATGAGGCCAGACAACGTTGAGCCAGTGTTTGATCGGCTCGTCGCATAAATACGAGAATACAAAGTCAATCCTGCTGTTGTCGGTAGGTACCTGGTTCATTCCAGAACAAATAGTAGTAGATCTCTCTGCTGATGAATGCACCGCCCTGGAATTTATCCCTGGCCCCATAAGGATTCTCCAACTCTTCACTCTAAAATAATATATATTCTAACAATAATTTTATGCAATTTTGAACCTTGTCCGTATTTCAGCAGCTTGAGTTATTCTAAACCGAGGTCTCCGACAACCTCGGTTAAAATAACAACATAGCTAATTACCCTTGATAATCATTTCTCAAACAATCAGTCGTTAAAGTACTCTTCTCAGCCTTCATTTGCAGTTTATTAAACTCCAAGGCGCACTCGACTGACTGACTGACTGCGTTTATTATAAAATCTGTACAAGTTTTAGGCTTAGTGGCCCAATCTTACAATATGCACCGATAAATTTAATTTACTCTCCAATACACCGTCAGGCTTTATTGGAGCTACACTAAAAAACAACAAATACTACTATATAAACATAAATGGATCACTCATTATACCATATATAACATTATGCAGGCTCTGGATATGCTGATAAATACGGAAGCGGCGGGTCCTTCAGATGGGAAGAGGCGAGCAGTTTGTCGAGTGAGCTCCCGTCCATAATATTCCTGGGATTGAAAGGGGCACCAATCTAGAGTTGAACCAGAGATGCCAAGTGGGTCAGTTCCACGCACTATACAGGGATTTGAGTCACGATGTCAATATCCTGTCACACGAAATGGGTTTGGAGAATGCCTCACTTATTTTAAAACTTCGTGGAGAGTTGTTTCACCTAAACTACATCCCTTGGATGAACAACAGGATGTACCTCTGCGCATTATGCAAAAGAGGAGAAGTGGAAGACACCGAACTCTTCTTGGCTGGATGCCCGATTTAGCGTTCTACAGGAGTACATAATCTACTCGCGAGTAGTCTTATCAGAACTGAACGCATAGATATTAAGAATGGAAGGGAATGGGAAATCTGTGCAAGTTTGTAAAAGCTGCAACTAGTCAGATGATGTAATCACTGGAGCATAAGAACAAGTTAACTACATCAATCTACGACGATATAATGAGGGAGCGATTCGAGCAACGCATGTTTTGTAACCAGTATACATATATGCAGAGTAAATGAATAAATAATGAACAATAAGAGGCAAAATTAACTAGTCATCATCAAAAGAAATGTGTGATATTATAAAAACTAAATTTCAAATACCAATAATAAATAAAGGAGTATGAAATAATATAATAAATACCCGCCCATCGCTACAACCTCAGTTCTTCACTCTTTGGTCAAAATTGGCTTCATATTCGGTCTTCCCCCCTAAAAAACATAGAAACAGCTACTTCAAAAGCTACTCATTTCACTGAAATACCAAAAAACCCTATTTTTACACCTATTTTTCACCCACAGCACCTCTGGGTATATTCCGATCGGGCTGAAAAGTTTCAGGGCCCAAATGGAGCATGTATGAGAAAGAACGAATTTTTTAGACCGAAAATGAAGTAGTTACGCGTGATACGGCGTACGGCGGACGGACATTGCATTTTTGGAATCTGCACACCTTGAAAAGTTAAAGAAAAAGTTTTGAGGGGGTATAAAAAAATCTTTTGCTGAGCGATTACATAGGTGTATTGTTCACATTATAATAAACCAAAATAACTTTAAAGCTGGTAGTACCTACGTAATAACAAAACAGTGAACCCCGGCTGAGGGTAACTCAATTCCGCGTAGCCGTACCGTGTTACTATGTTGGTAAATTGATTGTTCATTCTATGTAAATAAAACCTTATGTTATCCAAAATTAATGAAATTTAGTTTGCTTTGGTTTGTAGGATAATAGTGAACCGTTGCGTAATCATTTGCAGCGGTTTTTGTCGTCAAAGTGCGAGTTGAGGAACCGATGTGTAAACCGTCTAATTTTATCGAATTATGGTATAATTTGATGTGTGTAACGTACCTACATAGTATCCTAAAAAATTGTTGAAAAAGTTTAGGGACCTACCCCCCTCCCCCCACCCCCCGGTTTTGGAGATTTGGTATTGGAAATAAACACCCTAATCCGTATATCCTCCGTCGTCAAAAAACGGTAATGAAAACACGCGATGTGAAAGATGTGTGATGAACGGGAACGGTTTCATTCCGGCGAAACGGCGTTTCGATTATAAGCATCCTCCAGCCGGCCTCGACCCACGACAATAAAACGAGGGCGAAAGGTGTCACGGGCCTTTTTAGAAAGCTTCCACATCGTCCTGTCGCGGGTCCTAAAACAATGGGAGAGTCAATCAACCAATAACATTGCCGGAACCGGCGAGGCGGTCGCGATGTCTTTTTGAGAAGAGACTTCTACCACCACGTAACACACACAAACACACACGCACGAAGACTTATATCGCAGTCCAGCTACGGTGTTGTTCGATGAATTGCATTGGTGCATCGATGATTCACAATGGCAAAGAGGCAGATAAAAAAAAGAAAGCGTTGAATCGGGTTTGGTTAAAGAAGATAGCTTTGTTTGTAATTTATTATCGTAATCTCTTTTCTTCTCTGTTGGGCTGGTTGTGCGCAAAAACTTCTGAGTGATGAACGATGGCAGCCACCTCGCCATTTCTGCTTCATGTGACTGACTATTGCAGGATGAAATCGCTGAGGGTGTACCTAGGCGTGTTTATCAACATTAGAAAATGCTGAATCCGGGCGATTGTAAATTCCACCGGTTCTGCCGATCGTAAATTCCACAGGTATAGGTAGGATGTATTCGTTTATATATTTATTTATTTCAATATTTTAGTACATTACAAATACATCATGCTTTCAACACCATAACATATTAAAAAAATAAAAATAAAAATAAAATAAAATAAAAATAATTTACTTTCCTAGATACTTACTTACTTATTTGCTTACTTTGGTTTACTTTACTAGGTACTGCGTGAAAAACCACCCCCCCCCCCCCTCCCCCATACTTTGATGGTTTCCGTTTCAAGGCAGGTAAAGAATCCGAAAATGGAATTAAAAACGCGGCAAATTATTACACAGCGGTTTAATATTCACCTTTTAGACGCCCCTACTGCGTAGATCACTGTTTTCTGTGGTCAATATCTGCTGTCGTGCTTCCCCCAAGAGGGGCCCAAAACTGAGTACTGGAGTCATCCGAGCAATCACATTTCATAATCATATGGTGGAATCAAGAATTCTATTGGTAATTAATTATTTGTTGTTATTCATGAAGCATAAAGTTTGTTCAAGTTACAGAAGTAACTATAACAAAATACAAAACAACATCTAATCATAACAAAATAATAAATGAATTTTGACAGTATAAATACTCCTTGAGCCCCCAGAATTTGCTGTATAGTTTTTGTTGTCTCGATTATGCCAGGGAGAGGCGCCACGCTGGCACCAGTGGTGCCATCTGTCAGAAGCATGTGTTTGGTATACCTATAGTTGTTCACGTTTTCCAGCACGCTGGATCGAATGGAATAACCTTCAACGCTCTGTCGATCATCCTTGCAGCGACTGATAAATATTTAGCCATAAAACATGACAATAGTAGTCATTATTGAGCTTAGTGCGTATGCAGAATTTGAACTCATTTTCAAAATTGCGTCAGGCACCTGGTCAGCGGACCAGGAGTTGGTTTGATACAAGGCCGTAACGTGCCAAATCGGAGCCGCTCGTTCAGAGTAGGTTAAACTTTTGGAGCAGTAAAATCTCATGAACATGAGCGTGAATCAAATATAAAAACATCTGCCGGGAACACCTTATACGTATTGCATTGCGCATAGTTTTGTGGATTCGCCCCGAAGAAAATTCGGGTCCCAGAAAGAAGGCTAGTACAACGGCGGTAGATTAGTACAACGTTGGGACAGGTGCCAGTGTTTATAGGGCGTAGCCTTCCGGAGCAAAAAAAGTTCTCCCAACCTTAACAATAAACCTAAAAAATACAAAATTAAAAAAAACACTGCTAAAACGGTACATAATTAGATGGTTGTGGTTCATTAATCAGACGTTCTGTTATTAATTATTCTGTAATAAGTACCATGTTTATTTTTTGTGTTGTATGAAGATAGCATTAATTTCCTTGGGTATAAAATATCTGTTATTCGACTTGTGTATTTCTTTTCTTCCTAATGTAACATAATGTAATCCTCGACCGAGGCAAGTACAACAACCCCCTCGCTGGTGCAAGTTTCAACTTGAAAGGGAGGGGTCGCTGATACACACCACAGAGATTAATATTGTAAGTATATAATTTTAAGAAGTATATTATTTTAATTTGTTTTTACTAATTAAATAAAGCGATAGATGTGGGGGGGGGGGGGGGGGACTAGTTGGTAGGTCAACATTGAGCAGAATGAAACGGCCCAAATGAACTAAGTATTTACACTTCTTGACATAAATCAACGATGTACCTAAGTAACAATTCGGTGTTTAGTAGCAAGAAATCTTCGGATCTCCTGCTACATCACCCTTCACATTTTTTTGGTAGGCACAAATCGTTTCTTAAAGAATTGTTTGCAATTGATGGTTGGTTTTGATTTTGTGTGGCAAACTACGTAGTAGGGAACCCACATGAATCTATCCTCAAAATTTAAGCCCTCAAGACCGTTCTTTAGTGTAGTGATAGGTATTTCCTGGAGCATAGTAATAATACTCGTAATAATAATATACGTTGCGTTCAGAACAGTGATTTAAAATGAGGGGTCATCTCTATAACTACCTTATTTACCCACAGCTAATAATTAAACCTCTGTGCGGAAGCGTAGCTCTTTCTCTCCCTGGTGAGCTCTAGTAGTGCCTCGAGAGGGATCAAGACGCTGGATAATTATGGAGGAAAATTTATAATGAAAATTATGAATGTAGCATTCCAAGAATGGCCCTGTAGTTGTGTTATTATTTACGGAGGATGAGATAAGTATTTCAACAGAAGTGCAGCACCCCATGGGGCCAGTCCGCCGAGAAATTATTATGCAACCGCGGGAACAAGCGGTGCACCCCGATGATAATTTTACTCGGCAACATGAAGTCATCGGCCGGAAACAGGTTTTTCGATTATACAGCGCCACCGCCAAGCGTGTTTATAGCGCGAAAACGAGTTTGCCAGAATGTTTACGACCCTTTGCCTTCCCGCTTGTGCCGATATCGATGGAAACAAGTCCCTCCCTTGTCGTCTCCTGTCGTCTATCCAAATAGGAAAAATCGAGTTTCGTAAGGTGATTACGACCAGTGGAACAGGCTGGTATGGTAATAGTGCAAGTGCGACTGGTGGGTAGAGGTGGGTAGTTCCTTGACGGAACTACTCTTGAAGAACTAACTCCGCCAACTGAACTACTCCTAGACTTAGTTCACTTCAATGAACGTTCGTTCAGTAGGAGCACAGAGTAAAAGAATCAATGACCCGGTGTCTGGAGATGGATGTAGGAAGGAGGAACTAAAGAACTATCGTTCTGTGCATTGTGAACTAAGAACTAAAGAACTAACTCACAAGGCGACTTAGTTCTTCAGTTCTTGCAGTTCATAGGAACGGTGGATACTGCATGAGGAGTTGATAGTATCCACTGAACGATAGCTCATTCAGTTCATTAAGAGGCATTCAGATGGGTGAATTAATACTACTTGAGGAGTTTATAGTATCCACGGAACGATAGTTCCTTTACTATAGTCATGAGGAGTTGATAGTATCCACTGATCGATAGCTCCTTTAATTCATTAGGAGTTGTTCTTGTGTGATGGGAAACGAAAGGAAACGGAATGAACTACTGAACTAACTTGAAAGAACTACTCCTTTCAAGGAGTGAACTAACTGAACTTGAGTCCTTAAAATGAACTACTGTTACCCACCACCACTGGTGGGTACAACGAATTGGAGTTTGTCGAACTGGAATCGGTGTGGTTCGCTTGCCGCCTGCACGTTGTTGATTGATGAATCTGCAATAAATCATATTATCCTCTATGTAAATTGATATTAGCGGGAAAATCCTTACGTTAACAATGCGTATCTACATCAAAATATTCTTATAACAAAACAAAATGAAATGTCCGGATACATTGCTCCTAATGCTTATATCTACCTCCCGGGTCTGAGTCAATATACAATATAAATAAAAGATACGGATATACGTATGAATTTTGCAGAAGTTGGACGAAAAAAATTCACGGGAAAGGGTTGGTAAACTGTGTACGCGTCCGCGGAATAATTCATGTTTACACATCATGGTATTCCGATTTAGGAAACAGAAACAGAAATGAGAAGTTGGTTAGGAATTGAATCAGCTGGCTCGTAGCCTCCCATCCCACCTGCAATTGAAACCACCTGGTGCCGCCCTTGATTCTTGCAGCCATCTGTGTCTCGTGTGATATAATTATAAAGTAAAAGGAAAATACAGTTTGGCATTGTAGCTTATCATTTTCAGTAATGAACCTTTGGAAGCATTTGAAAAAAAAAAAAAATCTTTCCGTGCGCCGTACTTCGCACATTTTGGTTTATTATTTTCAATAGTGAACCATTGGAATCTAGCATGAAAAAAAAAATAAATAAAAATTGCCCCCCCCCCCCCCACCATCAACATTTGATGGTTTACGTTTCAAGGTACGTAGAATCCGAAAATGCAATACAAATATTTCTGCATGTCCGCCGTACGCCCTACTGGCCACTTTTCTTAGTTACCATTAAAAAAATTGATGAAATTCGGGTTATAGGTCCCGTTCGGGGTCTAATGTTGGTTCTCGAAGCTCGGCGTTAGTGTCAGTCATCTCTAAGGGGTTGAAAACAAGGGTTGACATTTTCAGAACGCCGTAGCTCAAAAACTGTCGATAAAAGGTTATGGTTTTTTTTACGTTATTAAATTTGTCTTGAGCTAAACAATTTTTTGAGACCACCCGGAGCCCATCCATTGTACGTCCAGCCGTTCGTGTTCCGCAAAAAGCTTCATCAACACGATCGTGAATCAAACGGTATAAATCCGCCCGGGATATCATCACTAGGGAGCACCTGATTAAAATCAAGGATGGCTGTATGAAGTCGAGTTGGTTGTTGTGCGATACTATTTTATTTGATAAGTGATGGACTATTGGATTTTGTTGGTAGGTACTTGTGAAACTTGAACAAACTTTGAAGTATTATTGATTGGTAAATTATTACACTATGGTCAATTATTACACAGCGGCAAATTATTACACAACATTAAATTATTACATAACGGTAAATTATGGAACCACGGTAAATTATTACACAACGGTTCATCTACCAAGAAGGGGCTGAATTTTGTTGATCGGTACTTTTGCAACTTGACCAACCGTTCAAGTATTATTTATGGGCAAGTTATTACACAACGGTTCATTATAATTGACCAGAGGGTAGATACTGACCACAGAAAACAGTGATCTACGTAGAAGGGGCATCTATTTCACTCCACATCAGCAATTTAGAACTTCATTATTTGCGTTTCTTTTTGCCGTTTAGTTACTGTTTGTCATCGACTGTATTATTTTTGCAACATTTAACTCGTGATTTAGGTAGGTACCTGGTGACGAGTACGGGGTTAGGTACTAACCTACGGAGGGTCTGCGATTCACATAATATGTATAGAGTAGTACATATTATATTATATAGACGGATTATCTTTACAGAGAGCTGTGATATGTAACAGAAGGGTATTCTGTACAAAATAATAAACCGTTGTGCAGGGATTTGCAGCGTTTTTGGTTACCATTAACCAAAATTAATGACATTTGATTTGTCGCGCCGCGCCGTAGCTGGAAAACTTTCATAGAAGAGTGAGTATCTATGGTTTTTTTTAACGTTTTTAACGTAAGAACTTGAGAATTTTTTGAGACCACTCGGAGCCTTTCGTTTGCATCAAAAAGTTTCGTCAACATGATCGTGAATGCCCTGATATCATTGCTAGGGAACTCCTGATAACAATCGCGCATGGCTGTATGGAAATCGAGTTGGTTGGTCCGAGATATTATTCCATTTGAAGAATGATCGTTATTTTTGATCTTGTACAAACGTTATGCTTCATGAATAACCATCCTTCCTTCCACCGCATATTTTTATGAATCGGCTCCAGTAGGTACCCGATTTAGGGCATTCTAATGGGAAGACCACAGAAAACAGTGATCTACGCAGAAGGGGCCTCTAGGCAGGTAAATAATAAACCGTTGTGTAATAATTTGTAGTAGTTTCAAAGTAGACTTCTTGAAATTCTGCTGTTGCGGGGCTTTGATTCTATTGAGCTTTTATAATAATCTATGTAAAGGTCACATCCGGTCCGTTCCAGCTTGTTTTGAGTCTGAGCGGGTTTTGCTATTAAGCGGGTTGCTAACCTACTAGTTTTTTTTTTTCAGATTATTGTTTTTGTTTCGGCTCTCTGGAACCATTCAGATATTTTTAACGATCAAAAAGGGAAGCGGAGTCGTGTCAGGACGATAGAAAGAAAGCTCCAGGGTATGGGGGGGGGGGGGTCTCCGAAATAAAAAGACAATAACACCCAGCTACTTTCTTCCTACTTTCTTATATTCTTCCAGTTTTCCTCTTCCGGGACATCTCCCCCCCCCCCCTCCCGTTCCATCTCACCTCTTTTCCTTAACCTTCTTCTGCCTTACGCATTTCCCCCGATCTCCCAAGGGTTGAAGCTAATAACGCCGAGGGGCTCCTTCCACCTGAGCTCCCATACAAAAACGCTGCTGGGGGAACGCAGTAAAATGATGACTCCCCGCCATCATCCTCACTCCTACATTCTCTTTCTTTGCATTATTTTCTTCCTCGGGAAACCGAGTTATTCGTTTCCGAACACTATATTTGTCTTGGAGGCCAATTCCTCCACTTGTTACCTCCCGTTTCCGAAACTACTCGTGTTAGCGTGAAAGTGTGCTTAAATAACGGTCATGCCCACTCGTGTAGATATGAGACCACCAAGGCATCGTAGTAGACTTATTGTTGAGCGAATGGCCACTGGACGGTTTTGAAAGAACGACCAAGGGCCAGTGAAAATCTTATTGAAATCGTGACCCGGGCATCATCATAATAGTCATAACCATAACCTATGAGAAATAAATATTAAAATGTTGGAATATGTAAATTAAAATAATAATAATGTTAGAAAACATGTTTGTTTGGGTTGACTGAATAACTGAAACCAAAGAAAAAAACGCTGCAAAGTCCTTGTCACTTATTATTCTATTGGACATACGTACAGAAATGCTGTCTGTTCATTTATAGTTTCTTTCATGCATTGAAATGGCTATTTTTTATGGTTTCCACAAATTTTGGCCCCCAAAAACATGAAAGGCTCGGCTTTTTTTTAAACAGATTATTTTTGATCTTGATAGTACCATTTAATTGTCTTTATTCGCCTGTTGATACTACTTCCAGTGTTATTATACAAATGTATGGTGATTTCAGACAATTTCCCGTGTTTTTGACTAATAAAAAATTAATTTCGGGAGCTTAACCTTCGTTACAACCTCAATTCTTCACTTTTCGGTCAAAATCAACCTAATATTCGGTCTTCTCGCCCTAAAAAACATGGAAAACTTTACCTCACAAGCTTATGTTCACTAAAACCTCAAAAATCCCTCGAAAACCCCTATTTTTACACCCATTTTTCTCCCATAACACCCCTGGATGGGCTGCCGTGCTTCGGGTCACAACTAGGGCCCAAAAATGTTCCCAAATGGGGACCCAAACTGTGTGCGGATGAACGAAGATTTTAGACCAAAATTTAACGTAAATTTAGGGCTGAAACTTCGTTAGAACCTCAATTTTCCACTCTTTGGTCAAAATCGACTTCATATTCGGTCTTCTCGTTCCAAAAGCATGGAAAACGATACCTCAAAAGCTCATGTTACTGATATGTTACTAAAACATAAAGTACCTATTTATACACATTTTCACTCATAACACCCCTGGGTATATTCCGATCGGGCTGCAAAGTTTCGGGACACAACTAGGGCCCAAATGGAGCATGTGTGCGAAAGAACGAATTTTTTATACCTAAAATGAGGCCCGTACATGTGCTTAAGGCGGACGGACATTGCATTTTTGGAATCTATGCACCTTGAAACGGAAAAGAAAAAATTTTGAGGGGGTGTTATAAAAAAATTTTTTGCTGAGCGAATACATAGGTGTATTATTCACAGTATAATAAACCAAAAGGCAAACTGACCAAAAGGCATGTACTCTTTAAACGGGATAGAGGGATGAGAATGAGATTACGAGTGGACTTACGAAAAACGTATTGCTCTCACTGACGGGCATAGGTAAATTGTTTCGGGTGTATATTCTCATGATCGGCCTGTCAGGCCAACATTCCGCCAGTCGGGCCGCAATGGGCGGAACAGTTGTACATCCTTACTATTGTGAAGAACATGGAAGTGTTGTTTGGCAATCTCCACACCGTTGCATCTTTGGGATATTGTGTACGGTCTGAAAAGAAATTGTGTGTGTTATATGCACGTGGAAGTGAATGATTGAGGTGATTGCAATTGAATTAGATGCGTGTACACAGTGGAGGGCTGGAGGGAGATAAGAGGGTTTGAGGTAGGTACACAACCGCCCATCAAGGGACACTACGAGGAGGCACATGAATGGGTATCTGGTGTAATGAAGGGTGAAAGTGTCGATTCAGATGGCGATGGTGCGCGAGGTTGAGGGAACCTTCCCCCCAGCATTCAAATGTCGTTCACCTGGGGAATATCTGGTGGGGAGGGAGCGAGAGAGGGATCGGAAGAAAATGCAATTTTCACGTTGGTACGTCACGGAGAAATGCAATGTATTTCCTCATTGAATATTCATCTTAGGACCTCCCCTCTCCCACTGCCCGTGTGGTGGTTGGTCGGAGCACTGGGCGAATAGCGAGAGGCTTGAAAGGAATTTAATTACGGCCAGGCGGCGGTCTCCGTGGAACATTTTAATGCCCTTATTTACAGTCCTGCAGTGCTAAAGGAGGGTGGTAACCCCCCCCCCCCCCTCCACTACGACCATACCTCGGCATAACGCGGGTTTATTATACCGTCTGATAAAGAGACTAAAGTTACGCAGAGCGGCTACCAATAATAGTTTTTATTATTTTTCAACAGAAAATTGCATCGTTTTTTGGCTTCAGATTTAGTCAGTTTGCCCGACACTTGTTGATTATGGTAGTCTCATCAATAGTAAGCAAGCAGCATAAGCGTAAGCAGCATAAGCGTAAGTAGCATGACCATATGAGCGAGTATTGCTGACTGGTGAAACAGCCTTGTGCGAATACCTTCATGAACATGATATGTAATTTTCGTGAGCAGTAGGTAGGGGAGGAAGGTTTGGGTAGGTTTCACGAGAGAGGAGGGTGTGCTCCTTAGGATTCTTTTCGAATGGCTAACACCCCGCGGTTCTTACCACAGCGAGTGTTAGAGGAAGAGACGTCCCTCGGTTGCCACCACAGCAGACGCTAAAGGAGAGGGGTTCTAGCACCCCGCGGTTATCACCACAGGGAGTGTTAGAGGGTAGATCATCTCGCGGTTATCACCACAACAGACGCTAAGAAATATGGAAGGGTGGGTGAAAGAGGAGGCGCAAGGTGAGAGAGAGAAGTCACAGGTAAGAGTGAGGTCCGCCGATGAAGAGCTGGGCGAGCCGGGCGCCTTATAAAGGTGCCTCCACCTCCCTCCCCCCCTTTGTCAACGGTCGTTAACAGCCGTTGGGAGTTGGATGGAGGGGACCCTTCTGGGCTTTAACCGAGGCGTCGCACAGCTCGTCTTTCTCCTTGTTTATTGGTTAAATCTATACGCTACATGTGAGTGGTATATGTTATATTTGAGGGAAACCAGAACAATAATATTAATGAATATATTATGTATAAGATAAGGCAATATCAGATCTTACCTACTGGCAAAAACACAATGCAACGTAGAAATGTCAAGCCACGTGAAGTGAGACGTAACCATAGTATGACATCAGAAGGCCTCACAAAATAAAAAACGCTGCAAATCCCTGCACAACGGTTTATTATTTTGTACAGAATACCCTTCTGTTACAGATCACAGCTCTCCGTAAAGATAACCCTTTATATATGTACTATTCTATACATATAATTATATAATATGTATATATAATATAATTATATATCATCTATATAATTTATGTATGTACTGTTCTATACATATGATATAGATCGCACACCCTCCGTAGGTTAGTACTTAACCCCGTACTCGTTACGAGGTACCTACCTAAATCACGAGTTAAATGTTGCTAAAATGATTCTCTCGATGACAAACAGTACCTAAAATGGCAAAAAGAAACGCACATAATGAAGTTCTGAAGGGAAATTGTTGATGACGAGCGAAAAAAGTTGCAAACGTACCTACCAACAAACTCCAGCCCCTTCTATGTAGATGGTATAATGAACCGATTCACCGTTGAGTAATGATTTACCGTTGTGTTGTAATAATTTACCCATCAGTAATACTTCAACGTTTGTTCAAGTTTCACTACCTATCAACAAACTCCAGAAGAGCCATCATTTTTCGAATGAAATAATATCACAGTACAACCAACTCGACTTCATACTCCGTGATTATAATCCCGTGATCGCAAGCAATGATTTTATCTCGGGCCAATTCCTGATTGTTAGCGCGTCCCTGGTGACGAGATTTGGGCTAAATGTATACAATTTCATTCACCCTGCTGTCGAAAATGCCTGTCGGTGCAAACTTCTGGGCATTACTGGACGTACTAAAATACTCGTAAGTTCAAGAACTATTTAAAACCGTAAAAAGATTCACGTTAAAAAAGGTACCTATAGGCGTTCTGAAAATTTCAACCCCTATTTTGAACCCCTTAGAGATGACTGACAGTAACGTCGAGCTTCGAGGACCAACTAGACCCCAAAAGGAACCTATAACCCGAATTTCACTTATCTTACTTATCATCATTGCTAGATGGTCTTGACCTTGAAATTTTCGTGAAAAATAATCTCCAAGTATTTATCTACAATTTTCATTGAAAGGAAAAGTCCAATCTTTGTTTTTTATACAGTTATAATCATGATATTTGACCTTAATGGAGAGGCAGAACATTCTTGATTTGGGAAAACGAGTCACTGATGTTTTGCTAATATTCAATCTTCAAGTCAAACCAAAAGTATGGATCAAGTATGGAAATATAATGAATTAGGTTTAACATAAAAGTTCAGTTGTTTCATTGGTCAGGAATGATCGCTCATATGGTCTTGCTACTCAACTGGTACTTGTGTAATCAACAAATGTCCAGCAGGTTGGCTACCTAATTTTGAAGCCAAACAACGATAACAATATTTCTGTTAAAAATTATATCATTTTTATATTATTGCCCTCCAGAGATAGTGTATTTACGAACTGGAATAAAAATATCTAATAATGGCGTTTCAGCATCATCAGCTGAATGAGGTTGAACGGAAAATCTATTTGGGGGATGAGAGAACTTCCTATTGATTGCTGTTGTATGACAAGTCCAAGATAAGCGACCCTCGTTTGAACCTCTCTCTGCCGAAGTTCCCTTTCTGTATCCGCGGTTGTCAATGTGAGCGAGAGAACGATAGTCGACGACAGCCGCGGACCGATCAGAAGTTGCAGAACAATATGGTGCGAGCGAGTAGGTAACACTGAGAGCAGCCCTTTACATACATAAGTTGGTACGAGAGCAGTGACTGCGAAATTCTTCATTTGTCAAAATACACTTCACTGGACGTTCAGGGCCAGTAGTAAAGAATTTTGGTGGTAGTACGTATTAATACCGTTCATCCTTGTAAAATAAATGGATCACTTTCATCGCACAATCCCACCAATAAATTCTTCTTATAAAAATATAGACAAGTTACCTGTTCAGGTATATATTAGGGGTATTGTAGTGATCGGTAGGAGGCTGGAGTCGAACCAAGGACCTCTAAAACAAAATACCTCTATAACAAACTACTAGCACGAATACTGCCAGGAAGGGCACGTTGGAAAATAAGTGTAAGATCAATTTATTGTTTTTCAGGAGTCCAGAATTATTATTGTGGGTGGTATGGTTGTGCGTACTATGGTTGAAGTGATGAAAAATGTTCAGATTTCAGGCTATAATGGGCAATAAATTATCGTAAATTCTATTTGCATTTTTTCTCATAAGTTTATGATGCTAGATAGACGGTCATAGGACTGAGGATGTGAGAATATGCCTCCTTAATATTTTTCGTGGACTTTCAAATTTTGAGATTTCAAAAAAGAGGCGGGGAAAAGGGCGCTACTGTTGACTGTGACGTTGTACGGATATGAGTTCTGATTGGCTGGCCTGTGGCAGTAGATGGGAGATGGCCAGTCGACGCGTTATAGCCGTGTGACGTAAGCCAGCGGCTTCTTTTGAATCACCCTTTTCTTTTACGTGTTTTTCTTCATCCATAAATCAACTTTTCCCTGTACTTTCCAACTTTTTCAAATGCGTAGGGAAAGATTACAGTAGAAGTCGCTTAGTAGAAAAGCCGTTAAAGGAATACGCCGGATATAAGGATAGAAACAGCACACAGTGAATTGGCCTGTTATAGTGATCAAAAGGTCGGTTATAGTGATCAGTTTTTGAGTTTTTGGGTGCCGTGTTAAGTCGGCAAAATAGGTAAAAATGGCTGAAATCTCACAAAAATGGTATAAATGTATTCACAAAAGTGGTACCTGTTGAACGGTGATCTGAAACAGAAGATTTAACCTATCGGTTTTAATGAAGATTTCCTCAACAAAAAAATTAATCAAAATTAGGTCATGTCTGGGGGTCACAATTCGCAATATCGGTAAAAATGTCTAAAATCACCGGCTAGTATATTATACAGTAGAAGTCGCTTATAAAGATTGGTCGCGTTCAGTGATTGTTTCCAGTCGGTCTCAATTCGATCACCATAAGCGACTTCTGCTGTATTCTGCTGTAAGGTTCTTTGTAGATACATGATAATTGCCCGTTGCAAATAGTCTGATTGCTGATAATAATCTGTATTTTAGATAATACGGCGAAACGGTTGTAATGAAGATTATTATCCTAATGGTTCCACTCGACACCCCATCAACACAGTTTCCTCCTCGCAGATGAAGTCCTTGGTCTTCCCGTCCTGAGAAAACCCCTGATCATAGTCGTTACTCCTCAATTATGTTTTATCGTGAGGGGAAAAAGGAGAAGTGGGTGAATCTATGAATGAAAAATCGAAATTAAGGTCTGGAAGTGAGGAATCGTGAGGGAAAACGGGCTCTTCCTGGATGGGGTGAGGAGTCCCGCATAGAAATTCTTAGGTCAAGTGGGGAGCATGCGGGGCCCTGGCTGGAGGAATCAGTTATAACTGCCAATCACAGCTTGTTAACATTGGAAAGGGGAAGAGGGAATTTTCATTCAATTAGTCCTTCCGATGGGCGACCCGACCAGCTGCTTCCTCGAACAGCTTTTTGAGAAGTCGTTCGTTATTATCGACTGATCGTTCTTTTCGAATGGCGATGCTGTAAGTAAACGATCCATTGTGTCCGGGTTCATTCATACCTTCGCTAGTTGTGTGAAACGTGTGTGGTCCACTGAGCAACAACTAGTTGCTCGATTGAAATTGAACTTGTAAATATCAGGCCAAATTACTAACGAGGGGGGCAAAATGTTTTAAAGACTTGGGAATTGGAAAGTAAACGTTCATTTTTTCATACAATGCCACCCTCCGATGCTGCTGTTGTATCTATCTGATAGTAATTAGTACTACTAGTAATCTTACCTAAAACTGATAATCCTTGAACTCCGTTGTTTTCATAACCTACGATACTGGTGACAGAAAGTTTCAAGAAATATTTAAAAAATATGATATACTAACTTCTGATGTATCATTTTTCGTGACTTTAGCCATTTTTACCGGTTTTTGATCCTTATAAAGTCAAATTTGACCTACTCTTTTTTGAGAAACATTTATATAATCGAAATAGAAATAGTCCCTCAGTCGTGATTCACTATCCCACACAACGTCAGGTGAATTAATATGGATTTTAGACCGTAATACCAATTTTTGACCTCCAACAATGCAAGTTCGACCCCTGTTCTACATGGAAAACTACTGACTTGGTAAGTTTTCCTTCCTTACTCACCCTTCCATACCACTTTCAGTGTTTTATTTAAATGATCGCGATTTTATCCGCTTTACCAATTTTTTACCCCTGAAATCTCGAATTTGACCCCCGTACAATTTTTGAAACTTGCTCATCTTCAGACTCATCCTTTTCTTTGGCAATTCGAATGTTTTCGCGAATTTGGAATTTTTATCATGTACCCAAAGGAGTGACTCATAAATAAATAAATAAATAAATAAATAAATCGTATAATTTTGTTCTAAATCTAGGGATGAACTCAGGATGCTCTGAAACGGATTTGCCTATAAAAAATTTCAAAATTCATGTTCTGAAAATGTTGGACCCTTTGCAATAGCTTCTGTTTCTTTGAAACCAGCAGCTATAAGGGTCCAACATTTTTCAACCTTACAGAATGGAAATAATAATAATTAATGAATAATTATGGTGGAAGTAACTCAACTACAAAACAGAATGGTGGAGAATGTAGGATAATAATGCATGGTTTCTCATGGTGATTTTGTCGATGAAAATGAAAAGGATGAGATGCCAGGGATGGCCGTGGCTGGGGGATAGGATCTCCATTCCTCCGTGCCCCACAGGGATGCTATAGAAATAATGCAGAAGGAGGAGGCGGACACATGGATGGATATATTTTTGTACGGGATTCATGTTAGTAGGAAACTGGGTATCTTGCCTACGGCAGAAACCGTTATGTACTTGGATTTGTTTGATGAAGGGCCTGCCATTCTGGACCTTCTTAGGTATAACATTCTGTTGTCCATTGGTAACCCAGTCCTCGTCAACTACACGCATTAACTTTTTGGATAAGTTGAAGAGGTACATGTTTGTTTCGTCTGCAACAGTTTCGTCTTGTTGAGTCATCGATGAAACTACTGATGTCCTTCCATGAGATACGAAGACGCTAATGGTCTGTCAACTCCCATCCTCACTGGGTCCTCGTGTCAAACGAAAACAACAGACGGCCGCCCGGAGCTCGTTTTCCATACAGGCTCCATTCTCATGGTCGAAAACAGCGAAAATCATCTCTCAACGGCAGTTGGGTCGCATAAGAAATGTCAGTTAGTCGTTCAAAGGCCGATGGGGGGGACTCCGTTTTACAGCTCAATTCTCCCTCCGTGGCCTATTGAAATGTTTTCATTTCCTGTTTCAGAGTCAACTTCATGAATATTGGAAGCCGGGAGCGGGCGGAACACAGTGAATATGTTTACATCTCTTCTGGCAACAACCGCTTGAAAACCGAGTGGTGCCAAGACGGCCTAAATGAAAAACAAACGAATTACAGTGGGGGCGAGAACGTTTAATGAATGGATGAAATCTCGAGTCCCAGTTGCTAGAACGAAACGTACGTTTTATTATAGTTTTGCAGATGGTGAGGTTCGGGCAAATGAAGAAGAGAGACTTTTGCCGACGTTTCTGGATATATTTACCTCATCATCAGGGCCTACAATAAATTAACAAAAACATTTTTCTCAATATATCCCTGGATTTAACCCTTTTTGTTACATCCCGGGGGTTTAACCCTTTGGTATACTCGTATACCTGCAAGCTTTTTAAGACACTATCTCGTTATTTTCTCCTTCAATACCTGTAAGTAGGCTTCACATGATTCTGATCAGTGGTGAAGAGCTAATCGCTGGTCGGGGTAGCACATGCCGCAGACGAGAATCAGAGACACCTCGAACTTTTATCCCGCACGGGGATATACTCGTAAATGTCGGACGCTCTAGCCCGCTTGGACACCCCTGCCCCAACAAAAATATACTGTCGGTATTCTATGATTGAGTTCATACTATAGACGAACAAGGGGAGGGGCATTCATTTGTTCTGCCTGACTGTGATTGGATGCTTTGATTTAACGTATAGATACAAATAAAAACGACAATTTATTACCTATTATAAAGTTGAATAGAATTGAAATAGTATGAGTGTTGAACGGACTATTATATTATAATACTCACAGATCGCTGTGTGTACTTGTGTATAATCCAGCGTAGGATACCTGTAATTATGTCACCAGGCTACACTTTCGGAAAACAGACTAGTGCTACGAGCTAGCTTATTAGGGCTGGGCACCAATAAACATAAACTAACTCAATTGTAGCTAGTATCAGCTGAATCATTACAGCTGCTTTCCAAGTAATTTTTGGTGGTGGGAAGGATGGAGCGGTTTGTTTTATTGTGAAGAAGAATCAGTTTCAATAATTAAATTGTGAGTCCTTAACATGAAACCTATCTATCACGGAGCTTCACAAGCTGTACAAAAATTTGTCGTTTATTCCAGCCTCTGTGCAGGAACAAGGAGAAATCACACTGTTCGTGTGCCCGAAAATCCTTGATTCTGGGGTGTTATAGCCAAAGCTCTCTCTAACTGCACATCAGTTGTAGGTTTCGAGATCTTTTCCCCCCAAGTTTGTTGAACCTTGAAAGTGATTTAGGAGGGCCGAACGCCGGGAGGCGCTGCACCGTCCGACAAACACAACTCGAGCATCACCTGAGGCCGACGAGAGGTTTTAGGAACAGCCGCGGTACATCCGTACAACTCCTATCGATCATCCTTGAGCCACCACCTCCACTCACCCGTAGGGGACATTAATCAGTCGGTTTTCTGAAGGGCCGAAAGCTCCAGGAACTCAGACGGTAACCCTTCCGTCAAAATAACCTTACCGGACTCCCCCACCAACGCCTAACCCATGTTTCCTACCAGCACCGCTCCCAACCTCTGCCCTCTCATTTTTTCCCTCCAAAGCACGAAACACATGTCAATCTACACCCTTAGCCCCCCCCCCCCCTCCAGCATTCGAAAGGACCAAAGTATCGTAAATATATCAAGTCCCAGACAAATAGAACGATCAATTTTCGGCAAAAGACGGAACGGAGGGAGGTCCAACTTCCCAAGATATGTTCTCGGCCTTTTTTCTCTGCTTTCGTCATAAAAAAGCTCGCTCTGACGAGAGATATTTCATATTATATCGCGTTTCTCAGAAAGAAATATATTATGTCCCATGTCAGATCAGGAGGCTGAGCGTTTGGAAACACTGCAGCGTTTGTATCGATGGATGGACTTATGTTCCGCCTTAGTGTTCAGCGCTCTCCATTAAATTAATACAACAACTTGTGAACAGTGATTCGAGACGCCGTGTTTGAATGAATCGTGGAAAGAACGTAGGGTCAGGTTACAGAAGAACATTCAACGAAGCCGAAGCTCCGTTGCTTCCGAAGCTTAGATATAGAGAACTCTCGTCAGAATTCTCTATATTCGGTATTCGTCTAATTCGGTCAGAATTTCTGTATTGAGGTGTTCGAGCGTATTGTCCAAAATAGTGTCGCAGTGTATTATGCAGTTACCTGCTGTATTTAGAGGGGTATGATTGTATCTGGGGCCGTTAGTCCTGTTACAGTATTATTCTTGCCATGGCAGTTCCTCAGGCATTTGCTTGATTTCCAACAGCAGCTGCAGGAATGGACGTGTATTTTTTTATTCTTTTAAAATGTAGGTCTAACGGGAGGCTTTCAAAAAAGGTGCTGTATGATGGGTCGGCAGTGGGTGAAAAAGGGGAAGGAAAAAGCGTGCGATGTCTTATATTGCTGTCTCGCTCCCGCACGTGGGAAACTGAGTGAGAGAAAGATACGAACCAGACGACGTCACGCGTTCTTTCATTAACTTATTCCCGCCAAATTACTCGGAGTTCGGAGATGAAAATGGGGATAGGTACAGGGTTTTCCAGGGTGCTGTATCCTATTCCGAGATCAAAAGCTGCAAAAATGAGATCGAAAAGCATTTAGGAAAAATAAGTACCTAATGTGCAACTAACTGAACGCACAGCTCCTTTGTTTCGAAAGTTGCAAGGTCTTCCCTTCCACGAAGTAGCTGATTCACAAATAATCAACCAAAAGTTAGATATGGCTTGTTTATACAACCACAACATACAGCAGATTGATAATAGGTATAAAAACCTCAAAAACTTGAAGCTACCTAAACGAAATACTCTTGTTCCAAACAATTGTGAATACAGAGGCATATCCGCTTTTAATAGCCTCCCAGTTACGCTCAAGGAAAAGGTAATTATAACAACAACAAAAAATTCCCAAAATGTTCGTATTGCCAAACAGAAGGATGAGTTCGAAGATGAGCAATTTCAAAACTTCTAAGGGAGTCAAATTTGAGTTTTTATGAATAAAAAATCTATACAAACGGCTAAAATGGCGAACAATTATTGATGTAAAATAACTGAAAGTGGTCAGTGACCGACAAAAATTGGTATTAAGGGCTAAACTGTATTTTAGTTCACCCGACGTTGTGTAAGATGGTGATTCACGACAGAAAGAGGGACTATTTCGATGGTAAAAATATTTTTCTCAAAAAAGAGTGGGTCAAATCTGACTTTATAATGGTCAAAAATCGGTCAAAATGACTATAATCACGAAAAAGTGATACAGTATAACGAAAAGTGGTATGGTTTCTCGCTCTTTCATCTTTTTACACAATAGCACGAATATTTCTCAATTCTGCGTGACTGGAACTTTTTTTATTAGCTTTGTTTTTGTATTACCAGATGGCCTCATTTTTCAGTATAGTATCATTTATACAGTCACAACTTGATAAGTCGAACGGAGGGACCAGGCACAACTGTTCGACTTAACGTTGATTCGAAGTATCGATAGTTTCGATTTATCGGACTGGGAGTTCAAGGTACCGGTTGTACTAGAAACAGGAAAATATGGGAGATGTATGTAAATGGAACTTTATCTTACACGTGGTCCCAGGGCACTCGGAGCCATTGGACGGTTGGGAGTACGACAAACCGAAACCCCTATTCACCTTCATCCAGCTTTGTCCTTGTCGTGATTCCCTCTCAGAAACCACTCCTGTAATGCTAGGAGAGATTTTACCAAATACAAGCGGAGAACGTTGAGCTGGACAACAACGAGGGTTTTCCCCAACCGCCAACCGCCTCAAACGGTCGTAACGGCCGATTTTGGACTGGGGGCGTGTGGAAAAGTCCCTATAAAAACTCGCCCTTCTGGCCCAGTTCAGCATTCGACGATCCGACTAGCGACTTCTCTCTCGAACCTCTCTCCCTCGAACCTATCACTCTCTCGTCCTCCTTCTCTCTCTTACCCTTCCTGACGTCTGCTGCTGGTGAAAACCGCTGGGCGCCTCCCTTCCTGGTATCTGCTGTTGGTGATACCTCCCTCTCCTCTAACACCTGCTGTTGGTGAAAACCGCGGGGTGTTAGCCACGATCTTTCCAGTGTCTGCTGTTGGTGAAAACCGCGGGACACATTATTCTCACCTAGTACCTGCTTTTGGTGAAAACCGCGGGTTAGTTAAAAGGCTTCATAGGAGGAGGCTTCCACATCCATTCTCTTACGCTTCTCACTTCCATCTCCCTTTTGCTCCTATCCAAAATTTCGCGACTAAATCACGACTTTCTGGTGTCCCCTTCTCTCCAACCTACTGTCGTGAAAACCCGGCCTTCACGAAAATTGGTGAACAAATACCCGTCCACCACAGTCCTTCAGTCGACGAAGTCTACAAAACCATTGTACTGACTCCCCTTCTGAGAAATATAACGTAAAATTAGGCCAGTCGTCCGACATATAGAGTTGATGTTTTGAGAAGTGGTGTTTGAGAAATGTGGGCATTTGGTCGAAATATATACAGTCCTTATATCTCCCTCGTCGACGAATTTTGATGGTTTTTCGCCGAATGCAGTAGACAGTACCTTCAAAGCGTTTGATGGGAGATGCAGAACGGTTGTGGAAATAGCACTTCGGCCGATATCAGTACCAGCTGACAGCCTCTCATAGAGGGGCTGTTGGAAAGGTAAAAGCGGTGGCCTCTGGCATGTTAGAATGAGGAGGAGTAGAAGCCTGGCGGCGAGGGGAGTTTCAAAATAAGTTAGGCCGTGAGGGCAGCCTATGACCTGTCTCCGCCAGACGAGGGCGGTTTTGTCCCCTGGAAGCGTCGGAAAGAGCTGATGGAATTGGGCGGTGGCGCGGCGGTCTCGAGCGGAGGGGAAAAAATGAAAAAAATTCCACGAGAAAAATGGCCTCTGAAAATTACAACTACCTCGGCAACGATAACAGTGACGACCCCCCCCCCCCCCCTCCCCATCACACCAAGTACAGACTCTGTAGTCGAAAGGCAAAGTTTGCTGGAGGAAGTGTAACCTGCTGTGAATAGCGAGGTTTTACCCTGGAAAATGTACCTCTATCGTCTGATGTGACAAACACCATACTTGATAATTTTCTGACAGCTCCACCTATTAAAAATTTCTGGGAAAATGATAAGAACGCTGCAAATTATTACGCAACGGTTTATTATTTACCTGTATAGAAGCCCCTTCTGCTTCGATCACTGTTTTCTGTGGTCAATCCCTACCTACTCGTGCTCCACTCAGGAATGCCCTAAATCGAGTACTGGAGCCGGCCCGGGAATTGCACTTTCATAAAAATGCGCGGGATTCAGTAATTCAATCATTAATTATTTTTTGTTATCCATGAAGCGTAATGTTTGTTCAAGTTACGAAAGTACCTATCAACAAAATCCAAAAGAGCCATCATTCTTCAAATGAAATTATGATCACAGAACAACCTTCATAAAGCCACTGATTATAATCAGGTGTTCCCTAGCGGTGATAATATCTGGGCCGGATTTATACAGTTTTGTTCACGTTTCACGATCATCTTGGCGAAGCTTTTCGGTGCTATTCATGGGCTTCATGATTAACAACAAATAATTATTTAGAATTCTTGAATCCACCGTATATTTATGAAACTGTAATATTGCCCGGCTCCAGTACTCGATTTGCGACTTTCCTGGAGCACGAGGGTAGGTATTAACCACAGAAAACAGTGATGTACACAGAAGGGGCATCTATGCAGTTAAATAATAAACCGTTGTGTAATAGTTTGCAGCATTTCTATTCCATTTTCGGATTCTGCATACCTTGAAACGGAAACCATCAAATTTTGAGGGGGTGGTTAATTTTTTTTTCTCCATGCTCGATTCCAAAGGTTCGTTATTGAAATACTAAACCAACATCAATTAGGTAAGTATGTACCAGTTCAGGTACCATGTCAGACGACTTTATTTATGCGTTCAATTATAATGACAGCTCTGATTGAGCGCTATCGGGCGTTAACCCGAATCTTGATTGAGACTTCCTTGCTAGAAAGCCGGTAGAGAAACTCATGTTGCAACCTTGACAGTACAGCTCAATCTCAACTTCATTAATTTACCCGAAAGGAAATATTAATACAGGACACCTTATCAGTAGTTTAGCATCCTCCAGAAGAATGGTCTCCTGGCGGACATAAATAATTATTGTAGTTTGTGGACAATAGAGGTATATGAGGGAATGATTTTAGAAGTTGCCTTCTTCAGTACTGCAAAATTCTTCGAACCGGATCTGTGGATTTTGTTGTTGAAGTCAAAGATAAAGTACCGGAGTCTATTTTCCGCCTAACCTAATCCTACGTTACAAACCGAATATTATATTATTATTGTAACGGCACTGAAATGTGTGTACACAAATTTTATTATTGGTTACTAGGAACAATGTAATGAATTATAATTCATTAGTTCATGGAATTCGACTGAAAATTACATTGTCATATTCGCTAACTTTGTGCAGTTTGTTGTATCTAGTACAGTCCTTATTGTTGTCGAGCAAGTTATGCGAATATAGTTCATTTACAACCTTAGGACATAAACCCACCTCATACCTTTTGCAAAAAAATGTTCTTTTCTCTCTCCAATTCCATCCTCTCTTCTTCCAGCGTTACAGTGTAGGTTTGTCTCAGATAAAACACCTGTCCCTCATACAGCATTTATTCTTCAAAAAGTCCCCACAGACGTCCCTGTGAAGTTTTAAGCCCCCTGACAACCCTGATGGGTATTTCTCGTTCGTTACCTCCGCTGCTTTGTGGCACAAAATCCTCCAAACGGTTAGGAAAAACAAGGCTAAAGCTCGGCAACACGAGTCTGAAAGGTATTTTCTTTTCGAGCGCAACGGAGAGCGCCTTTCCATTATATTATTAAAATAGGACGAGTAGGTGGGCGTTAAACATCGACAGAAAGTTATTTAACTCGGTTTAGCTCGGTTGTGTTGGAGGTGGACACGACTAGGTCATCCAGCGAGAAGAAGAAAATCATGTGCCATACGTGGTAGGTAGTTGGTAGCATTTAAAAAACATCAAGTTTCGCGATTCACATACAGTTTTTGATTGTCTTTGTCACGTTTCCTCGTGGTCTGTTGTGCAATTTTTCGTAGAAAGTGAATCTGCAATTATAAGAAAATGAACGGAATGAAAAGAAAATTAAAACCAATAATAGGGAACTGACTCCCACAAATATTTGGCAAATATTTATTTGGAGGCTACGAAAAAGTTTGGAGGTGGCCACAAATAGTTTTCTCTCATAATTTTGTAGAAATTAAGAAACTAAAGTTTCTTAATTTTAAAAGTTGCTCTCAAATAGAATAAATGCTAATTGGAGTAAGTTGGTTCACTGAATAAACATTTTGGATGAAATAAACGTTTAGGGGAAAGAGTGTTCGAATCTGAGAACAAAACCGTGGAAAATGTTCGTTAGTTCAAGTAGATCGAAAGTAGGCGGTATTTTGAAAGTTCGCTCATTTGGTCATAAAGTCGGAACTGTAGAAAGCGAACTATAGAAGGGATTGGCGAAAGGGTTGGTGGTGGTGGCGTTGTGCGATGTTTTTCCGTGCGTCGGAGTTGTGGTTTGTGTCCCATGGGAACGCCAAGTAACTGACTTATCCCGGAAATATTCATGGGGAAGAGTTTACATTATCCGACATAATCTACCAAAACATGGTTGGTAGAAACCCGTTTTTCTTCCCCGGAAAGTTCTCTACGCCTCTGCCCCGTTGGAATCTGAGAGTTTCCCCTGCGTGAAAAGCGTCGAAGGTTTCCGTATATACGATGGTACGAAAAGAAGACTTTTCTCGGTGGACATTTTGGATCTTAGGTATTTGAAATCGTTTCGAATTCGCGTGAAACGGCGTTTTCGAGGGTGTGAAGGATCATTTGTTTCAACTTAGTATTAAGTTAGGACCTGACCTAATTTAAATTTCTTGATATTAGGTTAGGACCTATAACCTATTTTAAATTTCTTGAAAATTGGTAAACAGTAGAATCCTGTTTATCGATACATTATATTAAGACATACATTATATGTTATTTTAAGATGCACATAGATACATAGGATTACCGTAACTCATTGGGGTAAAATCATAAAAGAAACCACAAACTTTTTTTTAACCGCGTTAAATTAGTAAGGTTCTACTTGATTATACTACGTGCGAAGTGTGAGAAGCTAATAATTTATTAGTCTTTTATATACAGCATTTTCAATTCAAATCTTAAGTTTTCAAATCAAATGCAAGGTTTTCCGTTTCATATAAACATTCAAATTTACACTAAACAAGTATCAACTGAAGTTGGTTCAATAGAGTTGATGTCTGCCATACACAATCAAGCGAGTTTGTCGTACTCATTTGACGGACGTTTTGTCAACTATGCTGGGGCAACTTGTACCATCCAACTTGCAAGACATCAAATAAGTTTGACAAACTCGCGTCCCCCTTCCCCTTTACCGTCCATTACCGTCCTTTACCAACCTTTCAACAAATTTCAGTTAAAAGCGTGGATCTAAATGACTTTGATATTTGAAATGAAGAACTATTCACCTAGTTTGGCGTAAATAAAACGTTGGTTGTAGGAACACCTGCTTTGCAAGAAGGGGGGGAAAAATCTGAATTCGACTGGAAAAACCTTGAATTTGTTTGGGACAGCTTTGACTTTGACTGGAAAAACATTGAATTTGACTTGGAAAACTTTGAATTTGACTTGGGAAAGCTTCAGTTTGACTGGAAAACACTGAATTTGAATTGAAAACCCCTGAAATTTGAATTGTAAGACCTTACAATTCGACTGTGGAAGAAAACCTTAAATTTGACTTGGATAACCTTGGTTTGGAATGGAAAAACATTGAAGCTGACTTTGAAAACCTTAAATTTGACTGGAAAAATTTTTGACTTGGGAAATAAAAACCTTACAATTTGTAATGACCTGTCAGTTGTAATGATTTGTCACTATAATTTGTATGTTATAGTGATGTAATACCTATGAAATAGTTATTAATAATTTAGGAGTGCTTAATTGAAATATAATGTACGAGTATGTTTCTACAAATTGAGCATTTATATAATTTATATTATTATTTTAATTTTTTCGGATGGCTGAACGAGGACGATTTTTATAAACCGAAGGGCCATATCAGTGAGAGGGCCTTAATGAAACCCTGATTTATAAATAAACGTATCAGTTAATCAGTCGGACTAACCATAGTTACTAACTTGTTCTAGTTGTGTATAAGGGTAAATGTCAAGATGTTTTGGTGAGAATCTGTGATGAGATGGCAGCACCATCGGGGCCTTAGGAATTTTGTTCATCTCATCGAGATGCACGCGAAATTATACACTTTCTGTGCCTACCTAGTTTACTACATCCAATTCATTCAACGTCAGGACAGGGAAGTTGCAAAAATGGGAATGTCTGAGGTGGCCAAGCCACTACCCCCACCCCTAGTCAGAAGCTCCAGATAATTTATTACTCTTGTCCCCAAATCCTGGAAACGAGAATCCGACGACTACAGTCAATTTAGAAAAATGCTGAATACGAATTTGAATTCTCTATAGTCCAATGCAAGTGCCTGTTAAGCCACTTTTTGAAAATGTCCAAAATTTGAACACCGGGTTTTTGGAACAGTGAACAAACAATTTTTGCACGATGCCGTAGACTTCGACATCTTCTCCAACTCTCCTAATTTTAAAAAAAAACGTGTGTGTGAGCTGGACGTAGATTAGTGTTTTTTTTTCGTCCTTGCTGTGTTATATCGGTTTTGTTTTCATTATTTAGGTGTTCAGCATTTGTTACCAATGCATGTAATTTAAAGTCTGTTATTTATATAAAGGACAGTTATTTATATAATTTAAGTACTGTTGACTGTTTGATTGTATGTGTATGAATAAGTAGTTTTGTCATTTAATTTGTATTAAAATTGGGGATTTGCCCGTGCAGTTTACAATAAATAAATAAATAAATAAAAAATATCAAACAAACAAAAACTCGTTGCATTTAGCATTAATAAAGTCAGTGAGTGATGTGTAAATAGTGGTTTCGGATGGCAGCGTTGTGTTGTGCTATGCAAAGGCTGTTGCAGATAATATGAAATGGAACCCTCGCTCGGAGCCGGGGTTCACTGCTGGATATCTCCTGTCGAAGTTTAATAGCGAAAACTCAGTGCAGGCATCCCCTTAATGATATTCGAACGCGAAGGGGCCTCCGGGAACCGTCGGCGATACTACGGCCACCGTGAAAGCCTCATTCCCCCCTCAGCCATCTCGATGTTGTAGCGTAACGCCGAGGGGGACTCGAGATAACGAATATGCCGGGGACTCGGAACGGGGGTTGTTTTGATAACGTCGGGAAAGGAGGCCCCTTGATGAGGGAGGCGGTGACAGTGGGAAACGACAGTTCGGACTACCGACGTCGGTCGGCCGATGGACGGAGGGTGACGATGCTGTCGCTGTGGATTGAGGCTCCTCCATCCTCTCGTCATCAGTCTCGCCGGATCCCGGCCAATTTCGGAGTGCAGTCGTCCTCGAATGACCGCGCAATTTCACCGGGCGTTTATTTTAAGCAGCTGTGCCCCCTGTGACTGTGCTGTTGTTCCCCTCGATTGCCCCATATTTCCCTTCAACCGACTCAATCCAAGAAGCATTTTAGTATCATCAATCATTACTTGAAAATTACCGTAGAGTCTTGCTAAGTGTAATGACCAGAGCCAGGCAATGCCATGTTGCCATGGTGCCATACTAAAATGCCACATTCGGCCGAGTTCTGGGGAAAATGCTACATTTGGCCAAAAAATTTAAATACTGCCATATTTTTGCCATACTTGTTCAAATTTTTCCCCCTTCAAGGTGAGCAAGGTAAGGTGTCAAGACCTGAATTCGGTATGCGATGAATATCCTTAATGGAGGGCATCAGCAATCGGAAATTTCCGGGCCCGATTGGGGAAAAAATACAGGCCAAGGTGAAGGCTGTCCTTTCCAGAAACTGCGGCTGGGAGGAGATGAAATCATTGCCTACACTCTCTTATTGAAAGAGGCCACCCTGAGAGAAGAATGGACTACAGGCGACGTCCTACCCATGAAGTTCGCCCCTGTAACTTCGTCAGACGTGGACGTGGTCAGGTTTCAAAGATGAAGTACCGACTACTTCTTGAGTGACAGAAGACTCAATTTCACGATGGAAAACTTGGCGGCGCACCTCATTCTTTTTTACAGTGCAAATTCTCCCATTGAGGCTGCAATAACTTTGTTGACACAATAAAAATATTATGTATGCATCTTATTTTTATTTATGAATAAAATATGAAGTAAAATAAGGCTTGTGTGAGCAGTATTTGCATTTCCTATCATGGGGGGGGGGGGGGGGTTGTGGAGAGGGGTGAGAAAAAGTTTTATATTTTGCCATACATGTCCCTAAAAGTGCCCCATTATGACCAGAATAAGTGCCTTATTGCCACATGTTTCAGTGCCACATTTGGGCAAAATAAGTGCCATATTGTGCCTGTATCTGGTAATGACATACAATGCTGATCCGGATCCGGGAATCCGCAATCAAAACGCTGCAAATTATTACTCAAAGATTTATTATTTACCTGTATAGATCCCCCTTCTACGTGGATCACTGTTTTCTGTCGTCAGTACCTACCCACGTGCTCCCCCCCAGGAGAGCCCTAAATCGAGAACTGGAGTCGGCTACGGAAATAAAGTTTCCTACAAATGCGCGGGATTCAATAATTCAGTCATTAATTATTTTGTAGTTATTCATTAGCAGAAAAAGGCAAATAATAAACCGTTGTGTAACAATTTACCTGTATAGGTGCCCCTTCTACGTAGATAGTATGCTGAACCGTTATGTAATAGTTTACCTTTGAGTAATAATTTTACCGTTTTGCAATAATTTGGCCATCAGTAATACTTCAACGGTTGTTCAAGTTGCAAAATTACCTATCAACAAACTCCAGCCCCTTTTACGTAGGTGGTATAATGAACCGTCGTGTAATAATTTACCGTTGTGTAATAATTTACCATTGTGTATTAATTTACCCATCAATAATACTTCAACGTTTGTTCAAGTTTCACTGCCTATCACCAAAATCCAAAAGAGCCACCATTTCTCAAATGAAATAATATCGCTGTTAACGTAAACATCGCATGCTAACTGCTCAACCCAGCTATTCACATTGACCCCGTAATCCGTTTAATCTGAGTCCTCTCACTGGCTCATCTCCTTTTTGATACTGTGGATTCATGTGATGCCCCCTCCTGCGGGAAGTCCTGCCACAAGCCCTTCTACTCGCAAATCAGTCGTCAGTCCGTCTTCAGCAGTTTTTCCGAGTGGAACCCCAGGCGCTCGACTTTCCGTCTTTTCCACATCTTCTGCACGAGGTCATCAGCATCCTCATCTTTCGGGACTCTGCCAAATCGATTACGGCTTAATCCCCTGCTTCTCCAAGATCTTCGACGGCTGCACCTTCTTCTTCTTTGTCCGCCCCCAGAACGTTAATTTCATGTAAGTTTGTTCCTACAATCATATGCCTACCCACAGGACTTCTATTCATGGATCGCCACATTGAAAAACTCGTCATCCTTGCACCAATCGCAGAACAACCAACTCGACTTCATAATCGGTGAATATAATCAGGTGATCCCTAGCAATGTTTATCTCAGGCCAATTCCCGATTGTTGCCGCGTCCCTAGTGGTGATATGAGGGCTGAATGTATACAATTTCATTCACCCTCCTGTTGAAGAAGCCTGTCGGTGCAAACTTCTGGGCCTTACTGTGAACGAACGGCTGGACGTACAATGCTCCGAGTGGTCTCAAAAAACTCCCAACTTCGAGAACTATTAAAATTTTTTTAAAAATTCGAGATAACGGCGTCCTGGAGATTTTATAACCCCTATTTTTCACCCCTTAGGGATGATTGACATTAACGCCGAGCTTCGAGGACCAACTAGACCACAAATGGGACTATAAAGCGAATTTCGTCAATTTTGATTCATAGTAACTAAGAAAAGGGCGAAGTACGGACAGCAATTTTTTGGTTTATTATTCTGTGAATAATACACCTATGTATTCGCTCAGCAAAAAATTTTTATAACACCCCCTCAAACTTTTTTCTTTTACGTTTCAAGGTGCATAGATTCCAAAAATGCAATGTCCGTCAGCCGTACGCCGTCCGCCGTCCGCCGTACGCCGTACGCCGTCCGCCGTCCGCCGTATCACGTGTACAGGCTTCATTTTCGGTCTAAAAAAATCGTTCTTTCGCACACATGCTCCATTTGGGCCCTAGTTGTGTCCCGAAACTTTTCAGCCCGATCGGAATATACCCAGGGGTGTTATGAGTGAAAATGTGTGTAAAAATAGGTACTTTTTACGTTTTAGCAACATATTGGTAACATGAGCTTCTGAGATATCGTTTTCTATGTTTTTGGGACGAGAAGACCGAATATGAAGTCGATTTTGACCAGAGTGGAAAATTGAGTTCTACCAAATGTTCAGCTCCCAGAATTGATTTTTTATGAGTGAAAAACCTGGGAAATCGTCTGAAATCACCATCAGTTTGTATAATAACACTGGAAAAAGTGTCAAGACGTGGTTCAGGACGATTAAATGGCACTACCAATGATCAAAGATAGTTAAAAAAAAAAAGAAAAAAAAAGAGCGTACCTAATTTGTGTTTTGGGGGCCAAAATTAATGGAAACCATCAGAAGTAGCTATTTCGATTATTACGCATGAAAGAAACAATTAATGAACAGCCAACCTTTCTGTAGGTATGTCCAATAGAATAATAAACCCATGTGACAAGGACTTTGCAGCGTTTTTATTGCGTTTTCGGATTCTACATACTTTGAAACGGAAACCATCAAATTTTGAAGGGGGGGGGGGGGGGGGGGGCTTTGGCTCGATTCCAAAGGTTCATTATTGAACATAATAAACCAAAAACATGGCGGGACCGGCAAATCCGCCAGCAGTGAACTTTTTTCGCCAGCCGGTTTTTTTTCTGCCGCGTCCTGTCGACAGATTTGAAATTTCCGCAGAGCGGTTGGGAGGAGAGAACACGAAGAAACAAACGTGTAGTGACAAATCAGACGCGGATTCCTCCAGCCCTCCAGTGTAGAGATTATTGCGCTCGTTGAGCAGCAGCGAGCAATTTGGGATAAAGTGTGTGAAGTGTACAAATATAAATTTGAAAAGGAGAAGGCCGGTTGGCTGTGGCAAGAGGGGTGAACAGGACTGGGACACTAATTACGACTAATCCGGACTAGATGGGGCTGGACCCCGTCCGGATCACCAAAAGTTCGTAAACGGAATTTCCTGTAAAATGCACACAATAAAAAACATTTTCGCGATTATTTTCCTCATAGCAGTTAATGTGCCGTATGTATCACTATGTATACACAAATCATTTTAGTATGATTAATCTTGATTTAAAAATTACTGTAGAGTCTTGCTAATCCGGACTGGATGGGGCCGGACCCCGTCCGGATCACCAAAAGTTCGCAATTCGCTGTAAAATGCACATGATAAATAATATTTTTGTGAATTTTTATTTACTTATAAATACACCTTTCCCTTCAGCTTAGCCTATTTTTTCCTAGTACTACATCATTATGTAGGTACCTATAGTTGATGAACTTGACATTTCTGTTAATGATGTAAATTTAAAAAAATTCTTATTTATTTAGAAATTGAGTTAATTTTTTTTTAATCCCGCCCGGATTAGCCGGGTGTCCGGACGTTTGGGTTCTTGATTAGCGGGACTCTACTGTAGATCATGAATTCAAAACAAATCAGACAAATTCAAACCTCAACTCCCATATCACAAACAACCAACAATCATCAATCATACTCAAATCTTCCAACTAATGACAAAAATAATCATTAAAACATAATATGATTACTTATATCAAATATACCACGGTTGGAGATCTACTAATTATATAGGTAACTTGATTTTGCATTTAACTCGACAATCGATAAAATCAGTAATATAATGCGAATATATTATGATGACCCTTATGAAACGCTAAATCCGAGGTACCTACTCAATTACTCACGAATCAGTACAGATTTTGCTCCAATTCCGTGGGTATTTCGGGTTTAGTTCCCAGATCGTTCCCTATGAAAGAAAGATCGGATCATTGATATGACAACTGCACATAACGCTGAATCCAAGGTACTCAATTTCTCACAAGTCAAATGGATGGCCTGTTTTGCTGAAATTCGGTGGGTAGTTGGTTTGTAGCTTCCGGATCCCCTATAAATGTCATCGCAATCAGACGGATAACAACAATAAAAACAAATTATACATAGCTAGTTTCCCTCAATTCGTACTAATCTGTACTGAATTGATTATTAATTTATCATGCGTTTAGTTTTATTGATCCATACGATTAAGTTTTATTTTGAGTAGCTAATTGATGCATGGGTGGTGATGTTTCCTGAGGCCTATAGGCGCATGGTGTGGATTTCATCAAGATAAGTGTTGAGCTGTTCATGTGCAAGTGCACAAAATACCGATCGAGTTAGCGCCAATTTGCATTACGAAACGTACGGATGAGTTGATGGTGTGGAGGGGGGGATGTCAGGCGTAAGGAGAAGACGAGATGAGAAGGAAACCCCACAAGGCTTCATGTTCTGAACAGGAATCCTGAGGGATGAGGTGGCTTCGTGTTTCTACTTTGAAGGGTAGAGCTCAGGGTTAGGGTTTTAGGGTAAAGTCATCAGTATGTGTGTGTCATAGTCGTGAGGGGAGGTCGAGGAGTAACACGAGACCCTTCATTATCGCGTTGAGTCGTGAGGGGGGGGGGGGGGGGTCCCTGTGTTACCCGTGCGTTTCCCCGGGATGCGTTTCTCCCAGTGCGAAATGCGGATGGTGTGGATGGCAGGCGGGGAGGGGGGATCCCTTAATTTACATTTCGGTCCGAGGCGGGGAGCAAACATAATTCTAAATACATGTGTTACTTGATATGGGTGTACAACCCACCCACCTGGTCACCAATCAGGATAACCTCACTTGATTGGCGGTGACACGTAATAAATTCATCCATCTACAGTTGCCTCGAGTCTGATTATATATCACCTCTATTCTAAGTACCCACTCGTTAAATTTCATACGGCGACTCATTAGTCTCGAGGGAAGTGTTACTGGTGTAGTATGACAAAATAAGCTAATTTTCAAATGAAAATCAACTGTTTGACCTCGATTTAGCGAACCCCTGGGACTCATCTGTTCGTTAAATCTATAAATTCGTTAGTCGTAAATTCGTTGTATCAAGGTCGGTGACCGAGAAATTCTTAGGGGTGGGGGGGGGGAAAGAAACAGTTAACTGAACATCAAAAAATTATTACATGTGAAGGAGAACATTATAAAAATATGTATGTCCCTATTTGGTGCATGGTTTGAAAAATTGCTCAGTCGTCGTCTGTACCTCCGTTTTTCTATTTTGAGCGTCGACCATTGTCCTAAAATTGAGTTCAAATTCGCGAAGATAGAATCCTTCACATTCTCGAATCCTTCAAGGAATCGCTGTGGACCTTCCGTTGCGAGTTGTATAGGACTGCAGGTAGTGGTAGCTGAACAAGAATGGTATGTAGCGGTATGTACCATGGTCCCATCTACACCTGTTTGTACTGTACCCATCTGTACATTTCTATACCTCAGATATACACCACAGTTAGTGCATTTTTTCAGTTGTGGTTTTTTAGCTCATGTGGCTTATTTTCGTTTTGCGAAATGATGTCTGTGAAAATACTGATATTTTCTTAAACCACTCATTAGAGAATAAAATATTTACAAAAGGCTTGTAAACGAAATTAGAGGAAAATTGCGTTACAATACTGTCAAGTTTTCCTTATTGGAATATCGTTTGTGCAACGTATACATCTGAAAAAAACTTCACTTTCGAGGTAAACCGTCGTAAGTGCCCCCCTCTACTTGGTTGCTATCAAAACCTTCCGTGTAGGTGCATCATTAAGCTGGCAATTTGCAACGTTGAAATGCAAGGTCGTATCGATCCTTTCAAAAATAGCGTTCCCAGGGAAGAAAATAGAGAAAACCTCTGTTTGCTCTCCTCAAAAATTCCATGGTATACCTCTGGGGTACAGATATATGTTATGTTCGTACATATCCAAAATTCGTTATACCGCGAAACCCTTGCGCCCAGGACTTGTTAAATCGTAAAATACGTTAAATTGAAGTTCGACAACTTTAAAAAAAACGCTGCAAATCCCTGCACAACGGTTTATTATTTTGTATAGAATACCCTTCTGTTACAGATCACAGCTCTATGTATAGATAACCCGTCTATATAATATGATATGTACTATTCTATTATATGCATATTATGTAGATCGCAGACACTCCGTAGGTTAGTACCTAACCCCGTACTCGTTACTAGGTACCTACCTAAATCACGAGTTAAATGTTGCTAAAATAATTCTGCCGATGACAAACAGTACCTAACAAAAAGAAACGCACATAATGAAGTTCTGAAAAGAAATTGTTGATGAGGAGTGAAAAAAGTTGCAAAAGTACCTACCAACAAACTCCAGCCCCTTCTACGTAGATGGTATAATTTACCGTTCTGTAATAATTTACCGTTGAGTAATGATTTACCGTAGTAATAATTTACCCATCAATAATACTTCAACGTTTGTTCAAGTTTCACTAACTACCAACAAACTCCAATAGAGCCATCATTTTTAAAATTAAATAATATCACAGAACAACCAACTCGACTTCATACTCCGCCAATATAATCAGGTGATCCCTACCAATGATTGGCCGTATTCACAAACTCCTATTGTGGGCGCGTCTCTGGTTACGAGATTTGGTTTGGATTGTATACAATTTCATTCACACTGGAGTCGAAAATGCCTGTCGGTGCAAACTTCGGGGCCTTACTGTGAACGAACGGCTGGACGTACGATGCTCCGGATGGTCTTAAAAAACTCGCAAGTTCAAGAACTATTTAAAACCGTAAAAATATTTACGTAAAAAAATGGTATAGGCGTTTTGAAAATTTCAACCCCTATTTTGAACCCCTTAGAGATGACTCACAGTAACGTCGAGCTTCGAGGACCAACTAGACGCCGAACGGAACCTATAACCCGAATTTCATCAATTTTGGTTTATTATTTTCAATAATGAACCATTGGAATCGAGCATGAAAAAAAAAATTCTTACCCCCCCTCAAAATTTGATGGTTTACGTTTCAAGGTATGTAGAATCCAAAACTGCAATAAAAATATTTCTGTCTGTCCGCCGTACGCCGTACGCCGTACGGGCCACTTTGCTTAGTTACCATGAATAAAAATTGATGAAATTCGGGTTATAGGTTCCGTTCGGGGTCTAGTTGGTCCTCGAAGCTCGACGTTACTGTCAGTCATCTCTAAGGGGTTCAAAATAGGGGCTGAAATTTTCAGAAAGCCTATACCTTTGTTTTACGTGAATTTTTTTACGGTTTTAAATAGTTCTCGAACTTGGGAGTCGTTTAAGACCACCCGCAGCACCGTACGTCCAGCCGTTCGTTCACAGTAAGGCCCCGAAGTTTTCACCGACAGGCATTTTCGACACCAGGGTGAATGAAATTGTATACTCTCTCGTCACCAGGGACGCGCTAGATTCAATCAATCAATCAATTTATTCAATCAATCGAACAATCAATCAATCAATTTTTCAATTGCAATTGGAATTCACTTAGAATTGTAAATATTGGTATACTGAATTGAACTTTAATTTGAATTGGAATTTTTTTCGAATTGCCTAATTGGCATTGTGTTTTCAATTGCAATTGGAATTCACTTAGATTTTCAATTGCAATTGGCCACTGCTCACCAATCTACCTAACATCCCCATCTAAATTCCCGACACATTAATCCTATAAACATACACTCCACATTCGCCAAAATTGGCAAAGTTATGTTAATAAAAATAAATTTAATATTGAAATTGCAATTGGACCACTACTCACCACTCTACCTAACATCCCCATCTAAATTCCCGACACATTAATCATATAAACATAACTCCACATTCGCCAAAATTGGCAAAGTTTTTTCAATTGCAATAGGAGTTCACTTAGAATTGTCAATATTGGTATAATGAATTGGACTTTAATTTGAATTGGAATTTTTTTCGAATTGCCTAATTATTGGCATTGTGCGCTCGTCACCAGGGAAGCGCTCGATTCCATCAATCAATCAATTTATTCAATCGATTTCGAATTGGAATTCATTAATTGAATTGGAATTCATTAATTGGATTGGAATTCATTAATTTGAATTCAAATTAATTTGGAATTCAAATTAATTTGAATTGGAATTCATTTCGAATTGTCTAATTGGTATGGTGCGCATTGGCATGGTCCGAAATGGTTCTGCAATTCTATTGGCCAACGCTGTCTGCGATTCACATAGCATGTATAGACTAGTACATATTATTATATTATACAGACGGGTTATCTATACAGAGAGCTGTGATCTGTAACAGAAGGGTATTCTATACAAAATAATAAACCGTTGTGCAGGGATTTGCAGCGTTTTTTTTCATGGTAACTAAGAAAAGTGGCCCGTACGGCGTACGGCGTACGGCGGACAGACAGAAATATTTTTATTGCAGTTTTGGATTCTACATATCTTGAAACGTAAACCATCAAATTTTGAGGGGGGGTAAGAATTTTTTTTTTCATGCTCGATTCCAATGGTTCATTATTGAAAATAATAAACCAAAATTATGTAAATTATAGTTCGTTTGTCATTATTATCACTTTATATTCCACGACAGCCACATGGTATTCCAATTTTAAACTTCATCTACTTGTTGAGAAAGAGCTTCATTGCGTTTTTGGTTTATTATTTTCAATAATGAACCATTGGAATCGAGCATGAAAAAAAAAATTCTTACCCCCCCTCAAAATTTGATGGTTTACGTTTCAAGGTATGTAGAATCCAAAACTGCAATAAAAATATTTCTGTCTGTCCGCCGTACGCCGTACGCCGTACGCCGTACACCGTACGCCGTACGCCGTACGCCGTACGCCGTACGCCGTACGGGCCACTTTTCTTAGTTACCATGAAAAAAAATTGATGAAATTCGGGTTATAGGTTCCGTTCGGCGTCTAGTTGGTCCTCGAAGCTCGACGTTACTGTGAGTCATCTCTAAGGGGTTCAAAATAGGGGTTGAAATTTTCAAAACGCCTATACCATTTTTTTACGTAAATATTTTTACGGTTTTAAATATTTCTTGAACTTGCGAGTTTTTTAAGACCATCCGGAGCATCGTACGTCCAGCCGTTCGTTCACAGTAAGGCCCCGAAGTTTGCACCGACAGGCATTTTCGACTCCAGTGTGAATGAAATTGTATACAATTCAAACCAAATCTCGTAACCAGAGACGCGCCCACAATAGGAATTTGTGAATACGGCCAATCATTGGTAGGGATCACCTGATTATATTGGCGGAGTATGAAGTCGAGTTGGATGTTCTGTGATATTATTTAATTTGAAAACGCTGCAAATCCCTGCACAACGGTTTATTATTTTGTATAGAATACCCTTGTGTTACAGATCACAGCTCTATGTATAGATAACCCGTCTATATAATATGATATGTACTATTCTATACATATTATGTAGATCGCAGACCCTCCGTAGGTTAGTACCTAACCCCGTACTCGTTACTAGGTACCTACCTAAATCACGAGTTAAATGTTGCTAAAATAGTTCTGCCGATGACAAACAGTACCTAACAAAAAGAAACACACATAATGAAGTTCTGAAAAGAAATTGTTGATGAGGAGTGAAAAAAGTTGCAAAAGTACCTACCAACAAACTCCAGCCCCTTCTACGTAGATGGTATAATGAACCGTTGTGTAATAATTTACCGTTGAGTAATGATTTACCGTAGTAATAATTTACCCATCAATAATACTTCAACGTTTGTTCAAGTTTCACTACCTACCAACAAACTCCAAAAGAGCCATCATTTTCCAAATTAAATAATATCACAGAACAACCAACTCGACTTCATACTCCGCCAATATAATCAGGTGATCCCTACCAATGATTGGCCGTATTCACAAATTCCTATTGTGGGCGCGTCTCTGGTTACGAGATTTGGTTTGAATTGTATACAATTTCATTCACACTGGAGTCGAAAATGCCTGTCGGTGCAAACTTCGGGGCCTTACTGTGAACGAACGGCTGGACGTACGATGCTCCGGATGGTCTTAAAAAACTCGCAAGTTCAAGAACTATTTAAAACCGTAAAAATATTTACGTAAAAAAATTGTATAGGCGTTTTGAAAATTTCAACCCCTATTTTGAACCCCTTAGAGATGACTCACAGTAACGTCGAGCTTCGAGGACCAACTAGACGCCGAACGGAACCTATAACCCGAATTTCATCAATTTTTTTTCATGGTAACTAAGAAAAGTGGCCCGTACGGCGTACGGCGTACGGCGTACGGCGGACAGACAGAAATATTTTTATTGCAGTTTTGGATTCTACATACCTTGAAACGTAAACCATCAAATTTTGAGGGGGGGTAAGAATTTTTTTTTTCATGCTCGATTCCAATGGTTCATTATTGAAAATAATAAACCAAAATGATGGCTCTTTTGGAGTTTGTTGGTAGGTAGTGAAACTTGAACAAACGTTGAAGTATTATTGATGGGTAAATTATTACTACGGTAAATCATTACTCAACGGTAAATTATTACACAACGGTTCATTATACCATCTACGTAGAAGGGGCTGGAGTTTGTTGGTAGGTACTTTTGCAACTTTTTTCACTCCTCATCAACAATTTCTTTTCAGAACTTCATTATGTGTGTTTCTTTTTGTTAGGTACTGTTTGTCATCGGCAGAATTATTTTAGCAACATTTAACTCGTGATTTAGGTAGGTACCTAGTAACGAGTACGGGGTTAGGTACTAACCTACGGAGGGTCTGCGATCTAAATAATTATGCATAGAATAGTACATATCATATTATATAGACGGGTTATCTATACATAGAGCTGTGATCTGTAACAGAAGGGTATTCTATACAAAATAATAAACCGTTGTGCAGGGATTTGCAGCGTTTTCTATCCTTGTTTGCACTACACCATCACTTAGCTGGAGACTTGGCAAAATCCTAGTTTCGACAACGCTAAGTGTGTCCAATTCTGAAGCCAGAAACTCCACCCTTTTGGAGGTACCATGGATTGATCAGAAACACGCCTTTCAATATTCATTACTTTGTTTCTGTGATTTTTCGCGTTCACACAACCGTTCGGAGTCATTACTCAAATGAATGAATCACCCTCTTGTCGGCAGGGTGATTTTTAACAAAATGGCGTACTCGGTAATCTTCTTAATTTCATCTCTCTCAGTAATTTCCTTAATCTCACAATCCGCTTAGTTCGCTTGATCTCAGCATACTGCTTAATCTTAACTGGTTTAAAAGGTGTTACACCGAAGAATCACCGTGAGCGAAGAATTACAAATAAAACGATATGTAAGGTAAAAGCCAAATGAATGATTAATTATTAACCCCTACGGGAAAGGACGAAGGGTTGCTTAGTACCGTGGCTTATAAGATCCAGCTAATATACTTGCCGAAAACTCAGTGAAGAACTGTAGATTTCTGTACTGTAGATAACTGGAGGTTTTTTTGTTTGCAGTGTCATTATTTTTATTTATTATATTTACCTACTGCCATTCATCATACAATGTCACTCTTGATACAAACTTTGATTGTTGCTTATAATACTCTTAGTCCTCAAGAGTCTATATGGATTTTTGTAGATCTCCTGAAAACTACATTAAACTCGTCAGTTTGATTCCATGGCACCCTGGCACTGTTGCTCCACTGTTGTTTCCTATCAGCTTAAATTATTGTCTCATCTCCGTCCTATACAATTCCTTTGTTGAAGATGACACTGTTATGCCAGATGGAGCAAAAATAATTAGAGAATTGATGCTTTTGCCGTTATGTAGGTAGCTGCTCGCCCTAAGGCTACCTACGACTCGTCACCTATTTCCTTGAACAATCCAGCCGAACGATCCAACCAATGAAATATCGAACATGTGTGTGTTTGAAGATTATATTACGTATTAAGTTCACTGTGATCCTAACCATCTCTTCACTCTTGGGGTCGCCAATCAAGGCAACGTCCCACTTGATTGGCGGTGACGAGTGACACGTAATAATTCATCCTTCTCCATTTCCTCGTTCCGTTCTGTTGTAAGGTTTCGCTGTTGCGCTCTACGAAGCTTATTATTTTCATTCAACCCCCTCGGGCTGATAATGCTTTAATGCCATTACAGGGCGTGACACGCAGGATTGCCGATGGTGAACGATGGAGGGGTGGGGGTACTGCCTCAGGAACTTGACACCACGTTGACGGCCGATATGTCAGGTGCTCCAAATCAAGTCATTTCGTAACTCGGGAGCTGTGACTTGTAACTGCTTCCAATAACATTAAACGTAGTAACAGCGTACTAAGGTCATCCCACTGGTTGTAATCCTGTCTGCTATCTGTCAACCCACAATAAACTGCTACTATATCGGCATGTAATAAAACCAGTCAGGACTTACGGGTGCCAATTATCGGGTTGCACAAAGAAAATTAATAAACCCTGGTACGTACGAACGGCTGATATCCATCGTCACCTGAAGATGGAGACTGTTGGCGAAACTATACAAAAACGTGAGATGGAGCACAAATGTCGGCTCCACAATCTCCAAAACGTTGAAGTGTTGAACCTAATGGACAATAGCGGCGACGTACGGCGCCTGATGGGACCAAACCGATGGACCTCGTCACGACTCACTAATTGTGGTGTGATGTGTAGTGGATGTAAGTTAGTGAGTGATCACAAAACGCTTCAAATTATGAAAAGTTGCTGGAAGTAGTTATACAGTTGCACCAGAAATAAATAAATGTAAAAAAACAAATTAACGTCATTCGCTGTGTACCATGGGCCCTCGTGGCCTCTAACATAATATAGCCGTTTATTATTATTATTTTTTTTTTAAACCATTTTAAAAACTTCCCTTCGGGACCCCACTTGGTAGTTTTAGTCCCCTAATTTAAACTGCTCGATTCCACTGATGATTCCCTTTCGTGCTCTGCGAAAATTCGGATTCTGATCATTATTTATTTTGGTTTCTGCTCTCACTCTTCCTCCCTTTTCGTTCTCTTTCTCTCAACGGTGCGAGTAGGTAGTTTTCTATAATTTCCCCACTATACCACATTCGGATTTCGTGACCTGTCTTTTACTGAACTTATTAACAAAAACTAGGGAATGAAGGAATGGTGTCCCAGGGGACCCCACCCGGTACCTATTGTCAGATTTTTCACCCGATATCCGGAGGGTTAATATAAATTATCAATAATTCTTATCACTAATATTCTCTTCCCGATCCACATCAAAAAGCGCAATTTTCCTCTTCTGGAGGTCTGCGATTGACCAGAGTCCCAAGTTACTTCTATCATATATGTAGGGGTACTGTTTTTTTGCAGAACAGGTCCTGCTTTTAAGGCCATGGTCCTGGTGTCCACTAAAACCTCCAAAGGAAATTAATAGGCACTGATTTTGAATGGTGGTCTTGTTTTCTTGTTTTCATCAAGCAGAGATCGGCAACTAAATTTGAATTTTTTTTAGTAGGTAGTAAGTACCTACCCAGTATGTATTTTAAATAGTACTTCATCGTTAGTAATTTTTGAAAAATAGTGGGCATATTATTCTAAAAAATACCTACCAACCTCAATTTGAGGTCATACTTCTTCATTCATATTATCATTTAATAATGATTAACAGGACGTTTTCCGAACGTCATGAGCGTCACGTCACGATCGAGCGTCACTTCATGGCTCAAGAAATTGCACCATCGAAATTACATCACGTTACTATGTTGGTTGCGAGCGTCACGTGACTATGTTGGTTGCGAGCGTCACAAAACGATATACATAAATCGATATAAATATATATAAATTTCATTCGGTCCATAATAACATTAGGAAATTGACGGGAGGTGAAACAAAAACGTTTTCAACTTTTGATGAATTAATGAGCTGCAAAGTTTCCATTGACGGAAATTTTGGCGAAACAAACGTTAATCTTTATTAAATGATCTGACTGTGGAACCGTAGGTCTACCGTCCGTTTTTTTTTTTTTGAAAATTGCTCATGATGGAATAACACTCGAATACCTTCAGGTTTTCACAATAATGTAATGGTTAAATTACATTAAGCTTTCAAACCACTTTGGTACATCATCAGACGGGAAATGACACAGTATCAACAAATAAGTATAATATTGCTTTATAGTTTTCGAGTTACCCGTATATGAACAATAAACAATAAGCAATAAACAATTGATGAAGAACTGAATTAGTTTAAAAATCTTAATGTATATAATTTAGCCATTAAATTTTTTGCAAATCTGAAGGAATTCCAGTGTTATTTAATTAATTTTTTATTCAATCTTCAATTTTATTTGTTTCAAACCGAAGAATCCTTAAGTACCTTTGGAATTGAAATGATACCTATTCAAAGTTATTAAGCCGTTTTTGCGTTGCATGACACTGCAATGTGCTGAAGAGTCAACAAATTATTCTAATGCTTCCTAATAAGATGATATTTTACGAATAAATTGTCTATTAAATCCACCTACATACTACTAGCAATGATGTTTATTTTTAAAATTACATTCATTTGAATCTGCGTTTGTATTGTTCCCCGTGTGGGTGTTCAGATATCAGGTATATCAGATAGGTTGTATAAAACAGTTCAATGAATTATTCGTACATATGTACCTGAATAATTGAAAAATATGCTATAAAAAACATTAGGTAATGGATTGATAGGAGTATGCATTATTAATTATAAATGTAGCGGTTTTTACAAGCTGAGCTTATTTCAACGTTTTCTTGTGGTTTTGCTTTCATAGAAAAACAAATCTGTTTACCCTATAAGTATTATGATTACATCTGTTGTTTTCCTTACTATCTTCATGAAAAATTTAACGTTAGGAAGGCAGCGTTTCACGAAGCGCATCTACGTGAGGGTTAGTTGAATATTGGTTCTTACATATGAAACAAGAACGTTTTTCATTTGGTCCAATTTATATAGGACGTATCTGAAGATCTACCTAATAATCTAACCCTCCGTCCCAATCCACAGTTTATCTTGATATTATAATCACGCGACTCTGTGGTGTGGATCTATCAAAATCCGAGCCAATATCAACGTTGTTCTTGGGGTTCCGTAAGACGAGCTGGCCACCCCCCCAAAATAGGTCCGGTTCGTCGCTCGGACGCTTTCCGAGTTAGCGCCGGCCGGTTATTATTACGCGGTTTTCCTCACGACTATATTTAACTCTTGGCAAACGTTTAAGCAGTCACAATATTAAAAAAAGGGTCAGATCCGAAGCCCTTTTGTTTATAAATATTTCAAAATGACAGCCTCTGTCGGATCCTCGTGTTTTCGTTGCTCGGCTCTCGTGGGCGACAGGAAGACGACCATTTTATGAAAGAACCTCGTGTGTATCGTCGTCTTACAGTTTCCATTGAGAAGTTGGTGGGATGTTCTGCATTATTATTTATTTGCCTCGTTATAGACGTGTACTAGGCTAGGTTAGGTTAGCGATCACCACGGAAAAGGGTTTGTGGGCCCCAAGCACTGCGGCCTTATTGTGCCTTACTTAGCCGCGTACTAAGAGAGGTACGTGACTGCAATCAATAAGAATCGGAAAATGGTCATTGTCATATGAACTTCTCGTCGTCCAATTCATCAGGTTTTTCAGAACATCGTTTTCAGTCTTCTCGTCTTTTAACATTGTGAGCCACTGTCATGTGACCTACGACGCTCCAACTCCCTTACTACCTGCCCCAAACCCATAGACATTGTCGTGGTTCCCCTCAAATATCTGCAGTACCTAACCACTTCTATATAATATTGAAAGATTAAACCAAATAAACGAAGGGAACGACTAGCTGAGCGACACCGAGGGGAAAGTAGGAGAAGGCCCATACCCTCCTATTGAACGTTTTTGAGCTGCGGCCCCTTTTTTCACCCCTCAACTAGACCCCAGATGGGACCTACAAACCAAATTTTATTAATTTTGAACGGACAGAAGTTTTTTATTCCATTTTCGGATTCTACATACCTTGAAACAGAAAGCATCAAAGTTTGAGGGGGTTCAACATTTCTTTTTCATGATCTATTCCAAAGGTTGGTTATTGAAAATAATAAACCAAAATTGTGCAAATAGAAAATTAATTGAAATTTGAAAACTTGGGAATGGAGATACTTCTGGCCGATCGTATCGCGGTATCTCTTATTATAGAATCTCACTGGAGGCCTGGCCACATTGGTTCGTCAATGGTGCGTCGCGGCGCGCTCTTCGAAACGCTCACGCACACGCACTTCGAGACACAGCTTCTACACTGCTGCTACTGATGATTTCCCTGTGTACACAAGAAGTTAAACTGAATGCACTTCCGGTTGACGGAAGTCAAGAAAATTCACCTCAATTCAACTGAAACATTCTTTATCCTTCCGCCCTCTCGCCCCGGCCTCCTTAATTGAAGTGCGATTTATCTTCCGCAATAAGAGGAAGATTCCGCAAAAATCCAATTAATCCCTCCTCCCCTTCTTCTTCACAGCAGAGGGAAGGAATGGCGATTTGGCGTGACTAAGACATCTCCGCCCCCAAGTCCGAAAGGCGAAGGATGTGAAAAATAATAGAAAGAGCCACATTACAGGACCTTGGGGGAAGTCTTAGTCATGATGGCGTTTAACCCAGGAGATATAGTTGACATTTATTACGTTTCAACTACCATCCGTCTTTCTCCCCGAAGCTTTATAACTGTTCTTGTTTCAGCGTATTATCACTATTTTTTTCTCCTTTATTTCTCATCTTAAACATAAAAACCCGCCTTGAATGCCGCTCCAAAACCGTTAGGGGTTGATATATATATGCTAAGGAAAGTTGGCAAGAGTCATTTCGCTTCACAGCACGTTCCTTGTATGGTTGTGGTGGGGGTTTTGGGTGTATAGGGCGTCTTGAAGCACAAACATCAATCTTTGGGAACAATTGAACCACTGAAAGTAGAATCGGTTCGCCCATTTCATAGAATGGTCTGATTTAGATCAGTATATACAGATTAGGGCAAAAGGAGTGGGATTAATATACCTACACTTGATCTTCATGTTACTAGTATCATGAGATAACCAAGGAAGTCCATCATCGACATGATGACATGAATTACGTTGAATTCAGCTTGCAAATTAATTTTTGAAGTAATCTTATTCATCATGGCCTCAGTCTGGTGAAATTAATCGTCGATTTGAATGACTACCTCTAATGAATTTTTTTTGTTTTTGTTTTTCTAGGTGAGAAATAGGAATCTTATTGAGATGTTAACTGTCCAAATTTGGTGAGTATATGCACGCAATTTCATTTACTTATGTGAATTGTCATGGTACTATGTATATTTACTTCACCAATCCGAAGTGTAATTAAGAGAAAATTGTGAACAAAGTCTGAATAATGTTTCCTTGAAAAGTTCGAATTGCTGAGAATTTGATTAATTTATTCATTTGAAGGAACAATGGAAGGAGGGGAAGGGGCACTCAAACTAACGAAATATCAAATATTTCAACAGAAAAATCCATATTTCCTTATTTGTGGAAAGAAGTTTTTAATTGTACATACATAAAATATGGACGGTCAATTTGAGCAGTCACATGTAACAGAACGAGCTGCAATGAGATGGTGTTTGTACAGGCCGTCGCTGTTTGCCACTCAGCACTTCGGATAAAATTAAAAAGAGGAGAAATCCACCGGATTTGGAATTAGATTTAATATTTTAGAGAACAAATTTCAAATTACTGTGTTCCCTAAACACATATCTATGTGTGTTGGTTAGGGTCCGTTCGATTAACGGTAATTTTCCAAGGGATCGAGCGAGCGACTTAATCGTCAAGAGATTCGAATTATCTAGAGTCAACATCACTGTATGTGCTTATATAATTTCCTGTCGTCAGTTTCTGTTTCTGAATGTGGTTTCTCTCATTTGGACACCTGGCTAAAGTAGATTAAAAGGAAAGTATGCAGCCGTTTTATGCTGGGGCTTTACGTACCCTGTCACAGCATATCCTGTTACAACGCAGAGCACAGCCCTCGGCCACTGACCCGTTTTAGCCCAGGCAAATTAGACAACAAAAAAACCCAAAAAAAACCACAGTGCCAATAAAACAAAAAATCGCGTAAAGCCTAAATCACTTTGGGCATCTCGGATGAGAGTAGTGTTAGTTTGTGAAGGTTTCTGATGTGAGCTAAACTTTCGGGAGCCAAAAAAAAAAACCGCGCACTTTGGACACTTTTTTCTGTTTTTTGCTCATAGCATCTAAACGGTTTATCTTACAGAAAATTTCACTCGCACCAAAATTACAGAACATTCAATTCTGCGTCGAATGATTTTCTTAGACATTAAATTTGGTTCACTGGTTCGGACGGGAATTGGCAGTAAACAACAGGTAAATTTTTCCATGTTGACTGAAAACTGTGTTATAAGTATGTATATGCTTAGTTTCAAATGCCTGTAACTAAAAAGTGGTTATGCCAAATGGAAAGTGTCTTTTAACTGAAGTTGTGGAGCATTGAATTATGCGTTCAGAACACATTTTTTAAAATCTCCAATTTGAAATTTCCAGTTTTCAGTTGATTAAATCGCTCGCTTCAGAAGCCGTCGCAAACTTATAATAATATTTTTATTTAGGATGCCCTAAGCTGTTTAAAATAATTTCCAGCTTTACTCGATTTTTTCACAGGAAAAAGTCTCATTTGTTTGATTTATTTGAACATTTGAGTGTCGACCACAATACAACTGGTGTACAATACTCCCCCCCCCCCTCCCGATTAGATAGTGTTTTGATGGGGGGGGGGGGGGTGTTGACCGCTAATAGAAGAGAGCTGATAGACAACAAGGACAATACCCGGGGGCGGTCTGTGAGGTTCCGGGGGGGCCATTGACAATGACACGAAGTGGAGGAAACGTCGAGACGAGTGTGACGAGCGAGCGGGGAAAGCTCGAGTTGCCGAGTAGTCTTGTGTACAATGCAGACTCTTTCCCCTCCACACCCCATAACCTTCTCTTCCCGTAACCTCCTCCGCCTGAAGGGCGGTTTTCTTTTCTTTTCTTTTCTATTTTCCCTCTTTTCTTCTTCCTTCATCTTCCTCCCCCTCCCCTCTATTCTGCCTTCGCGAACGCCACTCAGACATAATCAGGGGGTTGTTTAGTCTTCAACTGTTGCTTCCCACTCAATAGACTGCGAGGTAGTGGTGAAAGGGGAGGGGGGATGTTCTTCATAAAGAGTCGACGAACAGATTGCGGATGAGGCGACGGGTTTGAAGGTCCTAAACACTTCATCCCGCAGGAAACTCCAATTTACCCTTTTCATCCCACTTTCATACTCATCTGCCTTCCATACGTACCTGGTTTCGAAGCTGACTAAATCCAATTTTGAAATTATTGATTGTTCCAAATTTTGTTAAGTGAAATTTATGGCAACCCATAACGCTATCAGCAGTAGTCGTCACTTGACCACAAGGGGTCATTATTTCAATTAATTAAATATTCAGCTTGGATTCGACATTTGATGACAGGCTTTTTTAAAGGCCGAATTAATACAGTGTTACCTACTATTAGTATGCATTTTACGTTTAAAGATCCAAGATTCAAGACTGTCGTGAGTCCCTCCCGGGAACACTCCTCTAGCCAACTTAAGTTCTCACCAAGATCCAAATGCAAAACTTAGTTCCGTCAATAAACGAAACGAGTGGGGAGACAAGCCACAGAACCCAGGGTACACAGCCTGGAGCCCCACCACCAACCCCTAACAGGGGGTTGGAGGGAGAGGCTTCCTTTTCCTATAAAACCCTGGATCCTGCGACTTTAGCTTCATTCGACACTTCCTCTAACCAGCTCTCTCTTCTCTCCTCTACCTTGCTCTCTCCTCCTCTCAAAAGAACCTAGATGTCGGTGGTGGTCCGCCCATAACCGCCTAGGCAACCTCCTCTTCCAAAAGATTCCAGATGTCGGTGGTGATTCGCTCATAACTGCCTGGACACCTCTCCTCCAAAAGATCCTAGATGTCGGTGGTGATTCGCTCATAACCGCCTGGGCAAACTCTACCACTCACCTCTCCTCTCTCCAAAAAGATCCCAGATGTCGGTGGTGATTCGCTCATAACCGCCTGGGCAATTTCCCTCACACCACCGTGATGCAATTTTAAATTCATCACAAAGACATTTTATTTTGTTGGCACAACTGTACAAAATTAACACCCAAAAACCCGTAATTAAAATATACGCAGAGGTGTGAGTTCGAAGAACCCATCCATTTGGTTAAATAATTGCCTATGAAGTCAATATTGAAAGAAAGAAACGATGTATCCACGGGAAATAATATTAAATCATCTCAACTTCTCGATTTTTTCATGAATACCCTTTTCTAAAAATTCAAAATTACTGAATTGACAAAATCAATTCGATTGCTGTATGAAAAAGGAACAACTAAGTGCAGTGGTCTTCACTTATTAGCAACCCTCTTAATACGAATCCCCGTTTAAGCGGTTCAATTTCGGCTAGAACGGAACGGACGTGGCTTTCACATTGATATTTACCCGGCTTATTGAATCAATGGATCAAAATATAGGTCACTCAGAATGTAAACTAGGTGTTTTCTTATCGATGTGCGCCTCATTAACAACATAAACAGCGTGTCTGGATAGTGGATGACCATCGACGAGGACATACCGATATGCCATACTTTGACAGAAGATGAGCGATGTTCTCAAATCATGGGCTCAAATGACGAGGATGATGAAGAAATCGGCCCTGAAGAACCCCCCCCCCCCCCCCCCCCTCTGGCATGGAGAAATGTTCAGTGCGCTTGGCGTCCTGAGGAGGTGTGTCCAGCACCATGGTGACAAAATTTCACTCCACTACCGGTATGAGGAGTTCGTGAAAAACATTATAGCAAACAGTAAAAAACAAACAATGATTGGTGACTTTTTTGTGAAATTTTAATGACATGAAAACGATAATTGATTGCATACACATACATAACATACACAATATTCGTATCTAGTACCTATTTTACTCGTAGTTTAGGTACTGTATTATACCTATTATTATACCTACTGTATATATGAATTTAATTCATTATTACACATGCAATTTTAATTTTTAATGTTTGAAATGTGATTTAGGATAACAATAGAATTTTGTAATAATTTGCAGCGTTTAACTGACACAAATTGACTCAGTCCCAACGTGATTCCAACAAGCGGAGACCACTGCATTTTCGCGATACTTCCCTAAATTAATCTTAGGCAATCTAATATTAGTTTGCATTGAATCTATCCGGGAAATATTATTGGCATCGATCCCTGTCCTCAATTCATGGATGCAAGATTATTGAATTTTCAGGAAAGCGAGTTCTCCGTAAAGATGTATGACACCTGACTTACCTCTTGTTGTTGTACGGTGACGGAATCCATCAAGCCACTGACCTTTTCGCAGTAGTCTGCTAGCAGTCGCGGCCTCCCATTCCTCCAGAGACGCCAGATGATAATACTCGTCTCTTTGGTATCTTGCCGAACCTAACAGCATCTGCAGCAGCCTTTGCACAACCATCTGCTTCTTCGTTCTCACCTATCCCGATACGTGCTCGAATCCAGTCGATGCCCACTCGCCCTTCATTCCGCCGCCGATACAACAATCCTCTAGAATCCTCCAGCACTGGTAAATGGTTCCGTCTTGGAGGGTTATAGGATTCTTAGAGACCACTGCTGTCGCTTGGGCACGCTTTGTTATATGGTAAGGTTTCACTTTGCAATGCCACTTAACCCAATAGAATCAAAGCACTATACTTCGATAAGTGCCATATCTTAAGTTGTAATTCATCTGGAGTTTTTCAAGCATTGGGCAATTTGAAAAGGCGAGACTAGAAGGTTGACAGAAGAACGTAAGGGTTCCCTGAACTTATCTCCCTGATATTGGGTTTTCCGACCCATCCACTCGGCATGCAATTCATGCCAAAATCGTTTTTACCTAAGTATTGATACTGAAACTATTTGCTCTATATTCAACAAGATAAATAGTAAGAAAAATTTTCAATAATTTCAGAGTCATCAAATACGGTTTGGTAAGTTGTTGAATGGGCTGTAGTAGGGCTCGCTTTCGTTGTAGGGCGATGAGTATACGATGCTCATTATATTGTCGTAAGCTGGGATTGTCGATGCTCATTGTCGTAAGCCTGGGCGTCGGCTTATGGCACGGCGAGCGGAGGGTAGGGTTGGTTTGGATGATTATGGATGAGGTTGGTTTGGTTGGATGGGTGAAGGATGTGCTCTGAAGGAGTCTTTTGCTAACGCCCCGCGGTTATCACCATAGCAGGCGTGAGGGAACCTAATACCCCACTGTTATAACCACAGCAGGCGTTATTCGGAAGAGGAGACTAGCACCCCGTGGTTATCACCACAGCTGGTGCTAGAGGTAATGGCGCCTCGTGGTTATCACCGCAGCAAGCGCCGGGAAGAAGGAGGCTACCACCCCGCGGTTATCACCACAGCAGGTGAAGGAGAAGGGTAGGAGAAAGTGTGAGGGAGGGAGGGGGCAAGGGAGAGAGAAGTTGCAAGTCAGAGAGTGATCGGTCGAATGAGGAGCTGGGCTAGCAGGGCTGCTTTTAAAGGCCCCTTTCCACCCGTCCATCAGCGGCCGTTATGACCATTGAGGGCGATGGCGGTTGATGGAGGGAACCCTTCTCCTACTTTCCCTACGGCGTCGCTCAGCTCGTCGCTCAGCTCGTCGCTCCCTTCGTTTATTTGGTTAAATCTTTACCATGTTACATAGGAGTGGTAAATGTAGGAATTTTAGGGGTACCACGACACATGCCAAAATCGTTTTTACCTAAGAATTGATATTGAAACTATTTGCTCTATATTCAACCAGATACATAATAAGAAAAATTTTCAGTAAGTTCAGTTTTATCAAATACGGTTTGGTAAGTTATTGAATGGGCTTTAGTAGGGCTCGCTCTCTTTGTAGGGCGATTAGTATACTATGCTCATTATACACGGTATAACATTCGATGAGTATACGATATTCATTATGCACAGTATACGATTAACATGTATCGTAACATACGATATTATACTGTAAGGAGATATCTGTGGAGTAAAACTTCAAACCATTTAGCTCAACAGATGACTACACGATGCCTAATTGATGAGACGGGTGAAAACGGGAGAGTCACCCATCATATCTGCATAGATAGCTGTAACTTTATATTCCCGGCCTCGTCTCCCGAACTCCGAAAGCCCATCTACCAAGTAATTATCGGCGTGTTTGCTGAATAGATTGAAAACTACCTGCTAATCTTCGCAGATTGCTTGGCCGCAGGGGGGGAGGCCTCGTTTATGCAGGCGCACGGAACAGGTGGGTCGGACTGGGATTCATCGGTGTTTCTCTAAAGGCGTAATCACACGAACGAAACGCAATATCGTAGTTGACCGAAACCGTTCCGAAACTTAGTTGTTTGTGGTATCCAGCGCTGGCTCAGCGCATAAACCTTCGGAATAGGCGACCAACAGAGTAACGCTGTGCCGCCATTTGCATTCGGGCTACGCAACTTGGGTCGACGAAACTTCGAATGCTCTCAACGGCTACGAAAGGCGGTTCAGAGTTCTCGATTCCTATCCGGTCATCATCTGAAGGTTTAGGTTCAGTTGTCGTAGCGATGAAATGAACTTCCCGCATTTCGCCCTGATTATACTCAAGTTTGAACCCGTGGACCACTGTGCAACTAGGAACGTATGGCTTCAAGATAACATTAGAATTTACAGGTAAAAACACGATGCGATGTAATTTTATTACCAAGATAAAAATTAATTGGCAAATGACGTGAGATCTAAGCATAATGTGGCAAAAGAAAGCTTCGGAAAAAAAAGTCGGGGTCCACCATGGCTTTGAAGTTCAAGGAATTTGTGTTCCCTGGTGGGGTCTTGCCTACAGTAGTACTAGACCTCTGGTATTACTGTATGCAAGACTCCCACCTGGGACCGATACCTCCTATCTATGCCCCCTCGTATGTCATATCTATCCATTTTTTGTTTATTATTTTCAATAACGAACCTTTAGAATCGATCGTGAGGGGTAAAAAACCCCCTCAAAATTTGATGGTTTCCTTTTCAAGGTAGATACGTAGAAATCCGGAAATGGAAGTGAAAAAACGCGAATTATTACACAACGGTTTGTTATTTACCTGTATAGGTGTACTTGCGTAGATAACTGTTTTCTGTGGTCAATACCTACCCTCGTGCTCCTCCTAGGAAAGTCGTAAATCGGTTACTGGAGCCAGCCGGGAAATATTGCAGTTGCATATATAGGTATGCGGTGCATTAATTTTGGTTCATGGTAACTAAGGAAAGCGGCGTAAGGCGGACGGACAGAATTTTTTTTAAATTGAATTTTTGGATTCTACGTACCTACTTTGAAAAGGAAACCATCAAATTTTGTTGTGGGAGGGGGGGGGGGGATTGTTGTTGTTGTTGTTAGTTTGGGGTCTAGTTGGTCCGAGAAGCTCTGCGTTACTGTCAGTCACCTATGAGGGGTGAAAAATCGAGGTTGACATTTCCCGAACGCCCTTATATTGAATTTATTTTACGATTTTAAGTTGATCTTGAACTTGAGCATTTCTTGAGACCAACCGGAGCATTGTACGTCCAGCCGTTGTTTCACAGTAAGGCCCTGAGTGAATTGACTTTTAAACAAGTGAATTTAACTTGAAAATGCCAAATCGTCGAAGTTTTTCGATCGTTGGTTTTCCCTGACTTTGGAACAATGTTTAAAATGGAATAGTTTGAAATATCCGCGATCGATTGGCGCCTTGAAGTTTGTGGTGCACTTCTTGAGATACCTACACTTGCAAGAAGTGCAAAATTATGGCAGGAAACTTGAATGTTATGGACTTGCCTGCTTATGTGAACTTTTGGTACCGAACCTTATCAAACCAAATTCTTTATCTCCACGTTTTAACCTTCATTAAACGTTATTACATGTTACTAAGGTTCAGAGCCTTTATTAAACACCAACGACGAGAAGTTTCTTCGGAGGTGTAGTTTTGTTCAATTTCATCCGTCTAAACTTACTCAACTTTTCACGTGAAACCTGGAAAATATTCAGGAAAATTGTGGAGTAGAAAAGAGCCTGAGCGCTCGGCCGAGATGGTGTTTCAAGGCTACACGAAATTCGATTAGATTTACCTCGAGGCCGACCCTTTCTGGTATACAAGACAACTCCATTCCTTCACTGGAGGGTGGTTCCCCTTCGTTGCGAAAAGAACAAAGTCAACATAACTTTTTATTAAAAAAGAAAAAGAAAAAAAAAAGAAAAACGAAACAAGGCGTTGCCAAGGGGTGGGGGGGAATTACGGAGGGGTGATCCAGGGGAAATGGTAAGGATCGGAGGGGAGGGGAGGGGAGGGGTGTGATTCAGGGAAATGGGCTCTTAGGAAAACAGCACGGGTCCCTTACGGTATCGTAAACATCGGGGGCGGACAGTACAAATTTAGTGGGGGCTTGTGTGGTCTTCTCTTGGGCCAAAGGCAATATTTTCAGAGAGCGACTTTGCGATCAGGGTGGGAAACCCTGGAGTTGGGACAAGAAGGTTTACGTTTATAAATCCATTACAGAGACATAAAACTGTTAGGAGTCAACATTTTACTTGTAACGAGTACGCCAGTGCATGAGCGGTTATACAGGCAGTTGACCAAGAGCACATAATTCTTGGCTCAAGACGTAAAGAGCTGCCAGTGGCTGTGAAGAACGGCGGTTGTGACCTCAGAATCGGATTTAGCGCCTTTGAAACCCCTGTATCCAAATTTTCAGCGCTGAAATCCGAGTAGTTTGGCGGGAACAAGCTAAAGAAAAAAACGCGTGACGTCATCTTGTATGTGTGTTCTTATTTTTGGGTTTTAAAAAAATCTATTTCCTTGTCTTACTGTGTACCTAACTGCGATAACGAAAAATCCAAAATAGTTAGCCCAACTTTTCCTCAATTGATTTGTCTCCTATAAATGGCTTATTGGTTTATTTTGGTTTATTATTTTCAGTAATGAACCTTTGGAGTCGAGCATGAAAAAAATTGTTTAACCCCCCCTTCAAAATTTGATGGTTTCCGTTTCACGGTATATAAAATCCGAAAATAACCGACTCAGGAATTCCAAAGATTATACTGATAGAGACAAAATTTCAAAATGTCATCACAATCGAATAAAAACTAAACCTCTTGTCACATCAAGACTCAAAATTAATTTGCGTTTATGTATTTGCGAAAAAATGTAAAACGTAAAAGTGTAAAACTGCATGTAAAACTGGTTATTGCATAGCATCGTCTAATTTGTCTATGGTGATTAGAAGCTGTAGGTAAACTAATTAGATCCTACGCTTTATGTACAAATATAATATATACTTGTGCAACTTTGTACAAATTATGGCCATCTTTTCCCTAAGTTAAAAATGCTGTATCCATTCAAACCGGATATTCCGTGAAAAATACGATGTGTCTAGACGAGGTATGATTTACCGTCAGGGCTTTCTGCTGTATCAATATGTTTTGAATAAGAATGCCCCATTCAGTCGTCCTATTTCTAAGCAAAGAAAACCACGACAGCAATAACGCTTTCGGACATATTTCATCTGTCTCCATCGAATGTTTTATTATTGGGCGGACCCTGTGTCCGGGGCGAATCCTCGTCCGTGAAAGCAGGTCCATTGTCCGTTGTTGGTGTTGGCCCCGTTCGTCTCCTTTGGGAAAGTCCTGTGAGGAGAGGGATTTATGTACAATAATGGAGTTTTCCCGAAAGCAGAAAGGGAGGGACGAGATCCCGGGGTGGATCTGGAGGGGTCACTTCCTTCGAGGATGAAATACCATCAGTTTTCCACTCTTTGCCTTCTTTCTCCCTCCAGAAAAACTACAAAGGAGGTCCCATTACTGTTGGACTTTTTTCCAGCCTGGGTCGCTCCCGCCCATCGTCATCATCCAATGGACGCGAGGCTGAATGGCGTCAGCTACTAGAACTCATCTGGTGGCACCATGGCGCCATTACCTCACTTGATACCCCCTCCTTGGGGTTTTGGTTTATTATTCTCTAATTAATACACCTGCGTATTCCGTTCGGACATTTTTTAACACGGAACATGTTTTTACGGGAGTAAACCAGGCTGGAAAACGTCCACGTCCAGTCCAGGTGAACTCGGCTCCCCTCCCGGTCGCCCGCACAGTTCTCCCTCTACCCCACTCCTGCCACCCAACTCCGAGGAGAGCATGGCGAGACCCCACTCCGCCGAAAACCGCCGTGGGGGTTCTACCTACCCGAAAAAAGCCAAAAGCAGCTGAGGACGTGTATTACATGACATTGTGTTAGGTCGCTGGTCCGAGGCTTGGAAATCCCACGAAGTTTTTTTGCTTCCTCACTACCGAAGGCAGGGAAGCCTCGGATTCGTGATTGAGTAAAAAAAAGTTGATGTCCTCCAAAATGACCATTTCCTTGTAACGTTTCTAACTACGCGATAAATAGTCGTAGAGAGCTGAAATTCTGAGGGTATACGCGGGTTGGATCGCAGATGGTCCCGTTTCAAAATCATGAAAATCGTTTAGTCTGCGCATGCGCATCGTGAAATACTTGGGGTGCCCATAACTACCTTAATTATCGTTGAAATGAGTTCACATTTGGAGGGTCGATCAGTATAATACTTTGATGGTTCCGTATGAACTTCATTGGAATCTTACTGTAATTTCCCTCTCCGCATGCGCTAACATGAAATTTTGACCGTTTCCTTATAACGCCTCTAACTACGCAAAAAATAGTCGTAGAGAGATGAAATTTTGAGGTTACACGCGGGTTGGATCGCAGATGGTCCCGTATCATAACGAACCTACCCAACTATTCTATACGTTCATGTGATTCAAGTGAGGAAGCTATAGTGCCTGCTCGAATTGGTTCACGTTTTTCTACATAACTCCATATCCTCTGTTATCATGTACCTATTCGAAAAACATGTTCCATGTTTCCTTGCTTTGATCCTTGATCTAAACTGTTTTTCATCACTTATCTAACCTAATTTATTAAAAAGTTATTCATTTTTCGAGTAAGTAAATTTTGGGTCCGACCTCTTTGGAAGAAAATTAACCGCATCGCTTAATTCAATCTGAACGAAACCTGTGTGGAAATTGTGAGAGGTTGGCAAGCCCTTAGCCACCTTTGAGATATTTCAACTTTTGTTTTGGAACACCCTCTCAAAATTTTTTCTTTTAGGTTTCAAGGTGTGTAGATCCCAAAACGCTGCAAAGTCCTTGTCACATGGATTTGTTATTCTCAACTGAATACGGCACGATTGGGACCTCAGTAGAGACCCACAAAGCTGTATTTGACGGTTTTAACTTGAATAATATTAGGTTGCTATTTCTGACAAATTATTTTCGATCAGTGAAATTGTCATTGAATTGTTTTGATTCACCTGTTAATATTCTACCTCCTGTGTTATACAAATTTCTAGTGATTACAGCCATTTTCACACGTTTTTGACCCATAAATATTGAATTCTGAGAGTTAAAGCTTCGTTAAAACCTTAATCCTTCACTCACTGGTCAAAATCAGCTTCACATTTGGTCTCATCACACTAAAAAACATGGAGAACGATATCACAAACCCAAGTTCACTAAAACCTAGGAAGTTCCAAATTTTGCACCAATTTTTCACCCATAACCCCCCTGGGTGTTTCCCGTTCGGGCTGCCGAGATAGGGGACACGGGTAGGGCGCAAATGGAGCCTGCGTGCGAAAGAACGATTTCTTTAAGACCTTAAATTAAGGTAGATATCGATGACGCGGCGGACGGACATTGCATTTTTGAATTCTGCGCACCTTGAAAGTAAAAGAACAAATGTTTATGGGGTGTTGTAAAATTTTTGTGTGTACCGAATACATAGGTGTATTATTAAGAAAATAAACAAAACCGGAAACCCTAGGGTAGATATTGACTTGTTGGCGGTAGTTCACTAAAATAGATAATGAAAAGAGATTCTCTATTTTGAAAATCTCCCGCGAGAGATAGTCTCCCCTGGGGGACTGTCTCTTCCGATGTCTCCGGGGTTCGTCTATTTTACTGAATAGCTCAGGCGACCTACCTCAACCCGTACTCAGACGTTTTTACTCATGAATTGATAAAGTTTATATTTTTAATGAACCGTCATTGACTTAACTTTATGAGATGAAAAAACATACACAATCAAAATGAACGATGAATGATGGAAATGACCTATGTGGTAGCGGATTAACGAAGGATGATACACGACATCGCTATCAAACATACGAGAAATGAGGAAGACCACCTCTCTTTCGAGAAAATACACCCAATTAGGCGTCTCTCTGAAATAGATCGATGCCTTTTTTGGAAGTTACTGAATAACCGTGGGTACTATAAAAATCTCTTTTGCCAAAAGAGAGAGTCGGGCCGAAATGATGTGTCTCATTTGCTTATTGAATAGTTGCTGACGTGGGAGCATACTAAATTGGTGCCAAAAACTAATATGGGGTGATCCTTTTTCGTTTGAAAAAAGATTTATCGACATCGGTCCAGTATTTTCATAATAATCGCTGGACAAACATTAAAAATAAAAATAAAAATAAAGTAAATGAAAAAAACCAGGTCGATTTGAGGACATTTCATTTTTTTCAAATGTTTTGCTGTTTACACGCTCAATCTTACTTAACATATCGTTTAAACAAGATGTAGCTGTACATTAAGTTTGAGGGTGTAAACAGACCTTTTTGGAAAAATAAGAAGTTTCGTTGGTGGGGGGGGGGGGGGGGGGGGTGGCTTCCCAATTCCATTTGGCCCTTTTCGAGGGACGAGTTGTGTTGGTCCTGAAGATTCCCTTTGGAGTAAACCGTTTTTTCCCTTTGCCTCCCGCGTGTTCCTGGGGAGTTTTCCCACTCTTCGTTCCCGTTTCCTCGAACACAAAGGGCCCCGTTCTGTGTTCCCTGTCCCTTCCCCTTCGCAGACTTGGACGTCTGCCCGGTGCCCCTTTTGTCCCTCAAAGCCCCCCGCCTGAGTGGTCCTCAGTGATGCCAACTGTCGGAAAATAAGGCCAATCCTCGTGGGAGGAAGTGGAAGAGGGTTTGGATACCGAGGCAACACCAGGCGCAAGATCTGTCGGACGCAGATCTTATCGTAATCATTTCCGGGATTTACGTCCACACTGCAGTTCTCTATAACTTGACCATTTTACTAGAAGTACAGCTTTCACTAGAACCATAGCTAGAACTAGAACTTGACCATTCAGTACCGCTAGAACTTGACCAGTCACGAGTTACAGGCCCAGTTCCTACTGCCTTTTTCTTAAATTAAAAAACTAGTCTCTTTCATTTGAAAATCGCTGCAAATTATTTCACAGCGGTCTATTATTTACCTTTATAGATGCTTCTTCAGCGTAGATCACTGTTTTCTGTGGTCAGTACCTACGTACCCTCGAACTCTCACCAGGAAAGTCCTAACTCGCATAGTGGAGCCGGCGCAGTTTCATAAAAATGCGCAGGATTCCATAATTCAGTAATTAATTATTTGTTGTTGTCCTGATCCTCCCAGACCATCATACGTTGTATACCTTAAGGTTGTTCAAGTTAATAAACGCAACGGGTGAGGTGGTGTACGTGACCACAGGCGCATAGGCTCACTCACTCCTCACTAGTCCTCCAGACAAGAGTAGAGTGGAGTGGGCACTATATAAACTCGCAGGCTGCTCCTGTTTCCTCATTCCCTTCTTCCATGATTCTACCCTCTACTTATGTCGCCGACTTATCTCTGTCTCCTCTCATGCCTCCTTACCTACTCTCGCAAAATATCCCAGACTGGTGGAACCAGCATTGGTGATAACCAGCATTGGTGGAACCACTGGGCAAAATTCCTCTAGTCCCTTTAGTGGTGGTAACCTTCCTTGCAGCTATAGGTGCTAACCTCCCTAGCTGCTATATAGGTGTAACCTTTTAGATACTAGATCCAGCAACCTTCTTCCTCCATTCTCACTCACCTCTCCTCGCCTCGCCTCTTACCAAAGCCACCACAGTTGTTATTCATAAAGACATTCATAAGGCCTAATATACAAATAAATATTCTTATTCTTATTCTTATTCTTACATTGACTTCAACAAAACAACTAAATGGCGCTATCAAAGATCAAAGATAATGTGTTAAAAAATAAAAAAAATAGGAGCCTAATTCTGTTTTCGAGAAACAATAAATGAACAGCCAGCAGTTCTGTAGGTATGTCCCATAGAATAAGAAACCCATGTGACAAGGACTTGCAGGGTTTTTGATTTCTACGTACCTTAAACAAGAAAACCATCAAATTTTTATATGGGATTTTTTTTTTTTTTTTTCATGCTCGATTCCAAAGGATTATTAGGTACTGAAAAGAATGAAACAAAAGATTCATCGAAATAGGTCCAGTAGTTTCGAATAATCGCAGAAGAAAATGAGCATTGAGAATCTCCACCTTTTTCTGAAGTCGGTTAGTAATCCGATTTCATTTCGTTCCTAAATCGAGAGGCTTAGGTACTTCCGGAAACTGCCGGTTAGCGCTGTTGAGCCTTTCAAAACTTGTCTATCGGGGAGAAAAAAAAAACAAAAAACCGGCTCTTATTGGAACGAACCTGAGCCGATGAACGGAAACCGACTGGGAGGCCTCTCTTGGGGCAAACTGCGGAAGACGGCGTTCGGTGGGGGAAACGTCGCAGTCGGTTCGGGAGGTGGAAAAAAAGGATCCGGAGGAATTAATTTGTCGGAGCTCCCAATAAAGTCGGTAGTAGACGCCAACATCCGTTATTAGAGGTTCTGGACCGCTTTCAAACCCTAGACACCGCTTAACTTGCTAACGAAATTCAGACCCTTCGCCTTTATAGTCTTCATTTAGAACCTTACTCCCCTTTGCCGCCTTCTTTTTCCTTTATTCCGTCGTCAAATTCGCCCTTCGACGATCGTTTTTCAAAAGTTGCACGGCTTCATGTTCGCCAAAAGTGAGTTTTAGGGAGGAGTGAGTGAGTGAGTTTTAGGGAGGAGAAATCCAAGTGCTTTTATCTCCGGGAAATTGGTGCTTGCCAATCGTTGAAGCCAATGGCCACTCGCATTGGCCTGAGCGAGAACGTGTTCAGAACCGTAAACTCGTTTTAATTCCCAATCAGCTCGTTCCGAGTTGGTAGCAACTTATTGTATTAGTTGCAATTTGAGGAAAACAATGAGGTTAGGTCACTTTTGGTTTAGGCTCCTCGAAGCCGTTCTAATGAGCCATTTTCGGTCACAGACCTCACTCGATTGATCATCAATAACGACAACTCTTGATTCGCCATATGAAAATTCAGTTGGACGGAAAAAGCTTCCGAACTGACAAAGAACTGAAAGACACCAATGCCGGACAGTTTGGTAAGAAATTACAGTGCAACAATGTTAAAATAATGAACGCATCAACAATCCCCCCCCCCCTCCGCAACAACAACCAGAATGACAAACCGCTGCAAATTATTACACAACGGTTTATTATTTACCTGTATAGATGCCCCTTCTGCGTAGGTCACTGTTTTCTGTGGTCAATACCCTCGAACTCCCTCCCAGGAGCCGGTCCGGGAATTAGTTTCATACAAATACACGGAATTCAATAATTCAGTCAGTAATTATTTGTTGTCATTCATGAAGCATAAGGTAAATAATAAACCGTTGTGTAGTAATTTACCTGTACATACCTACAGAAATGTTGGCTGTGCAATAATTGCAATACCTGGTTTTTATGGTTTCCACCAGTTTTGGCCCCCAAAAACACGAACTGGGCTGCTATTTTTAACAAATTATCTTTGATCATTGATATTGCCATTTAATCGTCTCGATTCACCTGTTGATTCTACTTCCATTGCTATTATACACATTTATAGTGATTTCGGTTAATTTCCCAAGTTTTTGACTCATTAAAAAAATCAATTTTGGGAGCTGAACCTTCGTTACAACCTCAATTCTTCACTCTTTGGTCTAAATCAACCTCATACTCGGTCTTCGCTCCCTCAAAAACATGGAAAACGATACTTCACAAGCTCATCTCCACTAAAACCTCAAAATCCTCGAAAACCCCTATTTTTACACCCATTTTTCCCCCATAACACCCCTGGGTGTATTCCGATCGGGCTGCCGAGCTTCGGAGAACAACTAGGACCCAAATGGAGCCTTTGTGCGGGATAGCGACGATTTTAGATCAAAATTTAACGTAAATTTAAGGCAGAAACTTTGTTGGAACCTCAAATGGTGTAAAATGGTAAAATGAGGTAAAAATGGCTAAAATCACAAAAAAATGATACAGTTTTGCGAAAAGTTCTATCGTTTCTAGAAATATCATTTTTTTACACAATAGCACGAATGTTTATTTGAAAATTCGGTCTTATAGACACGTTTTTCCTCACTCAAAAATTTGGACAGCGGGTCATTTCGTCATGAAATTTTACGTATACCCTAATCTACAATAAGAAATGGAGCTTCCTATTTGAAAAAAACAATGTTGGTGTCAAAATTTCAACTTTCATCTGTATCTTCACGAAATTCTGATTTTAGGTTTGAGATTTACGTGGATATGATGAGGGTTGCCGTTTGAATTTATACCCAACTTGCTTCTTGAGGAAAATAGAGGGAGGATGTTAAACGTCTCGTGGGACACCCTGTATATAAATGAAGCAAAGAAACGCTGCAAAGTTCGTGTCACATGGGTTTATTATTCTATTTGACATACCTGCAGAAATTTTGGCTATTCATTTATTGTTTCCACCAAATAAAAAAAAAACCAGTCATGCAGCATGACTTAATGAGCGAATTTTCAAAGAAATACTTCTCACATTTTTCAATCTGACCACTCTAAGTGGGTGGGGGGGGGGGGGGGGGGGGGGTAAGAGTTTAAAGATTATCCTAGTTTTGGGTAATTTTTGCGCACTTTAAATGCTCTAATTTAAGAACGGATTTAGATATCTAAAATCCGATTTCACCATCGTGTTCAGCGTGCAAAAACCTTTAAAATGAGGGGTCACTTGTTAGAAAATAACATTTTGGGGATTTTTGGGTAATTTTTGCGCACTTTAAATGCTCTAATTTGAGAACGGATCAAGATATCTAAAATCCGATTCCACCATCGTGTTCAGCGTGCAAAAACCTTTAAAATGAGGGGTCACTTGTTGGAAAATAACATTTTGGGGATTTTTGGGTAATTTTTGCGCACTTTAAATGCGCCAAAACCCTCCTTAGAGTAGGCCAATTTCGCCCATCTTCGAACTTAGCCTTTCGATTGCCAAGATAGATTTTTTGTGCAAATTTGAGCTGTTTATCTCAATTCTATCGAGAGTTATCGTCTGGAGTGACACATATATAAATATATATATACATATAAAAAAACCAGTCATGCAGCATGACTTAATGAGCGAATTTTCAAAGAAATATTCGAATTAATGGCTATGGTTTTGAATAAAGGAAAACTTCGGTCTAAAATTTGGTTTTCTATGTATATTCTCTTCGTATTTATTTTAATTTGTACGTTTTGTCCATCCTGATTCTACCGTTTGTTATGAGTAGATTCCTTGTTCCTTCTGAATGGCCTTTCCTCTTGACTACGATTTCAGGCCTGGTATCTAAAACCAGTTCATGATTTGCTCTACTAGGTAGGTAGATCCTTCCTTCTTCATTGATATTATTTTTATCATGTTAAGTACCTACCTACCTTTGAATATCAAATATTCGTATGATACTGATAATAAATTGATAAGATACCTACCTAACCTTCTTCCTCCTACTGTTAGTACCTAAATTGAATAATTTGAAATAGATTTTTTCTTTCGTCTTCCTTCTAGTAATACGTGGGCCGGTACTTGTCTATCTATGAAGGTATCATAACAATAAATTATATGTCAAATGGGAAATTCAAGGAGTTGTACTAATCGTTTGCCTCCCCCTTTTTTGCTTCGAACTCTCGTCTTCAATTAATACTTCTCACATTTTTCAATCTGACCACTCTAAGGGGGTGGGGGGGGGGGGGGGGGGGGGTAAGAGTTTAAAGATTATCCTAGTTTTGGGTAATTTTTGCGCACTTTAAATGCTCTAATTTAAGAACGGATTTAGATATCTAAAATCCGATTTCACCATCGTGTTCAGCGTGCAAAAACCTTTAAAATGAGGGGTCACTTGTTAGAAAATAACATTTTGGGGATTTTTGGGTAATTTTTGCGCACTTTAAATGCTCTAATTTGAGAACGGATCAAGATATCTAAAATCCGATTCCACCATCGTGTTCAGCGTGCAAAAACCTTTAAAATGAGGGGTCACTTGTTGGAAAATAACATTTTGGGGATTTTTGGGTAATTTTTGCGCACTTTAAATGCGCCAAAACCCTCCTTAGAGTAGGCTAATTTCGCCCATCTTCGAACTTAGCCTTTCGATTGCCAAGATAGATTTTTTGTGCAAATTTGAGCTGTTTATCTCAATTCTATCGAGAGTTATCGTCTGGAGTGACACATATATAAATATATATATACATATAAAAAAGTGTTAAATTTCAGGAATCGTTTTAGAATGGTCTGAAACGGATTTCTATGAAGAAAATTTCCAAAAATTTATATTATTTAAATTTCGAAGCCATTGCAATAGCTTCATTTTCTTTGAAAATTCGCTAAAAAGTGTTAAATTTCAGGAATCGTTTTAGAATGGTCTGAAACGGATTTCTATGAAGAAAATTTCCAAAAATTTATATTATTTAAATTTCGAAGCCATTGCAATAGCTTCATTTTCTTTGAAAATTCGCTAAAAGAAGCTATTTCTGGTGGTTTCCACCAATTTTGGGCTTAGAAAACACGAATTAAGCCCTTACTTTATAAAAAATTATTCTTGATCATCGATAGTCCATTTAATTGTCTTGATTCACCTATTGATACTACTTCTAGTGATATCATACAAATATATGGTGATTTCAGACGATTTCACAGGTTTTTGACTCATAAAAAATGAATTTCGGGAGCCGAACCTTCGTTACAACCGTACTTCCTCACTCTTTGGTCAAAATCGACTTCATATTCGGTCTTCTCGCCCTAAAATACATGGAAAAAGATATATCATAAGCTCATTTTACTAAAACACCAAAAAACCCAATTTTACACTCATGTTTTAAAAATGTAAGGTGTTATTTAAACTTTTTTTGCTGAGCATAGGTGTATTATTCGCAGAATAATAAACCAAATGGAGCGTACTTCGTGTTTTTGGGGGCCAAAATTGGTGGAAATCATCAGAAATAGGTATTCCAATTATTGCACATGAAAGAAGCAATAAATGAACAGCCGACATTTCTGTAGGTATGTCCAGTGTAATAATAAACCTACATGACAAGGGCTTTGCAGCGTTTTTGGGATCTAAGTACCTTTACACGTAAAAGAAAAAAAATTGGAGGGGGGTGTTATAAAAATTTTTTGCTGAGCGAATACATTAGGTTTTGTAGTCACAGAATAATAAACCAAAACTCCTCCGACACAGGCATTATGGCCCATAGATTAATTTAAATTAATATTAAGTAATAAACCAAAAATGTTTTCGTGCTTTTTCGATATGCGCTCTACAGTCAGCCCAATTGTGCTCTACCGTGCTCTACATGGCTTAAGCTGATGATTTGAACATCGGATCCCGTTCGCTGTTATAGCGTCGTTAAGTTAGGTTTTTTCATGCAGATCATATCGCTGTTGTTGACGTATTGTTGACTTTCGCTGAAGATCAATCGTTCGAGGTGTTTTCTGTCATTCACTCGAACGAGTGGGCGGCTTATCGTCAACTATCCCGACGGGGTGTTCTTTATTCGACAGTTAACCACCAGAGAAACTATGTTGACCCTGAGTCTGGCGCCCATATACAGGCGATCGAACGATCTGGGCTCGATGCAAAAGTGAATATTTTGAAGAAAAACAGAGGCGTCACATTCCACCACCTCCAGTCACACCTTGACGAATATTGTTGGAGGCTGCACCGGGAAGATGTTCCAGACCTATTCGTCTGTTTTCTAAGGGACAACGAAGACATATAGCTATACAGCATAAGGTAATTTTTTTATTAATTTCTGTTGGTTTCTGGTGGGAATCGGTCAGTAGACCGCATGACGTAAAGGTAGTGGTCGGTAGAACGCATACCGAAACGTTACTGAACGGTAGAGCGCGTGCCGGCTTCGGTAGAGCGCATATCGAAACAGCACCAATGTTTTTATCCCTAATGAATGGAATCAGATGCTTAGGTGGGTGTTTTCTTAATATCGAATTAGTGTTTTAACGCTTATGATTTGGAATACCAGAATTAATTTTTTCTTACTCACAGCTCGGTGGAAAGGAAAGTAAGCAGGTTTGCGGTTCGGGAGTGGGACGAATTGCATTGAGACCGGAAGGTATAAGGCGCGGAGGTCGTATTCCTGGTCAGGTTGAATGAAGTTGGGATTGTGGGCAGAGGATGAAAGCGGGAGACTGTAGCTTTGGCTATGGCAGAAAGTGACTGGGCGAGCAGGGAAACAGTACAGCAGATCGGTCGTGAAGTTGAGGGGGGGTCTATGAACTCAGGATGCCGGACCAAGGACGGATTTACAACTTGAGCCGTTACAGGTTGTTATCGTCGTGAGGCCGAGTCCGCCCTCCGCTTACCATCTTTCATAGCTCTCCCATTGACTCCTTTCCCCTGTGGAGGCGGGTAGTTCCTGGCTGAACTACTTTCGAAGAACGCGGGTTTAGCCATTGCACTCCCAGGCCCGAAAAAAGGGACCACAGCACTCCCCGATACCACTGCACTCCGAAAATTATGGGAGTGCAATGGCTGTGAGCTATTAGCGTAACCCGGAGGTCACCACGAGGAGGTGGCATGAACCACCTCGTCAAATCATTAAAATAAATATATAATACGTAAGCTAAAAAGCAGTCAGCAAGAAGCGTCGTAAGATCCTAAAATACCAATCAAAATTTGACAGTTTAGCAGACACTTTTTTAATATATTTGTAAAGTAGTGGTGGTGGTGTTTCGCGCTTGCGAATTATTTTTTGTATCCGTTCCTGGCATTTCACCCTGCATGCGGCAGGTGTACGCCTACGATTTTTGTCCAGGACTCGAGCTTACAGTACACTTCACTCTGCACACCTTTCAGTTCCTCAACAAAAACGTAAATGTTGGGGTGTTCGGTATTGAAATCCTTGTTGAAAAAGGAGTGAAATGACTCGTATGCATTTGTGGTTCGTGTCAGATCAGCTGATCTGCAAGCCCAAATGGAAGGGTGGAATAGGGCGGTGTCAGCAATGTAGTTGTCATAATCGCTGGCTTTGGTCGCTGGTCAACACTATGAGGTTTGATGAGAACAACCTCCTCCTCTTGTGTTCTGATGTACGCCTTAACGTCCATACCTACACTTTCCCGCACACAACCAACGCAATTCACCACACTTCAGCTCTTTGTGGAACACAAATTTGAATTTGTCGTGGAAAAACACGTCTTTCTGGTCACGACTTCCACCAGCCACACAAACAGACTCGACCTCTGTCATGATGAAACTGACGATCAGTGCAACACATCGCTTCTATCTTATCTCTGGGAGATAATGTGAGGGAATGCAGTGGCAAAGTTCACATTACGAGCCTCGACCGCGCCGGGAGTGCAGTGGCTATCAACCTGTGAACGGAATGTGGAACTCCGACCTGCCGGGAGTGCTATGGATAGTCCCCGAAGAACGATCTCCACCAACTGAACTGCTCCTCGACTTAGTTCACGTCACTGAATGGTCGTTCATTAGGACCACAGAGCAAAAAAATCGGAGGACCCATGGCTAGAGATGGATGTAGGAAGGGGGAACTAAAGAACTATCGTTCTGTGCATTGTGGACTAAAAACTAGTAACCACTCACTCACAGGGCGACTGAGTGAGTGACATTTTCTTGTAGTTCTAGGAACGTTGGGTAGTACACATGAAGAGTCGGATTCCACGATTTCACTGAACAAGCTGATAGTTCCTTTAATTCATTGCGAGTTATTCATATAGAAGGAATACCGCTTGAGGAGTTTATAGTATCCACAGAACAATAGTTCCTTTAGATCATTCAGATGGGGTGGATATTACATACCTAAGGAGTTCACATCACCACGGCACGACAACTCATACCAATAAGGAAAGTTGAAGTCGTTCCTCCGTCCGGTCGTTTCTGTATCCGTGCCAGAAGCCAGTCTGCATAGTTCTAGTTCAGTTTGTGTCGTGTGACTGGAAACGAAAAGGAACTGGAATGAACTACTGAACTAACTCAAAAGAACACTACTGGAATCACTACTGGAGTCCGTCAATCGAACTACTGTTACCCGCCATTAGTTTGCTGCGTATCCCGTTGTAGGTACCATGAACATTTTTTCCGGCATGAAAAGAAGGAACACTGGAACTGTACTAGTGATGAGAAAGTAGAACCACTGGAACGTTGAACTGCTGGAACTGTACCTAGATGAGAACGTTGTAAATACCATTCAAGTTGTATTCTGTTATTCATGAAGCATAAAGTTTGTTGAAGTTCCAAAAGTATCTATCAACAAAATCCAAAAGATCTATCGTTTTTCAAATGAAATTATATCACAGAACAGCCAACTCGACTTCATACAGCTATCCTTGATTATAATCAGGTGATCCCTAGCAACGATATCTTGGCCAGATTCATACCAATTCATTCACGATCATGTTGGCGATTCATTCACGATCATGGTGCAAACGAACGGCTGGTCGTACAATGCTCCGGGTGGTCTCAAAAAATGCTCTAGTTCGAGATCAATTAAAAATGTAAAAAAACCATACCCTTCTGTTGAAAGTTTTCGAGCTACGGCGTTCTGAAAATGTATGCCCCATTTTTTCACCTCTTAGAGATGACTGACAGTAACCTCGAGCTTCGCGGACCAGCTAGACCCCAAACGGGACCTACAAATTTTTGTATTGCATTTTCGGATTCTGCATAGTTCGATTCAGAAGCCGTCAACTTTTGAGGGGGTTATTTTAATTTTATTATTATTTTTTTTTTTTTCATTCCAAAGGTTCATTATCGAAAATAATAAACCAAGAAGTTGGAAGTTTCGTTTCAGAAAAAGTACCTTTCGGGTCCTTCCACGGGTTTGAAAAGAAGGACGTTTGGTCATCCTACCTGCAGGCGGTATGGACTCAGGTGGGCAATGCTAGCACGTTGCAACATTGAGGCGGGGTAACTTAGCTGGATACGTGCATAATGTATAACATCCATGAAGAGAGAACCATTTTGTTCCCTGTGTCCAACTTATTCTAGCCTAATCACTGTGAAATCAGCATTATTTATTGTTGCAGTACTCCTCAAATGTAACATATACCACTCACGTGTAACTTACAGATTTTGCCAATAAACAAGGAGAAAGACGAGCTGTGCGTCGCCTTCCCTTGAAGCCCAGAAGGGTTCCCCTCCATTTCACCCCCAAGTTGACAGATGGGTTGGAGGCACGTTTATAAGGCGCCTGGCTCGCCCAGCTCTCCATTCGACGACCACCGACCTCACTCTTACCTGCAACCTCTTTGCCTCTCTTACCTTGCGCCTCCTCTATCCCCTACCCTTCCATCTTCCTGTGGTGGTAACCGGGGGATGCTTCACCCTCTAAAGCTCGCTGTGGCATCCCTCTCATTTAGCGTCTGCTGTGGTGCTAACTGCGGGGTGTTGGCTATCCATAAAAGACTCCCAAGGGGCACGTCCTCCTCTCTCCTGTGACCTACCCAAGCCTACCCTACCTAGCGCTCACCACATTTATGTTTCATTCTAGTCCTATGTTAATATGTTTATAATTTTTCTTTTTTAAAACAAGGCCTCGGCCACTTCTGAAAGGCCGAGCCTAAAAACGACATGTTTGGAAGAGTTTTGTTCTATTTAGCCATAAGAATCGGCTGAAATGTATTTTGCAGTGAATTCCCCAGAAATTAATAAAAGTATAATATTGAATGGGCTCTTATGTCTCATCTGTCATTGCTAAAAGATCATCAACCCTTATGATGTTAGGTATTAAAAAAAAAGATGATGTTGGGTTTTAATAATAGTTGAAGAAAGACCTGAGTGTGTGGTCGACTCCCCAAAATAAGTAGATACCATTGAGTTTAATCAATATTATATTAAGGAGCATTGGAAATGTACTAATCATGTTATTTGTAATTAGGAAATGCCAATTACGGCTGATTATGGTTGATCCTCTAGCTAACAGAGTATTTCAGAGTGCTGAATTAAATCTCTAAACGCAGGCCACCGCACCGAGCTTCCTGCCCTCGACTAATCCGCTCATCTGATTTAAACTAATTGCTATTTCTATTTCCTCACGGATTACCAAATCCCTCGTTGCTTGTTTCAATCAACGTTCGACATCTGGCCAGTTATCCCGCACATGCGCTGGAGAGTTATGATTTTTTCCCGTCCGAACTTCTGACAGGTGTCGACCAGACATGACGAAGCTTACTTACGAGCCGCCTGATGGGTCTTTAATGAAATACTTGTCTATGCAACTGCTTTCCGACTAAAAGCTTAACAAGTGCCTTCCACCATGAATATTCAAAGGCCTTGCGCCAACAGTTTGAGAAGACGTCAACCTTTTGTTCCAGGCTTTCACCCCTCGCAGCCGTCGAATCTCTTTATTTCGAATTTCGGGAACCAACCGATGACTGGTTGTTCAATTTTTGCTCTTCAACCCTTAAAAAAATCCGACGACGATTACAGAACTGCTCGAATTCCAATGCCACTGGCTTTCGAAAGCCGGTGACCTTTTGGCTTTTCTGGGTTTTTTTCGAGAGTGGTAACCCCTCATTTTGGTAAAGACAGCCCTGCTGAAGGGCGCAACTGATTGGCGCTAGCTGAATTCCGTATAATCGTGACGTCTTTGTTCTGCCACGTTTTCAGATGAGTCTATCCACAATAAGCATTTTTTTTGTTTATTGTTGTGAGGGGGTGGAGGGAACGAAAAATTGCAGCCAGGGGTAGAAAACATCATTTTGACATCATTATATATATAATCCCGAACCACAATAATTGCCCACTGTCCTAGAAGTTTACGACATGGATTTTGGGGCTCAGGAAACAATAAGGATGGGAAGAAAAACGCCTCAGCAAAATTCCTGTTTCGTTCAATATTCTGATTTGGTGATATTGGACTTGAACAGGCAATATGCACACTTCGATTTGGAAATTTGACGATTTTGTGCTGGAATTCTATTTTGTATATTGACAAGAAAAATTGAATGGGTTCACGTAATATCAACTATCCACTTACCTGGTTTCCAGAAGAATTACATAATTATACCTTCGAAGTTGTGACGTCACTGTATAAATGTGGGCTCAAGTGATGGCAGCGCTGTTATTAGGAAATTATTTGCCCTTGTTCTCCGTCAACTGCTAATATGCGTCTATGTGCTTCTAATAAGGTTTTCTACTCATAGCACAGTGACGTCATATCATGTTTTCGATTTAAAAAAAAAAAAAAACTAGATAAGCATGTGTCGTATTTATGGGATGGATTTACTTATAGCCCTATATGCCCTATACAGACGAATGATGGTAACGCTGAACTCCAAGGACCAACCAGACACAAATGGGACCTAGAAACCAGATTCCATTAATTTTGGTGCATACCTAATTGAGAAAGTGCCGCACGGTTGACAGACAGAAATTTTTTGTTATTCCCTTTTCGGATTCCACATATACCTCGGAACGAAAACCATAAAATTTTGGGATCCTTTTTGTTGTGGTTTATTATTCTGTGAATAATCCACCTATGTATTCGCTCAGGAAAAAATTTTTATAACACCCCTCAAAATTTTTTCTTTGCCATTTCAAGGTGCGTAGATTCCAAAAATGCAATGTCTGTATCTCGCATACCGGCTTCAATTTCGATCGAAAAAAAAAATCATTCTTTCGCACACATGCTCCATATGGGCCCTAGTTGTTTCCCGAAACTTTTCAGCCCGATCGGAATATACCCAGGGGTGTTATGAGTGAAAATGTGTGTAAAAATAGGTACTTTTTGCGTTTTAGCAATATGTTAGTAACATGAGCTTTTGAGGTATCGTTTTCCATGTTATTGGGACGAGAAGACGGAATATGAAGTCGATTTTGATCAGAGTGGAAAATTGAAGTTCTACCAAATGTTCAGCTCCCAAAATTGATTTTTTATGAGTCAAAAACTTGGAAAATCGTCTGAAATCACCATCAATTTGTATAATAACACCAGAAAAAGTGGGCCAAGACGATTAAATGGCACTAAAAATGATCAAAGATAATTTGAAAAAATAATAAACCAAAAAAAGGAGCGTACCTAATTCGTGTTTTGGGGGCCAAAATTTGTAGAAACCATTAGGAATAGCTATTTCAATTATTTCACATTAAAGAAACAATAAATGAACAGCCAACATTTCTGTAGGTATGCCCAGTACAATAATAAACCCAAGTGACAAGGACTTTGCAGCGTTTTTCATGTTTGATTCCAAAGGTTCGTTACTAATAAACCAATAATGAAACTTTTAGGTCCATTGAATTTGGGACAGGAGGTACAGACATTGTGTTTATTTTAGCCTTCCACATCGTTCGTGTGCTTCGAAGGCAGGCGAGGCGCTGGGAGGCGCTGCTCGTCTCGAACAAAGGGCCGCAAAGATCCCATATCCCAGCTGTAACGGGAAACCAGATAAACATCCGAACCTCGTAAGACGAATGAATGGGGAATGCGTTCGTCGTATCCTCCCAACGGGTCGTCGAGGTGTGAAGTCTCGCCGGGTTATTCATATTAGTTCCGACAACGCATTGCCGACCTGAACGAGCGTTTACTGATGAGACGTCGGGCTTTGCATGGCCCACTTTGCCGCGGACAGAATTCTGTGAAGTTTCTCTTGAATTTACCGTTTGGGAAGGGTTTTGAATGGACACAAATAGTACGTGGAAGTGGGTTAGTAGTAATAAATTATAATGAGAACAGTTTGCTTCCAAATCTGTTAAACGGCATTGCTTGCAGAAGATGGGAACTAAATAAGTCCAAAGTTCCGTGAAACACAACTCGTACTCTTGTAAACCTAAAAGTGGACTCGTATAAAATCAATTTTCCTATTTACAAACAAAAATCCATCAATACTCTAAAGAGTTGTGTTTATTATACACGTGACTCCTCAACTTGGTCCTGCAGTGGGCTCTGTACTGGCAGTAGCGGCAGCCAAAACGGGGAACTTTCCCGCACGCGTAATTCATGTGAGTCTTCAGATTGCGAAGATGTTTGTAGGTTCTGTTACATCCAGGGCAAACGTATCGCAGTTCTCCTCCTGAAACAAAAACAGAAATAATGGATAAAATATAGTTGCTCCAAAATTAGCATAGCGAATTCGTCATGACCATATGAGCGAGTTTTCTGTTCTGAGTTAGAGCAGTTTTAAGTCAGAAAAACATAATTTTTGGTAAATTTGTTGCGCAAATTTTTTTTGGGGACATTGGAATTGTTAGAATCTGCCTCATTTTGAATGTTTTATCTCGTGGCCATCGTCAGACATTCGGAGTGGGGTGTACATATAAACGTATACACGATAGAGGTGATGTATGGATTGGGAATAAATTAATAGCCTGACATGGATCTGCACCTAACTAAAAAACGCGGTAAAGCCCTTGCCACATAGGTTACATGGGTCCTATTGGACATACCTACAGAAATGTTGGCTGTTCATTTATTGTTCCTGTCTTCTGGAAAAAATGGAAAACGGTACCTCACAAGGTCATGCTCACTTTGAAAAAAAAAAAACAAAAAAAAAAACAACTCGAAAATCCATATTTTTAGCTCCCTTAGTGTTATGACACCCCTGGGTATATTCCGATCGGGCTGCAAAGTTTCGGGACAGAACTAGGGCCCATATGGAGCCTGTCTGCGAAAGAACTACGGTTTTAGGCTAAAAATCGAGGCTTAAACTTTGATAGAACCTCAGTTCCAATCGTTGGTCAAAATAAATATACTTCATATTCGGCCTCCTCGCCCTAAAAAACACTGAAAACAATACCTCACAAGCTCATGTTGCTAAACCAGTTTTTGGTGTAGAATACCAGAAAAACTGTTTTTACACCCATTTTTCACTCATAACACCCTTGGGTATATTCCGATCGGGCTACAAAGTTTCGGGACACAACTAGGGCCCAAATGGAGCATTTGTGCGAAAGAAGGCATTTTTTAGACCGAAAATGAAATGAAGGTATATATGGACGATTCGGCGGACGGAATTCTTGGAATCTACGCACCTTGAAACGTAAAAGAAAAATTTTTGAAAGGGTTGTTCAAATTGAGAAAAGGGGAAGAGGACGTGGTTTGTAAGCCGAATAAATTGATAAGGACGGAGTTAGTTATCCGAGACAGACAATTTAGAACATTCCGATGTGAAAGGTAAAGTGTCTACTTACAGTCGTCTACGACTGTACGAGAGTTTTTGGGGGGCAAACTCGGTGGAAACCAACAAAAACAGCTACAACAATATTACTGCACACGAAAGAAACAATAAATGAACAGCCAACATTTCTGTAGGCATGTCCAATAGAATAATAAACCCATGTGACAAGGACTTTGCAGCGTTTTGTTTTTTTGGAATCTACGCACCTTGAAATGTAAAAGAAAACATTTTGAGGAGATGTTATAAACAATTTTTGCTGAGCGAATACGTAGAGTTCACAGAATAATAAACCAAAATGCAATGTCCGTACGCCGTATCATACATATCTACTTTATTTTCGGTCTGAAAAATTCGTTCTTTCACACGCAGGCTCCATTTGGGCCTTAGTTGTATCCAAAAACATTGCAGCCCGATGGGAATGTACGCAGGGGTGTTATGGGTGAAAATGGGTGCAAAAATAGGGTTTTAGTAACATGAGCTTGTGAGGTATTGTTTTCCATGTTTTTTAGAAAGAGGATACTGAATATACCTAGTCGATTTTGACCAAAGAGGGGAAAATTGAGGTTCTAACGATGTTTAAGCCTTAAATTTACGTTAAATTTTGGTATAAAATCGTCGCTATTCCGCACACAGTTTGGGTTCCCAATTTGGGTCCTAGTTGTGCTTCGAAGCTGGGCAGCCGGATCGGAATACACCCAGGGGTGTTATGGTTGCGGGGGGGGGGGGGGGGGGGGGTCAAAATAGGGGTTTTCAAGGTTTTTTGAGATTTGAGTGGACCTGAGCTGTTAGGTATCGTTTTCCATGTTTTTAGGGCTGGAAGACCGAATATGAAGTTAATTTTGACCAAAGAGTGAAGAAGAAAAGATGTGACGAAGGTTCAGCTCCCAAATTATTTTTTATGACTCAAAAACCTGGGTCATGAAATCACCATAAATGTGTATAATAACACTATCAACATGATTACTAATCAAGACAATTAAATGTCAATATCAATGATCAAAGATGATTATTGTAAAAAAATTAGGAGCCTAATTCGTGTTTTCCAGGGCCAAAATTGGTGGAAACCATCGAAAATAGCTATTTCAATTATTGCACATGAAAGAAACAATTAGTGAACGGCCAACATTTCTGTGGGTACGCCCAATAGAATGATAGGTCCACGTGACAAGGACCATGCAGCGTTTTTAGTTGAATTTATCTGTTCAAAACTACTTACTGTCTGTCATACAGTATTGATCGGTACGATCCATTTCAGGAGCCATTAACGGCCTAAATAAGTCAAGACTTGACATTGTGGAAGCGTTGGGTGAAGTGTGGAAGCAGTATGTACAGGATTAAAATGTTTCAAGTTATCTGGAACGAGTCAGTAAGCGCTATGAAAAAAATGAATTTTATTGGTTTTCATGGTCGACATTGTGTAAGTAATTAGGTATTTTCTTATGGCAACGAGGTGTAACCTCTTCGGCACTAAACGCTATGAATCAAAGTTTTTCAGGCTTATTTTCGTTTCCCCAAACTCGTCGTATTTCTACAGGGGCGTTTCCTCAAAGTCGTTGCCTTTTTAGCCGATTTCCCCTAACTGCGATCCCCCAAAGTAATAATAAACCTTTGTGTAATTATTTCCTCTGGTCCTTGTTCTATTCCAAAGGTTCATTATTGGGGATAATGTTTAACCAAAATTTTGGATCCATCGCAATATAGCTTTTTTCGAATCTTTCCTAAAATCTGTAATTATTGCAGTTTTCCATGATAACTCCAATGTTTCGAGCCTTTTGGTTTATTATTCCATAGGTGAATAATACACCTATGTATTCGCTCAGCAAAAAATTTTTATAATACCCCCTCAAAATTTTTCGTTTCCGTTTCAAGGTGCGTAGATTCCAAAAATGCAATGTCCGTCCGCCGTACGCCGTATCACGTGTACAGGCTTCATTTTCGGTCTAAAAAAATCGTTCTTTCGCACACATGCTCCATTTGGGCCATAGTTGTGTCCCGAAACTTTTCAGCCCGATCGGAATATATCCAGGGGAGTTATGAGTGAAAATGTGTATAAAAATAGGTACTTTTTGTGTTTTAGTAACATTGTAGTAATATGAGCTTTTGAGGAATTGTTTTCCATGTTTTTGGGGACGGGAAGACCGAATATGAAGTCGATTTTGACCAAGGAGTGGAAAATTGAGGTTGTACCAGATGTTCAGCTCCCAAAATTGATTGTTTATGAGTCAAAAACCTGCGAAATCGTCTGAAATCACCATCAATTTGTATAATAACACTAGAAAAAGTGTCAACACGTGGATCAAGACGATTAAATGGTACAATCAATGATCAAAGGTAATTTGAAAAAAAAAAAAACGCTGCAAAGTCCTTGTCACATGGGTTTATTATTATTTTGGACTTTCGGACATACCTACAGAAATTTTGGCTGTTCATTCATTGTTTCTTTCATGTGCAATAATCAAAATAGCTATTTCTGATGGTTTCCAATAATTTTGGCCCCTAAAACACAGATTAGGTATATGCTCCTTTTTTTTTTAACTATCTTTGATCATTGGTAGTGCCATTTAATCGTCTTGATCCACGTGTTGACACTTTTTCCAGTGTTATTATACAAACTGATGGTGATTTCAGACGATTTCCCAGGTTTTTCACTCATAAAAAATCAATTTCTGGAGCTGAACATTCGGTAGAACTCAACTTTCCACTCTTTGGTCAAAATCGACTTCATATTCGGTCTTCTCGTCCCCAAAAACGTGGAAAACAATATCTCAGAAGCTCATGTTACCAACATCTTGCTATAACGCAAAAAGTACCTATTTTTACACACATTTTCACTCATAACATCCCTGGGTATATTCCGATCGGGCTGAAAAGTTTCGGGACACAACTAGGGCCCCAATGGAGCATGTGTGCGAAAGAAAGATTTTTTTAGACCGAAAATGAGGCCTGTAGACGTGATACGGCGTACGGCGGACGGACATTGCATTTTTGGAATCTACGCACCTTGAAACGGCAAAGAAAAAAGTTTGAGGGGGTGTTATAAAAATTTTTTGCTGAGCGAATACATAGGTGTATTATTCACAGAATAATAAACCAAAAGGAGCGTAGTACCTTATTCAAGTTTTTGGGGCCAAAATTTGTGGAAACCACCAGAAATAGCTATTTCAATTATTTTAAATGAAAGAAACAATAAATAAACAGCCAGCATTTCTGTAGACCAATAAAATAATAGAATAATAAACCCATGTGACAAGGACTTTGCAGCGTTTTTCACTTTGAAAATGATTTTGGTGCATTTAAACCGTATTTCGAAAAATCGCTAGTTTTGTAGATTGTAATTCTAATGCATTAAATGTAACAGTGTAATTTCATATTTGATAGATAAATGTATGCGGAACCATTGGCAGTCGGTTACATTTCCATAGGCCAATCTGGGCGTATAAATTCGAATGTGAAGTTTGGATTAAAACTATGGTTGTGTCTTGGGTGGAAAGGCGAATATGGAATTTACGACCTTCTACGAGCAGGAACGACTGTTATTTCGTGGAGGGGGAAGGTGAATTCAGGTAATGGATTATCTTGGGTTATTGTGTGGAGGGGCCGTTGACTTCACTGGTACCATAAATACCTACATAATACAGAAAAAAGGAGAAAGGAACTTTACCAAAGTATAATAAGGTACAGGTACAGTATTTTCAAAAGGGGTCTTCTCGCTCCTAACTGCACAATCCTTTTCGACAAAGCAATAATATAAGGTAAAGTTGCACAGGAACGACTCGACTTACTTTCAACTGATGAATTATTAACCTATATCCTTTTTGACCTGTACTGCCGTCCTAAGCAAGAAATGCATATCTCAAAAAATTCGAATTTTGGCTAGAAGCTATTGGGTTTTGGCATATTTCGCACATTGTTAATTAATTAATTTTTTGACATTTAAGGCATCAAACTCAATATTTATGTATTCCCTAACTGTTTCATGTTTATTTTCTTTTTTAAATATCATAATCGGTGAAACTGAGTTGCTGAGGTAAATATACGCTTTTCTTGCTTAAGTTAGATATAGTGGTGTTTTAGTTCAGTTTCGGTTTTTTTCTTGTACATAATAAAGTTTTTATTTTTCTCTTGCAATGTACACAGGTACTATTGTTTGAAACACGTGAAAAACAGATATGTTTATGACTGAGATTTTGATTCCCCATACCAAAAATTGGATAGAAATGAGGTTATGGCGATAATAATAGACTCCCACACTTCCAACACACAACAGTGTTTTTATCACCTTTGAAGGACCTTTAATCAGGTTACGTTCGATATTTACCAGTTTTCTTTTGGATTTGGACAGGTGATAGTTGTTTAATTCGTTTCATGTTCGTCATTTTAATTTAAATACTTACCTATGTAGTTATGAAATACTAATGCACGAACCCCGGAGTGGAGTAATTAGCACTTACTCAGAGTTTATTGTAATTATTACATTCTGTTCTATGGCGAAATTAACAAAATAACAAATATACGCATCTATGCATAAGGGTTTTTGCAGTGAACTACGTGGTCGTTACTGTTTGTGTTTAATGCTGAATCGAAAATATATTGAACCGCTAACTAGCAACAAAAATACTCCAATCACTGTTTACGAAAAACGTTATGAAACAAAATAAATATGAAAACTACGTATGAATTATTCGGGGAAAATAGGTCACTCCGAAGTGGCAGATTGTATCAGAGGGCATTCCTGGTTGCTGAATGACTGCCAAGATCAGGATATTCCTTTTTCTCCTGGCCTTCCTTGGTAAAGACTCAGACTTGAGGATTTTTGCCGTAGTAAAGATTGCTAATAAAATCGTCCTCAAAATCATTCTTGCACTTTATGAAGAGTAGGTAATCCTCGTTCAAACAGGACCTTAAAGGATAGTAAAGGGTCACTTGGTCGAACGAAGATTTTACGAAGGGGACAAATGAGTGAAGAATGAAGGAGGTACGCCGCACCATAATAATATTATTGGCTCTACACGAATTCCTAACCAAGAAGGGCGCATCTCTATAGAAACGGCCTTCTTGCTTAGGAAAATGAGAAACGGACAATATGTTTTGTTACCAACTATAATAGCAAGGAGGCCATTGCTATATTATTATAGAAATGGCCTCCTTGCTTAGGAATTGAAGACATTTTCTAGTTAAGGCCTTTTTCAGTACCGCTTATCGAGTAGGGAAGTCACTGTTTAACCGTCAGCACATACGGCAGAGTGACCCCCGAAGATCCTACCTATGGAAGGAGGGGAAAAAAATAAAGAAAAAACTTGAAATTTTGAAATAGGTACGTCCTTGCTCAGGAGGCCGTATAAATCAAGTTTTTATTTTGACGTCAGACCATAGGGTATACTTTCACAGTTCACTACAGAAATATTCATGTACATGGGTGTTGTAGTCCCCAAGGTGACCATAATTCTCCACCCGAAAAAGTGGACCCCCGTGCAGTGCAATTCCTACTTCGTTGCGATACAACGGGGATAATGAGTTTGGGCCAACTGAAAATGATAGGTTGTTGTCGGGCCGATGTGTTTGAGCCAAAGGGCAGCGATGCGTTTGAGCCAGTTATCTTCTTTGTGATTGGTAGGTAAATATCGAGTACCTAAATACTGCGTTAGGACTTCCACGACTGATTCAGGCAGATTAAGGTAATATTTATTTTCCTGGCGCATTCCGGCTCTTTCCTTCGATGGCCCAAACCCATTTTTCTTTTGCACCAGACGTAGCGTTTGGCTTTGGCCCAAACACTTCGCTTTTTGACCCAAACCCTTCGCGTTTTCACACCACTCGCCCAAACTCAAAGCCCTCGTCGGTACCTGCGTGTACTTCCGTATCACTACTTGACATATATACCTACTGTGCTTACATGTTTTTTAGAATCACAAAAAGAACCTACCCTTGAAATCATGCCAAACATTAAAGTTAAATAAACACAACAAAAAGATGTTTTTAATTTAGAATCCGACCGGAAAACTCAGGTAGTTGTCATGTGAAGAAGTACTTTGTAGGAGGTACCTACTGGTATCAAGTAATTAGGTAAATTTTGCATTTTTATCCAGTAATAAAACGACACAATAGGTATTTGAGAAAACATAAAACAATACGCAACCCATAAGATGATAGTGGTCACGTACACAAAACGCAGCAAATTATTACACAACGGAAACGACGATCGACGATTATTTCTGTGGTCAATACCTACCCCAGGAAAGCCCTAAATCGACTAATGGAGCCAGCCAGCAATATTAATTTATGCGGTGTAATCAAGAATTCTATAATTAATAAATTGTACTTCCTTAATTAATTAATAGTTAGTAACGTTTGTTCAAGTCTCAGATGTACACAACCAAATTGTACGTATTAACGAATTGGTTGAAAAAAGTACCTGCCTATTCAAGTCCAAAATAACTTCTTCATATAAATAAATGAAACCAACCCGATTTCATACAGCCTTGCGTGATTGCAATCAGATGTTCCCTAGCGATGATTTGGTCTTGGGTTGTTAGTAGAAAAATACTATCAAGTAATATTTATGGCTCTGTCTACCGATGTACTTGCATTTTCGGATTTTACGTATGAGACGGAAACCATAAATGTTGAGGGTGGGTTTATAAGTTGCTCATGCTTGATTCGAAAGGTAACAATAAACCAAAAGGCTCTTTCAACATTCTGTATTCTGGAAATGGACTCTACCCCTTTTTTTAAAATCCCTTACGGAATAGTAATTTGTTTGTTCTTCAAATGCAGACATGTCCGGGGAAATGCGGACGTATGGTGGACCCTGTACAGGTGGAATAAGTAGTAGGTACGTAGCGAACGATGACAATAGAGGCTGACCTAAGCTTGGTGAAAAATAGATTTACGAAGGTGTTTGGGGAACTCGAAAAGTCCTCCTACCTGAGGTGAGAGGAGACACCACGTGGTGTGTCGTCTCGTCGACACCAAACAAAGTAACAAGTGGTCACCAAAACGAGGAGCTCGAAAAATACCAGCCGATGCAGAACGCCCACATGTGCGGTAGTACTGTGGCATTTCGATTGTTATTTGAGAATGTATTATTATGATCTTCCTATAGCGAGAGAGCGGTAGTATTTATTCACAAAAATACAATAAGTGAGTATTTAAACAAGCGCATTAAGCTCAGATTGACAGTAAATTAGATAAACAATAATGAATTAGAATTAGGTATTATAATAATTATTAAATTAAAATAATGATTAGGTACCGTAGGTATTAGAATAAGGTATACATTTAGTTATTGGACTCCATTGACGAAATTTGAAATTATGCTAGAGCGTCCACTTATGAAAACGAAATATAATGGAATAGACTCGATTTACATTCTTGAAGTTGATACTTAGAGGGTGCTGAAGACTGATGTCAGCCATCCAAAGATATTTTCGTTGTAAACATTCGTAGGCCACGTCGATGATTCACGCACATAATTAGGAATATTGATATGCAGCGTGACAGTTCTATATTTTGCGCTTCTATTCATCAAGGCAAACCTAGGTATAATATTTATATTACCGCTAGACGAGTAAAATGGAACCTAGTATTGTACGAATGACTGTGATAGTCATATTCCATTAGCGAGATTTTTCATATAATTATATTTTTAGTAATCTTTTCACAGAAAACACTTCTGCAATTTTATAAATTTCGTTCGAGGGGAATCTTTGAGGTTTTTTTTTTAAATTATGTTCAAAATCGCTCTGATGGGCATCAGGTTAGTGTAGCGGTTGAAAAGTACTCAGAAATATATGGCTTACCTGGATTTGAATTCGCTGTTTGAATTCCTTCCATACCATTCGCTGTTTGAATCCCTTCCATACCGTTCCGGCAATGGCCAGAAGCGTCCTCGAATGCTGATATAATCAGTTGAAAGGTGAGAAGATCAGGTTGTGAATCGATGCACTGGTAGATTTCACTCTTCTACAAGACAACACGAAAAATCCGGAAGCTCGAAGCACAACATTGACGGAGCAGACGAAAACAGCAAGTAGAACTGCGATGAAGGGGGGTAGGAGTAGGACCTGTACCTGTAAGTAAGTGGGGATTTTTCGTGTGAAGGGCGTGGCTAACAACCAGTGTTCCCACATGGGAAATATAATATTTCCCTCCAATACTTGCTTAACCCTGGTATCGCAGTTTTCCTCTGTCCGTATTCTTTTGTCTTTATCTGTGTGTGTTCGGGAAAACTTCTCGATCGTATAAATTGTGCCAACCTAAATTTTCTGGTTTGTAAGAAACGTATAAACCTACCTAATAAAGTATCACCCGAGGTGTTACAGCTTACTGTAAGGCAAGGAGGTTGTAGTTAACAACATTCATTTCAAAGTTTCCAACAAACTTCAGTTTTCCATTTTTTCAATAATTGAAATTGTCAGTTGAACATTTTGATTGATTGAAAACTGGAAATTATAAGTTGAATAGGTATTTTATTGAAAATATGGGTGTTCTAAACGAAAAATTTGATGCCCTATAACTTTATTATATGACATTTTCCATTTGGAATAGCCTTTCTTTAGTTACTGGCGTGTGAAACAGACCATAGCATACTTTTCAGTCAAAATTGAAAAATTTGCCCTATTTCGACTGCCGATTCCGACCTAACCGCTAAGCCAGATTTAATGTTAAAGGAGGGCGTTCGTCACAGAATTTTAATGCTGTTTAGCTTTGGTCAGAGTAATCTTCTGTACGATGCACCCTTCAGACGTTATAAGCCAGAACCTGAAAAAAGTCCAAAACATGAAAAGTAGTTTTCAAGTATTTCACAATGATCCGGCGGAGGGCTTTCGAGTTGGAAAATTTGCATTTGTCATCATTTTATCACATAAAAACTACCAAAGAAGCCGAACTCTTCATCTGATGCAGGAAAAATGCACTGTTTCACTGAAACATACTGTGCCGAAAAGTCGTATCTGACTAAACCTGACTTTTGGAAAAACGGACCTTTAGTTTTCGAGTTGACATTTGCCAATGTGAGCTTCAGTTTTCGTAATGTTCTTGAACTTAAAAATTAATTTTCAATGAAATTTCCCGCGGATTCGATTGGTGAAGACAAAAAACGAGTTTTTGATCGGATGATACCGAATAACGGCATATGAATTTTACTGTCGTATTCTGGAGACAAGCGGGAGCTGTTTAATGTTATTCGAGTACGCACTTACGGACGAACTCGTCTAAAGCTTAATAAATGGTCATTATTTAACGAAATTTTAAACCCGTATATCTGCATTTTACTATCCCTTATATGCAAAATACTTAGCCAGAAAATCGTATCTGCTGTCAGAAACTACTTATTATCCTCTGGATAAACACATTTACGAGTCTTCACTTAGTAAATCCACCCGAAAGTACTTTATCCCATCATTCGAAAGCACGTTTTGTAGTGCACATTCGGCCCCGAGACTCTCAAATTCTGTAGACCCCCCCCCCCCCCCCCCCCTCTTCGACGGTGGAGGAACCGTCTCATTTTGGCCAAATTTTCAGGTACTTACGACTTTTCTCCTTCTGACGGCATTATATCGGTCGACCCTCCAGACCTTCCTGATTTGATTTCGTATGTTCCTACAAAAACCGTCTTTTCTTTTTGTAAATTTTAACGATTTTTCAAAGAAAATTCAGCTATTTGCGCTATACATTTTTGCGCACCCAGCATGCCAAATTTACAAAATTGTAGTCGAAAATCCCCCAAAATGGCATATGTTTATGTAGGCTTGTGACGTGTCATATATCATCTTGGTTTGGTCGCTGAGTCGTTTGCGAGTGGTTTCATCACGTTCAGATTGCATCAAATAATCAAAATCACATTTTTTTTTGTTCGACACCCAAAAATGATGTTTTGACACAAATTTTCTGCGCAACATGCTACTCTTGGTCTCAACAAGTGCCCAGTCAGGCCGTAATAAGTGCTCTGGCAGAGTGCCATATGCGGCCACAGACGTCCAAATAGGCATATTCCTTCAGATTACATAGCATACTTTAGTAACGATGGACCATTCGTTTAAATTCGCAATTTCTCAAAAGATTTCTTTGAATAGCCGTTCCTTAAGCCATGCTGCATGACTGTCATTTTTTCTTTGTAATTGGGATTTCTATTCCTTATTCGTTAATAGATGTACATCTAAATGCTCTTTTCTATTCTCGGCGACCATTTCCTGTTATCGTCAGAGGGAGGAGATGCAACGAGGTTCAGCGAGGCTGCGGAAACTGTGTATTCCGTTCAGATTAAGCCGCAACAGCCATTAGAGCGATGTGTAGGGCGAGGTCCGCGTACGTGTATGCGTTTGTGAGAGGATGTGACAATTCCCGCTTAACAGACTCCATCCTGCCTAGACTACCAGACGTGCCAACAGACCCCCTCCTCCCCACCACACGGTCCTCATCCTGAACGGTCTTCGCTTTTAGAACTGATTCATAGGAGACCACCTCCACAACCCCAGTCCATCTCATCGCGATGTCTCTTCCACTGCACTTCCCGGGAGGTATTTTTCTCCGTTGGGATTTTCGACGAACACCACCGGAACAAGACGAAACATGTTCGAAGTGGGTTGAGGTATTGCGTGTTGCAAACGGTGGTGTAGAAGCTTGTATAATACTAGCCAAGACCACAAGCTCTTCCAAGTGGGTGTATAGATCACTGGACTTGCTCATCAAAGTAGATGTATACATCACTGGACTTTCTCATCCAGGTGATTGTATAGATAACTGGCCTTGCTCATCCAAGTGGGTGTAAATATCATTGGACTTGCTCATCCAAGTGGCTGTATAGATCACTGGACTCGCTCATCTAAGTGGGTATATGGATCACTGGACTTGCTCATCAAAGTGGGTGTGTAGATCACTGGACTTGCTCATCGAAGTGGGTTTATAGATCAATGGCCTTGCTCGTCCAAGTAGATGTATAGATCACTGGACTTTCTCACCCAGGTGGTTGTATAGATAACTGGCCTTGCTCATCCAAGTGGGTGTAAATATCATTGGACTTGCTCATCTAAGTGGGTATATGGATCACTGGACTTGCTCATCAAAGTGGGTGTATAGATCACTGGACTTGCTCATCGAAGTGGGTTTATAGATCACTGGCCTTGCTCATCCAAGTGGGTGTATAGATCACTGGACTTGCTCATCAAAGTGGGTGTATAGATCAGTGGACTTGCTCATCCAAGTGGGTGTATAGATAACTGGCCTTGCTCGTCCATGTAGATGTATAGATTACTGGCCTTGCTCATCCCAGTGGGTGTATAGATCACTGGACTTGCTCATCAAAGTGGGTGTATAGATCACTGGACTTGCTCATCCAAGTGGGTGTATAGATCACTGGCCTTGCTCGTCCAAGTGGGTGTGTAGATCACTGGACTTGCTCATCAAAGTGGGTGTATAGATCACTGGACTTGCTCATCCAAGTGGGTGTATAGATCACTGGACTTTCTCATCCAAGTGGGGGTAAATATCACTGGACTTGATCATCCATGTGGGTGTTCCATACGTGCCCCGTACAACACCTGACCAGTGTCCTACGTTCGGGGTCGTGAGAGACGAAAATGCGCCCCTCCACTGTCAGGACGGACCGTTGGACCGTGTGTGGGAAGCCACCGGACCGTTGGAACGGACCAAAATTGTTTGGTCTGGTTGGATGGGAAAACCATTTCTCGGACCAAATGTGTACTTCACCATGTTTTCGCTCAACTTTTTTGTTGGACACAAGATTAAGTTCTATGAGTAGGAGGAAGCATTCGAAACATAAAATTTTATCAATTAGTAGGTACCTACATAATGAAATAATTCGGAATGAGTTCATTTTGGGAAATGTTGAATTCAGTTTTCCAAGTGTTGAGTTCAATTCGGAAAATGTTGAAGTCAATTTGGAAAATGTTCAATTCAATTTGCAAAATGTTGAGTTGGGTTTGCAAGATGTTGAGTTCAATTCTGAAAATGTTTGCTTCAATTTGGAAAATGTTGAGTTCAATTCGGAAAAGGTTGAATTCAATTAGGAAAATGTTGAATTATGTTGGCAAAATGTTGTGATTTTATTTGGAAAAGTTTGGATAAGTTTGGTTTTTGGTTGGAAAGTTTGTTACATCCTTAATCAGTATGAAATTTCGTATTAAGCCTTGGATTGTCTCTGTTTCCTGTGTGCCTGTTTCATTTCACCTGTTTCAGCAGAACGGTCTCTTTCAACGGTGAAACGATCGGAAAATTGGTAGCGGAGCAATCGGTTCTCCCCCCAATGCCCCCCTGCTCCCTCCCCATTATTCCCCCTTTTCCCCCGCCGTCAATAGACCTTGTAAATCCCTTCTATGAAATATAACGTAGAAACAAGCGCTCGCTCCGAATTCAGTAAGCGATGTTTCACCCCCCCCCCCCCCCCCCCACGATCCTTTTCACCAGCCCGTATATACCAGTTGCTCGGATAAATCAATGGGCGGTGGAATTTCCGGGTACCCGTTGTATGCCGACAGGTCGGAGGGGGTCGATGTTCGTGGTGGGGGGGGGGGGGGGGGGGGGGGGGGGGTTGTGCGGAGCGGCACCACAGTCCGAGCCCCCCCCCCCGGAGAGTTCCCTGAGTTTGCTCGAGCTTCCCCGCTAATCCTCCTGATACAATAGCCTTAACCCCCCCCCCCCCCTCTCCCACCTCATCCAGATGGTCTCGATTTAATTAACTCTTCCTGATTCCTCTTCTTCGGACGACCCCCCCCCCCCCCCCCCCATCCCATCGTCCATCTTCTAATTTATGTCGCCATAACTCATCTCTCGCGGGGGTTTCCGCGGGTCCGCCCTCCTGATTAATTGTTTTCTCTACCACAGTCTCCAAGGGGGTTTTCTCCCTGGGCACCGCGGGGTCTTACTCCGCCCCCCCCCCCCCCCCCCCCCCCTCCACCCCTCCTCTTCGTCACTACTCCACTAATCCACCACACCGCCTCCTCCCCCCCCCCCCCCCCCACACAACGTTAAATCCTTATATGTGGATGTGTAAAGGGCCCTTTACACGAGCAACAAAAGTTGCCGCAACTCCAAAAAGATTGCACGAGAAAAGTGTTGTACGCAACACAAGGCAATAAAAGTTGCCTCGTGTTGCGAGGAATAATTGCGTTGTGTTGTGCAATTAAAGTTGAGCAATAGAAATTTCTCAAATTTTTCGTTTATATGAAATGAAATGAAAGTTTCCTCTTCAGAAAACAAAAAAAAAAAAAGTAAATCAGATACATACATGTTAGGAAATTATTCCCCTATGTGGGCATAGCCCGTGGTAGGGAGAAGAGTCTTCAGAAAGGAAAAAATTAACAAATAGCGCTAATTATAGGCGTCTAAAAATATGGGTGTGAGCCCCTAATATTCCGGATATTGCGTTATCTTTTGCCTGTCGGCCTCCACCTACCTTGGGTGGGTTGGGGGCCAGGCAGCGCTGGGCTCCTGAAGGGAGGAGAATTGATGGTATTAGGACTTAGTACACACAACGCCGGGATTCAGTGGTACATGGGAAAATTTGGTACTTATCGGATAATGGGAGGCCACTCATTTAACGATTGAAAATTATTTAAATTATTATTTACTGAATTATTAGTTATCGCTTTCGTTCGTTGTCTGGATGTGTTTTCAGTCAGTGTCGAATGATGGCAAACGTGGAACGTGTGGCAGGCGGTACCAAGTTGGGTAAAGACGCGATTTTTTACAATTCTTTCAAATTTGTTTTACAAAAAAAGCTGAAGGTTGTTTGGGACTTCTGAATAGATTAGTGGAATGCATTGTCAAGCCATCTGGATGCTCGCTAGCGCTCGCATCTCAAAAAAGATAAACAATCCCAGAAACTATCCCGTGAATGAGCAGGTTGTTTGGGACTTCTGAATAGATGAGTGGCCTCCCGTTAACCGATAAGTACGATAAGGGAAACGTTAACGATAAGGGAAAATTTTATTGGTATTTAAATAGGCCTTAATGATACGCTTCTCCCTAATTCCTACCTACTTCCTCCCAAGGGCTGTTGTGCGTAAATTACCCGAGTTACGCCTGACTGTACGACGATCGCGGAACAGACGGGAATGAAATTACTCGGGATGGTCCACGTACGTTCGATCCTGCTCCTCTGACCAGGAAACGAGCTAAGTCCCAGTCTCCTGCCGGTGTCGGATGGTGGGCTGGCTCTGTTGGTGTAGTACCAAGGATCGGGCCAGCTAATAAGTACCTCTTCCGATGGCACTGTGGCAGAGGGGTCGGGTCCGTGGCTCGAAGGATGCTTCTCGTTCGGGTTCCTGAACTCAACGACCTGCTTTTCCTGTCTTTCCTGCTCTACGTTTTATTCTTCGGTTGGTGGGGTATTGTTTTTCCACCAATCATAATGCGCAAACACAGGCGCGTGTGGCGGAGGACGCAATGAGCTCCTGTGTCAGTGCCCTTTGTAACTGGGGCAGCAAAGAATGTCGAGGCTATCGGTGAAATGAATATTTTTCGCTGAATCGGGTCTGACAATGGGCAACACCAGTTCGTCAACGTGACTGATGTGGAGCAATCGCTGCTGCTTTGGTCGACGTCTCCATAAGCATCTGCCACAAGAGGAAAAGAGGAAAACATGGCAACACCAGTTCGTCAACGTGACTGATGTGGAAGCAATCGCTGCTGCTGTGGTCGTCGTCGCCATAAGTACCTGCCACAGGAGGAAAAGAGGAAAACATGGCAACACCATTTCGTCAACGTGACTGATGTGGAAGCAATCGCTGCTGCTCAAGGTCGTCGTCGCCAAGCACCTGCCACAGGAGGAAAAGAGGAAAACATGGCAACACCAGTTCGTCAACGTGACTGATGTGGAAGCAATCGCTGCTGCTGTGGTCTTCGTCGCCAAGCACCTGCCACAGGAGGAAAAGAGGAAAACATGGCAACACCAGTTCGTCAACGTGACTGATGTGGAAACAATCGCTGCTGCTGTGGTCGTCGTCGCCATAAGCACCTGCCACTGGAGGAAAAGGGGAAAACATGGCAACACCAGTTTCTCAGCAAGAGCTGTTCCTAGGCACTCACCTCAGAAATCTTGTTCGACAGTGATCTGTTTTTGAATTTTGCCCGTAGGTATGTCCAAAACGGACTTCGAATTTTTGGTTGGCATAGTGGGACCTCGAGTCATGAAAAAAGACACGAACATTGAGCGTCCCGGTGACAGTGCGGTTGGCCATTGTACTGCGCTTTCTGGCAACTGGCGATTCCTTCAGCAGCCTGATGTGTTTATTTCGGGTTATCTCCTCCACGATTAGCCTAACCAGCCAGCTAACATAGCCAGAGGTCCTTCAGGCTCTTATCGAGGGATTGAAGGAGTATATCAAGGTAAGCTCTGTGAATCACCAAGGGAACACTCGATTTTCTGAATAAATAGAAGTCGATGTGGACGAGACACCTGCAGATAAGCTCGCAACACGCCAGTGTTGTGGGTCGGCCGAGGTGCGCCGAAGTCCGAAAATTGCACTTAATTTTCCAACCCCCTTCGACTTGACTTGCAACACAATGCAGTACTTTTCAGGGGCTCAAAATGTTGCTCAACGACCGGCAATTACTGCCTACAAATTTTTCAAGGCGAGAAAAGTTACATTGTGTTGCATACAACTGTTTGGAGTGTTGAGCAACTTTTCTCGTACGCGATTATTGCCTAGAAAAATTGCTCGTGTACAGGGCCCTTAAGTAAGGATGGTAAAATTTTCAAGTAAATCGATATATCGCTTTTCCGATATATCGCAAGCAACATATCGATGGTTCAAAAATTTCGGGTGAAAAATATCGATATATACGATATATCGGAATTTCGATATATCGCTAAATATAAGTCAAAACTGAGCGTTAAATGAGTGATAGAAATATCGTACAATAAACGTAATACAATCAATAACACATATGTATTTAGTAAGAGTATCAAAATAAGCCTATTACATTTTCCACTTTCTTACTTACGTTACTTTAGTACAGCATGATACAAACTGACTATAGGCCTACGCAAGCTACAATAACTGTAAAATAAAATAAAAATGAATGAAAGTTAGTCGTAATAAAGTTAGTGAAATATCGGATACGCCAATCAAATCATAAGTCAAAACTAAGTGTTGAGTCAGTGATCAGAACCACGAAACCCCACTTTTTAGAATCAAATGGATGTAGAATGTGCGAGTTTTTGTACCTCAATCACTGACGACATCTACCAGGCCGATATCTCGGTTCAAAAATATCGATATTCCCGATATATCGATATTTTGTAGCCATCCCTATGTGTAAGGTGCGTTCAATTCCAGGAGTTAACTCCCACCAGTTCACTCACTTCTGGGATGCGTTCTTTGGGACACGTTCACCCGTTCACCAGTTCAGCCGAGTCCCTCTAATTATCCCGCTCTAAAAACCATGAAAACGGAGTTTATAGGTTTGATTAGAGAAAACAGTTGCACCTACACATACCTAACTCACTCATAATGTAAATATTTTAGGTATAACACTTTGCATATTCTGCACTGGAGAATAGAACGAAAATTTGTTCAATGCCTGTATAAGATTAGGCAAGCTTCAGAGATTAGGCTGGTAGGTGTGTAACGTAAAATCTCTACATTCATTACCTACATACGTATGCACTTGAAAAATACTATACTACCTACCTTCATAATGTTTTACAAGTAATGGAGTTTTCAACTATAAGTTCGTGTCCACAATATCGGCATTTTTCCGTAGCTGGAAGATCGACAGTTGAAAGCACACAGTATTTTTGGTTTATTATTCTGTGAATAATAACAAGTTGAAGGGTGAGCCCACTTCGTGGAAAGCTAGACAGTATCTAATCCATTGCATGTACTATGTGAACTAAGGGTAGAAACCTATGTGGGGGGAGGGCAGAACGATGGGAATGGCATAAGGTGAAGGGAGGGGGTTGATGATCACCAATTTTGGTTCATTTTCTTCGGTAGTTATCATTGAAAATCGAAAAATTAGAAAACCCATCATAACTCCCTCATTTTTCCACCTAAAAAACTCGATCCGAATAGAAAAATCTGAAAAAGACCGCATTTTGAGAAAGTTATGGCCATTTTTGAAATTCCATCATTCGTGCGTACATACGCACGGAGCGACATCAAGCGGAAAACCGTCTGGAAATTCGTTTAAAAGCACTTCTGAACGAGATTACTTTGTTTTCTCGAACACCTGTTTTTGACGGTATCACCTCACTTCCGTTGCTATATAATAGAAACATGGGAGTAAAAAACCCCCACTGAATAAGTTCAATCGTGAAATTCTTTCTCGTGCCGAGCTCCCATTCCATGAACGATAAATGACGTTTAAACACGGTTAGTTTACTTAACGCTGGGAGTCATTTATCAAAACTAATAGCGTTTAACTGAGTTCAATTAGTTGTAACAAGGGAGCATCCAATTATTCACGGGCGGTCGGTACGAGAGCCCATTGAGACGAAAACACTTCATTTTGTTTGGTCGGCGTTCAAAGGACGAAAAAGAATTCTACTCGCGAGGGTTTTCAGTTGGAGGACGCATCTACAATTTTGCTTTTAAACACCGCTAAATTGTATTGATACAGTGGCCAAAACAAATTTTTTCCTCCACAAGGTCCACTTATTTCGCATTTCAGACACCAGTGAACAAATATGGTTTCGTGTCTGTTTGTATGTTCGCAGTTTCTTGTTGCCCTGTAAATCGCCACCAGTGACTATCGCTACCAGTCGGATCCTTTCAGAATTTATGGATTAAACTAGCTTACCTGTAAGTGACGTTTAATCGTATGTATACAACGGATGACGCCTGGAGATGTTCGGCATTTATGCAGCCATCACTTCTCTTTTCGGTATTAGTAGTGTCACTTTCGGCTCCGTTATTTGACGAATATTTTGCTCTTTTGTGAACAAGTCTGCCTTTTTTACACGAAATAGTGTATTCGTATTTATTGTTAAAGCGCGAAAAAATTATAATAAACCGTAAAACGAATACACTATTTCGTGTAAAAGAGACAAAATTGTTCTAAAAAGAGAAAAATATGAGGCTTAGCCCAGGTGTCCCTACGAGCTTCTTTTCTCAATCTACGTACTTTTGGGTGAATTTTATAAATATAATTAAATTCACCGTTCTTGTTAATACATATCCTTAGTGTAAAACCAGTTTTTGAGTTGGCTTTATTTTTCAGTACAACGACCATCTGTAGGTGAACGTAAACCTTCTACCACAAGATATGTGTGTCCACCATCCCTGCTTTGCAGAGATTGTAAGTTGTGTTTGTACTTTTTCCTACGTTCTTTTGCCTTTGCATAAAAAATGACGGCCCTACCTAGATATTTAATTAAGAACTTGGGGAAAGAAAAAGGAAACTGTAAAATTCAGTAATTTGATTTGACAGTCACTTATCTTCTTGATAATGATGACCGCCAGCTTCGCGGGGCGCACTGATTATTGCTGATCTACGGGCGGAATTATTAAAAGCTAACCAGAAATGGTGAGGAAAATTGTCAAAGTCTTGTGGAATCGCCGCGTCAATCCTCCACACGCTCCTTCCCATGTGAACGGTCTTCCCCAGTTTCGCACTCCCCCCTACCACTTTTACGGACGTCCCGTCAGTTTCGTACGGTAAATGTTCCGGTCCGTGTGAACCTGGCTTCGGGTTCCGGCGTTTCGCTCCCCTCCGAAAAATCCGGCGTTTCACTCCCGATGGTGGCGCAGAGGGGTGGCGTTTCGCTCCCGTCTGTGAAACGAGACAGTGGCGTTTCACTCCCATGAACTGTGGGAAGGTTTTCATTTTGTTTCTGGTTAAAAACGAGATGAGGATGAGCACAGTACGTTGGCTAATGCTAATAAACCTCAAGGCAATGAAGCCTCATAAAATAAGGGTTAATATTATATTACCTATATAATATTATTAATTCAATCCAGATGAAACAATTGGCAAAGTCATATTTTACTGAATACCACTTTGCTAATGATGTTCCAGTACCTATTTCACACAATGTTTATTGAAACAGTTTCGCAAGATTATGTCGATTACGATTATGTCTGCGTATGTAATTATGTATGCGTATTTTTTTTTGGTATTAGCGGAAATAGACAACCTTTCAATAACTGCGTTTTTATTCTTTCTTCATATTTTACTTGTGTTCTGCTCAGAATCGCACTGCTGTTGTAAGATGTTTTTCAAGATTCGGCTTGCAAAATCTTGTCGTCAAAATCGCCATTTGGGTAGCTGAACGTTTATTTGGCCGGCCGCCCATTTGACTGTGCATTTGAATGTCTAATTGTTTATACGTGGGAGTCAGACAAAACTCCAGTGCTCACACACAACTCAGAAGCTAAATAAACGTTCAGCTACGAAAACATTGCTGTTTCACTTTGAATGTACGACAGAGGAGTCAAACGCCACGAAGCTTGATCGGAGCGAACCATCCCGGAGTGAAACGCCGGTCGCTCTCTAGCTGAGATTTACAGTTTTCTAGGTCTGGCATAGCGCACACCCGAGACCGTTTGTCGGTAGATAGTTCTGTCGATGTCCGACGGTAGGGCGCACACCAATACGTCAAAACAGTTTTGCCCTGGTAAACCCCGCTCACTTGCAGACAGTTGTGCGTCGACGGTTGTGGACGGTTTTTTGACTACAACAATCACAATATGACGGTTTATACTAGTTTTGCGTCGTTAACACTAGCTCTGACTCACTTGGGTTCTGACTGCAACACACTAGTTATACCACCCCACACTAATATTTATTATATGCAATTATAATCAATAATTGTCATCTTGTAGTGGGTAATAAATAATTTCTGTATTCACTTACCGACTTTACTTCTTTCCTCGCCATGCATTGCACTCCAGTTTGGAACCACTTGTTCACACACCTCCTCCCACAATGTTTTCTTAATATTAATATTAGCATACTCTTTCAAAGTTTTATTATACAAGGCTGGCCTTGCTTCTACTAACTCTATCAATGACTCTACACTTTCATCCATACTTGAAACAAACAAATTTATATGTACACCTTGTACAAAACTCTAGGTATGAGTAGTATACCTTGTCTGCGATCTGGACTTCGAATGGCTGGCAAGTCGTGTCGATCCCGACAGTATGTCGTAGGTATGCGCTCATTTGGAAAACCCCATAAGCTTCTGTATCCTACTAATCCCACCCAGACAGTCGGTCAACAAAAAAATTCTCGGGCGTCGAGCTCGCCCGTCGACATTTCTGTTGTCTACCTGTCTAGTTCGTAAGTGAACGCACCTCCCTTCAGGTAAATGACATCGACTGGCTCTCGACAATCGACGAAAACTGTCTCACGACAATATGTCTCAGGTGTGCGCTATGCCTCACAAGAAAAAGCCGGTCCTAACGAGCCTAATATCAGACTTGGATTACCAGTTACTATGGCTGCTCCAAATGGTAAGACGTTTCAGTGGAAACGACTTGGCCGAATTAGGGGTTAGCGGAGATGAAGGGATCGTAGATGTTCGGCGGACGAGGTTGTGGAAGTCAGGAGTTTTAGGAGTTGGATTTTATCAGGCAATAATCCCGTCTGGGAGAACGAGGGTGAAACGAGGGAGTTTCCCTCGTCTCCAACCGAATACTTGTCACTTTAATTATTATTGAGACTCCTCCCCTCCGCTCGCACCTCATCAAACCGCCTTTTGCCCTCAGCCTACCGCAACGGAACTTTAATAAGCTGAGGTCTCGGCGGTTTTCAAGCGCCCCGGCGCAGGCAGACGAGGTGAAACGAGAACTCGGCGAGGCGGAACTGCCGGAAAACGCACATTGAGGTGGAGTTGGCGGCTGAGCCAAAGAAAACAGCGCTAAGCTCAGCGGGCCCGCACTCACCTAAAACCGTGTTAAGTAGCTTACACGCTAAAACCACTTTGTGAAACGACGAAATTTTGTACATGCACAAAACCGCCTGTTTTCATACCTGTTAGTTGTCTCATAGTAACGCGCTTTTTGCCACGATAATCATTCTTTAAATATAAATCAATATTGATTATACTATGAAGAGGTTCTTGACCGCTGGAATAAGTAAATTAGGAGGTTCGGCCAGTAAAAACGATTTTCTTTAAGCCAGCGTTTCGCTGAATTTATTCAACATCTTCAGGGCTAATGAAAAACAACACGAGTGAAAGTGAGTAAATGATAGATCATGACTAGGGTAAAAATAAAATTAGTATTAATGAATGACAATGTGGTAGGCTTACAATACAGAATATAGGCAGTACAGAAACGTACCTTAGAGACTGTGATGATGATGCACTGATGAAGATTATGAGTATGATGAACATAAGTTGATGGTGGTGATGAATTTTAAGCAATTTGTTGGCAATAATAATAGTGCTTTGAAACAGGTGTTGGAGGGAAAAAAAGGTGTATGATACTAGGCAAAATGGTGGATGTAAACATTTTATTGTCAATAAATAATATTTGCACAAAGTCGTAGCGTTGTTGATGTTAATTTTTTTTACAAACGTGAAATTCCTCGCTTTCCTGTTTGTGGTGGGGGTAGGGGGGTAGACGAGGGTAGGTACTGCCCACATAAAACAGAGATCAACACAGAATGAGCGCCTATTAAATAAAGGTAAAAAATGAACCGTTCTGTAATAATTTGCAGCGTTTTTACGACATAAAAACCTGTTGCTGTTGAGCACCTGATTCATTTCGTATCTTGAGGTTTCGTGATGTATTTTAAGGCATCTACGTAAATCAATTCTTTTGTGGACTAAAATTTCGGGGCATACTTATATACGTACTGTGTTACTCCCAGTGTACCTGTAATGGTAAATTTCTAACACTGGATTACACAAGAACATAAAACCTTTCTAATGCGACCTAATCATTAGGTAATCATATAAGCTGGATTTTGTTTTTGTAAATATTAGGTGGGTGCGTCCTGTAGCTCGTTGGTATGAACTAGGTTTTTATATGGCGACACTCATGCAAATGAATATTGATGAAAAATATTGGATAGGTGCAGTTTTTATGTTGTTACCCATAGAAATAGTTAGTTACGCTATAGCGAATTATCTTGGTACTACCAGCTGAACGTCACCCCATTTGTTGCGTTCTCAAGACTCGAATCCACTCTCTCTGCGGTAAAGCAGGATTTCATTATTTCCGTCCAACTAAGACCATGTTAGGGAGCTCAAACGACTAATAAGTTTCCCAGACTGGAACTAACGGTCTGAGCTCCACTCGCCTTTTGGTCAGCGTTTGTCATCATAACGTCATAATGGAGGGGTTATATTATATACCTGTTAACCACATATATGGAGGCTGCGTGCCGTTAAAACGTCGCGTTGCAGCGTGATATACGACAAGAGATAGAGCATAGGGAATTATGTGATTTTACGAGGATTGAGACCCAACTCGAAATACTCGAGAACATGTTTGGGGCAGACTCGGTACGCTGTTAAGTCCCGTGGAATTCAGTTTAATAGGGTTTAGTTTATGAGAAATCGTGTGAGGTCTGCCCTTTCATGGCTCGTTTTGTGGGTCGACTTCTATATTTATCTTTTTGTTGGGCCAGAATTTGATTTAATTTGTAAATATATACAATATTATATTGCTATTACTTCGCAACAATCCAAAGATAGAAGTCAACACAAAGCAAACTTAGAATAAATTGATAAGGAGCTTGTGGAATGTCAGCTTTTCCGTAGAAGTTTTCAATGATACACTCAATTTAATAATAAGTAATAAAAACATAAAACACGAGGAACGTTGTGGTGACAATACGAAAAACAAGATAACAACAAAACCGTCTTCTCCACAGAGTGCATAACAAGGCAAGACAGCAAAATACAGCATGGATACTTGAAACAGGAACATCGCAGACTTCACTAGAAATATAGAGGAAACGCAATAGTGAAAGATTTAGGTGGAAATATAACAGCCCCGGTGCAGTAGATGCCGCATCTCCAAACATCACCAATTAAAAACAAATAATACAAGGAATGTAGGTATCTAAATAAACAAGAGGACGGAAAAAAATCAAGACAGAATAGAAGACAGTGTGCAAGCCCAGACCGGTCAGCATTTCCACTATTAACATCAGACTTGTGGTGGGAAGCACGGATGCTGAAGTGGTTCTTCTTCTGTCCGATGTAACGCTTAGATCAGCCTTGCATGCCACATGGAACAAAAATTGAATACTGAAATTATTGAATTGAAATGGACAAATTGAGTATGCAGCCGATCGATACGTCAAACCAATCCGTCGTGGTACCCCTCAAATTCCTACACTTACCATTCCTATGTAATATGGTGAAGATTTAACCAAATAAACGAAGGGAACGACGATCTGAGCGACGACCGCCATCGCCTCTCAACGGTCATAACGATCGTTGATGGACGGGAGGGTGGGTGGGTGAAAAGGGCCTTTATAAACAGCCTGGCCAGCCCAGGTCCTCATTCGACAGACCACTCTCCGACTTGTGACTTCTCTGTCAACCTCCTTACGCCCTTTCTTTTTCGCCCTCTCTCTCTCTCTCTTTCCTACCCCTCTCCTGTGCCTGCTGTGGTTATAACGGGGTATTCTCTCTCTTCCTGGCGTCTGCTGTGGTGGTAACGTGGGGCGCTAGTCTTCTCTTCCGAATGACGCCTACTGTGGTGATAACCGCGGGGCGTAAGCAAAAGACTCCTACAGAGCATATCTTCACTTCATTCAATCCCCCCCCCCCCCCCAGGCTTATGACACATTCTACATTTTTTATCGAGATAGGGTCTGTTTATCCAATAACTAACCAAATTAATTAATTTGTATAGGGTTGTATACAAATCGAGAAGTATTCGACAGATATTTGTGATGATCGAGAGTGCTGCTGCAGGTATCATATCTCCGAAATCGTACAATATCAATGAAATCACAATAGATTGCCAGTCCCACTGGGGATGGAGGACTTGGATCAGCTGTTAGAACTATGTGTATTTAGTACCTATTCGAGCTGTTTTCAAAGAGACAATCTTGTGACATTTACTTATGTACCTAAGAAACTGATTTTGATTTAAACGTTGTCGATTCATTTGTTTTGGTTTAAAATTGAATTATTTTGTTTTGAAAATAGTGAAAATAGAGTTAGTTGAATACCTCTGGTTTCAGCAATGGTAACAGGATGGGTCTAGTACCTAAGCCCAGTGATATTGGTTTTGTTGAAGGGTATAAATCAAGCTGTACGGAAATGTACTTCATCCAACGATACAACAGATTAGATAGGGAGGTAATATTATCGTCTTTGAATGGGATTCCATTGCGTTTGTAGGGGTTTAGAAAAAGATTATTTCCGTGCGAGCTCCTTCATGATACGGTTGTTGAAGAGACAGGTGGATTCGTATATCTCGGAGAGGAGGATGCGGTCGAAAGATGCGGAGTCTCGAAGAAGGATGAACGAGCGGGCTCCATGAATACCAATTCCAAACAGGGAACGGGAGGTGCATGGCTGCAGAGGTACGTTTGCTGGCACGGAGGAAGTGCTATGGTGAATAGCCAAGCAGTTTCACGGATGGCGAGGCTCCGCGTCCCTTCCAAAAGGAGTTCTGCCTGAGACCACGTGCGGAGGCGAGTTTCATTACGACCCTGCTGACCTGTGCTGTTATATCGAATCAGATTCGAACTCCGTTCCTTATACGGTAGAAGTCGCTTAGTAGAAAGGCGGTTAAAGGAATAAGTCGGATATGAGGACAGAAACATTCAGGTCCCGATCGACAGTATGTAAACACACAGTGAATTGGCCTGTTATAGTGATCAAAAGGTCGGTTATAGTTAACAGTTTATGAGTTTTTGGGCGTCAAAAGTCGAAAAAATGAGTAAAAATGGCTGAAATCTCCGAAATTGGTACCATATTCGCTAAAAGCGGTATTGAATCATGAAATCATGACCCGAAACAGAAGACAACTTTATCATTCTTAGAAAAAAAATCAAAAGTAGGTCAATTTGTGGGGTGGAGGGGGGGGGGGGGCAATATCGGTAAAATTTCTAATAACACCACAGTGTATACAGTAGAAGTCGCTTATAGAGATTGGTCGCGTATAGCGATCGTATCCAGTCAGTCCTGTAACAGTGTGGCTGTTCTCGAGTAGTTTTTTGGTCCTGTGGAGACGGGGTCGCTGGGCGGAAGCCTAATCGATATCTCTTCTTAACCGGTGATTATCTCTCGTTGGTCTAGGAAGGGGACTCTCGAGGGTCCGCCACCACTGTCACACTCTGTCACAGTCCCAATTCGATACCTTTAAGCGACTTCTACTGTAATACTACACAGCCGATTTTAGCTGAGTTGCCTGACCACACATAGCCTCGTCTTTCAGCATAGAGTGGGTACTGAAGTATTCTCGCGAGGCATTGAATTGTACTTAGACTCACCCGTTTGAGTGTTCCCGTTTTTTTCAACTTTGAGTTCGTTCGGGTTGAATCAGTGACAAAGTTAAATCGTGATAGTGTGCGAGTCACCACTTGAGGACAATCGCCTGAGCACCATTCGAACTATGCATCCTCCTCAATACAGTGATTCGCCATTTTTGGTTCATTGTTTTGAATAATAAACCTTGAAATCAAGTATAGAAAAGAAAAAAGTTCGATTCATGTAGCATGGCTATAAGAGTGAATTTTCAAAGAAATATTCGTGTGTAAAAAGATGATATAGCGAGAAACCACAACTTTGCGTGAAATTATATAGTTTTTACAGATTTTTGACCCTTATAAAGTCAAATTTTACCCACTGTTTTTTGAGAAATTTATATTTATCATCGAAATAATCCCTCTTTCTGCCGTGAATCGCCATCCCAAACAACGTCTGGTGAATTAGTATAGATTTTAGCCCTTTTGATCCCAAAAACCCAAATTTGACCCTTATTCTGTATGAAAAACAACTGACATGGAATTTTTCCGGCTTTACTTACCCTTCCATACCACTTTCATTGGTTTTATATCGTTGTTCGCGATTTTAGCGGTTTTTACGGATTTTTGGCCCCTAAAACTAGAATTTGACCCCTAAAACTAGAATTTGACCCCGTTAGAATTTTTGGAAATTGCTCATCTTCGAGCTCTACCTTGGTCAGTGCGAACATTTTGGCGAAATTTGGAATTTTTGTGATGAACCCAAAGACAGATATTGTCTGGAGTGACCCAAAAAAAAATATATATATGTATATATAATAAATACATATATCTAGAATTTTTGTTAAAATCTAGGGATGAATCTAGGGATGCTCTGAAACGGATTTGCCTATACAATTTTTTCGAAAATTCATGTTCTGACAATTCTGGACCCATTGCAGTAGCTTCATTTTCTTTGAAAATTGCCTTTAAAAAATCCTGCCCCCACTTAATTTGGTTTAAACCACCAGTTTCAAGGTGTGTAGAATCTGAAAATGGAATAACCAAGTTGTTGTGTTCTTTGTGTTCGCCAATCCTCGCCACACGCGAAACTTCCTCATTTCACTCCATTTCAATGATTTCGGTATATTTACACTGTATACTTGGAGAAATTAATCTGAATATAATTATCCGCAATACAATATTATCTAATCTTCGTACCGTCCAGTGGGCGTCCTCCGTAATGTTTTTATATGCCGCAACTGCCTAACCACTACGCATGTAAGCTCCATTGCTGAGCCTTACAATAATAAATTATACATAACTGATGTTTAAAGAACAAACGAAGTCAACAGAGAAACAAGGCGGCGACAGCTTTGAACCCCACCTTTGTTTCCATTTCGATCTCGCTGTGGGGATAGGTAGCTTTTGTGTTTATCTGAGTACTGACGCTATTATTTCCTCGTTTCGCGATTGTGAATTTGACATCTAAATACGAACCGCCTTCAAAGCCTTCCCTCCGAGTTCGCGGCCTCGGGGAGCATCACTCGAATTTCACTATGACAGCCTCGTGTTGAGATTTCAGTCAGCTGCTGCCTCGGAGGCGATTGCGTGGAATTGGCGGGCCTTTCATGTGTAATTTGGACTGTGCGAGATTTTATAATGAGACGCACGTTTTTCTCAGGTTTGAGAAGCCCAACACATACAGGTATTAACTGATAATATTAACAAATTTGTGCGTAAGGAAATGTGTCTCCGAAGCCGATTTCAGAACCATCACAGGTACGTACTCTTCATTCCACAACCAACTCTGATCCTTTCCAAGGAGGTTTCGCAATTGTTTGATTAAAATACCTCATCAAATTAGTCAAATTTGTTGGTTTATTATTTTCAATAATGAACCTTTGGAATCGAGCATGGAAAAAAAATTCTAACCCCCTCCCCCCCTCTCAAAATTTGATGGTTTCCGTTCGAGGGTATGTAGAATCCGAAAATGCAATAAAAAAATTTCTGTCCGTCCGCCGTACGCCGTACTTAGCACTTATCTTAGTTACCATGCACCAAAATTGACGAAATTCGGTTTATAGGTCCCAGTTGGGGTCTAGTTGGTCCTCGAAGCTCGGCGTTAATGTCAGTCATCCATGAGGGGTGAAAAATAGGGGTTGAAGTCTCCAGGACGCCGGTTTCTCGAATTTTTTTACGGTTTTAAATAGTTCTCGCACTTGGGACTTTTTCAAGACCACCCGGAGCATTGTACGTCCAGCCGTTCGTTCACAGTAATGCCCAGAAGTTTGCACCGACAGGCGTTTTCAACAGGATGGTGAATGAAATTGTATACATTCAGCCCAAATATTATCTCTAGGGACGCGCTAACAATCGGGAATTGGCCCGAGATCATCATTGCTAGGGAGCACATGATTATAATCACGGAGTATGAAGTCTAGGTGGTTGTTCTGTGATATTATTTCATTTGAAAAATGATGGCTCTTTTGGAGTTTGTTGATAGGTAGTGAAACTTGAACAACGTAGAAATATTATTCATGAGTGAATTATTACACAATGCTAAATTATTACACAACGGTAACTTATTACACAACGGTTCATCATACCATCTCCGTAGAAGGGGCCGGAGTTTGATGGTAGGTACTTATGCAACTTTTTTTCGCTCCACATCAATAATTTTCCTTCAGAACTTCATTATTTCCGTTTCTTTTTGCCATTTTAGTTACTATTTACATTTAACTCGTGATTTAGGTAGGTACCTAGTAACGAGTACGGGGTTAGGTACTAACCTACGGAGGATCTGCGACCTACATAATATGTATAGAATAGCCGGCTGTGATCTGTAACAGAAGGTTCTGTACAAAATAATAAACCGTTGTGCAGGGATTTGCAGCGTTTTTCATTATACAGTAGGTAGGTACCTATTAAAATTTTAACCGTTTCAATCAATATTGTGCTTGTGAAAATTGAGAGGGGTTTACCTGGCAAAAGAAAATAGACACCGCGAGAGTCGAATTAATGCGAACCCTACAATCAAGTTACATGTCAACTGCAGCGAAATGAGCACTTCGTTTGGGCTTCCGGTTATACGCGTGCCTGCAATTCAATCAACTCTGATCCGCCCTTTTCTGTAACACCTCCTAAAACTTTTAAAATGAGTTAAGTTGGCTGTTTGAAAATTTTGTTTTATTAATTGGTACCTACTTAGTGAAGTGACACTCTTTCAACAAACTGGACGGAGTTATGCAAATAGGAGGTAAACAATATCACCCAATCCTTTGGGAATCGTCGATCTAAGTTTTTCGACGTTAGAGAACGTGCTGTCGTCGCTGTAGTGGTTTATTCTTGAAGGAAATGGGTGTACGTTATGTTTTTTGAGGTGCTCTTGCTATTTATTGAGGTTTTAGGGTCGCAAGAAATGTCCTTCCTGTTTTACCCGCTGAATGCAAAATACGATTTCGAAAAATCGTATTTTGCATGCCAAAACGGGTTAAGCGCCAAAATGCCTAAATCTCACCCAATACTCACTCAAATATCACCAATAATGTGTCTGTTGCTGACCTCCTATTTACGTTTCTCAGGCTGGAGAGATTGGAGGCAATCAGGGGTTACCATTAATAATTGGTCGCTTACCTCCCGTTTGCGTATATCTCAGATGGAAGATGGGTAGATTCGTGTCACTTAGCTCCTTATTGCGGAATTACTGTGTACTCAATTTCGGAAAAGTTGTCGTTTACTCTCTATTTGCATAATTTTGCATAAATGTGTCCAATCATGCTATTCTGACATGAACCATTCGGAGTGCTGGTTGGGGAGAGAATTGATTCACACGGTATTAGTTGTGCTGATAGAATGTGGAACCTACTTTACCCAAGATGTGCACTTCGTTTGGGTTTCTTAATGTTATTCATGAAATTCTTTATTTTCCCAGTAGGAGTTGCAAGTTGCAGTAGGTCAGACAAATTTTAAAACTTTGTTGATGAAGAATACCTAGGTACTCTTCCTTCAGAAACAATGAGTGCTCGCTTTCATGTTATTTCGTGGCTCCCATTCCTGTTCAGTGCGATTATACGTATTGGAATTACTGCTGGTCCAGGAAAGATTAGCTATCTGGCGTGAAATTACAGTTGAAGTACCAAGAATACACCCAAAATTCTATAATATTATGAAAGAATAGTGGTAAAATGTGGAACAAAAGTGACAAGGGCACACAGTAACTGGGTTGAAAGCTGTTTTTTTCTTCTTTTATGTTATTTTTTCGCTATTCCTCTGTGGGACGAGGTGGTACATTCAAAGTGGGGTATTTACCTCGACATTGAAGGTCGGCATTGTGAGCGTGTGCTGGTTAACAACGGCGCTCTGGCGCCGCTTGCAAATCCCTCCGAGCGCCTGTAATGAGATACCTAATTGTTGGAAGCCTGTGTGCATCAAAGTTCCCTGAACAATTAATGAGACAATGTAGTGTGTAAATAGTTGAAATGACTAATAATTTAATGAGAAGTAGAATGGAAAAATGGAGAGGTGATAATGAAACATTCCTGCCTACCCTCTGGTAACCCGATTGTACAGATTTCCCCATGTATATTGTATATTTCGGAAGTAATTTCTATAATACGAGTACCTATAATAATCACATATTACTCTGCGCTCTTGTCATGGAGTTTTCCTAAATTTTGATGTGTTCATTGTCTTACTTAGGTAAGTGTGTGATACTTGAAATTTTTGAACTGAATAAAAATGAAATCATATAGAAATTTATCGTAGAGCAGGAGTTGTGATAATCGAATACAAAATAACGTCGGTTGCTTTCGGTAGAACAGACAAAAACGCTGCAAATCCCTACACAACGGTTTATTATTTTGTATAGAATACCCTTCTGTTACAGATCACAGCTCTATGTATAGATAACCCGTCTATATAATATGATATGTACTATTCTATTATATACATATTATGTAGATCGCAGACCCTCCGTAGGTTAGTACCTAACCCCGTACTCGTTACTAGGTACCTACCTAAATCACGAGTTAGTTGCTAAAATAATTCTGCCGATGACAAACAGTACCTAACAAAAAGAAACACACATAATGAAGTTCTGAAAAGAAATTGTTGATGAGGAGTGAAAAAAGTTGCAAAAGTACCTACCTACCAACAAACTCCAGCCCCTTCTACGTAGATGGTATAATGAACCGTTGTGTAATAATTTACCGTTGAGTAATGATTTACCGTAGTAATAATTTACCCATCAATAATACTTCAACGTTTGTTCAAGTTTCACTACCTACCAACAAACTCCAAAAGAGCCATCATTTTTCAAATTAAATAATATCACAGAACAACCAACTCGACTTCATACTCCGCCAATATAATCAGGTGATCCCTACCAATGATTGGCCGTATTCACAAATTCCTATTGTGGGCGCGTCTCTGGTTACGAGATTTGGTTTGAATTGTATACAATTTCATTCACACTGGAGTCGAAAATGCCTGTCGGTGCAAACTTCGGGGCCTTACTGTGAACGAACGGCTGGACGTACGATGCTCCGGATGGTCTTAAAAAACTCGCAAGTTCAAGAACTATTTAAAACCGTAAAAATATTTACGTAAAAAAATGGTATAGGCGTTTTGAAAATTTCAACCCCTATTTTGAACCCCTTAGAGATGACTCACAGTAACGTCGAGCTTCGAGGACCAACTAGACGCCGAACGGAACCTATAACCCGAATTTCATCAATTTTTTTTCATGGTAACTAAGAAAAGTGGCCCGTACGGCGGACAGACAGAAATATTTTTATTGCAGTTTTGGATTCTACATACCTTGAAACGTAAACCATCAAATTTTGAGGGGGGGTAAGAATTTTTTTTTTCATGCTCGATTCCAATGGTTCATTATTGAAAATAATAAACCAAAAATGGGTTGAGTATAGATAAACTAGAGTTATACTGAACCCCTTTTGTCTAAGAGAAGTTCAGTATATCATTTCAGTCTTCAACGAACCCAAACTGGTTCGGGCGATCATCTGTTTCAATACAAGTGCGATTGTTCCTGCCGCATATTAGTCAGGAAATTTAATTATATTTATAATATATGTAGTTGATTGAAAAATGCAACTTACAGACCGACCAAGTTCATCGTCATTCCACAGAACGAGAAAGAGCTCATCATAAAATGCTCGGATCTAGGAGAAAGAAAAAAACCGCTTTCGTGCAAGTACCTACGCAACCACGAGGGACATTTTATGTCTTTGCGCCCCCTCCCGCACCCACACCACGTACCACGTACCTCGTACTTTATTTTTTTTGTTTAAAAATTGTGTTAAACATAAAAACAGTCCGAGCTTCATCTCCAAGACTCGTACATCTCCAAGAGATAATTTACTCGTTTATCGGTTGTTTGTTCTTAAAATTATGTCTTTACTTATATAAAGCTTGCAATCGTGTTCACAATATAAATTATTGAGAATGATCACCTGTGTGTAAACAATCATTTAAACAATCACGCTCATACCGCAGCTTGTCGGCCACGCACTCCGCAGTGGTTAACGTAATATGGTTAGGTAAATCGAGAGCTATCCAACGAGTGGTGAACGATTTTTGTACGGTGATAACTGGCGAAGTTAAAGTCCCGTAGCAACGAATCGGTTGTACGTGAAAATCATTAGAAATTTTTCATAACGCTTTCTTCGTCACACCGTAACGTCACACTTTTTGAGTTATATGTGCCATAGTAAAGACATAAAATGTCAAAATGAAAGGTGACGAATTATATTCAGTTTATAATTAATATGTTTGTAAATAATTACAAATAATTATAAACAGTTGTGATTGACTGATTGATTGGTTGATGATTGATTTCAGTTTATTGGTACTATTACCATTTTTGTACCCGCAGCGCAGTAGATTGTGTGTACTTGTTGGCAAAAGTTCCGGCCATAAACATCTTCTTTGCAGGTTGCTTTTACGGAAGTCATTCATTCATCAATTTCTAAATGACGATTACTTATTTGTCTCTCGAGAAAATATTCCAGTGCAGTTGTTCAAAAATTTTTTGTGCATGAATTTGAAAAAACACAAATCCTCCCGGGCACTCTGAATGTTTTGGGCGAAAAAGCTGTTTTACCATTGGAATGATCATTTTCGTCATGTCTGAACCCCGTAGGTGGGTGGACACCTCTTTTTAAATAGGTACATCAATCGGTTTGTTGAGCACAACGTTCTTCAGAGTATGTTGAGCTGACGTGAAATCCCATTGAGGAGTGCAGAGCAGGGTGTGTCAGGGTGTGTATCTGTAGGAGTTTCAGAGTACATTTAGCGATTTTTTATAAATAAATGAAAACTTGGTCCATCTTTTGGAATATCTACTCAAATTTTGCAAAATTTTGAGTTTTTTTCTAGTCACGTATCGAAGGTGTATGTTATTTGATTTTAAACCAACAGTGGACTCAAAAGTTGGACTCAGAATTTCAAACAGGTTGTCAAAATATTTCTGTAAACTTTAACCTACTAACAAATTCGAGCCCATTGGATTCGCTTATCATCATCTCTCAAAGACAGCGACGGAGGGTAGCTGAACCTTTCAAGTTGCGTTGCATAACCGCATACTGTCGGGTGACCTTCGAGGCGTTTCGGCGTCCCACCTCGTCATCCTCAGGGAAAGTGTACGAGGGGTCCCGCCGATCACGTCATTATTGCCAACCTTGATTCATTAATCACGATAAACTTCCATCGGTAATCATTCAAATACCCCACCTCCCACCCACCCAACGCTTCTTCTTTTTGCGTCCTTATCCTTCTTGTATCTCAGTACCTATCATTTGTTATCTCAATAACGATCTCCCTTCATTGCGTTCATTAATAACGATTTCCTCCTTTTGTCTGCAGGTAAAGTCTCTATTGCCGTAACCTAATGGATTCCGTACGTATATTTTTATCTAATTGTGCTATCGACTCTTCGATTTCTAAAAGGGTTGACGTATTGTGATGCATCAACTGGTGCAAACCTGATTGTAATCTTCTAGCGTAAACTGAGGGAAAGTGATCATTGATAAGTTCAGTTCAAATCCTGTTGGAAGATATTTTGATTCTTGAAAAAAAGAAGAAACCCCTTATTGATAACTTTGGTGGTAACTATTGAAATATTTTGATCCTCTTATTCATAATTGTGGAAAATCTGCTCATTCCTCCGCCAAGTTCCTGGTACGGCATTAAGAATGTAAAATCGTAATTCAGATAAAGAAGGAGATTAGCTGGACGATACAACTCTTGGAGAAGATAATATCTTCTCCAATTGATATTATCAAGTGAAAAACAATTCAATTTATTCAACAAAAGTTTTTACAAGGTAGTAATATTAAATCGTAGTAGATCATCAGGCAATACATTCATTCGGTCCGTACTGAGGGGTTCATGAGCCTAAGGTCCTGTGACCTGTCCAGGCTCGCCACTTTCGGTGGCAGTTGCATTGACAAGGTCAGTGTAAATACGAATAAATACATGCGCAGATCCCATTCAAACCAGTTTGATTTTTCTCCTTTTCCCTCCTCACTCGGGGATCGCGCGTTTGGCCACTTGTTTCTTACGTAGGTACATAGTGACTGTGCCTGCGTTCATCAGCGATGGCTTTATTTGAAGCTTTGATTAATGTTGTCTTGATTTTGATAATGGTGTTTTGATTTGAGTTTTGATTGAAAGTCCGTGTTTTTTGTGGGATAAGAAAAATCCGCTGTAAGAACAGGATGAAGGATCGAAGTAGCTGGTTTGAATTAAGCAGGGTGACAAAAAAGTCCAAGTAATCGGAAGCCAGAGTTTTTTTAAAAGAAGTGTTTGGTTTATTATTCTGGGAATAATACACCTAGGTATGTATTCGCTGAGCAAAATTTTTTTCGAACACTCGTCTAACGTTTTCTTTTTTTTACGTTTCAAGGGGCGTAGATTCCAAAAATGCATGATGTCCGTCCACCATCCGCCCTTATCCACTTTAATTTCGGTCTAAAAAACTCTTCTTACGCACACATGCTCCATTTGGGCCCTAGTTGTGTCCCGAAACTTTTTAGCCCGATCGGAATATACCCAGGGGTGTTATGAGTGAAAATGTGTATAAAAGTAGGTACTTTTTGTGTTTTAGTAACATGTTAGTAAAATGAGCTTTTGAGGAATTGTTTTCCATGTTTTTGGAGACGAGAAGACCGAATATGAAGTCGATGTTGACCAAGGAGTGGAACATTGAGGTTGTACCAGATGTTCAGCTCCCAAAATTGATTTTTTATGAGTCAAAAACCTGCGAAATAGTCTGAAATCATCATCAATTTGTAGAATAACACTAGGAAAAGTGTCAACACGTGGATCAAGACGATTAAATGGTACTACCAATGATCAAAGATAATTTGAAAAAACGCTGCAAATCCCTGCACAACGGTTTATTATTTTGTATAGAATACCCTTCTGTTACAGATCACAGCTCTATGTATAGATAACCCGTCTATATAATATGATATGTACTATTCTATACATATTATGTAGGTTAGTACCTAACCCCGTACTCGTTCCTAGGTACCTACCTAAATCACGGGTTAAATGTTGCTAAAATAATTCTGCCGATGACAAACAGTACCTAACAAAAAGAAACACACATAATGAAGTTCTGAAAAGAAATTGTTGATGAGGAGTGAAAAAAGTCGCAAAAGTACCTACCAACAAACTCCAGCCCCTTCTACGTAGATGGTATAATGAACCGTTGTGTAATAATTTACCGATGAGTAATAATTTACCGTAGTAATAATTTACCTATCAATAATACTTCAACGTTTGTCCAAGTTTCACTACCTACCAACAAACTCCAAAAGAGCCATCATTTTTCAAATTAAATAATATCACAGAACAACCAACTCGACTTCATACTCCGCCAATATAATCAGGTGATCCCTACCAATGATTGGCCGTATTCACAAATTTCTAATGTGGGCGCGTCTCTGGTTACGAGATTTGGTTTGAATTGTATACAATTTCATTCACACTGGAGTCGAAAATGCATGTCGGTGCAAACTTCGGGGCCTTACTGTGAACGAACGGCTGGACGTACGATGCTCCGGATGGTCTTAAAAAACTCGCAAGTTCACGAACTATTTAAAACCGTAAAAATATTTACGTAAAAAAATGGTATAGGCGTTTTGAAAATTTCAACCCCTATTTTGAACCCCTTAGAGATGACTCACAGTAACGTCGAGCTTCGAGGACCAACTAGACGCCGAACGGAACCTATAACCCGAATTTCATCAATTTTTTTTCATGGTAACTAAGAAAAGTGGCCCGTACGGCGTACGGCGTACGGCGTACGGCGGACAGACAGAAATATTTTTATTGCAGTTTTGGATTCTACATACCTTGAAACGTAAACCATCAAATTTTGAGGGGGGGTAAGAATTTTTTTTTTCATGCTCGATTCCAATGGTTCATTATTGAAAATAATAAACCAAAAAAGGAGCGTACCTACCTAATTAAAGTTTTGAGGGCCAAAATTGGTGGAAACCACCAGAAATAGCTATTTCAATTATTTTACATGAAAGCAACAATAAATGAAAGCCAACATTTCTGTAGGTATGTCCAATAGAATAATAAACCCATATGACAAGGGCTTTGCAGCGTTTTTTAAATGATTGTTCTTGACGAGCTAGGTAAAGGATATGCAACAGGTACTGCCGAAATGACGAAACGCTACCCAATTTATTCGCACTAGTAAAATCGCGCACGTAGGACGCTGGATGCGATCCCCTCGGTAGACGCCCAACGTTCGCAGAAACCGCCGAAACGCCGACACGCTCCAAACGCTTCGCGTTGGACGTAGGGTTTATATTTTCCAACAGTGAAGGATAACAACCGCCCCACGCGGATATTTCATATTGCATAGCAGAATGAAGCTTGTTTATTATGAGAATAAAGACCCCCCCCCCCCCCCCCCCCAGTAAGTCGGATAGTTGCATAATCGGGATAAATGCAAAATATTGGAAGATTTGCGCCGATAAAAGAGCAAAATACGATCAAAACGATTATGACGTGACTAAATCTCTCTGGTGTTGTCTTCAGTACCAGAACAATTATGATGGTGTTTGTGACGGTGGCTGTTCTCGAGTCGTTTATTGATCCGGTGAAGATGGGGTCGTTTTGGTGGAAGCCTAATCGATATCCCTTCTTAACCGGTGATAATCTCACTGGTCTAGTTAGGGGACCCTCGAGGGTCCACTGTCACACTCTGTCACGTGTTACAGGCTGCTAGGAGTGTATTTTGATAGCCTAAGGGTTGCGATTGGACGGGTGAAAGAACGAATATCATTTGAACATTATTCCCTTCGCTGATCCTCAGATCGTATCAAAATAGGGCAGGCTTAGAAATATGAATGGTTCCGACGGGTAGGGAGGTCGCGGGTGTCTAACGAGCGAGAGGAAACAGCCCAAAACGATTCCGGGCGGGAGGTGCCGAGCGTAAATGGCAAATCCCCTAGCGAAATCGTCGGCCTATCAATACGATTGCGGTATTGAAGGCTCAGTGAAAGAAGGGAGAAAGGAAGAAGGATTTTTCTTTTCGCGCGGATGAAAAGGGGGAAAGCAGCGTCGGCTATCGGGTTTTCTGATGGGTGGGGGGGGGGGGGGGGGGTCCCGGGAACATAACGAGCTCGGAGTTTCATAAATGTACGTTCGATTCCCCTCCGTTTCCCACTCCACCAAACCCCAACTACCTTCCTGTCAAAGAAACGTTCTGAGGGGGTCACAATGAATATTTCATAAACAATCCCGTTACCGCTAATACGATAGCCGACTAAGGTCCCGGGTTTTGAGGAAGAGATCATCTCTGTATCGATGCGGGGATCATCTCTGACGGTTGGTAACACTGTGTAGTTATTCTTTTCATAGCCCTAAGTTGAATGTATTTGAGATCAAGCTAATAATATTGTATTGTTAGATGGCTAATGTTCAGTGTACAAGTTCAAATACCGTTACAATAGGCGCTAACGTACTGGTATAACCCTTGACAATTTGACAGATACCAGTAGTAGTCTAAATTTTCGTTGAACCATCATATTCGTTCCAAATCTATTATTGAAAAACATAATTGTGGTGACCCTTATTGTGGAAATTTGCTGGTATTTTTTTTACTCAGTAAAATGATTGCTATGCAATATATACATAACCAAATTAAGTGGATATACATAATAACACCATACAACGAAAATTTTGTGTCTGCTTAATGGACGTTATTTTTCAATGCGTCATTCCAGGATAGAGTGGAATAGTATGACATTTTCGGTCAACATTTGCTTTTGAGGCGGGGAGTAATGTTTAATGTTTCGGTTGATTGGCCTTCTGTTATGTGTTGCATTTCATTTGAACTGGGAAAATTGCGTCTTCGAGCGAGTAAAACTAAGCGTTTCTTTCATTTATTTGTGATCCGTTCGAGGGCAACATTCCACATCCGTACCAATGACTCGGCTCTGCCACCATCCTGTTGACAGTTTCGGTTTATTATTTTCAATAATGAACCTTGGGGGTCGAGCATGAAAAAACAAATTTAACCCCCTCTCAAAAGTTGATGGTTTACGTTCCATGGTACGCATAATCCGAAAATGCAAAAAAAGCTGCAAATTATTACACAACTGTTTATTATTTACCGTTGTAGATGCCCCTTCTGCGTAGATCACTGTTTTCTTTGGTCAGTACCCTCGAGCTCCCCCCAGGAAAGCCTAAATGGAGTACTGGAGCCGGCCCCGGAATTAAAGTTTCACACAAATAGCGGGATTCAATAATTCAATAATTAATTATTTGTAGTTATTCATGAAGCATAAAATAAATAATAATAGAACGTTGTGTAATAATTTACCTGTATAGATGCCCCTTCTGCGTAGATATAATAAACCGTTGTGTAATGATTTACCGTTGTGTAATAATTTACCCAATAACACTTCAACGTTTGTCAAGTTGCAAAAGTATCTACCTATCAACAAAATCCAAAGATCCATCATCTACGCAGAAGGGGCATCTATAAAGTTAAATGATTACATAACGGTTTATTTGCCTCGTGCTTCATGAATAACTAAAAATAATTAATAATTGAATGATTCAATCCCGTCCCGCGCATTTCTATGAAACTTTAACTCCCGGGCCGGCACCAGTACTCCATTCAGGGCTTTCTTGGAGGGAGCTCGAAGGTATTCATCACTGAAAACAGTGATCTACGCAGAAGGGGTATCTATACAGGTAAATAATGAACCGTTCTGTAAGAATTTACTGCGTTTTTTTACATGCGGAATTTTGTCCCATTTAAACTTTTTTACCATGCGAAAATTGTGCTTTATTATACCTATCAAAACATAAAGCTAACTTCTGACTTCAAAAGCAAATATCTTCATGTTCCGTGGTTATTTTTCTCAATGATTAGGTTCACCCTTACAAACCCAAAATGCTTTCAACCGGGACAAAAATCTCATATTAAATTCTGTTGTATGGTGTAATAAATGAAAACCCGTTTCTTGAAGGCCCTACTAAATTATTTGTAGGTATATGACTCATTATATTTGTAGAATTTGTTGATTATATTTTTGTTACTTAGAGTTGAGCCTCATTGACGTGACAATAAATATTTTGTATGTATGTGTATGTGCTGCGCTGCAAGCCGCATTTTTGGGTATTTTGACTTGAAATTGTGACAGTATACTCCTTAGGGACCCACAATTCGCTGTGTAGTTTCTTGTACTACCATGGTGCCAGGGAATGGCGCCACGCCCGCACCAGTTGTGCCGTCTGTCGGAAAAACTGTTGTTAGGTATAGTTTTTATCTTTTCCAGCACAAAGTCATCGTTACAGCGATTTATGAATATGTATCCGCGAAAAGTAGCGATGAGCGAGGTAGATAGGCAGGATTTGAGCTTATTTTCAAAATTGGGTGAGGCACCTGGTCAGCGGACCCACTATTATTATAATGGGGAAAAACAGTGGAAAACTTCCTAATGTAAATCCCATCGACTTTGATAAATATTTAAAAATTCTATGTTAATAAGTGTTCAAGTTGGAAGTCTGTTCATGTTCAATGAAATTACAGGCGATTTCAATAGTCTCCTAGATGAATTTCAAAACGCTTGGACTGCGCATGCGCAACGCGAAATCCGGGGTAATTCGTTTCTTACTCACGAGTTGCCCCATTTTGCTCAAATTCGGTGGGTAGGCGAGTTGTACCTCCTAGATGGTCCTCTATGAATTACTGAACGGTTGGCTTATGAGTTCGGTCACTGCGCTCGCGCATACGCATTCGCGAATCCGAGATGCTTACTAGGTTTCTTACGAATAAATAGCGCCATCATGCTCAAACAGAAACATTGGCCAATGCAGAAGGGGTATCGATACAAGAAAATAATAAACTGTTGATTAATAATTCGCAGCATTTTGATTTCGGAGGACGCACTTCTTTCCTCCCTAAAGTAATCCCTAAACTCGGTAACAGAATTATGCTTTCTTCTGTAGAATTTGTATGGCCAACCGAGTAGCTTGATGAAGAATGATAGGAGTTGGCACTTGGGTAGCTTTTATTCTATAAAAAGAGCAATCGTTCAGTTGACCTCTGTGTTCCATTTCCGTCCTGTTCGTGATAGCTTCCTACTTTCAGTGAAGTCACAGCCATCTCATGATTAAGTTATTTCAATTATCTCTTGCCCAATAAAAAAGTCACTGCAGTGGGGACCTTTGAGCAAAATGAACGCTATCCTGAGGAATTAAACGGCGCATTAATGAATAGCTAATGCCGCCTCAACGGCTAATAATTTATCTCAAAGCTTCGAATCTAGTGGGTCTACCAAGTTCATATTCATCGCATTTCAGTATCTGCCTGGGTTCAAGCTATTCTAGGTTGTTCCCAACTATGTCAATACAATTTTATCCTGTGGATAAACGTTACTTCCGCACAGCACAGTCTCAATTTAAAATAGAGATACAGTTCTAGTTCCATAGTCAGCGTTGTTGTATACTTAATCAGTGATCGAAATCTTGAGATGCAATTTGCCTCTCATTCCATAAATGGTTCATATTAAAGTATAAAACCTTATAAAGCAGCTCAAGCTACGATAAGCTTACCTCTCTGCTGTAAAATTCTTCGTTATTAACTCGTTATTTCTCAATGGGCATCAATATTATAACAATTCATTTGACTATTGGGACATAATTTTTAATTAGACGTAACTGATGACAGGGTTATTTCTAACTGCAAACAACTTAAAATATACGGCATATATTTGGATTCTGTCCGCTGTGGATGGAAATACCAAATTTTGAAATTATTTTTAGCTTGATTACAATTAATAGATGAATCGTCATAGCTTGGTTCGTTCTTTGTTGGTGGGTAGGTGGAACCGTCCATAGCTTGGTCGTTGGTTCGGCCAGCACCTCAAAGCAGCTGTGTTGTGCGGGCTTAGCATACTCAAGACCGAAACCTCGTTCCGCTCGTCTGCTGGTTTGTTCGATACATCAAAATTAATTAATATTTATCTGTTTTAATTAATATTAAAGTTGTTTTCGTCGTAATAACGTTTCTTCCTTTCCCATTGAGGCCGCAGCCATCACTCAGGCGTGTGTTGATTAGGAGTAAATGTTGACGATGCTCGATCGATAAATATATTAGAGTTTGTCCTGATGCTGGGAATTCTAACTGTCGTGTTGAATAACGTGCTTTGTCCTTGCAATGAGCCTTCCTGTTATTTTTTGTGTCCTTGGGGTTGTGGAAGTTCGTTGCAAATATCAAGAAACGCCTAGATTACGCCTAGATCTGGCTAACACTACTCCTCCCTTAAAGGAGTAATAACCCGGGAAGATACCTTTAACCCTTTCAAGGCTTGCGGCGGGATGAGATCCCAAAAACGGGAGACAAAAAAAGCTACGCCCCTCCCCAATTGCCCTCATACCATTGCAGCTACCACTCTGTAGCAATCAAAAGCGCTAAACAACCCCCATTTTCATGAAGCCTAATTGCCAGACTCAATTACTAAAAAGCCGAGTGGAAAGAATCTTAGACCCCGCCCGCCATCCTCCCTTGAGAACAACGATACTTTTCTTTTCTGAAGATGAAACTCTCGGATACCACCTTAGGTTAATTCCTTCTTGTAATTGCAATAAGCTACCTTCGTCGTTTATGAAACTGGGTCCTTTACATTTAATTAAACCGGTTTTTTTTTTTGTTTTCTTGCTCTTCTTTTTTCGTAGAGGTTTCTCTTTTTCACCTGTAATTGTACGGAGTCTGCAGAAGAGGATTTTTTCCTGTGGTGGGTGGAGAGGGGGTTGACTCTAAAATTACCCTCGTCTTTTCGATGAGAAAACCGTCCTTGTGGTTTAATAGATTGTTATTAGGCATATTAACCTTTGAATAAGAAATAGAAATTTAGCTGAAGAAGCTACTCAAACTCAATTGAGCGAGCGGCGTTAGTCAAAAATTGGGCCTTTGCGTCACATTAGGTATTTACTTTGAAGCTTTGGTTTGCTCAGTGCTCACCGGACGGGTAAATGTGCTTGTTGATAGTATGCGCGGTCAAGGAGACGGGACCGTGCATTCAGCGGGTGCCGACGCAGATATAAATTGAGAAAACTGGATGAGAAACGGGCGAATCACTATAATAAATTGTGGAGGAGTTGCGATCTACTTGGATTATAATATTATCACAGATCGTAGAGGGAATAGTCTCGTGGATCGGTGATGATCGTGTGAATATTATGGCTGATTAGGCTCGTTGATCCATACTGGACCCTTGAGAACAGTGTGACGTCTAGACTGAAGACCCGTACAAATTTCACTTCTGCAGTAGCAAAGATTGAGGAGGAGCACAATATCTCTCTCGGCCATGAGCTGCTTTCCTTGGTTCAGCATCAATGCCAGTCTTGAGCATTCCTCAGCTGAGTTTGACCTCGTCAAGTTCAAACGAGTAGATCTCGTTTACTCACCTCGTAAGAGGTTAGTAGAGAGCTGTGTTCACCCCAGGAGCTGAGGCCCCTTGACTTGCCCGGTCTACACTGTCGGATCCGCTCAAAACTCAACCATCAAAGCAGGAGCGGTTGTCATCCTTCGAGCTTAGCGCACATGCTGAGAAGTCAGCTTCCAACTTTGATGGGGAAGTTGAAGCCATTTATATGGCTCTTATTAGTGCCAGAAGACTTGTGCTTCAGTGGATTCCCGGCCACTGTGGCGTGTATGGGAATGAGGAGGCTGACCGGCTGGCTCTTTCAGCACAATTTGAAAACGGAGTAACCGCAAAAGAACATTAAAAGCCGTGTGAATGAAGAAATCTTTGGAAGTAAGGCACCAGCGAGAAATTGAAGGTAGGAAGTGGCAATCACTGTTTACACTTAATGGACGCATTCCTCAAAATCCACCTCGACAAGTAGCCATTGCCTGATGTATAATAATCACTGGCCACGACTACCTCCAAGGCCATCCCAACCGACTAGGCGTAGTCCAGAGCCCGGATTGTGTGCACTGTGGGAACGGGTTTATGGATGGCCAGCACTTATGGATGTGTCCAGCGCTTGAGGACATCCGTGCATCCTTCGATGTCGAAAGTTTTACCAGAAGAAACTCGACGATTTACTTACTGGGCTGCGAGAAGACGATTGGCCGAAGTTGCCGCAGTCCGTCAAGACATGAGATGACTCCTTAGTAATTCTGGGAAAAGCTTTTCGTACCTGAAGGGCATCCTTTAAAGCTTATAATTAATTGAAGATCAAAATTCACTTTGTTCCTACTACAGATGATCCTTGCGGAATGAAACAACTATCAGTGAGAGTTGCAAGGGAAATGAAGACGTCAGTGTGTAACCACTGACCTCGGGGGATGAAGAAGATACAAGGCGATTTCTAAGGAAACACAACATCTTCTCTCTTTCCCCTTGCTTCCGGTCCCATTCTGGAGACCTCCCCGAACATGTCTGAGAATGTTCCGACCGACGGGTTTCCTTATTCTCCCCACTAGTAAAATTAGAGTTAAAGGAGCCTTGCGAAGAGGCAACGTTCGAAGGGAAGACTCCCAGCTGTGGGCGGGGGGATGCGGAAAATCCCCTGGGACATTATACCCCCACTCCATCCCCCCCACCACGGTCGAAAGGAAACTCTCATGCTTTTCCAAGCACCACTTGGGACCACTGAGCTCTGCATTCATTATATTGAAACAAACTACTCCCCGAGTGGGATAATGCAGTCTTCGCTAGGCAGGCTTGAAAAATAAAACGCTACCTTCCTTATTTGTGTCTGCTTCAACGGAAAAGCCTCATTTCCCCCACTCAAGGTGCAAACTGCGTCCGAATTTTCAGTCCGAAGGGACTGAAAACTTCACGTCGGTACCTGGACGATGTTATACCCTATTAACTCGTCACGTGCCGTATCTGTGCAAATTATTACTTGTACTTTTATTTATTTATTTATTTATTCAGCATAATAAAAAATTATATCTATTGTTTGCTTGATATTAATGTTACACAATCATATCGTAAAAGTGATATAAAATAGACGAAATTTTCTACAATCCTTACCATTATTACGATAAAGTAATAATAAATATCTCCAGTGTTTTGCTCCCATCTTTTCAAATTCTGTCTTCTCTATTAATGTGCTATAATTTATAATTATTATGGAGAAACCCACTAGTTTCATTAAACAATATTGGCGGCTGGGTTGAAGGGGGGATAACTAAAAGACCAGCCTGACACTCAGCGCGACCAGATAGTTCGAATTTTATACAGATGCGATGACGTCACTGATATGCGAGGCTGTCATCGCCCCTGTTCATAGTGTGACGTCACAAGTGTGATCAACCCGGCGCGTAGGGGCATTTTGAAGACCCGCTGATTTTTATTTATATTTATATTTATATATTTATTTATTTTGTTTCAAGAACGCCTTCTCATCATCAGTAAATAAGGGTTATTACCCATCACCTTTCCCCTCCTCCTAATAGCACGTTAATATACCTAAAATAGCTTCCTAGCTGCAATTTTCTCTAAAATACTGCTACAGTTTTCAGTTTTGATCATTGGTACCAACCGAACAGATTATCGTATAGAGGACAAGTTGAAGATTATCAGATACTGCATCAAATGATACCATCTCGAGCTGTCCAGCTGTGTATATATAACTGGTGATTTTTAGAAGTTTCGTATGTTTTGTATTCCATTATAAGAGAACTCTTGTAGCGGTCTCCGACCAATACAGATAAACATCCATCTATCTGTCTGTATATCTATCTATCTATCTATCTATCTATCTATCTATCTGTCTATCTACCTATCGATCTGTCCGTTGTAAGAGAAAATGTTGTGCAGCTGGAGAGCAAAAGTATTGGTTTAAATCGTCGCAGAATCTGGCTCTTAAACTTTTCTTCACAAGAAAATCAGTTGAGCTGGTGCACATGGCAAAACGTTTTGTGTACGGAATTTGTGCTATGATTTTTCATGTACTAGTTCTGTATCATTCAGATGGTTAGGGTGTCGTATACGTTGATTTTTCCCTCGTTCCTCGTTTTGCAGAGAGGCGGATTAGGCAAGTACCTCATCAAACTTCAATCGACGAAACTGCGACACGGAACTGGGACGGAAAAAAGTCCCGAACTACCCAAATCACGACCTGTTAAGTACTCGGGGAGGTCAGAATATACGATACACTGGAGTTGACGTTTAGGGGACCGATAACCGCCGGTCGTGAGACGAGCCACTCTGTCTTTACTACCCCGTAGTTTAGCCGACACATCAACTAGTACATGTTACTTGTTGATCACTTGGACCTGCATGGAAAATCGCGGTCGAATCGATAATTTACCAAGAACGCACAACGTCGTGACTGTTGTTAACTTGTTGTGATAACGATCATGTCACCTTGTGAAGCCCCAATCTCCCAAGCTCCTAATTATAAAAGAAGCTAAAATTATGCAGTAATCTATCTTTGATCAAAATACAGGAATCATCAATTGTCAATCATTACTGTATTTCCACTTTGAGCGAACAGTCCATTGAATCCTACGGATCCATAGGTAACGCAATGTGTCTCTCGATGAATCAATCATTTAAAAAAATTAATTGATTAATAAACTATAACCAGCTGTAAAATAAAAATATCTCCTAATGCCCCACGCTTTTATTATTTTAGTCATGAAAATTCCGATGTTTCCATGTAGCATAAAAATTGATTACAAGATTTTCCAAAAACTAAAAAAAAACTTTTTAAAAACACGCTTTTATTTCGAAATGATCTAAAAAATACAAAAATAATTTCTTTCTACCCGGGAACATGAGAATTTTTTATGCTCAAAATACAAGCCCATAATAGATTTCATACCAACAAGCTAATATATTATCTACTTGCAATCGTTAATTTTTATGGAATTTAAAAATACAACCGTATTTAAAATTAAAATGTCTTTTAACGCCCCACGCTTAAATAAAGAATTCCAATGTCCCCGCGCTGCAGAATGGAATTATTTTATTCCTTTTAGATAATTTCGAAATAAAAGCGTATTTTTTAGAACCTACTTATTTATTTATTTTGGTTTATTATTCTCAATAATGAACCATTGGAATCGAGCATGAAAAAAAAGTCTAACCCCCTCAAAATTTGATGGTTTACGTTTCAGGGTATGTAGAATCCGAAAATGCAATACAAAATTTCTGTCTGTCCGCCGTACGCCGTACTGGCCACTTTTCTTAGTTACCATGAGACAAAATTGATGAAATTCGGGTTATAGGTTCCGTTCGGGGTCTAGTTGGTCCTCGAAGCTCAGCGTTAGTGTCAGTCATCTCTAAGGGGTTCAAAATAGGGGATGAAATTTTCAGAACGCCGTATCTCGAAAACTTTCGATCGAAGGGTATGGTTTTTTACGTTATTAAATTTGTCTTGAGCTACACAATTTTTTGAGACCACCCGGAGCATCGTACGTCCAGCCGTTCGTGGGCACCAAAAACCTTCGTCAACACGATCGTGAATCAAACGGTATTAATCAGGCCCGGATATCGTCGCTAGGGAGCACCTGATTATAATCAAGGATGGCTGTATGAAGTCGAGTTGGTTGTTCTGCGATATTATTTCATTTTATAAGTGATGGACTATTGGATTTTGTTGGTAGGTACTTGTGAAACTTGAACAAACGTTGAAGTATTATTGGTGGGTAATTTATTACATAATAACTAAATAAACAATAAAATAATTATTACATAACGGCAAATTATTACACAACGGTAAATTATTACACAACGGTGCATCCACCAAGAAAGGGCTGGATTTTGTTGATCGGTACTTTCGCAACTTGAACAACCGTTGAAGTGTTATTGATGGGCAAGTTATTACACATCGTTCATTGTAGGTATTGACCACAGAAAACAGTGATCAGCGCAGAAGGGGCATCTATTTCACTCCACATCAACAATTTTCCTTCAGAAGTTCATTATTTGCATTTCTTTTTGCCGTTTTAGTTACTGTTTGTCATCGGCTGTATTATTTTAGCAACATTTAACTCGTGATTTAGTTAGGTACCTAGTAACGAGTACGGGGTTAGGTAATAACCTACAGAGGATCTGCGATCCACATAATATGTATAGAGTAGTACATATTATAATTATTATAGGTATAGTCGGGTTATCTGCACAGAGAGCTGTGATCTGTAACCCTTGTGCAGGGATTTGCAGCGTTTTTAGCGAATTTTCGAAGAAAAGGAAGCTATTGTTCTCGGTCCAAAATTTTTAAAACTCGAATTTCCGAAAGATTTTTATACCAAAATCCGTTTCAGACCATCCTGAATTCACTGCCGAAAGACACCAAAAATTATATGTATATATATATATTTATATATGTATGTGTCATTCCAGACGATAACTCTCAAAAGAATTGAGATAAAAAGTTCAAATTTGCACGAAAAATCTGTCTTGGCAATCGACAGGCTAAGTTCGTAGATGGGCAGAATCGGGTCACTCTAAGGGGGAGTTTTAGGGAGTTTTAGAGGGGGAAAATTACCCATAAATTCCCAAAATGAAACAGTCCGACAAGTGACACCTCATTTTAAAGGTTTTTGTACGCTGAACACGATGGTGAAATCAGAATTGCGATATCTCATTCCGTTCTCAAACTGGAGCACTTCGAAGATGAAGGAACGTGGTTATTTCTTGAGATGTTCTTCCTGGTTCGTCTGCTCTAATCTGATAACGGAATGGGATATCGCAATTCTGACTTCACCATCGTGTTCAGCGTTGGAAAATCTACAAACCGAGGTGTTACTCGGCAAAAAATGGAACAAAAAAAATTTGTTACGTATCCAATACCTACTCTGTATTGGATACGTAACATACGTACTGTACGTATGTTGGATACGTAACTGTACGTATATTGTAGTACCAATACTACAATATACTACATACTTGAATCTTACCTATAATTACCCAATAAGTTTAAGATTGCCCATATATTTGAATGGGATATCCCAAACATCACATTTTACATAAAATCAGTTATTTCTTCGAAAATTCGCTCTTATAGCCATGCTGCATGACTGTGGTTTTTTATTTTTTATTACTCGTATGTTCATCATGTATTGATGTATTCAAAATGAATTCACAGTGAACCTGTTAGGTTGGTAGTGTGAAGACTCCCCCCCCCCCCCCCCCCCTCACGATTCAGCTCTGATATCTCAGGTATTTGATAGGATTCATGGGCGGTGCATAGTTGACTGTTGATGCTGTCGTGTACCGACCGATTTTCCAATTAAGTACGTTTCAGGCCAAAGCGTTCTCCGAACAATACATCGCAGGGGCAAAGGAGGTGTTGTGACGGGGAGCATTTGATTCCAAGTTGAATCCCTCGTGAGATCGGCAAAGTGGATGACGTCTCGGGCCGGGGATTGAACGGCTGTGGGATTTCAATATTGCAAAGGTGAAACAGCGATTCAGAAGGAGCGAGCGGCGGTAAACGGAAACAACGCGGTGCGGCCGAGGCCTCGTGTCGCAAGGCGAACGGCGAGTCGCACTGTCCCAGTAGAAGGGGACGCTGATTAACAGTAAATTGGATTGTTTAGCGGGAAATGGGACGGTTCCCCAACCGGATTCCACTGAGTGCGTTGATTAGGGGAAGTGGGCCCTTGAAAAGCCTCTGATTCTCGGGAGAATTCGTGAGGTCAGTCCATTTATTGTAGCCATTTTCGAGGCATATTCATCTACCGTCAATGTATGAGAAATGAGAAATCGCAATATTCTGTCCGCCTAGATTGATTACAATTGCTAATTTCAGGTTTACTCTGCGCTTTATGAAATTTTGAAGACAGAGCTATCAGCCTAATTTCTATACTGTTCTTACGTACTTATAATAGGTCACAGCAAGGCTGTAAAAATAATTAAGAACTTAGTGATTGAGTTTTAAGCATAATAATACATTGAAGAAACTCAAAAAAGGATAATTACCATGATTTGACCTCAATGGCTTGGGCAACCAACGGTGCTTTGGGGGAAGGAGTGGGGTTTTGCATGAGTTGGGGTAGGAGGAAAACTGCGTAATTGTATTGTAAGTACAATACCGGTCTAGATGTTCTGAGTCGAAGGAAACAAAGCGCCATGACAAAAGGAATGGCTTAAAATCGCTAAAATATATAGGTACGCATTTTCCAAAAATGGTGTACAATTAATAGGATTTCAATACTGAAATGCTTTTCTAAAAATAAAAAAAAGTCAAATTTGACTTTTTATCTGAAAAATTGAAAAAATCTGATAGTTGAAGTACGTATAGAGGTCGCATACAATGAGATGGCTTCAATTAAGATAGTTGAGCTGGAAACAGAGTAATAAAAGACAAAGCCATGTCCCTTTGCGAATTCGCTCATATGACTTTCGGTTTATTTCGTTTAACCGTCGTTTAAAAATTTGTTCCATTTTCCTAACCTATCGCGAATGGTAATAGGAAAGTATTGCAATGACTGAACCAAAAGATAAATTCTGAAACTCACCCATTTTATGGTTGTTCATGCAATCTGATAGCAAGCGTTTGTGTGTGTGTGCGCGCGTGCGTGCGTCTGTCTGGGTGAGCACGTTTCTCGAAGCATTGTGAACCATTTCTGGTTTCGATGCTCCTGAGCCACGTAAGCTCGTGCAGAAAAATTAGTTCTCAACGCCCTTTATATTAGGTAGGTATTATGTGAATCACTACCAAGTACAGGCTAAAAATGACCGTTTTTTAACATTTTTTTCTCAAGGCTTTCCATGATTTTCATGAATTTACTCATATTACGTTCACGAACTTCTTGTTAGTTGAAAGAAATGAAAATACGAATATCGTAGTTGTTCATTATGTTTATATTCCAGTCACATACAAATATCAGTATTTCAAAACTTAACTTTATGGCAGGTAACACTACGCTTCAAGTGTACTGCACTCAGCTACATCGTCTGAATGTAGAGAAGTAGTGCGGTCCCTGGCGCCTGCTTTTCGTGGGAACCTCTCAAAAAACGTTGAAAACGTGCATTTACCCTGGAAGGCTTCAAAGCGCCTATGAGTTATACTGATGATTATTCGTGATCAGCGTGAAAGTTTCCTCAGAACCTTTAAGTTTGGCTACTTAATAGATTTGTTAAGGAAGGTTTATAATTCACGGCATTGTAGCTCTTTTCAACCGATTTCATACTTTTTTGTTCAACTAAAATTCATGCTTTTTCAATTAATTTCTTACTGTAATGCTCCAAATTCCTTCATTTTCTTGTTATTCATACAAATTTGTTTTTTAAATTGTTATGAACTTTATTTTTGTACTGGCTACAGCTGTATAGGCCTATATGTGGAACGAATTTTGTTGTCAAAAGGAGGCATTTGTTTTAAAAAATGTGAAAATGGTTGCAAAACGTGAAGAAGTTTGTTAAATAGTATGGAAAGTATGAATTTGGTTGAAAAAATACGAATTTGATTGGAAGAAGTGGCAAAAACTTTGTTGAATTTTTATGCTGTCACGCAGGTAGATACGCGGTTGTTGGTGGATAGAAATCAGAGGGGAAAATGAGCAAAAGAAAAGAAAGTAGAAGAAGGGATGTGGTGGTGGTGAGGAAAGGAAGATGGAAATGGGAGAGGAGATTCCAGCTGTCAGGTCGGATTCGGGAGAGCGGGCGAGCGATTTCCAAAGGAGTTTGTCCGCACTTGGACCCGCCGCTCTCCGGAGAAAATCGAACGGACTGTCGGAGGGGAAAAAAACGAGTCCCGGTATGCATGGAGAAAAAGGGAGAAAACTCTCCGTCCCGACCGTGTGAATAATGTATGGCCGCGGCCGGGAGGGTGACAGGAGTGGAAATGAGTACGGACTGGAAACGGTGGAAATAGAAAAGAGGTTTAAAGTTGGGAGTCTCAGGCCACTTTCTGGGGCTTCCGAAGGAACTTTCTGGAGTTTCTTGAAGAATCGAGGGAGGAGATAATTTCCTCGATCCCTGAACCCCCTGTGCCAAGCCCCTCCACAAAGTCTCTCTGCCATGTTGGAACACGGTGGAGAAAAAACCCTCAGATACCCGTAACCTAGAGATAAACTTCCAGTCATATGTGCCAAATCTGGTCTTTTTGACTGAGATTTTTTAAAATTATAAATTTTTTTTAAAAAGAAAATTGATTGGTTACCTATTTGTTTTCAGTAATAAACCTTTGGAATCGAGCAAGAATTTTTTTTCCCGAAGGTTTCCGTTTCAGGGTAAGATGTACCAACGTAGAATCCGAAAATTCCAGATATTCAAGGAGGTGCAAACCGCGCGGGTATCTTCCTATCCCAATATTCAACGTGGTGAAAACCGGGTGAATATTTACTCAAATCCCAGAGGCGTATCCTAGGAGGTGCAAACCGTGCGGATACAACCCTCGCGCTCCTACCCAATCAAAAACCTACTCAGAGTCACATTTTCCTACAAGCCAAATTTCACATTTCAAAATTTAATCAAAACCAGAGTCATCACAGTGTATAAACATACGAATTTTATGCCGGCCGACAGTCTGCGTACCACTTTGGAGTTTGGTTCACTAGTTGTCTATCGTACGCTGGGAACCGTCTAGTTTCCCTCAATCATTTTCCCGTCATATCAAGTTTATCCGCCTGCGTTGTGTGTTTTTGTCGGGGTGCACATCTGGTGGGTGCATCGTGTTAGACTGTCATGGGAAAGTCGCTCTCTTGAGAATCGCTTTGTCGGCATCGCCCTTCAAGACCCAACTCTTTGAAGTGAGACGTACTCAAGTTTTTTGATACCTAATATGTGCCCGAACAGGTACCTAGTCCTGGGATACTCAATACAGCGTTCATTCTCATTCCCAAACATCACTTCTTTTACGAGTCTTTTCAGTCGATTTCTGATCACGGCTACTCTAAGTTCGAAATTTCGCCCTTGTGTGTTCGTTAAGACGAACGAAAAGCATGAGTTCGAAAATAGGTTGTATTTGAGTTTTTGTTGATCAAAATCTGTATTTAAACTGCTTTAAACCCAAAAAATATCAGCATAAAATCACCAGTAGGTAGTGTTATACAATGCTGACGAGACGGAAAAGACCATTTCAGTACCGAGTCATAAATCCAAAATCCCAAAATTTTAGATTTTCGAGTTTTTTCACAAATTGACTGAATATATGCCAGACATATCTTGTTCTATAAGGCCAAAAAGTGTTGGACCCAGGTTAATTGTTATAACAGAGATTTTTGGGGCCAAGAATTTGGAAGTCCATCAAGTGAGAGCCAGTAGGTCGTAACTCCATCGTAAGTGGTGTTATTGCCTACCTAGACTCCACATTTCGCTGTAGCCTTACCACAGTTGTGGACCACAATGCTGTAGTTGAGTAGGTTTGAATCAGCGATACAAAACACTACACCATGGATCAAAACATAAGCTAATCATTATGATTGTCAAAGAATCATGGAGTTGCTGAGAGCTTTTCAGTCTCCAAATTCTAAGATTGTTGCACTCCTGAAAATCGCAGTGTGTACCTAAGCGATCAATTCCTCCTGCATGGCAATTTTATTTACCTACTCCATTCTATCTTCACTGATACCGAATCCAATCAATATCTGTTGTTAGTTACCTAACTTAAGTTTGATAAATCAATGACAAAATCAGTATAAGAGTGGACTTACGACTCTGATGTTTGGAGAATCAATGCAAAATAGATTTCCAGCTTTGGGCAAAAATGTCGTTAGTCCATTATCTCGACTAAGAGCAGTAATGACTGTCTACATAGGTATGAATACAAATAACGTATACCTTAATCAAAATATATAAGTGCGGTGAGTTCTAATCAAGTTTTTCAAGGTGAAATTGTGAAAAAAAACACGAGTGAAAAACACCATTTTCAGTTTGTTTTCGCTCTCTTATCAAATTTTATTTTTGGGACTTACGGCTCTGGGCTACAGAATTATCCAAAACAATAGCTGGGCCAATTCAAGATTTTTGACGGTCAAAATTCGGTACAAATTGGTAATACCACCATATAGGTATGCTTGCATCATTGCATACCATATAGAAAGGTGATTCGAAAGTTGAAAAAAAAAAGACTATTTAGATATAAAACAAAATTTCGCTTGGGGTGTTTGATCCAAAGTGGCTGAAATTTCGGTTTTCTGTGTCAGAAATTGCTGATAATTGTTGTTAAATTGTTATGTCACCAAAAATGTCTACTCTAGCTCACCAAAAATTGTAGTGATACTTCAAAATTTTGCTCATATGGTCATGCGGCGTGACGACTTAGTGTAATGTGTAGGTTTTATATTTATACCAGTACATTATACTCACTAGTGGTTTTATAACCCCCCCCCCCCCCCCCCCATTCAATATGCACGTTCCCAGTGAGTATCCAGATCTTGTTGTACGAAAGAGTGTTGACATGGGAGGGGAAATAGAGCTGTTTGTGGGGTAAAGGGTTTTGTGGTGGTGAGGGGGGTCATAAGTACCGTTGATTTCCTTCAAAAATTCGCTGGAAATATGTATAATGAATGAAAGGTGGAAAATGAGGGTCTCTGAAGAGGCGACGGTGACATAAACCAGGGAGAAACTCCTGGGAAACCTCATCCCCAACCTCGAAGCAACCTCTAATAAATAACGTCACGGAGTGGCCATACTTCAACCTGCATTATTAATGTAAAGTGACCGCGTAGGGGCCCAGACTGCGAGGGATGGAAGCGAGAAGCTCCGTGGAGTGGGTGATAATGGCCGGGTTTCTTGGGCCCGCCCGACGGGGCTCAAAGCTCCGATGTTTCTCTCGGGGGATACATTTTTTTTTTCTCCTCCGTTTTCTCCTAGATTCGAATGGTTTTCTCCGGAGTCTACCGAGTGCATTTGAAAAGTCGACCATAAAGCCCTTTCCGCCTTCATGAATAAAATAGGAGCGTACGGCGATGGCGTATGCGATGGTGTGAGAATTTCAATGTTTTGTTGACGCAATTTCGTTCAAAAAGGACAATTTTTGTGCCTGAATGTTTTGCTAGTTGAGAAAAGCCACCCCATGCACAGGTTATAATTACCTATAAATAATATGTACCATACAAACCGAATTTGGATCTTGCACCATTATTTTGTGTCCCAGTGCTTGATAGTACCTATCCTCGTCCTGGGACACTTGCACGTTTCTCGTAACATTGCAGTCGAGATTCGGCAATTCAAGAAATTCAAATTCTGCTATTCAATAATAACATTGGCTCGCCGAAATTAGAACAGGCGGATCGAGCATAGAGTTTTGGTTCAAGTTTTAGTAGAAGTAGTTAATTCTCACGTTTACCTTTTGAATTGTAAAATTCAGCTTGTTCAGAGATGTTGGATGTAGGTCAGAGATCTCCAGAAGAGTATTCAAACTTCAAATACCTTCTTTTCAAGTGAGTTTTGTAGTGAAACAAGCATCTGCGGTTTGGGTCACTGTAGGTAATAGCTACAACATTCTTGAACTCACCCAATTGCTTTAGTTTTTAGCCTCACCTTTCCCGCTTCAGGATCCTACGCGAAATTGCTGTACTTTCTTACCTAACAGGCTGTTGAACTAGTTGCCGGTATAGTGCGTAATTAATCCAGGGAAATGGTACGTACATTTTACCTTGGATCAAGAATGAGGTGGAGATCTGATTTTTTGTTATGTTTTGTCTGAAGAAGTGGTAATGACAAATCAAAGTTTTCCAACTGGGAAGCCCTCCGGATCACTGTGAAATACTTCAAAACCCGCCAAATTTTCACACATTTTTCTGTTTTGATAAATTTCGACATCTCCTCAGAATTCAAAACTGACCAAAACTAAAATTCCTGTTACGGCAAATATCACTCAAACTTTTGATAAATAATACAATTTAAAAGTTTACTTTTTGACTTGGAGGTGAAAATTGACCAAAACTGAAGAAAATTCTGCAAATTTAACAGTTTTTTCAAGTATTTCACAATGATCCGGAGGGCTTCCGTGTTGGAAAACTTGGATTTGTCTACCATTTCATCAGAAACAACATAACAACAAATCGGAACTATCTCGTTCCCTGCCCTTTGCCCCGCTTTCGCCTGGTCGTTGCATTACTCCGCTCCCCTCTACAAAGGATTCAGATTCCTCACAGCTGTTAGAACACGTTTAGGAGAAACAGGCCGTTTCCTACGAGTCAGTTCGGTTTTTACAAGTCTCCTCTCAACCTCTTCTGTGTTTTGCGTCACGTTACAAATTATTTGGAACATACTTAAATTTTCTATTTGCCATCAAATCTTTTGGATCAGATTATTTCCTGTAGATTGTTGAAGGGTTAACCTTCGCCTTCAAAGTGGTGACCCCCGACTTGATTAAGTACCTCGGTACAGTTCTATAGCCAGGCAGCTTTATATTTCCGCCATTTTACTTGTATTGAACACAATTTTTTATTTATTTTAATTTTTGTTAGGTATTTTCTAAAAAAAGCTGGTGGACGGCGGTCGCAACAAGCTTGAATAACCTATTAGACCGAGACTGCTCATCATGGATACTATTCTGGTATCCATGTCGTGGTTAGGACGCGTCGATAGCGTTAAAAGCATAGCCACGTTATTTTATACTCAAACACTAAAACAGAATACGATCAGACGTTGTGGTTGAGTGTGTGAATACAGTTGCAAACCTTCCCAATTCAGTACAGCACAAAAGCTCGGGTTCGTAGGGGTTGTGTGGGGAGTGGGTTGGCATTGTACAGTTAGATTGAAAAGCCCTCAAACCAGAAAGCGCGAAACTGACTGAAAAGTACCTTCACACTCTTGTATTATACACCTTCATACATACGGTTGGAAAAGGGGACGTCGAATGCAGAACTGCAAAATAACACGTTTGGAAATACTTGCAGTTATGGTTCGGAATTGGACGGAGGACCCTGGCGAATGGAAGCAATAGAAATAGAGAAAGAGGATGAAGGGGGGGAGAGTGGGGAACGGCGTGACGCAGAAGGGCTGTTAACGGAAAATGGAATTCTATACGTTCCTGAGGGGCGTAACTGGGTACTTGGAGGGGAAGAGGCAGGAATGCCATATATGAATTTCATAGCTATCCAATAAGTCACAGAAGCTTCAAGCTTCCAACATCGATGGAATCTCTATTTATATTTTTTTTAACGCGGCAGACGGGCTTTTCAGGGAACCGGCGAAGAAGCAGTATTTTTCTTCCCGTCTTTCGCCGCTGCTTCGGATCCGAGCGCAATAAAATCTTTTTAAGGGCTCAGTCTTGGTATAAAGCGCTTTTCGTAAAGTCGAGTTAAAATGATTTGACGACCCACGCTTATGGCTTGACACTCTCTTCTGTACCCCCAGCGAACTCAAAATAACACACTCACTACTGCTTACTCTTCATTTCATACAGAGAGCTATATAAAATTTTACTTCATATCAGAGGAACAGGTTTCTCATCGTGGATGCGATGGTGACTTCCGAACACTTCACGCAAACCTGCAGTGCTGTTGAACTGGTTTTAGTTTGGGAAATGCCATTATCCTGCTTTTAAGCTCGGAACTCCGCATGGTTTGACCATAAAAGAGGCGAACAAAGCATATGTCGTGGATAAAGATTCAACAAAGAACCACAAAAATCCAAAGAAATCGAACCAACGATTTTGGTTGTCGCTTGCTTGCGAATTTCCTATTAAAACAATATTATGGAAGCTTCTCCGGCCCCCTGCTTTCCCCTTCACTCTATTTTCACTAATTAAATTTTAAATATTTCATCGTCTAAAAAAGGTTCATTTCGTTTTCTCCGCGAAGGGCCTCCATTATAACCTACTAAGTACCTCAAGACCAGGCCGGAATGACATCTTTACCAGTTCCAACGCCATCTGTTCCACCTCCTCCAGTTTCTTCCCCAATTCTTTTTTCTGCCCCAGACTTCATTTCCTTCCGGTCGGTTTGAGAGAGAAACGAAAAAAATAAATGTCTCCGTCTGAATATACAAGAGCTGCCAGCAGGCTCAAGACTGTTAAAAAATTCCTCCTCAAACTCAACTTTTTTTTATTACCTTATTAGATATGACGAGCTGCAAAACCCCCCTCACCTTTCTTTCGTTGTAATTTAGACTTTCTCTCATTTGTCAGAATTGTCATTTATAACATGCGAAAAACGCTGCAAATTATTACGCAGCGGTTTATTGTTTTCCTGTGTAGATAGTACATCTCTCCATATCGGCCCTCGAACGCTCTACCTGATTTGTCTACCTGGTGATCGCTGAACCTAATTAGGACCCTTGCCATATTCCCAAATTTTCTCCTGTTTTGGGTAAATCATTTGACCGTGAATTTACCTATCAACATAACTCAAAAAATCATTTTTCTTCAAATGAAATCATATCACGGAACAACATACTCGATTTCATACAGCAAAACGTGATCGTAAACTGCTAGCTGTTCCCTAGTACTGATATCTGGGCTGGATATAATATGTGCCTGTGTCGTATGATTCACACTCATGTTGATGCAGTTTTTCAATTCAAACTTCGGGGCCTTAAGCTAGGTTCACATGAGACGCAATGCTATTGGCCAACGCAAAATGGATTATTTCAGCGCAGTGCCTTGGATACTATATCAAAATCTCCAGATATTTTCCGCTGTCGGATGCGTTGCCGGATCTGCGCGGAGGTTACTGCGCACACCTCTCTTGTTTGGTTGTTCAGCCATATTGAAATTCGACATTTATGTGGTTGATATTGCGGTTTCGAGTTCGAGCAATTGTTTGTTTTTTGCGATTGCATTTTGTTATGACTGCGCTGCCATGTGAACGCCTCTGCGGCAAAAATTCCAGGAAATGCGTTGCCGTGCCGGATTACCGTCCGGAATTGCGTCTCCATGTGAACCTAGCTTTACAGTGAACAACGGCTAAATGTACAATGCCTTGGGTGATCTCAAAAAATCCTAAAATTCGGACTCAATCTAAAAACGTCACAAAACCTTACCCTCCTGTTGAAGGTTTTCGAGTCGCGACTCCGTTTTGAAAACTTCAACCTCCAATATTATCACCCCTTAAGGATGACTCGCAGTAACGTCACATTAGGTACCTACTTTTGCAGAGGTACCTACGGGTAATTATTATGAGTAAAACTCGTCATTATGTCGATTTGTTGAAGTCTCATTCAAACAGGTCTCGATGGTGCCCTTGAAAACAAATCTACCATGAAATACGCAGGGTGTGTTGGGACATTAGTTGTCAACATAAACGTCCCCCCCCCCCCCCCCAACTTGATAGTTTTCGTTTCAAAGTACATAGAATCCGAAAGTGGAATACAAAAAATTTCTTTCCGTACGCCGTACTTACCACTTTCCTTAGTTACCATGAACAAATTAAATGAAATTTGGTTTGTAGGTCCTGTTCGGGGTCTAGTTGGTCCTCGAAGCTCGGCATTACTGTCAGTCATCTCTAAGGGGTAAAAAATGGCTGAAACTTCCCGAACGCCGTAGCTCGAAAACTTTCAACAGAAGGTTATGGTTTTTTTACGTTTTTAATTTTATCTCACTTCTTAATAATGACCACCCGGAGCATTGTACCTACTTCCAATCGTTCGTTTGCACCGAAAAGCATTGTCAACGTGATCGTGAATGAAACGGTACCTATATAAATCCGGCCCAGATGTCGTTCCTTGGGAACACTTGATTATAATCACGTTATGCTTCATGAATAACAACATGGAATTAATTATTGAATTATTGAATCCCGTGCATTATTTATGAAAATTTAATTCCCGGGCCGGCTCCAGTAGGCTCGATCTAGGGCTTTCCTGGGTGGAGCTCGAGGGTAGGTATTGGCCGCAGAAAACCGCTGGTAATGATGCGCAACTGTTTTTTGTTTTGTTGATTTCGTTCATGAACAATTTTCATCCATTTGTGCTAATCACTGTTTGACAGTTTCTTCTCACATTGTCAAAGCATCCTGCGTATCATGAGGCTCATCCAATGTTTTTGTACAAACAAACATAAAAGAAGCGATGTTTCAATATCAACATCGACATCTCTTAAAATAACAGTCTGCTTCTGGCCAAACTTGAGAGGAAACTGTGGACTGTTACATAAAATTCTCTACAAATACAATATAATCTGTTGTACTTATATATAAATCAGATCAAATATACTAGCGTTGTCTGATATTATGGTAGCTAACGTGCTGGTATATGTGCGATCCGTTGTCACGGCCAAGTGGAATTCTGGTGGTGAACTGCTGTCCTTCCACTCGTTCCGCGATTTTCTCCGCTGTCCACACGCTCCTAGAAAACTGTAAATATGCCCTGCTACCGCATCTCCAACTCGTTATAAATGTTGATATAGTAAACGGTGGGGGCCTCCAAAGAAAAAAACTCCAAGTGGCACCGTTCTTTTTTTGAAAAGGCACTCGAGAACGCGACCAGATGCTCTCAGCGGTCCGACCAAACACCTTGTAATCCTTTCAGCTGAATAACACTCAAACTCCCTTTCCGAGCAACCACCAACAGATGTGCCAGCTTTATTTATATCCTGGCTCCACGTTAGTTTGCATCCCCTCTTATTTAGTCGAAGCAGGCCATTTCGCGTTTTAACCCTATTCCCTCTTCCCGAGGACTCTTTAGAGCTCCCATAATCTTCGCAATGACGGAGTCGTCCGTCCGGTTGCTTCAGTGCATCTTGGGAGTCTGTTGGTTCGCTTTTCTGTTGAAATTGCTTCCTGCATTTCCAGTGCTTGGAGCTCTTTGAGAGCGACTATGTAAATCCTCTTCGCTTAATGCCGTGTTCGCTCATAGGAAAACGTTATGAAATCTTGAGAAATATCTCGTCTGCTGAGCTTATAGACGCAGCATAAATATAGTACAACGTAGATGCGTTACTTAAAATCCAAATGAAACTCAAAATTGCCTTGGAGTAGAACTTGGGCCTAGAATGGAGCTGGAAGTTTTAAATAAATAGGCGTGTTTTGTAATTTAATTATCAATAAATAATATTGATAGTTATTACCTATGTTATAGTTTACTCCTATAACTTCACATCGTTTCTGCACAATAACTTGTGCCATACTCATGTGAAGACATCCGCATTGCAAACAGAACAATGTAGCTAAATACTTAACGATTGTTGTTTGTGGTTTATTGTATTATTAGCCATCCTAATCCTATTGATCTGTTAGCATTGTTGATATTCATGTATAGGTAACGATGACAATCTTCCTATATGTATAGTTTCAACTGATAGATAATTTGTCAAAAATTCTTGTTTCACCTTCTATGAATGTGTTCTCGACCTCCCTACTTGTTGGAGCTCGATTTGACGGTACGAGGAATTTACTGGAGTCGGAATGTCACATTTACAAATCGCATAACAAAAGAACATGTATAGGTACAACTCATTGTAACAATCACATTGATACACACAACTTTTTAACATTTAATATATTTTACAATACAGTTTTACAGTAACACTTTACTACCAACTAAGTACTACTGCTGCTAACCATGTCGCATTTCTTACGATTTGGGCAAGCCGTGAATAGGATGGGATAAAAGAGAATAACTAGGTGCCGCACTGGAATGACTATTTACAACTATTGATATATTGTTCTTTGGGTCTTATAAATTAAGCAATACATCCAGTGTAAGCGATTTGTTGTTGAAAATTATCATGATCTACTTTTTGATTGTTGCAGGTAAGGACGAGTCACTGATCCTGAGCGGGGCCTATTGGGCTTGCGTGAGTTTTAATAGTAGATACAACAATAGTTTTGTCGTAGTACCATATTTTCTGTTACAGCATATTGCTTAATAAATCTAATCGATTTAAAGGTATCAAAAATGTTGCGTGGTCACTCTCAGAATGAAATTTTTTCGTGCGAATCTTATGGTAGGTACCCATCTACCTGTCCTTTAGCGCAGTAACAAGAACAGGAGTGAACGTCGCCACGACTTGACCGTCGCTGTGACTCGATTCGGCTTTTGACTTGTTGTGGACGTCAGCACAGCTGAGACGAGGTTAGGTTAAATTCAAATGTCACAGGGAAGGCATATCGAGGGTTACCATTGGCTACTTGGGATATTTTTTGGAATTATTCTCCTGTTGGCAGGGAGTTTTTCCATCGTTGTTGGCAGCCTGTCCTCATATCTGATGAATGACACACTCTCGCGGTTTTGTGATGGAGGTTATCGTTTATAACGCCACCGGATACAACGTACAACCGGTTACAGCATACACAATCTCCGGCGACGTGAAAAGGCATACGAAAAAATACATTAACACCGTTTACTACATACACACCGTTTAGGGCTTACTATTTTCTGGGTCCCGTGGCGGCCAAAATATTGGTTACAGCGTACAACGTTCTGGCTGTTTGTTGTTGTTAGTCACATCTAATCTGCAACTTGCACTCTTTGTCTATATCTATTATACCAATCTATATTGTGTTCAGCTGAACTAAATGTTGTGGTTGTACCGCAAAGAACTTAGTACCTATTCTTCTGTCTCTTGAAGCTTCTGGACGCCACGCCAAAATTCTCAATCGAGGAGCAGTTTGGTATTGTTCATCGCTTGCGCGTAAAGTTCTCTCGGTTCGCTCAACTATTTCTGGAATCTGGAAACGTCATGGCAGTATCATCACCAAGTTTAGTGCAAGTGAAAAGCCTAAGCGAGTTCGTGCTTCGAAACGTTCTAAAGTGGAAAGTGCTTTGTTGGAATGGTATAAGCAACAACGTGGCAATAACATTGCTGTGAGTGGCCCTATGCTTCAGGCCAAAGTTGAACAGCTTGAGCAGTTCAGTTCCATATTTTTGTTCGGGTTATTATTCCCCCCATTATTTTCATAACTGTATAAAGTAAATCACATTTAAATTTGATGATTACAACGACAGAACGTGCAGTAACCGGCAGCTACATACCGGATGCAGCGTACACGTACGTTGTAAACGATGTGTTGGATAGAATGGACATTGGTTACAACTTACAAAAACCTGCGGTGTACCTGGTGTACGTTGCAAACGATATAATGTAGTTCATAAGCACACGCTAGATAGCGTTGCAGTAGGAATGTTAGAAATTAGAAAAGTTGGTCTCAGCACGCTTCCCCTCATCAAGTGGTCCTTCCTTCTCCACAACTGTCTTTCGTTTTCTGTCATTTAAATTAAATTATTATTACATGAAACGACACTCGGAAAGTGATCATGATCACTGATCCAGCATCCATCCATGGATGGATGGATGCTACATAAGTTGTCTTCATACGTTATCTCGTCTCGTCAGTTCAGCAGGAAGCAGGATTCGAGTAGAGCAGGATCTAGGATGTAGTTTTACCTTGATTTTTGAGTTACAGAAATGGTCGAGTTCGAATAAACCCATTTGAACCTTAACAGGTTGTAGTAGTAGGCTTTTGTGTTCCATAAACGGATAGTCAATGTACTATTGAGATTTTGAATCATCAGACTGATTATTCTCCTTGAATCTGATACAGAAATGTACCTAATTTGCTTTAATTTGTGTCTTTCTGTGCCAAATAGTGATAAATGATGTATTATCGTATATAAAATTATGATGCTAGGCTATATGAAACCTAGCTCCAATAATTACTCTTACATTTACAGGAATAATTACGGTTTTTTGTTTGACACTGTTCAAGTTTTAAGAGGTGATAGAACCATGTCTCAAATATACCTGCTTGAAGTATGTGGTGATTGCATTGATTCTTCTTGTTGATAGCCGATGTAAGTAGCCCGTACTTGTTAATATTAGGTATGTTTCAATGATATTATCAACGATTATTATTTCGTCTGGTTAAGGATTCTCCCATGGCTTGGACTATGTTACATTGAGATGGTAGGTGCCTCTATAGTTCATTAGATGTTGACGGACTCGTGGGCGTAAGTGAATTGGTTCCTGTAGGGTTAGGTATGGAGAATTTATGGGTTTTTATTAATATTAATCTGTTACTGAAAATTTCAACAATGATTGTATTACGAAGAGCTAGGTGGAATTAAAATGATACGACCTTTAAACTACTCACAGAAAATGACGAGGTAAGATTAAATCGTTGATTAGTAAGGATAATGAAGCGCAGCAGATAGAGAAAAGAAGGGACAATAAATGAAAACGAAAGTAAAGATAAACTGAAGGGTAAAGAAAAACGCTGCGAAGTCCTTGTCACATGGGTTTATTATTCTACTAGACATACCTACAGAAATGCTGGCTGTTCATGTATTGTTGCTTTCATGTAAAATAATTGAAATAGCTATTTCTGGTGGTTTCCACCAATTCATGGCCCCCAAAACTTGAATTAAGTGTCCTTTTTAACACAGAATTTGTTTTAGCCATGGACTAACTAGCCAAAAAAGGCAACGAAATTTCGTAACGAAATCTGGGACGCTGTTATGAAAAATTTCTAATGATTTTCACGTACAACCGATTCGTTGCTACGGAACTTTAACTTCGCCAGTTATCATCGTACAAAAATCGTTCACCACTCGTTGGATAGCTCTCGATTTACCTAACCATATTACGTTAACCACTGCGGAGTGCGTGGCCGACAAGCTGCGGTATGAGCGTGATTGTTTAATATTGTTTACACACAGGTGATCATTCTCAATAATTTATATTGTGAACACGATTGCAAGCTTTATATAAGTACCGATGATACGGAAATAAGGATCGTGTAACCTGGTGTAACCTATGAGCAGTCAATTATATCAGTCGAAAAAGGTTTATGTGAAACGCGTGAGCTAAAACACATTCTGTGTTTCTACAATTTCGTCCGAAGTATGTAAATAGAGGTAACAGGGGGTCCAGGGGGCTTGCCCCCTGGCGAGGCGCGGAGCGCCGATTTTTTTTTTTTCTCAAATTATCTTTGATCATTGGTAGTGCCAGTTAATCGTCTTGATCCACGTGTTGAACTTTTCCTAGTGTTATTCTACAAATAATTGATGATGATTTCAGACGATTTCGCAGGTTTTTGACTCATAAAAATTAATTTTGGGAGCTGAACATCTGGTACAACCTCAATTTTCCACTCTTTGGTCAAAATCGACTTCATATTCGGTCTTCTCGTCCCCAAAAACATGGAAAACGATACCCCAAAAGCTCATTTTACTAACATGTTACTAAAACACAAGAAGTACCTATTTTTTTACACATTTTCACTCATAACACCGCTGGGTATATTCCGATCGGGCTGAAAAGTTTCGGGACACAACTAAGGCCCAAATAGAGCTTGTTTGCGAAAGAACGAATTTCTTAGACCGAAAATGAGGCCGGTACACGTGATACGGTGTACGGCGGACGGCGGACGGACATAGCATTTTTGGAATCACGCACCTTGAAACGGGAAAGAAAAAATTTTTAGGGGGTGTTATAAAAATTTTTTGCTGAGCGAATAGATAGGTGAATTATTCACGGAATAATAAACCAAAAGGGAAATTACACAGCAGACGAGGTAACAAATTGAAGACCAGAAACAAACGTGGACACGTAGCCGGTGACGGCTTGATCCAACAAAGAGGAAGAGAAAGAAGAAGAACATGGGCCGCTTGTGGATCCACCGTCGAGTTTAAAATGATAACCTGGTTTGACTGTGCTTTACCAGGGACTTCTGATGACGAAGCCTGGGACCAGGAGTTTTCCCCTTCAGTTGGAATAGACAATGGCGGTAAAAATAAATGATGATCTCGCGGGGCTGCGGTCGGTGGGGGTATGGTAGACTGCGGCATTGTGGCGACCTATGCAGATGGGACAGCTGCTGAGGGGCTTCGGGAGAACCCTGGGACGTCCTCGTCGGCTTTGAAGTGGAAAGTCCCGAGTGATTGATGAGCTGTGGCTGTCTTTGGCAGCCAATGAGATCGCTGATCATTACCCCCCTCCCTCCATCTACCCGTATCCCCTCACTCCACGGTAAAGTCCGTATTGACGTCAGACATTTATGTATGAATACAGCTCTCCTCCTCTCCCCACCATTCCACAATCGGTGGCCATTCAGAGCACCGATAAACATCAGCACTAACTTAATCCTTATTGCCTCGATCATCATTGTACTTACATCGACGGCGCAACAGTTAACTAAGAAACTTAGGTTTGACAATCAAACTTTTGTTTATGCTCGTCATTTCGGAGCAGTTTTACAAACCTCAAATCTCAAAAATCGCAGCTTTCAGAAGGAAAGTACGGATTTTAGGTACTACCACATAATTTTACTGACGAAAACCAACATTTTCTTTCTCTTTACGGCTGAATCGGTCGAGCTTTGAAAAACCTTATTATTTGACGCAGCGTGGAATTTCACTTAGGAACCGATCAAAAAACGATTTGCAATATTGAAGCAGCCGTGCTATTTTAGCTGTTTATGGTAGGTAACTTATAAGGATAATGTTCTCCCGATTTCCGATCATACAGCGTTGTGGAATAGAAACTGCGTATATCGTATGTATGGTGCGTAATGTATGGTAAAAGATCAAATGGCATAAAATCCTGGATATGTCTGGATATGGAAAGAGGAAGGTATTGAGTACCTATTAAAAATGCCGCGAATATTGAGTCACATTGTGTGGGTGTGTTAGGACAATAATTATATATTTCATTTCACCTACCACTGTTGATGGGAAGATTCTACCACCACATGACTCAACTGAGGACATTTACCATTGAAGTGCTCTCAATACCGGTGGTTTGGTCTCTATCCAGCGAGATACTCACCAGACATTCACAGTGGGTTTTCTTTTATCTTTTTTTTTTTTTTCTCTTGGAGCAAAGTAATTAGAGACGAATCGAAATATCTTCACGCGGGTTCCCACATAACACAAACAAGGACGGGGAGTTTTCTCACGCCCACTTAAGAAACAATTCGTCGCGGGCCCCACGCCCATCCATCAGGCCCGACGGCTGCTTCCTCGTGCTGTATGATGTGATGGAATGGAAGATGATGACGTAATGGTCGAAAGGTGATGGAAAAGGAGGTCGTGCCCCTCGCTCTTTGACATCGTACTATATATATAATACAATATATGAGTCTCACTTTATCTCTAATGAATTATTGTTGCATTTCTGTTAGGTAGGTATTGTCTGATGATAGTGATATTTCTCCAAATCCTTTTGCTTCCACCCTATCGAAGGTAGGAGGGAATCCTTGGATTCGTGAGTGGTTGAAAAAAACTTGAGCCCTCTAAAATGATAATTTCCAGTACCATTTTGCGTTTCAGACATCGAGGAACATCTTTGGTTCCATATCTGTCGGTCTGTCTGTGGTAATTCCTTGTAACGCCCATAACTACTCGAAATAATGGTCGAAGCGGGCTGAAATTTGGAAGGTAGGTGCGGAATGCGTCACAGATGGTCGCTTAACAAATTCAAGTTTCAAGGTATGTAGAATCCGAAAATGCAATAAAAATATTTCTGTCTGTCCACCGTACGTACTGGCCACTTTTCTTAGTTACCATGAAACAAAATTGATGAAATTCGGGTTATAGGTTCCGTTCGGGGTCTAGTTGGTCCTCGAAGCTCGACGTTACTGTCAGTCATCTCTAAGGGGTTCAAAATAGGGGGTTGAAATTTTCAGAACGCCTATACCTTTTTAACATAGAACATGTTTTTACGGGAGTAAACCGGGCTGGAGAGAGTCCCGTCCACGTCCGTGTAAACACTCGGCCCCCTCCCTGTCGCCCGCACAGTTCTCCCTCTACCCCACTCCTACCACCCAACTCTCCTCCGCCTACAAGAGCACGGCTAGACCCCACTCCGCCGAAAACTGCTGAGGGGGTTGTACCTACCCGAAAAACGCCAAAAGCAGTTGACAACGTGTATTACATTACATTGCGTTAGGTCGCTGGTCCAAGGCTTGGAAATCCCACGAAGTTTTTTTGCTTCCTCACTACCGAAGGCAGGGAAGCCTTGGATTCGTCATTGAGTAAAAAAAGTTCATGTCCTCCAAAATGAAAATGCCCACTACCATTTTGCGTTTCAGACATCGAGGAACATCTTTTGGTTCCATATCTGTCTGTAGCAATTCTTTGTAACCCCCATAACTACCCGAAATAATGGTCGAAACGAGCTGAAATTTGGAGGGTAGGTGCGGATTGCGTCACAGATGGTCGCTTAACAAAATCATTCTTCTTTCGTCTGCGCATGCGCAAGCGTGAAATTCTTGAAACGCCCATAACTACCTTAAATATCGCTGAAATGAGTGGAGATTTGGAAGGTCGATCAGGAATAATTCTTTGATAAGTCCACATGACTTTCATTGGAATCGTACTGTAACTTTAGTCTGTGCATGCGCGAACATGAAATGTTGACCGTTTCCTTGTAACGCTTCTAACTGCGCGAAAAACAGTCGTAGAGAGATGAAATTTTGAGGGTAGACGCGGGTTGGATTGCAGATGGTCAAAGAAAAACGGAGTTATTGAAAAATATTCTATTTCCACTAATACACGAAAAACGCAAAAAACACTGTTATACCGGTTTCGGTGATCAAACCATCGTCAGTAACACACAATAACTCACTGATGATGGTTTGATCACCGAAACCGGTATAACAGTGTTTTTTGAGTTTTTCGTGTATTAGTGGAAATAGACTATTTTTCAATAACTCCGTTTTTCTTTGAAATGGGTTTCCACGATTTCGTCGCGAGTGATTTAGTTCGCGCAGATGGTCCCTTATCAAAACCAACTTACCCAACTATTCTATACGTCCATGTGATTCAGGTGAGGAAGCTAAACTGCCTACTCGAATGGGCAGACGTTTTTAGTAAAAAGAGGTAGTTTGATTTATTAAAGAATTGATTTTCCTAAAATAGGTACTTACCTCTTACTTAATGTGGCACCGCAAAAGTAGAAAAATAGACATAATGTGCTGCGTTGAAACCCACGCACATCAGCTTACCAGTCAGCTTAAACTTAAATGAAATTCTTCATCAAAGCAGCTCAAAATACGTAAATCAAACAGGCAAGTTTGGAATGTTGGATTGCTCAATTTATTAATACTCCTACACGCACATGCTGCTGTCAAAAACTTGCTTATGGTTGTTCATATCTTACCTACCCTGACTCATACAATTGTGTGTACGACAAAGCAGTTTGAATTTGTGTGAAGTCGCCTATCTTTTCAGCGAGTGCGAATGAGAGGCGTGGGGCGTAGGAAGGCGCGTGACGTCATGTAACGAAAGAATGCCAATATCAAATTTCACAACCTTACATTATGATTCTGTGAGAAAATTCCTATCCCTTCCTTCTTATTAATTTTCCCTATTGCGTCAGTAAGCATTTTCTGAAAGTGGCTTATTACCACCTTAAAACTTGGGTAGAAAAGCTATTTTAAATATCTCAGCACTCATGAATTTAATTATCTCCTGAAAATTGACACCATGGATAATATACGTACCGATCAGAGTCGTACGAAGAGATCATCGCGAGAGTAGTGAAATGTCACTGTCCCATTCTTTGGTGGTTTTTGGAAATTCCGGTGGCACTTGAACTATATTATTATTTTATTATTTATAACTCAACATTTTCAACTTCTTATACAACTTTTTACTTTAGGCGATTGTGTATAAATAACGGGAGTTTTTCTTTGGGACAACAGGATACGTAAGAAAGCGAGTTCAGGGGAGGGGTGTAAGAGGCGTGTTAAGGGTGAGGAGAACGGTGTGGGGGGTGATAAATAACAGGCGCTACAGGAGTCTGCTCCAAAGAGCGTAATGTATCACTGGAGGTCAGAAGTGCCTCATGTGACGGGGGAGCGAAACGGATGGTAATGCACTCCCAAGAGGGACCTGGACCCCCTCCCTCCTCATCAGTAATACACGGACAACATATTTTGCGAAACAGAGTGAAGTGTGTGGGTGATATGCGGGCACCATCGTCACACTCCATTCCATATCCCACCGTACTACTGCGCTACCATCAAACCTGATTGATGGAGGCATTTTTACATGTGTCTGCGATGGACCTTGTACGTACATGATAGACATCCTTATAATAAATTATCTTCTACTCACTACTGTGGGCAATTTTCGTGGTTAGGCATTTTTTTATTTTTGATCTCAGAATCGGATTTAGCACCCTCGAAAAGCCGCCGCTGCCAATTTGCATCTCAAAACTCTGTATAGCTTTGGCGACAAACGGATGGAAAGAAAAATACACTGCCCCAGAAGCTGCAGAAGCTTCCTCGTGGCCTTCATAGTATGTCACCATTAAATTTTCAGAAAACTAGAAATGACTGGTTCGCCATGCTCATGACGATAGAATAGGTACTGGGCAACCAAAAATTAAAAAATTGTTATTTTAGGGGAGCACAAAGCACGGGATCAAAAAAGAGTTTAACGTTATTACGGAATTCCATAGCCATAGAGAGCCATAGAGGTGGTGGTCAGGAATGCTCGTCGTTTGGAATGTACGCGGTGGCAGTGCCACGTACCACTACCATCGCCAATTCGATCATGATGAATATCGTATGGGACCTCAAGGGACCTTACCCGCATCATCCCTGAAAATCTGACCAAAATCCAGTCAAAATTGATGGAGTTATGACTGTAACGAGAAAACCTCATTAGCGCCTGCGCAGAAGCCTCCGTTGATTCGATCATGATGAAACTGATAGGGGACCATCTAGCGCTAAACCCACACAATTCCTGAAATTTTGATTGAAATCGGATTAAAATTGTGGAAGTTATGGCTGTGGCAGGGAAATGTGGACAGACAGACACTAAACCAAATTTGTTCAGGAGGCCCTGAAACGCAAAATTCAAGTGGAAATTTTGATTTTGGAGCACACAAAAAAATTTTCATTTCGAAAGTGGAAACAAAGCTTCCGCTGCCTTGCAGACTCGGAAGCAAAAAATGACGTCATAAGTGGATGGCGCTGAGGGTTCCCCCCTGGCGGACGTGGCTGTATGACGTCATTTCGCTTTCTTTCCACTAGTTTACCGCCCACTTTCGTTAATCTGATACCCCTCATATCAGCGCCGAGATCTTTTACTTGAGAAAATAGAAGAAAACCGGTGAAATAACCTATTCAAGATTTAAATGTGCGTCATGATCTGACTATTGGCAGAGCGTGTGGATCGTGATTACTTTACTGAGGATAAAATTTGACTGGATTTACGTACTCCTATTTAAATTTACTAAATTGGAGTATGGTAGGAAGGTGACATCGGCGAGGGGTAATCCTTCTGTCGAGGGAACTACTCGCTCGTCAAAGGAGGTCAAGCTCGGCGTGTGCATAGCTTAAAGCAGATATGATGTGTCTAAGCTCTGGGCCGTAGTCCGGTATTCATATTCCAGGTACCAACATAGATATGTTCGTAGTATATACGTTGTATTTTGAAAACTCGCTCTATGGATATTGTCGTGATCCTCCCAGACCATCATACCTTGTAGGCTTGCCCAAGTAATAAACTCAACGGGTGGGGTGACCTAGGTGAGCACAGGCGCATAGACCCACTCACTCCCCGCTAGTCCTCCTGACCAGACTAGTGTGGAGTGGACTCTATAAATACCCGCTGGCTACGCCTGTCACCTCATTCTATGCTCTCCTCTAGTCGAAGACTACTCTCTCTCTCCTCACTCCTCATCTCTCTCCTCAACCTAAAAAGATCCTGGGCAAGGTGGTCATCCAGCACGATAACCAAACCAGGCAACGCCTCCTAAAAGATCTTGGGCATGGTGGTAGCTCTGCACTATAACCAAACCAGGCAATGCTCCCGAAAAGATCCTGGGCATGGTGGTAGCTCTGTCCTATAACCAAACCAGGCAAACATCCCAAAAGATCCTGGGCATGGTGGTAGCTCTGCACTATAACCAAACCAGGCAACGCTCCCGAAAAGATCCTGGGCATGGTGGTAGCTCTGCACTATAACCAAACCAGGCAACGCTCCCGAAAAGATCCTGGGTATGGTGGTAGCTCTGTCCTATAACCAAACCAGGCACAACCTACGCTAAACGCCTCTCGTAGTGGATGCGCGTCACCTACGCATTCACTACAGTTATGATGCATGACTGGATGAACTTATCCCTCCACCTAGGTACTTCGAATGCGGTTGTGACATTAGGACTCTCTTCCACAATCCCTCGGAATGAAGAAAGCGTTTCGATACCCTCCAAGGAAAAAGGGGAGGTTTTACGAGACATTTACTCCCCACCCCCCTCAATCCCCCACAATGAATGGCCACCCCTAATTCTCCCCCCGATTCCAATAATAGAGCTTTTAGAGGGTTTCCGCTCTTCCACTCTCCAGTCTTCTCATAAAGTCTGGTACTCGGGGGTTAAAATCGTATTTATACATTGGGACAAGATTACTTCATCACTCACTCAACTTACACGGATTGGGGACTTTACTCTCGGACCCCCCCCCCCCCCTCTATCGGGTAACGCTTACAGAATTTAATTAAATCACTTCCCCCCTTTCCATCTCACTTCTACGGAAAGTTCGCTTTTCTCCTTTTAACCCTTTACATTCAGCGTTTTCCGTTATATTGCTATACAAGGCGGAGGGGGGATAGGCTTTCAAATGAGGTCTCCCTTAAATTTTAATGAATGGAAAACGGTTCTTTTCGCTAATTTTGCTCAAAATCGAGAGGGAAAGGGAGTTTTCTCTTAATTCAGGGGTAGCGGGCTTGTCCCCTAATTTCTCTTAATTTCCTCTAATTTGAGGGTATTTCAGTCCCGGGTCCGGCGAACAGTAACCACTCATTTTCGTTCATTTGCTGTCGTCTGAACATTTTAGAGGTTTAGAGATTGAAGTGTGTTTGTATTTGACTTATATTCTCTTCTTCACCAGCCTTTCCCTTCGTCAGCGTATGAATGAGCTTATAATAATCTCATTACCATACGCCTGCATAAATGTATGCGTCACTTTTTATTGTGAATAGGTACCTATACAAGATTTATCTATGAATAAGAGAAAGTTGTATGATACACAGAATTCTCAGGATACATATTATGGATACTGAGAGGAAATCTGGAAATAGTAGATAATCGTGTTCAGTATGTTTTAAGAGACATATGATATTGAATGTTCTATGCCTTTTATCGCTGTTTACTTCACAATTTGACTCATTGCCTGCCTATGGCAGACCGCCATAAATATAATCATTATTTTTAGTATTTATTTGTGAAATTCTAACATTGTATCTAATAGAATTGAAATTCTATCGTTATAATATAAAGTCTTGATTTAAAACTATCCTAAAAATGGTTCTTAGAAACATCATTTCAGTTTCTTACTCGGGCCCCTGAAATTAGAAATTAGTTATTTTGGCATCCAGGAGAAAAATTGATGCCAATTGCCCATTATTTGATCATGTGACTAGAAGCCCCATTCGCAATGAGAAATGGGCATAATAAAAGAGAACGGTTTTATATCCGTTTTCTAGTAACCGATATTTCTTTTTCATTCCTCCTCATTTTCCGATTTCCGCTCATTTCTCCTCATATTGTTTCACCGGATGGGATCTGGCAGAGCGAGTGGAAAACAAATCGTTGGAAGAACGTCCACTAATAGCCCAATACTGGGGGAAACACCACGTTGTTTTTACTGCCGTATGAAAATCTTGGGGGGATTCAGCTTCCCAGTGAATTCTCTCACAGCTGCTTTTAATGGATTTAGTTATTGTGATTGTTTATTACCAATTTGAATATGAGGGAGAAAAAATGCCTAATGTTTAGAGTGAAAGAGGGAGGAGTGGATCATGAAACCCACTCGAGAATTTGTTCTTCTGTGTTGGTTCTGGAGGTACCTGTTACTATTATTAGAATCCTGCTGAAACCAGAAACCATGCAGATTCAACGGGTAAGTACCTGCTTTTGTACCTCATATCCATTATTATTAATTTATTACCTAACTATCAACCTCCCCCCTCCCTTTCGGGCAGAAATAGGATACCCAATTGAAATAACTGGTACAACGTAAAGAAGGATACAATAATATGACAGGAGCTCAAATTTCGTGGAGTTTTCGAAACTTCTCCAAGCCCTTGGAACTTCACCTCTTGGTGAGACAAAATAAAAATAGAAGACAAAATAAAAATAGAACACCACGCATGTCCTGACTTAGTGGTACTCACCTACCTTCTTACTAGGTAAATAAATTGTGATTTAAAAAAGTCTGCCAAGTTTAGTGGAAAGTATAGCTTCCTCACTTATTGCAACATGGAATTATAGAATTAGTTACTTACCTGTGTAAATCAGCTGATCTAGAACCTCAATTTTCAACTCTGCTGATCTGTGAGAGATCAATATTGTCGATACGAGCTAAATCACTCGCGAAGAAATCGTGGAAACCCATTTCAAAGAAAAACGGAGTTATTGAAAAAATAGTATATTTCCACTAATACACGAAAAACGCAAAAAACACTGTTTAATACACAGTGTTTAGTGGACACAGTGGTGGACACAGTTTAGTGGTACACAGTGTTTAATATTTTCGTGTATTAGTGGAAATAGACTATTTTTTTCAATAACTTCTCCGTTTTTCTTTCAATTGCCGACTCAACCGCACGATTCGTAAACCTCACTGGTCACATCTAAACAGCAGGAGGAGCTGAGAAAATTATTTTTTATTAGCCATTAACCTTCCCAGACATTTTGCAAAAAACTGATCTAAAATCCGTCAAACCGTCAAAGCGCGAATATGTCAGAATTACTCAATTGTGGTGTAGATATCTATTAATAATGAATATTTATCTATGATGTTTAATGTTGATGTGAGTAATGAAAGTTTCAATGTTCTATTGCGTTCATTATCCATTCATCTATCTTCGCGTAAAAAACCTGATTTACACATTTCCCACTTCAAGTTGATGATACTCATCAGAACGTCGCCTGATTAATTATTATTGGAATTAATCTAATCCGTTGTTCATTTGCTCACCAGGATACCCCCTTTCAAATAGGAATGGGTCAATAATTTCCTAATGTCATTTGCCCTAACGCGTTGATCTATGCCGGACCTCTCCATCGCCATTCAGATGTCTCCCGTCTGAAAAGCGGCGATTGGTGGGCTGACCTTTGACCCCCTTTTGACCATCAAAGTTCAGAGGCGACCTACGCTTGCTGTCATCGTAATATTCACACTACGTATTAACAGGTTCACTTGCCTCACACTGTCCCAATTAGACTGGTTTTACGTTATTTTTTGATGTTATTCCGTTGCTATTTCGTCTATGTATGCCTTAATTACCGTTATTTCTTGATTTTTCCCATAAGGGGTGAACCTTGCATCCACTGCAGTTTTCTTCAGATAGAATGCCCTTACAACGTTACAAAAGTAGGAATAAAACTTCTATTATACCTAATTAGGAAAATAAACATTCGACGCCTTGGAATACCTTTGATTTGAACTAACAGTTACGTTTACTTACATAGTAAGTACACAAGGTTCGAAGAGGAAAAATATTTCCCTTAGAAAAACCGTTTCAATACTATGAGCATCTACCTTTCGTTTCAAGTAGGTAACCAATAATTATTATAAACTTTACGAGTGTTTAGGTTACCTTTCTCCGCTGATCGGTCGACAGTTTAGGAGGGGAGGCGATGGAAACCTTAGGTAACAAGTAGTGCAGTATTATGTACTCATACTAATGTTTTTGTTCTGATGTTATTTATTGTTCAAAGCTGCCAAGAAGCGTCGTTGCACGTTTAGGGGGAAAAAGTAAAATGGTAAATAAATAAAAATGTCTCTGAACACGAAATTTTGGCGAAGTGTGGCGTTGACGTGTTTGGCGATGTTTTGAAAATGTGCTAGAGAACACCCCAGAGACACAGTCAGATGCGAATTTTCAGCAATCTCAAGAGTGAAATGGTAGATGTCAAAAGACACCAAATATTTAGCTAAATATCGAATTTCCAATATCCTCGCGCATCGTTCTATTGCCTTGTTTCAACCTCAAACAGGAAAGTGCCCACTTCTGAGTCACTCAGACAATAGATTTCACGACGCACCAGTTTTCTTCAACAAGTGAGCCCAGCTGAGTCAACCGAACCTCGCTATGCGGATTGTACTATTCGTTTCACGTTGTTTTTAATCTTGCAGTTCGCAGTCTTTATCGAGGGCAGCTATCGGATATTCATAGATACACGTTTAGGGGGAAAAAAAAAATTAAAAAAATATCTCAACACGTAGTTTTGGCGAAGTGATGACGTTTTGAAAATGTGCTAGAGAACACCCCATAGACACAGTCTGATGCGAATTTTCAGCAATCTCAAGAGTGAAATGGTAGATGTCAAAAGACACTAAATATTTAGCTAAATATCGAATTTCCAATATCCTCGCGCATCGTTCTATTGCCTTGTTTCAACCTCAAACAGGAAAGTGCCCACTTCTGAGTCACTCAGACAATAGATTTCGCGACGCATCAGTTTTCTTCAACAAGTGAGCCCAACTGAGTCAACCGAACCTCGCTATGCGGATTGTACTATCCGTTTCACGTTGTTTTTAATCTTGCAGTTCGCAGTCTTTCCTGATGAGGGCAGCTATCGGATATTCATAGACGTACACGTTTAGGGGGAAAAAAAATCTCTGAGCACGTAATTTTGGCGAAGTGATGGCGTTTTGAAAAGTGCTAGAGAACACCCCACAGACACAGTCAGATGCGAATTTTCAGCAATCCCAAGAGTGAAATGGTAGATGTCAAAAAACGCTAAATAGTTAGCTAACTATATACTTTCCAATATCTTCGAGCATCGTTCAGTTGCCTTGTTTCCACCTCAAACAGGAAAATGCCCACTTCTGAGTCACTCAGACAATTTCACGACGCATCAGTTTTCTTCAAAAATGCGGAATACCACACTTTTCAACTCAAAAGTGAGAGAGCATTCAGAGTTGTGATTCGAGGACTGCACCACACAACTGATGTGGAAGTACTTAAACAAGAGCTCGGTTCTCATGGATTTGAGGCAGTACAAATTCTACCAGTGCTGCATCCTGTCAGTAAGACCCCTTTGTCGATGTTTTTTGTTGATCTTAAGCCCAACCCAAAAAACGCTGAAATATATAATCTAAGCAGGTTATACCATGCTGTAGTGAAGGTCGAACCTCCTCGTCTTAAACGCACAGTAATTCAATGCATTAAATGTCAGGAATTCGGCCATTCGAAAAATTACTGCCACAAAAAGGAGCGGTGCGTCAAGTGTGATGGTTCCCATGCTACTCAATCATGTCCAAAGCCCCAAGATACTCCGCCAATTTGCACAAACTGTCACGGTGCGCATACCGCTAATTATCGGGGCTGCCCCATACACGTCCAATTGCAGAAAGCTAGAACAACTCCGTCGTCTCAAAGGATTCAAACCTTACGAACCTCGTCACACAATAATTATGGCAGTGGTGAAGCGCACAACATCAATGGCTCTTACGCGCAGGCCGTCCGCACCTCAAAAACACCAACTCCTGAAAATTCAGAACCAGCCATGGCTCAACTCCTGCAAAAGATTGACCAGCTACTTTCACTTATTCAACCACTAGTTTCGGCTCTCACCCAAATCCTGCCAAAATTATTGAAATCATGAGCCTTCCACCCACTACCCTCAATGTTTGCACATGGAACTGTAGGGGTGTTTACGGAAAATACTATGAGCTCGAGCTATTCCTCCGAATCCACGATATTGACATCATACTACTGACAGAAACAAAACTATCTCCCTCAATTAACTTCTTCATTCCTGGTTACAAATTCACTCGTGCAGACCACCCGGTCAATCAACGTAAAGGCGGATCAGCCATATATATAAAAAGCTCCCTACGCTACGACGAGTTACCACCAATCCGAGAAAACCAATATCAAATAGCTCGAATCAATATTTCCATCCTTGGGCGCACTTATTTAGTTGCATCTTTTTACTCAGCCCCTGAAAACCACGTAAACCAGTCAGACTTCATGTCTGTAATTCAGAATATGGGAACGAACTTCATCCTGGGCGGAGACTTCAACTCCAAACACCCAAGGTGGGGTTCAACCACAACCAATCCACGTGGGCTTTGCCTAATTAATTTGGTTAACGCACGTAACCTGGAAGTTTTATTTCCTTCTGAAGCCACGCATTATCCCGATAATCCTACTCACTCGCCGGATATACTCGATTTTTTCTTCGCAAAGAACGTGGTCACCCATTCTTCGCCACCAGAAGTCTTACATGACATGAGTTCGGATCACCTACCTGTTCTTCTCAAAATCCATGCCAGTCCCACAATTCCAGGCCCAAGTCGGCACTTACCAACCAGAAATGTAAACTGGCAAAAATACAAGGAAATCCTGGGAGCTACAACTGACCTCAAAATTCCTCTGAAAACCACAAGAGACGTGGACGTGGCGATTGGCAATCTGACTCGCATAATACAGTTTGCCACAACTGAGGCTTCCCAACAACAGGCCGACTCGCTTCCTCATATGGTGCCTACTCCTCTACACATTCGGCAGCTGCTCCAGGTGAAAAAATCTGCGAAAATCCTGTGGAATCAATCCCACTTTCCGGCACACAAGACAGCTTTTAATCGTGCAACAAAAGAATTGAGAGAAGCATTAGCTAGCGACCGACAGGAACGCAAAAATCGAGATCTAGCCACACTGGACAGGGCTGATGGTTCGTTGTATAAAAAAACCAAGCAACTTACGAAAGTACGCCCCGATATCCCACCTCTTAAATTAAACCAACGCTGGTTCTGCACAGCACTTGAAAAGGCTGAATTATTCTCAACCATTCTGGAAGAACAGTTTACTCCCAACCCAGAACCTAGTCCAATTGAGGAATCAGTGCAGGAATTTTTAGCTTCCCCCCTTCAGTTGAGTCTGTTTTCTGATTACTTCAGACCGGCACAGGTGATGAACGCTATCCGACGTTCGGGTTGCAGGAAGGCACCAGGAAGTGACTATGTAGTACGTCCACTTTTAATGCACCTTCCCCGTAAAACGCTGGTGCTAATAACACAAATATTCAATTCCTGCCTTCGCCTGGGTTACTTTCCATCTAAGTGGAAGCATGCTATAGTGATCTTGATCCACAAACCCAACAAGCCAACGAACAGTCCCCATAGTTATCGACCCATTAGCCTCCTCTCATTGCTTTCAAAAATTTTTGAGAAGCTGCTCCTGCCTAAATTGATCCAGTACGTCGAACCACTCATCCCGGCTACACAGTTTGGCTTTCGGAACGCTCACTCGTGCCTCCATCAACTGCATCGTGTAGTGGACGAAATATTGGACACTTACGAGAAAAAGGAGACTTGCATTGCCCTGTTTGCCGACACTGAAAAGGCTTTTGATCGGCTTTGGCACCCCGGGTTGCTCTACAAGCTGAAAGATGCTCTCCCTGACACTTATTACCGTATTATTCTATCGTATTTGACCAACCGCACCTTCACTGTCAAATATCAAGAAGCAATGTCACGGACTCGCCACATCCGAGCTGGTGTTCCACAGGGGAGTGTCCTGGGGCCACTCCTGTACTTGATTTATGCCGGTGACATTCCTTCATCTCCGACGATAACCACAGCCCAATTTGCAGACGATGCAGCGTTCCTCTGCCGCTCACCGAGGGGAGAGAGGGCAGCAATAGAGCTCGAGGAATTCACTTACGACCTGAACGAATGGGCAGTCCGATGGAAGATCAAGCTAAATCCCCAAAAATCGAGCTCTGTAATATTCACCTACCTGCGTATCCATGAAGACCCTGTCGTGACCATTGGTGATGAGGTTGTCCGTGCTGAGAAATCCGCCCGCTACCTGGGGGTCATTCTGGATGACCGTCTGACCTTCAGCACCCACATCTCTGCAGTACTACAAAGATGCCGCCATCGTCTGAGAGTCCTAAAACCACTCATGGGGAAGTTATCCCCAATCTCGCTGGACACGAAACGCCTAATTTATTTAGTGCTAATTCGACCCATATGGCAATATGGATGTCAGGTGTGGGGCGGTGCGTCGGAATCACAGGTGCGTAGGATTCAAACCTTCCAAAATCGCGCCTTGCGCGTCATCACCTGTGCTCCGTGGTACGTCAGAAATGCAAACCTACACAAAGACATTGACGTACCCACGGTGCAGGAAGTTCTTCAGGCCACGTACAGCAGATTCCACCAGAGGCTCCCCGATCACCCCAACCCACTGGCAGCAGGCATTCTCGAAGCTGTTCCTCCTGACCGCCCTGACCGGAGACTGAAAAGAAAACGCCATACGGACCTCCTCCCCACAACATTACGTCCTCCAACGGCGCCCCTTTTCTCGAATGAACAATAACGATATCTACCAGAGTTTCACGTATAGATTTTTTTTTTTTTTTCATTCACATTCATGCTTTATTGGGAGAAAATCAATGGGTTTCTACTCCCTCTCATGTTCCATGTTAAAATTGTTATTTATTATTGTTAACATAACTAAAGTGCATGTTGTGCAATAAAGTTCTAATAAAAAAAAAAAAAAAAATAAATAAAAAAAAAAAAAAAAAATCAGTTTTCTTCAACAAATGAACCCACCAACGGAACCTCGCTATGCGGATTGTACTATTCGTTTCACGTTGTTTTTAATCTTGCAGTTCGCAGTCTTCCTGAGGGCAGCTATCGGATATTCATGGATGTGGAGACGTCATCGCGAATGATAACAAGGCTCTTTCGAGTAGTTGCATCAGTCGATTTCCAGTCGCCGTCGGAGTTACAGTCCGTTTCAACTCAGGCGTTCTTTGTGGATATTCGAATTCGACTGTTTTCAAGATGATCGCGCGGGAATCGTGTGTTGTTTCGTTCTTTTTGATCGCGATAAACACTGCGTTTGGTACTCGCCTCGCTGTGTACACGCCTTGCGAACTGGCTCACCACATCGCGCTGAGATCGAATGATTCGGCTTCATTCCACTGGGAAAACGTCCCGTTTCTTGTTTGTATAGCGGGGTACCACAATTACAACACCAGCAACTCAATCCTCTCGAACGGCACTGACTATTATGGTTTGTTTGGATTCACTGATGAGCTGTGCGGATTCGAACAGCGTTCTAATCGCGATCTCGACACCGACCTGAAGTGTTTCGATACCCTTATCAGACGAAACGACGCGTACATAGATGCATTTCACAACCTTTGTACGCCATTCTTGACAAGGAAAATCACGTGTGAATTCTCCGCCGAACTAATGGAGCCGATATACAAAGACGTTTTGACTCTAAGCAAAGGCGATTTGGACCTGGAAGTGATTAAAGGGATAATAGAATCGCATGGGCTCACGACTTCAACGATGAAACCAACACCTTCAACACCTGTCAGTCAACTGCGGTCCTTGGTGGGCCACCAGTACTTCATTCCCGCCCTGGCTGGTACCGTCTTCGCCATTATGTTGCTAGCTTCTATATCGTTTTTCGTCATACGATACCGGAGACGTCGTAATACAACTTGTGTTAGCACCAAGCACAACAACTGTACTACGACCAGAGAAACATCGGTGGTCTACGTCGCCGTGCCAGAACGTTACTGGAATAGGTGGGGTCTGTTCCATCAGCTTCTCCGTGACTGAATGCGCCGCATTAACCTTCCTTACGTGTACCCCCCTTTATACTCACTTTTTTGTATTATTTTTTTTAACATTAAAACCCGTAATTAGGCACTAATTAAATCGCGTTCTCATAAATATATCACCCCACTGCTTTATGTGGCTCATATTATTTTATATTGTAACATCACTAGGAATGTAATCCTCTGAACAACAAAATCATTGCAAATTTTCAAAAGGCCAAAAATTAAAAAAAATTAAAATAGCTATTCAGTTCTATAGCTGTTCATTCAGGAGTTGAAGTTTGACTACGAAAACGGTACTAAACTTGGTTGCGTCTCAATCTGTACATTTGCACCCAGTTATCTCATTGGCATGGAACTACTTATTCAAATCATCTTATTCTTTAATTTCATTTGAAATCTTATGGAACCTGGTGTTTCGTTCCCTGGTACTTATCATATTTTCGAAAAGAAGGTAAGTTCTCTTTTTTTGTTGGGCTGTTGATTGAGACTGATGATGCAGTTACGTTGTATCTATACATACTAGAAGAAATTGCAACTTTTCCTCTGAGCGAATTATTTAGGAAAATACGCGCTAGCAAAGGGCTCAAAAAGTTTTGCACACGTATTTTCAAAATAGTTATGATTTATTTCACGGTTCAAAGCATTTTGAATGCATTACTAAGTACGCAATGTATTATAAATACTCCAGATGGTATCTGAAATCGGCCAAAATTTTCATAACTGCAATTGAATTGCGTCCAATTCGAGTTGTTGCGGGTTGAATGGCTAAAATCCGAAAAAAATTTGCTAAAATCACCGAAAATTGATAGGTATAAATTCATCAAAAGTGGTAAAAAATCGAAACCAGAAAGAAAGGCTGTGTGGTCATTAGTCGAAAATGTTTTTCCTGGGGAAATTGGGTCTAACTCGAGTTTTTTTGGGGTCGAAAAATCGCTCAGGTCACTCACCTAATGAATTCGCTCATCTGGTCGTGCAGCATGATGGACAGATGGTCAGATGTCTGGGGTTCATCTTCCGGGGATATCGCTCATTCTGAGAACCATTTCTATGAACGCTCATTCCCTACAAAGCCGATTTATGAAAAATCAATCAATCCTTAACTTTCAAGTCGATGTTATCTTGGATGAACTATTGGATTTGAATGATTCGTCCGTAGTCAAGGGGTGAGAAATCCTGAGGATGATAAATCACGTAATCAATAAATAAATTAAAATGGTGATACTGATGGCCTTCAGTGATCTAAGTAGAGCACGAATAGAATTTGTCGTAATTTCACGGTCTATCAACACTCGGAAGAAGAACAATTTTATTTCTTTCCTTCACAATTTTTCAAATTTCGCCTGATTTTCACCCGATTAATTTTCAGCTGAGAATAAGACTCAATTTTATTTTAAATTTAAATTACAATAAATTATTGACCATTTGCTTTGACAGCGGAGGTCACTAGCTGAGTCGATGTTTACATTCTATCTCGCAGCCCGGGGGACTTATCCCTACAGTGGACAACGAGTACAGCATGTTTCCAGGTTCTGGTGCCCCAAGAGGCATCAGAAACTGCCGTTGAATTCAAGTGCTCAAATATAGGTAAATAACAAAATGATAAAATGCCTAGTTAGTGGTATATTTTGTTAACGAAAAAAATATGATTTTTACGAATAAATATATCGGTTTGAATAGCTTCTCGGAGGCCTCCAGAAAGGCCATTCGTCTCTCCACAACATCGATTCCATCAAAAGCGTTTGTTCGCGAGGGCACCCTTGTAAGCGCTCTTTGATAAGCAAGGCGTTTACAAAGCACAAATTCACTAAGCCAAAGCAAAGAGACATCTCTTTTCGGTCTGACTCTCTCTTTTGGCAGAAGAGATTTTTATAGTATCCATGACAGGGTTATTCATTAACTTCTAAAAGAGAGAGTTGGCGGCCATCTTGGCATTTTCGATCTCTTTCAGAGAGACACCTAATTAGGTTTCTCGTTTGTTTGATATTGAGTTTGTATCATCCTTCGTTCATCAGCTACCATATTGGTCATTTTGATGTATGTTTTTTCATCTCTTAAAGGTAAGTCGATTGGTCATTGAAATATATATATATATAATCGATTCATGAGTAAAAACGTCTGAGTAGGTACGGGATGAGAGCTATTCAGTAAAATAGACGAACATGGGAGACACTTGAAGAGACTGTCTCCCAAGGGAGACTATCTCTCCCAGGAGATTTTCAAAATAGGTAATCTATTTTCACTATCTCTTTTAGTGAATAGGCCCCCAGGACTCCAGAATATGCTGAACATCACAGAGAGAACGGGCAGGCAGCCCTAGCAGGATATGGCAATGTGTTACGCATATGCCTTGTCGCAATCCTGTTCAGAACTGCGTATTTAATTAGCCAGATTGTAGAAGAAACATAATTATACATCAAATAATGTTGAAGCTTCAAGGTTATAGGTAATGATGTCTTCAAATCAAAACTTCCTTGTATAGTTTCAGCTAATCACTCACGACGCTCATACAGCACGTTTTTGAACAGCTCATGATGATCTTCAGAATGTTAGGTTACAAAAAAACTAACTCGCTACTTACTAATTATTAGGTTCACCGTTTCCACGTTAGCAGGTATACAATTTCCGTGGTCGGGTGCCTCAATTCAAGGCCGCTATGAATTGTACTCAGAATGAAACTTTCGCGCCGTTTCTAATTTCAATGCTTTTCAAGAATAGTTTCCGTCGTTATATGTGCTCAGCTCCGGAACTTTGGTCGAGGAAACTACTCGTATAAATTTCTGATAACGTTTAGTTCGCACCAGCCCCTCTCCATTCAACACCCGTCGTTACAAACCCAACTCGTGTTTCTCTTTCCCGCAGTTTCCAGCTCAACTTTTCAAACGGCGATCTGACTCTCCGAGGACAGTTTGCGCACAAGTAGTTTGCATTGTGTTTATAACGGTCGCTTAAACAAGTAGTTTTCTTGCTTCAGAATGATTTTCGTTATTACAGTTGCCTGTGTAATGCCATAAACAGGAAGCAGGGATGTCGCAACAGGCTGTTAAAATATTTATAAGTGTCACTGGTTTCGTTCAAGGTTTTTTTTTGTTTAAATGTCTACTGAGTAACTTTTCATTTTTTGTAAATGGGCTTGCCAGTATTTTTAAAATAAATAATAAATGCATTTAACAATTTTCATAATAATACCTAGGTACTCTTAGTGGCGTAATATCTGTTCGTACCACTGCTCACGTAGGGGTTTCCTCGTCGTACAGTACGTGGTTTTCATTGCATGTTTCCCGATAATTTTCTTCGCATCGTACCATCTTGTTGTTTTCTTATATCTCGCTTTTGATAAATCTTGATTTTTTCGGTAGTTTTTGTGTTTAAAATTTTGTGACTCATAAATATGCGTTCCTACTATTTCTTGGCTACCACTGTCATGAGTTAGTTTTGACATGGATATGTCTTCTAGGCTGGAAGTCAGTGAATTTTTTGCGACAGGAAAAAAATGCTTTTGGTGACAGCTACGGTGCCGTAGCTTTCATGCTGCGGTGACCGCTGCCTGATTGCTCTGGACGCGATTTCAGAGTTCCGATTATAATGCAAGTATACTCACGCTCCGGGGGAACCGATTTAAGGTTTGATAGATGTATGACTGTAAACGGATTGAGCCCCAGAGTGTAAAACAGTGTTCAGACAACTAACGAAATAAGCCCCATTTTTTTTCAGAAGGAAAGCACGAAATGAGCCCCATATTTTGAGGTCGAAACCTCAGATAACTAACGAAATGAGCATAAAACACTTGCAAAACCAAATATACTGTACCTACGAAATGAGCATAAAATATTAATCTTAACGTATAGGTACTATTAACGTATAGAAATATATAAATATATACATCTTAATGTATAGAATCTTAACGTATACTCGCCTCTCTTCACTAACGGTTTACCGCACTGGCTCACACAGAAGTTCATGATGCAACCAACACCGTGGCTCGACTGAACAAAGATTGGCCGATGAACGAGAACACTCTCTTCTTCGATGACCAATGATCAAAGTCAAGTAGCGATCAGTCAACGACTCATTTCGTTCTTTCTAAAATTCTTTGGCGGGGCCCATTTCGTTGTTTTTCACGTTTTCAGACGGGGCTCACTTCGTACGTTTTGGTCGGTGACTGGGATCAATTCGGGATCTGCGAGATGTATCGAAATGAACTAACCTCATACCAGTTCAGCGTTCTGGGATACTGCAAAATCGTATTAAGCGATCTATGGGAACGGTACAAACAGCTCTTCGAGTAACCGCAAGAATTTCTCACACCTACCTAATTCGCGAGCAGCCTGTCCTTGAAAACATAGAGTGCTATGTTGTGTCATTCATGTGGGATCCACGTTTGATAAACAAAGTTGGTTTGCGTTCTGGACATGCACCATCTGTGTGGTACGTTCGGCTTCAGGCGACTGTTATTTAAATATGCGTTCCCAGGTGATTGTCAACATTCTCAAACCAAAATCCATTGTTGAACACTCTGACAAATGGATCACGTCTAAACTAAATGGAGCATGACAAGTTAATAATATTGTACGTGAAAAATATTACAGTCAAGGGAGTTAACTTACAGAATTCAATATGGCTGTCTGTATAGGGTTGGTAGAGACATTTCATGTTTACACAGCGTGAAGTTCCAACATTTTAATACAATAGGAAATGGTTGAAAGAACAAAACGAGTTGCTAATTTAAATATTTTACAAAGCGTTCCAAGGAGAAAGAGAAAGCAACAAGCGAAACTTCGGAGTAATTCCGGTCGTTTTCATCAAAATACTCCGTTTCACTCGAAAAACAAGTTTCGAAATTGAATATACTTCCGAAACAAATTAATTAAAACCGGCAAAAAGAGAGGAGAAAACGGAGTTTTCTCTCCGTGCAAGCTGAAGGGTATTTGCATAGAGGTGGTCATAGTAGGGTGTACTCCTTTATTGGGTGTATAGCGCGGTGTGGTGGTGAGAAGGGTCTGGAATAAACCATGAGTTATAACTACAGGACCGTAGATCTTCATGAAGGATTCATATTAAGCTAAATACTGCCCCGTGGCAGCGCTATCGTTCCCGGCTCACGGGGTGTTTCATGCATTAGCCAGTATAAAATGAAGCTATTCCCAGAGTTCCTTCCGCGCATAGTCAGACGGCGGGGAGAAAGGTCATTTCCTTTAGTTATACCTTGGAAGAGTAATTAGTCTAGTTGGTAAAAAACTATTATTTCTCAGAAAATCTTAATTTCGTGAAGTAAACATAAATAATACAATGCATTTTAATCTCAAGATTACCGTGGAGTCTCACGAATGGTTGCTGGTAATACATATTATGCAAATTTAAAAAACCTAAATCGAAAGATTTATTTGAAAACTAAATTGAAATACTGTTGACCTAAATCAAAAGATTTATTTGAAAACTAAATTGAAATACTGTAGACTCTTGAAACGTGATGGACGACAGGAAAAGTTTAAATGGCGTTGTGACCCTTTCCTGAATTATAATGAGAGCATGTCGTCGAGCAATATGTCGCCATTGCGACTTCGAAAATAGTTCGTTATACAGCGTGATTTGCTATGATATTATTGGGTAGGTACTGGTACCGGCATAAAATCTATATACTGTGCCAAATTTCATTAATTTTCGTTCATGGTAACTAAGGAAAAAATTATGTACGTGAGACGGACAGAAATTTGTCTCCATTTTCGGATTCTACGTACGTAGGTCAAACGTCAAACGGAAACTATGTATCAAATTTTTAGTGTGGTGGGAGGGGGGGTGTCCCCCCCCATATCCGGTTCCTAAAGTTCATTGTAGAAAATAATAAACCAATAAGAGAATGTATCACTCCAGGGCACCAAGTGTTTAAATTTGGGGTTTTCTGGATCAAAAATCGTGGCAAATTACAAAGCATAGTAGACACGTTAACTTGAAAAATTCTCTTATAAGGTCAGTTTTTGTTCGTTTACTTCTTTGTCTCCCTTGTTCGCTAGGAAGATGGGGGTCGAGGCTGTTACTGTTGAGATCCTGCAAAATAATCTAGCCCAGTTTCTATGGTCGTTCCAGGCCAAACTATATGCTTTTGGTTTATTATTTTCAATAATGAACCATTGGAATCGAGCATGAAAAAAAAAAATTCTTACCCCCCCTCAAAATTTGATGGTTTACGTTTCAAGGTATGTAGAATCCAAAACTGCAATAAAAATAATTCTGTCTGTCCGCCGTACGCCGTACGCCGTACGGGCCACTTTTCTTAGTTACCATGAAAAAAAAATTGATGAAATTCGGGTTATAGGTTCCGTTCGGCGTCTAGTTGGTCCTCGAAGCTCGACGTTACTGTGAGTCATCTCTAAGGGGTTCAAAATAGGGGTTGAAATTTTCAAAACGCCTATACCATTTTTTTACGTGAATATTTTTACGGTTTTAAATAGTTCTTGAACTTGCGAGTTTTTTAAGACCATCCGGAGCATCGTACGTCCAGCCGTTCGTTCACAGTAAGGCCCCAAAGTTTGCACCGACAGGCATTTTCGACTCCAGTGTGAATGAAATTGTATACAATTAAAACCAAATCTCGTAACCAGAGACGCGCCCACAATAGGAAATTAGGCGGAGATAAAATCATTGGTAGGGATCACCTGATTATATTGGCGGAGTATGAAGTCGAGTTGGTTGTTCTGTGATATTATTTAATTTGAAAAATGATGGCTCTTTTGGAGTTTGTTGGTAGGTAGTGAAACTTGAACAAACGTTGAAGTATTATTGATGGGTAAATTATTACTACGGTAAATCATTACTCAACGGTAAATTATTACACAACGGCTGGTAAATTATTACGTAGAAGGGGCTGGAGTTTGTTGGTAGGTACTTTTGCAACTTTTTTCACTCCTCATCAACAATTTCTTTTCAGAACTTCATTATGTCTGTTTCTTTTTGTTAGGTACTGTTTGTCATCGGCAGAATTATTTTAGCAACATTTAACTCGTGATTTAGGTAGGTACCTAGTAACGAGTACGGAGTTAGGTACTAACCTACGGAGGGTCTGCGATCTACATAATATGTATATAATAGAATAGTACATATCATATTATATAGAAGGGTTATCTATACATAGAGCTGTGATCTGTAACAGGAGGGTATTCTATACAAAATAATAAACCGTTGTGCAGGGATTTGCAGCGTTTTTCACTCAGTTGTTAAATTTGGTGTGGACATTCGGCTCAGTCATGTTTATTTGTTGATGGGTCTTCCTACATTTTCTGGCGTTCCTTTTGCACCCAGTGGTTCTTTCTTCTGGTCAGCAGCTTCTGTAGGCTTTACAGATCACAGAAGTCCTCTTTCCTTCGATAATAAACTCCCGGTCTCACCCTCCCCAAAGGTCCGGGATTGAGGGCGGATTCTGTAGGGTCCGTTGGTCAACGGCGGCCGTCAAAGGTAAGTATTTTGTCTCATCAGCGGCAGGGCTATAATAGGGAGCCATATTTTAAAGGCTTCAAAGCACCTTCTGGGGATTCATCCAGCTGTAGAGGAACTACGTTGTTTTCTGTTTTCACCTGGTTTCTTTCGGGGAGAGCTCATCAGCCCGTGTTATTCAATGCATTTCAAAGCCAAAGGTAGGATAAAAAGATGAAGCAACTTCCATCTCTGGTAAAATCAAAAGGTCCACCCCGGTCATTTCGCGGTAGATCCATTTGGCTACAGTAAGACAAGACCTTTATTATTTATAGCTATTTTATATAAGTCCACCATTATTTTCAAGGGTGGCTGATGCAAATGTGGAAATTTTGTGAAACTAGAAATACCTATCGAAATCGAGCTTTTCCATGCATAGAGCCCATGCAAGCACAATCCACTGGATGTGGTCGGTAGAAAATGACAAATATTATTACTAACAAATCATTGCTTTCTTTTATTTGAAGAAGCTAGTTTTGATTTTGCAGTGGCCTGTCAGACATGCATGATTTACATATTTAAATATTTACGGGCGAGCCCAAAATTACAAAAACATGAAAACCCTATAATGACAGCAGTATTGCAAGTATATTTTTTAGTCAGTTACCATTTCTTCAAGGTGCCTACCACTAGGCGTTTCCGTACCTCATGAACTCACCTATTAGCTATTTTCTGTGTTCCACTTCTTTACTATGTCGGTTTCATCATCAAAGTCCTCAGACATTGAAGGCATTGATTCGAACTCGCTGAAGTAAATCAAAAATCTAGTTCAGCGAATTCGAATCATTTCCTTCATTGTATGAGGAAGTTGAGTTTCAGTTGATTCTGCCGTGAAAAGGTAAAACGCCTCAACTCTCAAAATCACAACTTTTCTGGAGAGCGCTTCAATGTTTTTGCACTGTTTCCTCTACCTAACGTCCGTCCATTCGATGATAAATTACAAATTCCTTTGACAGTCGATCAAGAGATGTTTGGTGTTTACAACGAGATAACATAATCGCCAAAATAATAGATTCTAATGGGCCGAACATTTTCATAACACGTTTTATTTATTTTTTCCATCGAGTTTTCTGTTCAGAAATTAAAGATAGAACGCCTTGAGGTGTTTTCCCTTTGGACAAATCCAAAAAAATAGCAAGACTAATTGAGTTAGAACGCCTCAGGCTTGAGCAAAAACGCCTCAAGGCGTTCTACGTTTTAACAAATTCCCAGGCAAATTCGGAAGTCAGCTCTATCTTGGCACGTGGTGATGATGAAATGGCACGAACATTTGCTTAAAAACGCCTCTTGTGTGCTCAGCAGTTATAAAAATCTGAGGAAGAACGCCTTGCACATCAGATCAACAACGCCTCATCCTCGGAAATGAAGCCAGCGAGTAAGAGGTAAAACGCCTTGTGTTTGTTTTCATTGAGATAAGGCGTTTTACCTTTCAATCTTAAGTACGAATTGACGAGTTGAGGCGTTTTTGGTGCCGATTTGAGGCGTTTTACTTTGAAATAGTTAAAAAAAAGGTGTTTTACCTTTTATTAACACATCTTTTCAAATGTTTGAATTGAAATTCGACCATTTTCCGAATTTAATTTTTAATTTTTTACTTCCCTGTTGGAAAGAACGTCCAACAATTATTAAGGGGGGTGTGTGAAAAACCTATTTTCGACAATTTTTGAGATGAGGCATTCTTCCTTTTCACGGCAGGATTGGTCGGTCTATGACGTAAACCTTTGAACTCCTCAATGAAGTATCCCAGTCGTTTGCACCGCGGACATGTTATCCCCTGCTTACAATGATTACAACAGTCTGTCATTGCTGATTAATAATTTATTTTTGCAAATGTGAGCTTCGGTGTTCCAGTGAAGTCTGCCAGTGTGATAATAATTCTTCAGACGGTCTCGATATTTTCACGGTACCGCTAGCCCGTTTCGTACCTCACGAACTCCTCATCCTCAATGTCCCATTCGGGCGGAGGCGCGTCGTTGTATTCGTCGTCGTAGTCCTCGAGGTCTTCCTGGACGTCGTCGTCGCTCGAATCCTCCTCATTGTCGATGATGCTCTCCGCCTCCAAGCTCGCTTGAATCTCGTCCAGAGTCACTTCATCCTTATTGATCCTGAACAGCTTCTTCATACAGTAGATGATTGCATACCTGAAACATCGTAATTTTAATACTTGATGATTGTAATACGAATATTATGAACCATTTCCCTGTGATATACATCCTTATCTCTTTAAAAACCTCTCTAGTTCCCGTGCGAGACCCCTGATTTTGAATTTGATAACCGAACCATAATTTCGGAATATTGTGTGGAGGGGAGGCGGTTACATTAAGTTTAATAAGTAATTCTTTGAAAGTCCATAGTTTTCGAACCACACAAATAGGGAAATTCTTTTAACGCCGAAATGTTCCGTAAAGACTCTAGTTTTGATTGTTATGGTCGACCTCAGTGCTACATGAATAAATATATGTTATAAAGTGACATAAATGACAATAAACCTGATTTCTAAAAACAAATGTCTTCTTATTTTACGTATAATATTGTAAACGACTATTTTTATCAAAAAATTGCTCGCAAGAAAAGTTGTAGAGCGAGAAAAGAGCTTCAATTTAGTATAAGTTTTTAAGGAAAATATTGAGTGATATGGCGTGGAGGAGGCGGAACTGCTGGGAAACACAGGCTGGTTGCGCCTAAGGAGATCGTATTTTGCGGGTTGCTATTTTGGATTTATTCGGATGAATTCATGATTTTAGTAATGATGAAACGAGATTAAACTACTATAAATATATCATGTACGATTTAGTCCAACTTCATATATTATGCTTTTCCCAACTCGTTCTTATGTTTCAGACGAACTTAGATTTTAATAACAAGATCCGTTGCTTGTAAACTTATCTATGACGCTGAATGTCTGAAAGATGTTCGGGAAACAAATGCTAATACACATACCGACACAGCTGCTGGGGGCGTTCATTCTCAAATGGATTTCCTTTGCATATTAGATACTTGAGCTTCGGCAGCACCGTCAGCTTCCGGAATTGCTTGACATTCGATATTTTGTTATCCCGGACGTTGAGATACCGCAGATTTTTCATCTTCTCGCTGAAGCCTTTCAGTTTTTTAATTCTGTTCAACGATATTACATAAAATCGGGTGTTATTATGTGTTTATTGCAGTTAGGTACCTACCTACCTGCAACATTACCACAGAGCAACCGATGTATGAAAAAAAAAATTATTTGAAAAACCCAGGTACTTCGAAAAACGCACTACAAAGTGTAAAATAATCATTCATGAAATGAACATCTTATCGAAATTAAAAAAAAAATCTGTTGATCGCACTGAAAAGCAAAAAATAAAACAAGTCGATGCCAAATTTTAACAAAAAACCCCACACAGCCTCCAGGAATATAATATTGTATCACTTGTTTTTTTTTTTTTTTTTTTTTTTTCCATACATTTTGATTGAAATTTGGCGTCGACTTCAAAAATTTTGTTGCATCGGCTTTGAATAAATTCCGCTTGTGCAGCATAATGGGTAAACATTATTCTTTACTTTCTAGTTTTATAAAACTTTTTTGAAAACGGGTTTTTTTGAAAAATTTTTAAATACAGCATTGGGCTGGTATACTTAAACGTTCAGTGAGATGCTTGACAAACCAGAACGGATCAGTCAGATCCGAATGTATGATTTTTCAAGTTTTATGTGTGCCGATGGATTTATTATTGTACGTCTCCACCAATCCAACCTGTTAGATCTCAAGTGGAGGCCTCTGAGGTTTACAAGGCGGTCCAAGCCCTCGATTTTCCGTAGTTTGTTGTTCCCCAAGTACAAGTGAGTGAGTGACGACGACCAGTCTGATAGGGTAGTTTTGAGGCGGCAGTGGGTGCAAATGAAGTCCTTTGAAAACAGCAAAGTTAAAGTGTTAAGTGGAATTATTGATTATTTAAATTAGACATTAAGTACTTATGCCTTCAAAACAAACAAGCATCACGTGGAGGTTACTTCTGATCCGATGGAGAACATGATCATGAAGTAATACTTCTATATAATGTATACGTTCTATTTGGAAACATTATGCAATTTTGTTCTAATAGGCTGCCATTTATCCAACTCACTCTTAATATTTTGCCGAAATAGGTAACATTCATTAGATCGAACTCCTTTGAACCAAGACATCAAATAACCTAACTTTAGTACTCAGGCATCTTAGTCACATCTTTGGATGAGAGCAGTACCTACCTGTGTGCGTTGTGTGCCTACCTGAAGTTTGGGGGTATTGGTGTCATTGAAGAGGTTTGGAAGTTGTTTCTTCAATCGATTCCTTGAGAGCACGAGTTTCTCTATATTCGGTAAATAGAATGGTTCTATAGTCATCAACCTGGTGGTAAAGAAACATCGATTGGACAAGTACAAATTAATATCCAAAACTCTTCGGAGTCGGATATCAAAATATCAAATCAGTAAGGTGCAGCAAGAAATAAATAGTTAGGCCTATACGCAGCAGCAATATTGCTGTCTGTTGCATGGTATAATATTGAGCTGGCTGCCTTTGTAAAGATCTGACCTGTTATTTTCCATGTGCAATTCCCTCAAAGACGGCGCTGGCACGTTGATCTCGTTCAAGCGGTTGTTGTTTAAAATCAGTGTCTCCAATTTGGGGAAGTTTTCCAGGACTCTGAGAGAGTCCATTTTCATTCTGTTGCCCGAGATATTCAACCACCTGGTTCAAAATGGTATTTTTCATTGCAAAACGGTAGATACTTTTGTCTATCTGCCGTCTACCGATTTCCTCACCTGCCCTTTACTGGTTACATCACAGGGGGAAGGTTAGCAATCAGTGTGGCAGGCAATCCGCATTGCATGGGTGATATGCTGACTCGATTTCATTGTTTTCATTTATCTGTGCTCTCACGCTAAATTGAACGTACTACAGTTATTGCCTTACCAGCTCAAGCCATTCAACTTAATACTATCTCGAATTCAGTCGAGTTTTCTGTACGAAATGATTTCGAAACAGGTGCTTTCGACTAACCGATATCTCACTTTGGATCGAATACCTCAGGTGTTTGATATTCTGTATAACAGCTATTTCCTGGACATCCAGGTTGGACAGGTCAAGCCCATAGCCAAAGATCAAGTTGCTTCCTGGGTTGTCCAGGTCGTAGTCGAACTTGCACCAAGCTTGGGATGGGATCCCGCCCAAAATCCTCATTCCCGGTCGCATCATCGTTTCTGCTTTCCTCGCCTCAGCTGATTTCACGTACTCCTGTTTAAAGAACAAACACAGTCAGTATTTTAGTCGGATTCAAGGGTGAACCGATCGCTGGCCTGGGATTATGGCTGACAATTGAAAATGAACTGGAAAAATGGCAATCGCTTGTAGTGCAAATTATTCTATTTACACAGAGAGATCACGAATGTTATGGGTGTGTGATGTGCTCAAACATTTTTAGCTCTGCTAGATCGTTGGGGATCTTAACATTATTATAGAAAGTTATACAGGTCGAACGAAACGAAGCCAACAATCCACCACATTTGTACTTTCCGTACTATGAATTTTGATTACTGACTTGTATTCATGACTCATCGTCCGATTTTGATGTCTTTTTGGAAGCATTAGCTACCAGGGGCTGTAATAACCCGATTTACGGGTGACGTGTGCCACATTGTTTATGGTGTGACGTGGGGATACGCTCAAACATGAATCTATTATACAGTAAAATGCAGATTCACGTGTGTTGACCGTTTCATACCGGCCACCCACTACGTGAACAGTTAAATACACAGTCACTTAACTCTTTATGGTTACTTGTATTTGAAGCCATTCGTCACTTTCATCACCTTAACCCGTCCGCTCAACATTTCATTAATTCTGACCGATTCCATTGCAATCGTACAATCGATCACGTCGACCTCTCACGGAACACTGTCGAGTAGAATTAATACATTGTCGAATGAGACGTCACGAAAATGTTCGTCCATTTATTTATTTATTTATAATATTTACGGGCAAGCCCAATTACAAAGAGAAAATTATAATTGACAGTTTTCATGACATATTGGGTAGGTAAGCTTCAAATTAACAACGAAGAAAGATGAATGAAAAACTTAAATGAACTTTTTTTTACAAAAGATAACATTACTGCAACGATAGGTATAGTTAGAAATGACGAGGGGGATGACAGGGATGGATGAAACAATTAGCAGTACGACAACTTTTTTTATGGAGGAAATAGGATTATTAAAGATATCGATGTCGGGGTTGTTTTGAAGGAAAAGGTTTGCTGCCCGTGGGAGTCTAAACATGGGACTGTGATAAAGATAATTTATGGGGGAAAAGGAACGTCGAATGATTGAAGACAGCTTGTCGAAACCTGGGGAATGGGGAAATTAAAAGTGCTAAGGAGATTTGGACAGTCCAACTGGACACGGACCAATTTGCAGAGGAAAATTATATCAGCTGTGCTGCATCTTGTTTTCAAGAGCGCCATATTACAAGCCCTTAGGATGGAAGGGTAATCTATACTAGTGGTGGGGATTTTCATTTTGAAGGCGGCGTACCTCAGAAATCTATGTTGGACGCGCTCTAACTGATTAATATGAACATCATAATAAGGGGACCACACCACTGAGCAGTATTCAAGGATAGGCGGTACAGTGGCCTTGTAGAGTGCGGCTATGGCAGGCACACTTGAAAACTCTCTCGTGTTCCTCTTGAGAAACCCAAGTGACAGCATAGCTTTATTTGAAATTACATCGATGTGCTCATTGAAGGTCAGCTGGGTGTCGATCCATACCCCCCAGATCCTTTGATTTAGAGATTCGTGGAAGTAGCATTTGAGAGAAACGTAGCAGACCTGGGATTGTGGCAGCATCAGCTGGAGGGACTGGTGGAGGCGATTCGGGGGGAACCCTATCTACTCATGACAGGCATACAGACAGACGAACTCTTCACAGACTTTAAGACCGGCGGATCTGCGGGAGCGGAATTTGGATCACCAACTTTGGTTACGGCGTTGGGTGCTAATGATTAGGGGCGCACTCTTGGCTCTAAATGACGGTGACCATACACGTTCGGACAGCCCACGTAAGATCTGCTCCCTGTGCAACGTGGCAACCAACGAGCCGTGCACTTCCTCGGTGTCTGTCGGGTGCTGTCCGAGTTTCGGATGCTGTTTCTGGGCGCTGCAGAGTTGGGGGTGTATGGTGGCTGCACTGAATGATAAACCACGTGCGCTTCAAGTAGCTCGGTACAGTGATGGTTGCTGAATTCAACTGGTAGAAATGATTCAGCTATGTAAATAAAACCTTAAAAATAAGTAAACATGCATATCATTACTGTGTATAACTGCAAGCATTTAATAAATTAATGATGGCTCGAACCACCCGGCAGACGGACGACACGTCCGACACATCATGTTTTTATTAAATCTAAAGGGTTATTTCCGCTAGTGCAAGAAGTAAAATTACCATACATTCCGGATTTTTCCGTCGTCACTTAGCTGCTTGAGTACTGGAAGCGAGTGCTTTCGATGTAAGGGCATCATCATCAGGCCGTCGAGAGAACCAGCTAGTGACGACGGACTCCTCCGGAAGGTATGGTAATATTATCATGTTTTTGTATGTTATTTATGAGAAATTGCAATGTATTTGATATAGTTATAACCATGAGTTCCCGTGAATACCCGAGAATATGGAACCCGTCGGCCAGGATATCTAGCACGATACTGCTGCTGTGCAGCAAGCGCATTTCCATCGCACAACCCTTACACGAAATGTATGTCGGCTTACTCGGGGTTAGTGGACCATGCCATTTCTAACATCAAACTGCATTGGGAATAACTTCCCATCACGTTGTTTGAACAGGTGGATACACGAACTCATTTAGATACACTGTTGTAATGCGTTGATTTTGAACCTTAGAACTAATTTATTGTTCAGGGTCACTACTACTAGTTGGCGGCATTTTACTCCATTTTTTATGTAATTTTACGCAAAATTTTTTTGCACCTACGAGCGGATCACCCTGTATAAGTATAATTTTAAGAGTATAATTTATTATAAGTGTATAATTGTTTCACATTTCACACTCTAACTAGTTTTATAGATACAAAAAATCGAGAGATCAACCGGGAAAGTGTATATGCGATTTAATACGATTTCAGTTATGAATGGGCTACACTGGGCCAAGTATGAATTATAGGCTTGTGTGTGGGGCAGCGTGATGTACCTTTCGAGATCCCAAGTTACCCATCTCTCTTATCAACCTATCGCTATGAGTCAAGGCTCTGATATATACTTTACTACCTCTATAAATGTTTAATTATCACTCAGTTGTTGTTTTATGAGGAATTACAAGTTAGAAATGAACATCCAGGTCTTTCTCCCCATACTTTCCCCTTTATCAACTCATACAGTCAATTTTCTTCGAAGGTCTCAATTAAATTTTAGAGTTGTTACAGAGCTAGTTGTCATATAATATTCCCTTGAGAAAATGTGCAGAAAAGTAGGAATAATACACTTAAACTAAAAACACTCGTTATGATAGAAAAACGGAGTTATTGAAAAATAGTCTGTTTACACTAATACACGAAAAAACGCGAAAAATGCACTACCGGTTTCGGTGATCAAACAATCGTCAGTAACAAACAGTAACTATTGCTATCATCATTGATAACCGAAACCGCTATAACAGTGTATTTTTCGCGTTTTTTCGTGTATTAGTGGAAATAGACTATTTTTAAGTAATTCCGTTTTTCTTTGAAATAGGTTTTCACGATTTCTTCGCGACTGATTTAGTTCGTACCCGTTATGATAATTTTAATTATTAGGTAACTGAATTATACACTTTAACGGTAACACATAGGCAAGCCTCCCACGATCATCTCTGGTCCTACGCGATACAAACTACGCCTATCGTTACAAAAGCTGGCGAACCTGGCGGTACGTGAGTGTCATTATGTTCCAAAACAGGTCTTTCTTATGCCTCGGGCCGTCTACGTCCCTGTCGTACGCAATCTGATAATGTCTGAAAACTTTGCGAGCTGCTCGGCGCCCTTCTCCCTCCTCCTCTTCCCCAGCGTACTCCTCGTCAACCTCTTCCCCTTCCACCTCTTGGTATCCTGATCGACGTGAAATTTTTAAACAAAATTTTTTTCCTTCAAAAATATTGAAATATTTATGACCGACCTTGAGCAGAGCATGAACCGCATAAGGTGGTCAAAGACGGTTTGGTGCCTCAAAGGTTAAATTATCCTCTGTAAGGTTAATCATAATTAATAATACTTAACTACGTCATTAGACATAGTTATCAGCTACTAGGAACGAGTTTTACGATGCGATCGGCAAACTTGCCGAGTCAGACTTCTTATCTCTAAAGAAAAGGACATTAAAAAGTATCTGCCATTTTAATGAAGGATTCAGGATTCGCCCATCTTAGAGTGTATGCTATTTTTTAATGTAAATTAAAATTCTTCATGCAGACTTTAATTAATGTCTTTGGCCTATTATTTTCAATTCCTAATGAACCTTTGGAATCGAGAAAAAATTAACCCCGCCCCCCCTTAAAATTTACTGGTTTCCGTTTCACAGTAAGTACGCAGAATTTGAAAATGGATAAAAAAAATGCTGTCCGCCATACACCACGCCGTACTTCACACTTCCCTTAGTTACTATGAAATAAGATTTTAGTTTCCTTTATGGATTTGGTTGGTACGAGTGTGTAGGTATTGACCTCGGAAAGCAGTGATTTAAAGGTAAATAATAAACCGTTGTGTAATAATTTGGAGCGTTTTTATAATTATTACCCCATTACTTTGTTTTTATGATGAACAAAAACCCCCTGTTTCCCCCTTTTTTTCTGTAACCTTACAAATAATTAACGCTTTGCGGGCATGTAAACATCTTTGACCGCATATGATTATGATTGAGAGTGATTATCGAACTGTGCCGAAGTGATGAAAATTTGAGCTCATTAAGATCATCTAACAGTTTTCTTCTTGTTGTTTCAGGTAATGCTCTATCCTATCATGTTCCGTGGTTGTGACTATTGATATCCTGTAAGTATACAGTACCTACATGTTTTATTTCCACCTTTTACAACACTGTACGTTGGGTAACTAATCACTTATATAATGTATAGGATGTTATAAGTAAGACTAACAATTCCTTGTAGAATAATACGTAGGAGCCTACTGTGTTCAGATACGAACTGCTGAAGGAATCGAACCCAACATCCAGTTAGCTGGTTGTTGGTATTTGTACACCGATACATCGACTGTATTGCGGGCCTCGTGCGCATGCGTATTGCACAGTGTAGGATTACTTATTCTTATTCTTGTTGTTCTGTATCTGAGTTTTCATGTAATAAACCCCCGATAACGTTCATTTCCAGTTATTCCGGCTTTTAGTTTCTTATTTCTCAGATAAAAATCATCATCATTCAGTACCTTCACCATCAACTTCCCTAGTCGCTTTAGAAGGAAATGGCTTGACTTCCGCTGTTTCAGCCACCTCCTCCATTTCAGTGGGACTCGCGGACATGATGAATTTCGGTTGTAGTTTTATATAAAATGATTATCGTCAATCTATAACGACCAAACTACGTGGTAGAACGTTTCAGAAAGTCAAAGACAAATTTCACTGTCAAGTCGTTGCTTGACGACGTTCCGGTTTCTTCGAGTTGCCTACGTATGGGTCGAGGTAACCTGGAGAACGCCTTGGCGAATTTGAGAAATTGTTGGAGTTTAACCTCAGTGCGTTGTGTTACTTTTTATTCTGAATTGAACACATTTGTTCGAATGGGTCGTTGTAGCTCGAAAACTGCCCTCCCAAAATTCGAGACGCGTTGTGTGATTTGAAAGGAAAGTGTGTGACAGAGTGTAACAGTGGGGGTGGACCCTCGAGAGTCTCTCTCCTAGACCAGTGAGATTATCACCGGTTAAGAAGGGATATCGATTCCGCTCACCGGTCCCGTCTCCACCGGAAGGAAAAAAACCAGTCATGCAGCATGACTTAATGAGCGAATTTTCAAAGAAATATTCGAATTAATGGCTATGGTTTTGAATAAAGGAAAACTTCGGTCTAAAATTTGGTTTTCTATGTATATTCTCTTCGTATTTATTTTAATTTGTACGTTTTGTCCATCCTGATTCTACCGTTTTGGGTTTTGGATAGGTTTTGCGCACTTTAAATGCTCTAATTTAAGAACGGATTTAGATATCTAAAATCCGATTTCACCATCGTGTTCAGCGTGCAAAAACCTTTAAAATGAGGGGTCACTTGTTAGAAAATAACATTTTGGGGATTTTTGGGTAATTTTTGCGCACTTTAAATGCTCTAATTTGAGAACGGATCAAGATATCTAAAAATCCGATTCCACCATCGTGTTCAGCGTGCAAAAACCTTTAAAATGAGGGGTCACTTGTTGGAAAATAACATTTTGGGGATTTTTGGGTAATTTTTGCGCACTTTAAATGCGCCAAAACCCTCCTTAGAGTAGGCCAATTTCGCCCATCTTCGAACTTAGCCTTTCGATTGCCAAGATAGATTTTTTGTGCAAATTTGAGCTGTTTATCTCAATTCTATCGAGAGTTATCGTCTGGAGTGACACATATATATATATATATATATACATATAAAAAAGTGTTAAATTTCAGGAATCGTTTTAGAATGGTCTGAAACGGATTTCTATGAAGAAAATTTCCAAAAATTTATATTATTTAAATTTCGAAGCCATTGCAATAGCTTCATTTTCTTTGAAAATTCGCTAAAAATGTATCGAGAACAACCACGCTTTTACAAGTGGGAGAAAAAAACCTAGTTGTGGAATCAGATGACAGTGAAGGAGGCTTGAAGGATGAGATGTATTTTTTTTTTTTTTTTTTCAAGGAGGATCCGCTGGTTTTTGTACGAACGGCGATTCATCACGGTTCGGCACGCGCCTCCTTCCTACAACGCCCCACTCGATCACCTGGGTTTTTTTCTTTGGTTTTTCTTCTCCGATCTGGACCTGCCTCCTTGTCGGAGTTTTTTGCGTCTTCGAGAGTTCGTTGTGTGAGGGGGGCAAATATTCGAGCAGCGTCTTTCACGGGTCTCCATGAAAAATAATTTAGATTCCACAGCATTTGACGGTTCCTGTGGTAGCTGGATGCAGCAGAACTGTAGTAAGGGGCGTTTACAGCCAACCAAAGTAAAAAAAAGCCGTAGACTCAATTTTTTCCAATTTAGATATTTGTTATGGCTGGATTCGTATCTTAAAGACCTATTTTGGAGTCTAGTTGTAAAAAGTGGGGACAATTTCCCTAAAAAAGTTATTCAAGGAAAACCTCTACGGTTTTTTGAGTTTTTGTTGGTTTTCCAACGATGAAACGCAGTAGTGTTTTAGTGCGACAAGGTCGAAAGCACGATAAAAATTTGTAAGTGAGAAAACTCGGTTGTTCAGCGGAGTAAAGAAAAGTCTGCCAAATTGAGTAGGTTGCTTAGCTTCCTCACTTACTGTAACATGGACGTGTCGAATCAGTTGGGATAACAAAAATGATGCGTCAAAGTGATTGAATATCAATGAATAGAGTAGTAATAAATACCTAATATGCGTAATAGGATCAAACATTTCAACATTTTTTCAACATTTCACGTTCGCGCATGCGCAGACGAAAGTTATATTAGGATTCCAATGGAATTCATGTGGTACTATGAAAGTAGGTACCTACTATTCCTGATCGACCATCCATGTTTGAACTCATTTTAACGATATTTATGGTAGTTATGGGCGTTTCAATTATTTCATGTTTGCGCATGTTTAGACGAAAGTTACTGTGATGAATGTGTTAGGACGTACATCCACCACGAGCGGTATGAGGGAGGATGTGCCCGGTTTGGTTATGGGCGGAAAAAATGCATTATTTCTCACACAAGCTCCATTTGGGCCCTAGTTGTGTCCCGAAACTTTTCAGCCAGATCGGAATACACCCAGGGGTGTTATGAGTGAAAATGTGTATAGAAATAGGTACTTTTTGTGTTTTAGTAACATGTTCGTAAAATGAGCTTTTGAGGTATCGTTTTTCATGTTTTTTGGGACGAAAAGACCGAATATGAAGTCGATTTTGACCAAAGAGTGGAAAATTGAGGTTCTAACGAAGTTTCAGCCTTGAATTTACGTTAATTTTTGTCTCACGTCTTCTTTCCTCCGCACACAGTTTGGGTCCTCGTTTGGGAATGCTTCTGGGCCCTAGTTGTGCTTCGAAGCTCGGCAGCCCGATCGGTATACACCCAGGGGTGTTATGGGAGAAAAATGGGTGTAAAAATAGGGGTTTTCGAGGGCTTTTTGAGGTTTTAGTGAACATGATCTTGTGAGGTGTCGTTTTCCGTGTTTTTAGCGCGAGAAGGTCGAATAGGAAGTTGATTTTGACCGAAGAGTGAAGAATTAAGGTTTTAACGAAGGTTAAGCTCCCGAAATTGATTTTTTATTAGTCAAAGACATGGGAAATTGTCTGAAATCACCATACATTTGTATAATAACTCTAGAAAAAGTAGATCAAGACGATTAAAACGACGACGATTGGCACTAAAGATGATCAAATATAATTTAAAAAAAAAGGAGCGTACCTAATTCGTGTTTTGGGGGCCAAATTTGGTAGAAACCATCAGGAATAGGTACCTATTTCAATATTTCACATTACAGAAACAATAAATGAACATCCAACATAAACCCCAATAGTAAACCCATCTAACAAGGACTTAGCAGCGTTTTCAACGTATTCACCTCCCACGAAATGGGCGGCCCGGCGAATATAACGGCGCCGCTGTGGGCGTGCGGGAGGCGGCGCGAAAGGGGGAGGTGAGTCGTGGTGCCGGTGGCGCCCTGTCCCAACAAAGTGCACAGTACAAGAGCTTCCAACACATTTGGCTTTGTAACATTTAGCAGGTGAAAAGAGCGGGGTGACGGCGATGGGTGGGCGGTGGGAGGGACGGCGCCGCGGAGGCGGGTCAGTAGGTCAAAGTTTAACTTCATTCACCGCCAACGAGCGATGTCTGGGTCGAGGTGACGCTTCAACACGAACCGCCAGCTGTCGGCTGCACAGTGGGGAAAAACTCCGCAAAGTCCTTGTCACATGTTTTGGTTTATTATTTTCAATAATGAACCATTGGAATCGAGCAAGAAAAAAAAAAATTCTAACCCCCCCTCAAAATTTGATGGTTTACGTTTCAAGGTATGTAGAATCCGAAAATGCAATAAAAATATTTTCTGTCTGTCCGCCGTACGCCGCACTGACCACTTTTCTTAGTTACCATGAATAAAAATTGATGAAAATCGGGTTATAGGTTCCGTTTGGGGTCTAGTTGGTCCTCGAAGCTCGACGTTACTGTCAGTCATCTCTAAGGGGTTCAAAATAGGGGTTGAAATTTTCAGAACGTATTTCGTTCTCGAAAACTTTCGATAGAAGGGTATAGTTTTTTTCTACGTTATTAAATCTGTCTTGAGCTAAACAATTTTTTGAGGCCACCCGGAGCATTGTACGTCCAGCCGTTCGTGTGCACCAAAAAGCTTTGTGAGCACGATCGTGAATCAAACAAATCCGGCAAGGATGGCTGTGTGAAGTCCAGTTGGTTGTTCTGCGATATTGTTTCATTTGATGATTTTCATAAGTGATGGACTATTGGATTTTGTTGGTAGGTACTTGTGAAACTTGAACAAACGTTGAAGTATTACTGATGGGTAAATAATTACAAAATGGTAAATTATTACACAACTGTAAATTATTGCACAACGGTAAATTATTACACAACGAAGGGGCTGGATTTTGTTGATCGGTACGTTTGCAACTTGAGCAACCGTTGAAGTATTATTGATGGGCAAGTTATTACACAACAGTTCATTAAACTTGACCACGAAGGTAGGTATTGACCACAGAAAACATTGATCTACGCAGAAGGGGCATCTATTTCACTCCACATCAACATTCTCCCTTCAGAACTTCATTATTCGCGTTTCTTTTTGCCATTTTAGTTACTGTTTCTCATGGACAGAATTATTTTAGCAACACTTAACTCGTGTCATCACTAGGGACGCGCTAACAATTGGGAATTGGCCCGAGATAAAATCATTGCTAGGGAGCACCTGATTATAATCAAAGATGGCTGTATGAAGTCGAGTTGGTTGTTCTGTGATATTATTTCATTTGAAAAAAATCAGTCATGCAGCATGACTTAATGAGCGAATTTTCAAAGAAATATTCGAATTAATGGCTATGGTTTTGAATAAAGGAAAACTTCGGTATAAAATTTGGTTTTCTATGTATATTCTCTTCGTATTTATTTTAATTTGTACGTTTTGTCCATCCTGATTCTACCGTTTGTTTATTACGTAATTGTACTAAGTGCTTATTTATTTGATCGCTGTGGGTAAATTCAAGGAGTTGTACTAATCGTTTGCCTCCCCCTTTTTTGCTTCGAACTCTCGTCTTCAATTAATACTTCTCACATTTTTCAATCTGACCACTCTAAGGGGGTGGGGGTAAGAGTTTAAAGATTATCCTAGTTTTGGGTAATTTTTGCGCACTTTAAATGCTCTAATTTAAGAACGGATTTAGAAATCCGATTTCACTATCGTGTTCAGCGTGCAAAAACCTTTAAAATGAGGGGTCACTTGTTAGAAAATAACATTTTGGGGATTTTTGGGTAATTTTTGCGCACTTTAAATGCTCTAATTTGAGAACGGATCAAGATATCTAAAATCCGATTCCACCATCGTGTTCAGCGTGCAAAAACCTTTAAAATGAGGGGTCACTTGTTGGAAAATAACATTTTGGGGATTTTTGGGTAATTTTTGCGCACTTTAAATGCTCTAATTTGAGAACGGATCAAGATATCTAAAATCCGATTCCACCATCGTGTTCAGCGTGCAAAAACCTTTAAAATGAGGGGTCACTTGTTAGAAAATAACATTTTGGGGATTTTTAGGTAATTTTTGCGCACTTTAAATGCTCTAATTTGAGAACGGATCAAGATATCTAAAATCCGATTCCATCATCGTGTTCAGCGTGCAAAAACCTTTAAAATGAGGGGTCACTTGTTGGAAAATAACATTTTGGGGATTTTTGGGTAATTTTTGCGCACTTTAAATGCGCCAAAACCCTCCTTAGAGTAGGCCAATTTCGCCCATCTTCGAACTTAGCCTTTCGATTGCCAAGATAGAATTTTTGTGCAAATTTGAGCTGTTTATCTCAATTCTATCGAGAGTTATCGTCTGGAGTGACACATATATATATAAATATATATATATATACATATAAAAAAGTGTTAAATTTCAGGAATCGTTTTAGAATGGTCTGAAACGGATTTCTATGAAGAAAATTTCCAAAAATTTATATTATTTGAATTTCGAAGCCATTGCAATATCTTCATTTTCTTTGAAAATTCGCTAAAATGATGGCTCTTTTGGAGTTTTTTGATAGGTAGTGAAACTTGAACAAACTTTGAAGTATTATTGATGGGTAAATATTATTGCACAACTGTTCATTATACCATCTACGTAGAAGGGGCTGGAGTTTGTTGGTAGGTATACGTTGGCAACTTTTTCTCACCACATCAGCACTTTCCCTTCAGCACTTCATTATTTGCGTTTCTTTTTGCCGTTTTAGTTACTGCTTCTCATCGACAGAATTATTTTAGCAGCATTTAACTCCTGATTTAGTTAGGTACCTAGTAACGAGTACGGGGTTAGGTACTAACCTACGGAGGATCTGCGATCTATATAATATGTATAGAATAGTACATAATTATTATGTAATATAGACGGGTTATCTAAACAGAGGGCTGTGATCTGCAACAGAAGTGTATTCTGTACAAAATAATAAACCGTTGTGCAGGGATTTGCAGCGTTTTTATTATTATTCTATTGGACATACCTACAGAAATTTTGGCTGTTCATTCATTGTTCCTTTCATGTGCAATAACTACCTACAGAAATTTTGGCTGTTCATTCATTGTTCCTTTCATGTGCAATAATTTAAATAGCTATTTATGATGGTTTCCACCAATTTAGGCCCCCCTAAAACACGATATATGCTCCTATTTTCGACAAATTATCTTTGATCATCCATAGGTGAAAAAATCACCTATGGATAATTATAGTTGATATTGGCCAAAGAGTGAAAAATTGAGATTGTAACGAAGGTTCACCTTCAAAAATTCATTTTCATGAGTCAAAAACCTGTAAAAATGTCTGAAATCACCGTAAAACTCACTAGAAACTGTATACTATCAACAGGTGAATGAAGACAATTAAATTGCACTATCAATGATCAAAGATAATTTGTCAAAAAAGTAGGAGCCTGATTCATGTTTTTGGGGGAGAGTTGGTGGAAACATGAAAAAGTGTTATTTCAATTATTGCATGAGGTTTATATACATTTTTCATGTTTTTCATTTATTAATTCAGTCATTAATTAGTAACGAGCGTAGATTTACTACACTGATAATCTCATTTATAAGCTGTGAGATGGATACATAATCAACACAGTCCATAATAATCAATCCTCGTCATCGCTTGTTCGATAATGCATAGACGAAAAACGCTTCGAGTGTTCCTTTCCTCGTATAAAACTGCCTTAGATCTCAATAAACCCATTTAGGGGACTCGGATCGGAGATGTCTGGGCTTTGATTCCTGGGAGACTCGAAGCCTTTTACGATGTTTTCGCCTCCGGAGGACCGTAAATCGTTAGCGAAGAGGAAACGAATAATTCGAAGAGCGAGGGGACGAGGAGGATTTTCTTCGGTCACTTAACGCTTGAGTTCGGCTTGAGTGATGTTGAAATCGTTGGAAGTGGGCACCCGTTGTTCATTATTCACTCATTTCGCCCTGTACTCTCCATTCATCATTTGTGAGCCTTGGAAATTAGTCTGGTGTTGGTTGTTTCAAATCCGGCCAGACCCAACAGATGCGGTGTTATGACGTGTCAAATTTGATGTAATAATACAAATTTTATTTACAGTAGGAGTCGCTTAGTAGAAAGGCGTTGAAGGAATAAGTCGGATATAAGGATATAAACAGTCAGGTCCCGATCGGCTGTACGTATGTAAACACACAGCGAATTGGCCTGTTATAGTGATCAAAAGGTCGGTTATAGTGATCAATTTTTGAGTTTTTGGGTGTTAAAAGTCGGCAAAATAGGTAAAAATGTCTAAAATCTCCCAAAAATAGTATAATCAAAATTAGGTCAATTCTGGGGGTCATAATCGCCAATATCGGTAAAAATGGCTAAAATCACCACTTAGTATATTATACAGTAGATGTCGCTTATAGATATTGGTCGCGTATAGTGATTGTTTCCAGTCGGCCCCAATTCGATCACCGTAAGCGGCTTCTACTGTATTTGATTTATTGATGAATAGGCTCCTGAATGGCTAGCGAAGAACGAAAATCTCGTACATCGCAAAAAACCCTATTTCCAACCACTGATTTCATAGATAATGCAGCTTGGCCTCCTTATACTCCCCTAAAAATTTCAATTTCATTCCGATCGGAATAGTAGGGAATGCGCATGCGCGGAGAACAAAATTGAGTAACTCACTTAACTTCGGTTCTATTCAACCGGTTGCGCTGACATTTCACATGAATTGAAGTTACGATGTGTGGAAGTTATACGGTGTGTGGTTTTAACTGTGTTAAATTTGCTACAAAAGATCAAAAACGTCTGATAATTTGTAAAATTTAATAAATTTAACACAGTTAAAATGTACCTTTTTCAAATCACGTTTTCATCCATCAAGCCTTCCCTCCTTCGTTTTTGGGTTACTTAGCACTTTTCTTAGTTTCCATGAACCGAAATTAATGAAATTTGGTTTGTAGGTTCCGTTCGGGGTCTAGTTGGTCCGCGATGCTCGGCGTTACTGTCACTCACCTCTAAGGAGGGAGAAATAGGGGTTACAATTTTCAGATCGCTAATAGCTCGAAACTTTCAATACAAGAGTATGGGTTTTTTAATGTTTTTAAATTGATTTTGAAGTAAAGCATTTTTTGAGACCACCCGGAGCATTGTACGACAAGCCGTAAGGTTTGCACCGAAAAGCTTCGTCAACACGATCGTCAATCAAACGGTATAAATCCGGCCCAGATATCATTGCTAGGGATCACCTGACTATAATCACGGATGGCTGTATGAATTCGAGTTGGTTGTTCCGTGATATTATTTTTTAAATGATGGGTCTTTTGGATTTTGTTGATAGGTACTTCTGCAACTTGAGCAAACGTTGAAGTGTTATTGGGTAAATTATTTCGCAACGGTTTATTGTACTACCTACGCAGAAGGGGCATCTATACAGGTAAATTATTGCACAACGGTTTATTATTTGCCTGATGCTTCATGAATAACTGCAAAATAATTAATGATTATACCTATTATTAAATCCCGCGCATTTGTAGGAACCTTTAATTCCGGAGCCGGCTCCAGCAGTCGATTTAGGGTTTTTCTTGTGGGGGGGGGGGGGGATGGAGCTGGAGGTTATTGACCACAGAAAACAGTGTTCTACGCAGAAGGGGCATCTATACAGGTAAATAGTAAACCATTATGTAATAATTTGCAGCGTTTTTTCTTTTCAAGAGAAAAGTCTAGTTCCTCGTTGAAATAACTGGGTATCTGCGTGATCCACTGAATTGCAACAATCTATTCCATTTCGCAGCTCATTCTGTACAGGTGCCCATAAAAAAAAAAAAAAAAAAAATTACCTGTACAATGTGCGATAATAATAGTGGCAGTTGGTATACAATGTTTATCATTCTCACCACGTCATTAGTTGGCGAACGCGGTGTACTGTTAGCCGGGATAATAGTATCGCTAGCGTTTTGATTTCGCCGTTCCCAGAGGAAGAGCCCAGGACAAGGACTCCCCCAGAGGTTCCACGTGTCCATCCCCCCCCCCCCTCCAACAGGCCCTTTGAATAGGCTCCCATTGTAATGCCGGACAAAAGGCATCATCCACCTTATAATTACCTTTCGGCAACCTCTTACGAACCTGCTCCCATTATTTGACCATGATTTGATGTAAACAAAGTTCATCATCCTAAGAGATTACATCGGTTGCCTGTATGGCAGCTTCCATCTTCTACGCGTCCCCGCTACGGGACTGCATGAATAGCTGCATGAATAAACGGGTTTCGTGGTGCCGCCCTGTGTAATTTAATAATAATATAATAAACACGAATACACATCTGCAGCTAATTTATAGCGGTGCACTGTTCATCACTAGCGCAATAATAATGTAGGTACTGTTGTAATAGTCCCTTGTTATAACAGCCATCACTTTCCTCATGGGATTTCATGGTTTGGCTTGTACTGTTATTAAATGAGCTATACGCAGGATTTTATGTTTTTTATTGAAGGAGAACCACCTAAATGTTATTTTAAAAAGGCTCCTCCGAAAAAATTAACATTCCTCAGTTTGAAAAAAATTAATTAAAACTGAGATGTTCGAAAAAAGTCGCAGTAATATGAATTTCTGAAGCTTCTGATTGGTTGGAGCGCACAACGAGGGGAACTTGCGAACCCCCAATACCGGGTGATTATGTATTACGAATTTATTTGATTATGCATTTTTCAAGAACACCCGGAGCATTTTCCAGCTGATCGTTCACAGTAAGGCCCTGAAGTTCGCTCCGAAAAGCTTCGTCAACATGATCGTGAATGAAACGGCACACATCCAGCGCAGATATCATTACTAGGGAACACCTGATTATAATCACGCATGGCTGTATGAAATCGATTTCTATGTTCAGTTATATTATTTCCTTTGAAAAACGATGGTTAATTTGGATTTTTTTTATTGGTGCTTCTTCAACTTGAACAAAACTTCATGCTTCATGAATAACAACAAATAATTTATTAATGATATACTTCTTAAGTCCACCGCATATTTATGAAACTGATTGCACGGTCGGCTGTAGTACTCGATTTAGGGCTTTCCTGGGGGTAGCGTTTTTGGTATGAGTTGACCAAAAAAACCATTGTTCTACGCAGAAGGAGCATCTATTCACGTAAATAATAAACCTTTGTGTAATAATTTGCCATTCAAGTCAAAATAATAATAAAAATAACAAATTGAGGTCATCGAAGTAAAAATAAGAGTTAATAATCTCTATTTACTTTTTATCTTTTTCACATATTTTACTTTGGAAGGAATTACTAAGGTATCAGTCAATATTCATGTAATAAATTGTATTTGTTGGTATTGAGTCGATGGGGTTGATCAAGTTGCTTAAAATTATGGGCTTAAAAAAAAAAAAAACTTTCGGCTTGTCAACGAGAAACGACTCAAAAATCCGTGAAGCACAGGGGTGTTGTACAGTGTGAAACACAGAGCAGTGGCTTTGGAAATCAGCCTGCCGAGTCTGCGCAGTGTGTTCTCCAACTAGCGCCCTCTCCGACTGTTGTGTTGTGTGTAGCTCGAGAGATGGGGTTGGCCTCGTTCGTCGCACAATTTTATTGCCTTCAGCTCTTCTTTTGTCCGGCTCCTACCTCGTCCTAATGGGTAATCGATCGCCTCGAGTTCTCCACGGGGATAGTGGTGGTACTTAGGGTCAGGAACACGCTCAAGGTTCAAAACCAAAGAGAAAGTGATAGTCTTGATATTTACGTTCTTTTAATAAAACATACAGAAGCTATTTATAAAGGTTTCCCATAATTTCTCGACTCGACTCCCAAGGCTTCTTGTAACGAAATTTTAGTGATAAAACTATTGGTGAATAATCGAATACACCAACTGTAGGTGCCGATATTATGTTGGTAACCGCTTGGTCATGAATTTACACTTGGAAATTCATTATGGACATGTACGCAATATTTCTGTACAGTGTTTATGTGTACGGGATAATGGAACGGTTTTGGATAGGTTTCATGTTACATTCAAAATTATTGTTCAAGTATTAACTGAATATTAATTCAGAATAAAAAACAGGGTGTGTGTGTGTGTGTGTGTGTGTGTGTGTGTGTGTGTGTGTGTGTGTGTGTGTGTGTGTGTGTGTGTGTGTGTGTGTGTGTGTGTGTGTGTGTGTGTGTGTGTGTGTGTGTGTGTGTGTGTGTGTGTGTGTGTATGTGTGTGTGTGTACGAGTCTTTTGAAAGCGCTCCTACGCGAAACTTCGAGGTAAATCCCCCTTCCTCTTTGAATCCCCCTTCCTTGTTCTTTATTTTTGTTTATATATTTATGTATCACTCAGACAATATCTGACCTTGGGTATATGATACAAACTCCAAATTTCGCTGAAATGTTCGTATTTCCAAACAAAAAATGAGCAATTTTCAAAAATTCTAAGGGGTGAAAATCTATAAAAACGCTGAAATCGCGAACAATTGCATACAATCATTGGAAGTGGTATTGTAATATTATGGAAGGGTGAGTAAAAACATAAAATTCCATTTCAGTTGTTTTTCTTACAGAAGTTAAAATTTGGATTTTTTTAGGTCAAAAGTTGGTGTTAAGGGCTAAAATCAATATTAATTCACCTGAAGTTGTAAGTGATGGTGATCAACAAGTGGAACTAGGATTTTAATGATAGAATTTCCCCTATATATATATGTATATCTATATTAAGGTCAAATATTGGTAAAAATGGCTAAAATACTTTTAAAAAAAGATATAATTTTACGAAAAGTGGTATGATTTGGCGCTATATCACGTTTTTACACAATAGCACGAATATTTCTTTGAAAATTCGCTCTTATAGCCATGCTCATGACTGGAACTTAATTTTATTTGAAATGGTTTTCCACGATTTCACGCGACTGATTTAGTCCGTAAATATTGAAATTCACACCGTCCACAAGACGGCGAAATCTCCATTTGAATGAGAATTCTCTATTTATCCGAGAATGACGTCTGAAGACTCGTCGCTGGTAATAAAATACACGATCCGAGAGCTTTTACCGGAAAATTAGGAACCCCCGTATAAATCGGACCCTTCGGGTAAACCACAACAGAAAACCCTTTAGTAGTCGGAACACCCTTGGAAACGCCCCGACCTATAATAGGTGTCTCCAGTACATCACTAGACGTTACAACCGCACGGGAAGAAGTCGTAATGAAGCAATAAAGATTCCGGGACGTAGCTCGTAAATGGGTTTTCGGTTTAGAGCTCCTCGACAAGAAAACATTCCCGACGATTTGTGTGCTATTTCGTGTTTATCCTCCCAAAAAACCCGATCTTTCCGTACGATTCTATTCGAGGCTGTAGAACGGTCATTTCTAGGGGGCAGAAAACTCTTCAAGACCCTCCTTCGGTGACACTACCTATTCATTACCTAACAATAAAACCATCCTCCATTCTATTTCCGAAGTGGTCTCCAGATTTCGTCTTCAACTCTCCAACTTTCCTCAGCACATGTTATTTGGTGTGCTAAGTGTCGTAGCCAGGGTTGTTGAATGGTGGGGGGTTATCGGAAATAGAAAATGTACGATTTGACTTTACGAAGCTGAATGTAAATTTAACAAAGCACTACATGTTACAGGTAACGTTAGGTAAGATGAACTGATGAAATAAAACATATTTATTTGGCACCAATGTTAGCGAATTTTCAAGGAAAACGAAGCTATTGCAATCAGAACATAAATTTTTGAAATAGTTTTATAGGCAAATCCTTTCCAGAGCATCCTGATTTCATCCCTAGATTTTAACAAAATTTATATGATGCATGTTACGTATCATGTTTCACTCCAGACGATATCTGCATTGGGTACATGATAAAAACGCTGCAAAGTCCTTGTCACATGGGTTTATTATTCTACTGGACATACTTACAGAGATGTTGGCTGTTTATTTATTGTTTCTTTCATATAAAATAATTGAAATAGCTATCTCTGGTGGTTTCCACCAATTTTGGCCCCCAAAACACGAATAAGGTACCTACGCTTTTTTTTTTAAATAAATTATCTCTGATCATTGATAGTACCATTTTATCGTCTTGATCCACCTGTTGACACTTTTTCCAGTGTTATTCTACAAATTGATGGTGATTTCAGACGATTTTCCAGGTTTTTGACTCATAAAAAATCAATTTTGGGAGCTCAACATCTGGTAGAACCTCAATTTTCTATTCTTTGGTCAAAATCGACTTCATATTCGGTCTTTTCGTCTCCCAAAACATGAAAAACGATACCTTAAAAGCTCATGTTACCAACATGTCGCTAAAACGCAAAAAGTACCTATTTTTACACACATTTTCATTCATAAAACCCCTGGGTGTATTCCGATCGGGCTGAAAAGGTTTGGGACACAACTAGGGCCCAAATGGAGCATGAGTGCGAAAGAACGATTTTTTTACACCGATAATGAAGCCTGTACACGTGATACGGCGGACGGCGGACGGACATTGCATTTTTGGAATCTACCCACCTTGAAACGGAAAAGAAAAAATTTTGAGGGGGTGTTATAAAAATTTTTTGCTGAGCGAATACATAGGTGTATTATTCACAGAATAATAAACCAAAATGCCAAAATTCGCCAAAATGTTCTTATTGCCAAACAATAGGATGAGTTGAAGATGAGCACTTTACAAAAATTCTAAGGGGTCTAATTTGAGTTTTTAGGGGTCTAAAATGAGAAAAACGGCCCAAATCGCGAACTGATATAAAATCAGTCATATTGGTATGAAGACCTTTTTCCCACATAAGCTTAAGCAAGAGCACTCAATCCTGCTGAACATCAAATCCTAGTTTTTTCAATCGAAAATATTCTCCGAAGGGAGTTTTAAATCTGAGCTAAAAATCGATATCACCAGTACGAATATACATAGAATTGAGATTGTGGAAACATAAATAAGGTTCCAATAACCATAATTATTTTGCAAAAATTTGAGTTTTTGTCTCTTAAAAAATTGTTCGTTATTGGAATTTTATAGGTAAATAATTAATCAAAAATAGTGGACGGTTCTATAAAATAATCATTCGAACGACACAAACGTTTGGAGAGGAATGGTCTATTCAAAACGGTAGATCTTGTTAGGTTTTCAGTGATTAGCTATTAAGTTCGAAATTCGCTCGTTAGATCATGAAGCTTGTGACAGTCTCATATGGACTGAAGGGTGGTTGACCGATACCGGGTGGGCAATGAGGGAAAATAAGAATTAACTCGATTACCCACGTCAGCGAAGTCGCCACTCCAGTGCCTACGTATGACCACAGATCCAGAAACAAGGAAAGACGAAATAAAATGATGGAGAGTTCTTATCCAAGCTGGGTCCACTGATGGTTTTCGCTGACCGAGGATTGAATACTGACTCAGTCACTGTTACTTCTAGTCTTGAAACTGTTCACAGAATTCTGATTCTCCAATTTATCTACTCACTACCCGCTTCATCAGTCCACTCATCCATTCTTCAACCGACTTTTCCCTCGACTGTCTTCACGACTACGGATGACTCGTGTGCAGCCACCTCATCTGCTTCATCGGAGCCGGAGGTCTTCTGGACCATTGAAAATTGGATCCCTTCCTCAGCGCTTCCAGCCGGTGCCCAAGTTGAGTGTACAATGAATTCACATAAATATTGAGTTCGCGTTGGTATTTTCCACTCAATGTTCTGAAAGATTGAACTAAATAATTCTTTGTTCTCTCGAATTATCCAGTTGTTATTAGCTCTACCTCCCTCCAAGTCACGACGTCACAGGCTTGACAGGAACTTTTTTGCTCATCAACCTCTCCCTCATCTGAGTGGGCCTTATGACCAAATTGTAACCCTGATTATGTAAATATACAATCGATCATCTGATTAGTTGTTTCTTATTATACTATACACTTCAGTGTATTGCTCTTGTTTCGAATTGGCATCATATTAGTAGGTATTTGTATCAATGCAGTTCTTGCTCTTTTTGGCTTGAGTACTTCAATAGGAGTTTGATTGCGTAAAGAGTGTTTTCATCATACGCGTTGATCTTATGGATGTAATTTACGGAAATAAATAAAGATAATTCTATTGATGTTATGCATAGTCAGAGCTAATTTTTTACCTGCTGTTTAACCTATGGGCATTTCTGTCCCTGGTGCAAATGTTGATCTTTGATCTATTTCCAGTTCACTTCTCTATTTGCTTGGGACGGGTTTCTGGCCCGCATGGCTTCGGCAATTATGCTAGAAACCCAGACGGAGAGCGAGTGGCCCTTCAGAACGTCTGGGAAAGGCTCATAAATTGCTAAACTCCAGACCCGCTCGATAGATGGAGGCAAAACGGCCGGTATTGGTATACACCACCGAAAAACATCCAGCAAACTAACTCCGGGGAGGTTTTATTTGCATTCCTCCTCGCTGAACTGCCTCGTTTGACTTTTCACCCTGTGGCGGGGTCTTTTCCTCCAGAATTTATTTTGTCAAGGTAAAAGAAACCGAAGGCACCTACAAGGAAAAACGTATATTTTTCTCTTCTATTTTCATTCGGTTCTGGCTCTTGAATGCTCACCACCCCCCGTTCGTGCAGCATGGGGATTACAGCGCAACGGTCAGGTCTTTGAAGGTCTCACCATCTCGATTATTTCTGGCTGCCTAATTCCCTTTAAAATGTAAATTATTCCTCTGGGGATCTCGTTTTCGTGAATTTCCAGTTTCTACCCGACCGCTTGTAATGAATCGACTATTTCGATTCCGATCGAGTTGGTCCTAAACCTCCACTTCGTACCAGGTATAGTTTTAAGGCTTAGCTGCAGTTACACCAAGTAGGCAGTTCACTCATAATTTCGTACCTGAGCCCTCAAACTTGACACTCGAAAACTAAATCTGTATTTGGAAGGAAATTTGATTTTTCTTCTCTCTTCGAGGAGACGATCCCATTGAGTGTGGTTTGCATTTTCTTGATCTCCCTGCACGTTGCTGAAATCAGACCGTCTCCCCCGTGGATATTCATTTCATGCCGCGTCTATCCTCTCAAAATATGTCTAAATTAATACAATAATTAGGTATTTATTTTATAACTAGTAATACGTTTTAAGCTACATAAATAATCCAAAAATTGAATATGAAGTTCTATCCATGCAGCATGTCCTGTTGAGTCCAATGTAAAACTTAGTCCGATGTTGAAAAATAAATATTTTGAAGATCTGAATATTTTGATCCACTCATCCAAATATGTATTTTGAAAAAATTTTAATAATTAATTTCTAACATTTCGTAATCCTAATTATTTCTAAAAACTTTTTGGGTCAATTTATAGTATTGTTCATCTTGTATCACGTTTACGTAGTGTCTGAAAAGACACATAAATATGTTTTGAACCTATAAACTTCTTTGCATGTTGTTATAGATCTACATACTTTGAAACGGAGTCGCATCGATATTTACAAAAAAAGTTTGTGGATAATAACACGATCCTAATGCAATAGCTACCGGAAACTTCGTAAACCTTAGCCCTCAGCAGTGAAAAATAGGTGTGAAATGTTGAAATTTGAAGATAAAGGTATAGTTTTTGGCTATTCAGATAGATACCAATTTTCCGCATCGAATGACCTTTTTCCCCCCATAACATGCTTCGTATAGCCGAACACTAATTTGTTAGATTGAAATTGTGTTTAAAGTATTCCGATAATGAATCCCTGAATCGTTTATTCCTGAATCGCTGTATTCCTGAATCGTTTATTTTGTCACCGGGACCAATACTGTTAGACTTGTCAGTAGCCATTACAGGATGCAACCAGCGAGTAAAAGTATGCAACAGAACATTCAAATATTCAATATGTTGGAGCGGTAATGTTATTTCAAGAGCTGGTCGACGTTAATCACGAGGGAAGCGGGAAATTAACCAAGAGTTTAGACTCAATTCGCAAATTAGCTCCGAAAAACGTAAACACAATCAAATTACGAGCAACCTATCAAAAGGTGATAGGGCTGTTCCAAAAGTTGCCCTCCCGACTCAGCCTAATGGGCCCTCGGTTTAATTAATTATTACATGGGTTGTATGTATGATATCAAATTACAGAGTGTACGGTTTATTAGGGCCTGTGTTCACACTGTTATCTTGTGAACATACGCGTTGAGGGTTTATTTGAGTTTGGAAACGTACGGAGTTGTCATCAAGTAAATTGAACGTGCAGTTGACATAGATTGCTATTCGAGAGCGGTTTGGTCGAGCTCGCCCGTCCATGTTTAGCGTAAGTGCTTCTATGTAGTTCTCTGCTAAACACGCGGCATCACATTGAATGTCCTAAGTACGCGAAAGCAGATGTAAGGTTGAACCACTGAACAGTTTGCAAGGAACGGTTAAAACGGCTGGAACATCGATCGTTTCCTAACGGACCCTTTTTGCCGCGGAAAAATTTTCAGGAATTGAGTAAATTCACTTTTTGAAACTTCTCAGTCGTATCTGTACCTGTGTATTCGTACACTGTCAACCGTCAACTCACGATGTACGCACAAACTTAAGGTTGGGGAGCACAGGGAAATACCCGAGGGGCCACCTGGATGTAAAAAAAAAAAAAAAAAAAATGAAGGAAAATGAATAAAATAAATTTAAAAAGCTTAACGTGCTAATGAATGGCTGGGCCCTCCAGCATGAACGACGCGTGAAACTTTCAGAAAGCTTTTAAAAATCACCCAAAATCATGACAGTGATCTTGGTGGGCTGTAGTTGGTCTCAGCCGACGCAATTTTTGATGGTCTACGACTTTTTCTTTTATACAAAACCAATTTTGGGCGGTCGTATTGGAACACGAGATTTTTCTAGTTTTTTTTTGTGATTCCACAGCTATAATCAGAATCAGTGCGGAATTTCCTATAAGAGACGATCATGAAAATTTTTGTATTAAAATGTTCCTTTCGTTAATCTATAAATGTGCTTTATCACTCAGCTCTTTGTTCTTCATAAAAATATTCAGTGAGTACCTTTTTTGTACATTCCAATCTCTGTTCAGTGTTCGTGTAGTTATTCAATTTTTCCTTCCCTCTAAGCATAGAATTGTGTGGACAAACGGGTCAATAACAGGACCTACGTCATTTTAAAGAGATGCGTTATATATTTAAATATACAGGTCTTTTTCTGTAGAAGATGGAAACTCTCGGGGAGGATAATTCAGTGGGTTATATTATGCCCCCTACAAGTGGGTTTCGGGGGCCCCCTTGACCCCAGGCCAACCCTGCACATGTAACTTGTTTCGTCAGTTTCAGTAATTATGATATCCTTCTGCCGGATGTCGTTGAAGCTTCTTAGGGTCGTTTTAGGGACTGAAAACCTACTTCGGTGAGGCCAAGAGGTGACCATAGAAATCAATGATGGCTGTCATTTAAGAAAATAGTTTTAGTGATACTTCGCGAAAATGACCTATAATAATTTATATTATAATAAATTATCTTAAGAGTTTTGATACGCCGCTGGCTGTGGCGGTCCATAAAATTACACACACATCCAACACGACTTCCTCACTACATTCTGACAGCAACTGAACGAGTGCGGAAGGTAACGAAATGTGGCCCAGTTGTTTCTCGCTTTGTTCCACATTCTCCTGCTGATGCCCCAAAGTGAACATTTATGTATATAGATAATTCAACTAACGTTTTAAGCTGGTATTTGGAAACGAACAAGGGATTGATCTCACAACTTTTGGACGAAGGTGAAAAAAATATTGTATTAATTAATATAAGCCCATTCTGTAATTATAAAATTACAACTTTATTTAGTTGAAATCCTCGAAATGTTGCCGAAGGCTTTATGTTGCTATAATGAATTCTCGAGGTGTTGCTGTTTAAAGATTAAATTTGAGCGGGTTCGGCCCCTAGTGAACAGCGCTGTTTTAACCCTAGCGGAGGTCTGACGAACTTGGCCCGGTTTCTGTCGCTATGGTCGAGTGTTATAAACGCGGTTGCAGTAAAAAACTAGGGGGTCGCGCTAAGTTATAAGATTGACACATCTCGTCGCTAGATGGAAGTAACCCTGATGTCCTGCCTTGACAGTGTTTTTGCAAGTAACCTGAGGTAATTCTTTTGCGCGATGAGACGTGAGCTTTCAAGGGCGCCAGTTGCGGCCAGGGAGACAAAAACGCATCCTCGACTTGTGAACGTCCCCGGAAGGCGATCCGCGCGAACGGCGTATCTGAGAGGTTTTCGTCGTGCGGGTGATGTCACTGATGCACCGATGGATTTAAAGTTTTAACATCTACTTAACATTCTGTGCTTCTAACGAACAGGTAAAGTTCTTTGATACGTTTTGGTTTATTATTTTCAATAATGAACCTTTGGAATCGAGCATGAAAAAAAATCAAATTTTAACCCCCCCTCAAAATTTGGTGGTTTCCGTTTCAAGGTATGTAGAATCCGAAAATGCAATAAAAAAATTGCTGTCTGTCCGCCGTAGGACGTACCTACTTCGCACTTTTCTTTGTTACCATGAACCAAAATTGATTAAATTTGGTTTATAGGTCCCGTTCGGGGTCTAGTTGGTCCTCGAAGCTCGGCGTTACTGTCAGACATCCCTAAGGGGTGAAAAATAGGGGGTTGAAATCTCCAGGACGCCGTTATCTCAACAAAAAAATTTTTAAATAGTTTTCGAACTTGGGAGTTTTTTGAGACCACCCTGAGCATTGTACATCCACCCGTTCGTTCACAGTAAGGCCCAGAAGTTTGCACCGGCGGGTTTCTTCATTCAGGAGGGTGAATGAAATTGTATACATTCAGCCCAGATATCATTGTTAGGGACGCGGCAGCAATTGAGAATTGGCCCGAGATAATCGTTGCTAGGGATCATCTGATTATAATCATGGATTGCTGTATGAATTCGAGTTGGTTGTTCTACGATATTATTCATTGGAAAAATGATGGAGCTTTTGGAGTTTGTTGGTAGGTAGGTACTATTGAAACTTGAACAACCGTTGAAGTAGGTATTATTTATTGGTAAATTATTACACAATGGCAAATTATTACACAACTGTAAATTACTACACAATGGCTCATCTACCCAGAATGGGCTGGATTTTGTTGATAGGTACTTTTGCAACTTGAACACCCGTTGAAGTATTATTGATGGGTAAATTAATACACAACGGCGAATTATTACATAACTGTTTATTATACTGTGCACGGAGATGGGGCACCCATACAGGTAAATTATTACACAACGGTTTATAATTTACCTTATGCTTCATGAATAACTGCAAATAATTCATGAGTCAATTATTGATTCCCGCACATTTGTATGAAACTTTATTTCCCTGGCCGGCTCCAGTACTCCATTTAAGGCTTTCCTGGGTGGAGCTCGAGGGTGCTAACCACAGAAGATAGTAATCTTCGCAGAAGGGGCATCTATACAGGTAAATAATAAACCGTTGTGTAATGATTTGCAGTGGTTTTAAAATACACTTAGCGATATATTTTTTTTCATTAAAAGCTCATTTGGAAGTAAGTTGTATGAGACAACCCCTTTGTGTAAGTATAATCTTTAAGCGGCCGTAGTTTTCATCTTCAAGGCTTAGAGCGCGATGTTGTCCAGACTTCTCGTACCAACATCAACCCTTTCTATTTTATTTTCTGAATATTTTTCATGTGTATATAATCAATTTAGTTTTTTCAGTTGATTTATAAGTATCCGACACTTTAAATCCTTGAAAATTCTGTCCGTAGGAAACGTCGTCGATTTTTTTTTAAGTATGTTTTAATTAATGTTTTCGGTATAAAAGGAAATGGTTTGTAAATTGTATCACTTTGGTTTGAAACAATTTCGAGAGGGGCTTTCCTCAAGTAAAGCGATGATGTTGAATCGCTTTCATCTCAGGTATATTAGTGGGTAATGAACTGTAGTGAAGTTGGCTGAATGGCTTAGGAATAGTAGGGGCACCGTTGGGAATCGAACGTACGACCTTCCGATCATTCGTCAGGCGCCTGCTTGTCGTATTGAAAGGGTCCTCATCAAAGGGTATTTCTTAATGAACTTCCTCGTTGCTCCGTCCTGGGCATCTCTGGAGTCTCTGTGCTTAATATGAGCTCTAGTCCTTTGAAATGATCGAATCTTCTCTATATCGTTCGAGTTTAGCATTTTCCTAGTTTTTGGTGCTAATTGCAAGGTTCATAGAGCCTTGCATCTTGCACTGCTAGTTCTTACTTATTTTATTTTAATTTTGTTTATTTATGATAAGTTGTGGTGAGATACAATCATGTTACAATAAGGCAAGGCTTGAAGTACAATTTCGAGGGTATCCAGTAGAGATACCCCATTCTTTTTCTTTAGGACCATCCTAATTCAAAATATTTTCCAAATTTAATACAGTTAGGAGGCGGTTGAATGGAATTCGCTCAATTACGGATTATTTCATTCTTACATCTGTGTCTTACATTTCTGCATGTACTCGACCCATATTACCTAATAACCTGTGGAAAAATTGGGTGTAGTTTCAGACGAAATTGTGATAATATTTTTGTCATATAGAGCTCCCTAGGGGCTTTCCAAATTTGATTAGAAGTGATCTCTTCTCCCCCCCCCCCCCCCCTTCTAATATTTCTTGACCTTATAAATCCGGTTTTTTTTAACGAAGTCGGTGAATCAATAAACTGAGTGAATGGTACCTAATTAAGGATTCCGCCGCGATTTAAGGAAAACGCTGCAAATCCCTGTACAACGGTTTATTATTTTGTACAGAATACCCTTCTTTTACAGATCACAGCTCTCCGTATAGATAACCCGTCTATATAATATAATATGTACTACTCTATACATATTACGTAGATCGCAGATCCTCCGTAGGTTAGTAGGTACCTAACCCCGTACTCGTTACTAGTTACCTACCTAAATCACGAGTTAAATGTTGCTAAAATAATACTGTGAATGAAAAACAGTAACTAAAACCAAAAGGAAACGCAAACAATGAAGTTCTGAAGGAAAATTGTTGATGTGGTGTGAAATAGAAGCCCCTTCTGCGTAGATCACTGTATTCTGTGGTCAGTACCTACCTTCGTGGTCAAGTATGATGAACCGTTGTGTAATAACTCGCCAATCAATAATGCTTCAACGGTTGTTCAAGCTGCAAAAGTACCGATCAACAAAATCCAGCCCCTTCTTGGTTGATGAACCGTTGTGTAATAATTTACCGTTGTGAAATAATTTACCGTTGTGTAATAATTTACCGTTGTGTAATAATTTGCCGTTGTGTAATAATTTACCACTGTGTAATAATTTACCCATCAACAATACTTCAACGTTTGTTCAATTTTCAGAAGTACCTACCAACAAAATCCAATAGTCCATCACTAAATGAAATGATATCGCAGAACAACCAACTCGACTTCATACAGCCATCCTTGATTATAATCAGGTGCTCCCTAGTGATGATTATCTGAGCCGGATTTATACAGTTCGATTCACGATCGTGTTGACGAAGCTTTTGGGTGCACACGAACGGCTGGACGTACAATGCTCCGGGTGGTCTCAAAAAATTGTTTAGCTCAAGACAAATTTAATAACGTAAAAAAAACCATACCCTTCAATCGAAAGTTTTCGAGCGGCGTTCTGAAAATTTCAACCCCTGTTTTGAACTCCCTAGAGATGACTGACAGTAACGTCGAGCTTCGAGGACCAACTTGACCCCGAACGGAACCTATAACCCGAATTTCATCAATTTTGTTTCATGGTAACAAACTACGGCCAGTACGGCGGACAGACAGAAATTTTTTTTATTGCAGTTTTGGATTCTACATACGTTGAAACGTAAACCATCAAATTTTGAGGGGGGGTTAGAATTTTTTTTCTCATGCTCGATTCCAATGGTTCATTATTGAAAATAATAAACCAAAATACCAGAATAAAAAATGTCTATTGCAATGGGTCTAAATTTCCCCACTACGGTGTCAACTGTTGAATAGATGCTCAGCCTCCTGTCAACACCCGCTCACCTTGGGCTTCGGATCAATGATGCGTCCTTTCACGCTTCGCTGGATGAATGCACGAGCCCTCAACGGCACTGGGAAAAAAACTCAGAAATCGCTGTACAAAAAAGGTAATTGCAGCGCATTTAAAAGACTAACTGGGCATTACGTGTCCGTCCTACCTCCCTCGCGGCTTCCTATTATTATTCTCGCTTCCCGAACACCGCCTATTACGATGCACCCGTCGCATTTCCGTGTTGGTGCATCGTAATTTTCGAATCAGCGTGAAAAATTACACATTTAACCGAGTCGAGAGAACATGCGGAGGATACCGAATTGCAACACGTTTCGTGCTTATAATCAAACGCTGCAAATTATTACACAACGGTTTATTATTTTCCTGGATGGATGCCCCTTCCGCACAGATCACTGAATTCCCATAACGTACTGCCTGGATTAGTTAGGTCGGTTTTTGCAGTGGATATCTACACACACACACGCACACGCGCGCGCGCACACACACACACACACAGGCGCGACAAAAAGGCCACCAGAGTCGAAGTATGAGCTCTCTGACGTTCGTCATTTACACTTACATAACTAGACCCAAATTGGACAGACAAACCTAATTTAATTCATTTTGGTTCATGATAACTAAGGAAAAGCGTAGATCACTGCTTTCTGTGGTCAGTACCTACCCTCGCGCCAGTACTGGAGCCAGCCGGGCAATCACATTTCTTAAATGTGCGGTGGAATCAATCATAATTATATCAATATCATTAATTATTTGTCGTTATTCGTGAAGCATAACGTCTGTTCAAGTTACAGAAGTAGGTACCTGCAATCAACAATATCCAAGATAACCGTCATTCTTCAGATGTAATAATATCACGGAACAACCATAAATGGACTACATACAGCCATCCGTGGCTATAATCAGGTGCGCCCCAGCAACAATATCTGGGCCGGATTCATACCGTTTCAAACACGATCATGTTGACGACATTTTCTGTGCGAACGAGAGGCTGGTCGTACAATGCTCTGGGTGGTCCCGAGAAATTCTCAAGTTCGAGATAAATTTAAAAACGTAAAAACCCGTTCTACTGAACGTTTTGGAGCTACAGCGTTCTGGAAATTTCAGCTACTGTGTTTCACCTCTTTCACCCAACGCCGAGCTTCGCGGACCAACTAGACACCAAACGGGACCTGCAAACCAAACTTCATTAATTTTGGTTCTTGGTAACTAAGAAAAGTGAGAAGTACAGCGGACGGACAGAAATTTTTGGGTTAGTATTTTCAATAATAAACCTTTGGAATCGAGCATGAAAAAACAAATTTTAACCCCCCCCCCCCTCCTCAAAATTTGATGGTTTACGTTTCAAGGTACGTAGAATCCGAAAATGCAATAAAAAAATTTCTTTCAGTCCGCCGTACTCTGTACTTCGTACTTTTCTTAGTTACCATGAATAGAAATTAATGAAATTTGGGTTGTAGGTCCCGTTTGGGGTCTCGTTGGTCGCTCGGCGTTACTGTCACTCATCTCTAAGGGGTGAAAAATAGGGGTTAACATTTTCAGAACGCCTTACCCCGAAAACTTTCACCAGAAGGGTGTGGTTTTTTTACGTTTTTAAATTGATCTTGGACTAAAGAATTTTTTGAGACCACCCGGAGCATTGTACGACCAGCCGTTCGTTCGTACCGAAAAGCTTCGTCAATATGATTGTGAATCAAACGGTATAAATCCGGCCTGGGCTGGACTGGGAGAAAACACCTGATTATAATCACGGATGGCTCCACATTTTTACCGTGAGAATATAATGTTTTATTATACCTATGAAAACATAAAAAAAGCTAACTCCTGACTTCAGGAGCAAATATTTCGATGTACCGTGGTTTTTTTTCGTAATGTTCAACCTTGCAAACACGAGCACTCAATCCAGACACATAATATCACAAATTAAATGTTGTATACCAATGTAATTGATCATTATGAACAGATTGCATTATTTCTGGGGCATTACTGTATTCCTGACGAAATCATGTTTGCTTGAGTAATTTTACATTAATGCGTAACATTATATTTGTTGTCCTGAATTTTGTCGTTTCTCATGCTGATACTCGGAATGAGAACTTTGGGTTAAATTATTGATGGTCGCAGCTGGCTCGATTGCTCAGGATAAGATGTATAGCCATGTGGGGAGTCGAAAAGTCCTTTTGAAGGGTTGGGGGTGGTAGAAGGGTGGTCTCATGTATGATGCAAGGCACCGCTAAGGCCCTACGGGGGGGGGGGGGGCGCCCTTCGATGGTAATTCAACACGTGGGCCCCACGTGTCCTTACCGATGCTTCGACTTCGTCTGCTGTTTCGTCGAACGGTTTGGGTGAGGGGCTTTTGAAGTTTTCAGGGCTGAACAGGGGTGCGGGAGGAGTTGAAAGACAAAGAGAGGGTTTGGGGGGGGGGGGGGGTCGTTGTAAGGTCTGGCACAGGGCGGAGGGATCTGGGTTCAGTCCCTTTTCCCTATTTACATTACAAATGCAGGCAAATAGAGAGGGTTCCCCCCGTTCCAGTGTTGTACGTTTGCCCTCCTTGTCATGGGATACCCGGTGCTGGGCTGTTTTACTCAAACCCATGTAAGTACCCCGACCCAACCAAGCTCTGTACCCTCACTCACAGCTCCTCTTCCAACATACAATTAGTTCCACTGCAATCCCATCTCTCTAGAAAATTGTCTCGATGAAAATCCGTATTTGCGTGCACACATTTGATCTTTTATCATTTTGCAGTGTTTTTTACAAATTTTCTGATTGTCACCGACTTTTGACGCCCAATAAACTCCAAAATTTGCTCAAGCTGTCATGCTGCACGACTCGCTTTTAACGGTAGCATCGCTGCCTTCGGCAATTTATATCAAATCAATGTAGGTGAATTTACATGAAATTTTGGTTTTAGGAGTAAAAAAAAAAACGGCTGTCGGTCAAAAAATGTATTCTTTGGCACACAGGCTCCATTTGGGTCTTTGTTGGCCCAAAACGTAGCAGCCTGATCGAAATATACCCAAAGGTGTTATGGGTGAAAAATTGGCGTAAAAATAGGGTTTTTGGTGGTTTGGTACCACCTTGTGAGGTGCAGTTTTCCTTTTTTTTTCTTTTTTTTTCTGGCGAGGAGACCGAATATGCAGTCGATTTTGACCAACGAGCGAAGAATTGAGGTTCTAACAAAGTTTCACCCTTAAAATTCGCCTAACATTTTGGTCTATAATCATCGTTCTTTCGCACAGAGGCTCCATTTGGGTCCTAGTTCTGCTCCGAAGCTCGGCAGTCCGATCGGAATACACCCCAGGGGTGTTACGGGCGAAATATTTTTTCGAGGGTTTTGGTTGAGAACTTGTGGAGGTTTTAATGAACATGAGCTTGCGATGTATCGTTTTCCGTTTTTTTTTTTTTTTTTTAGGAGGAGGAGACCGAATATGAAGTTGATTTTGACCAGAGATTGTAGAATCGCGGTTTTAACGAAGATTCAGCTCCCAAAATTCATTGAAATTGTCTGCAAATTTTATATAATAAACTAGAAGTAGTATGAACAGGGGAATCGAGACAATTAATTGGCACTATCAATGGTCGAAGATAACTTATCAAAAATAGGAGCCTAATTCGTGTTTTTGGCGGGGCAGTTTGGTGGAAACCATAAAAAAAGATATTTTAATTAGTGCACATGAAGGAAACAATAAATGAACAGCCTACATGCTGTAGGTGGACCTGTGACTCTGAAGCGTTTTAGCTATTTTTGATCCACAGAAACTCGAAAATTTGCTCAGTCATGCTGCATAAGTTGAACTTTTAGCGATAGCTCCGCTCATTTTGATGTGGAACCTGCATTATGTCTCTCTTTCACCCCATTTGGTTACACGCAGGTACATAATAAATCATGCGGGTTGGAGTTGCTCCTATTTGTTTCACCGCTCCGTGGGAGGCGGAGGCAGGTGAAACAGAGCTGCAACCGTTTGGATTCTGAATGGGTTTGTCCCATCTGAAACTGCTCGGACTAATCTTCCACCGCTGTCCCGAACTGATTGATCGATGGTTGGACACGAGATCTGATGCGATTGTTCCGACCGCGTGTTGTGCGGCCTCGTATAGTCGCCTCGACGGACCGATTCGGGGTGCGCACCGTATAATCCCTAAAGCCCTGTGTTCCGTCATTGTTGTTATGGAAGGTCAATACGCGATCGCCATCGGCTCACGGGCCAAATCGAGTCGGCCCAAGACTGCTCATTTGTATTTGCTCGCAAATACGTGTTCCCATTCAGTTGTGTTTGTCGATTCGCCCAAGCTGAAGCGGACATGGATATGAGACGTCCGATCTTCCATCTCGTGACCGGGAGATGGGGAATACAAGGAACTCGCTGTCCTCAACATCCAAGATCACTGTTAAAGCAGTGTACCCCTCTGATCAGATATGAATGAAGCCCTGCTTCCCCAGCAGGGGGCCTATTCATTAAGCCAAAGAGACGTCTCTTTTTGGTCCGACTCTCTCTTTTGGCAGAAGACATTTTTATAGTATCCATGACAGGGTTATTCAGTAACTTCTAAAAGAGAGAGTTGGTGGCCATCTTGGCATTTTCGATCTCTTTCAGAGAGGTCGTAGGTGTCGTCTCGAAAGAGAGAGTCCCATTCTCATTTTTAGTTTGTTTGATAGTGATTGTGGTGTCATCCTTCGTTCACTGGCTACCATATCGGTCATTTTTATGCATGTTTTTTTTAAATCTCTTAAAGGTAAGTCGATTGTTCATATATCCATATATCGATTCTTGAGTGAACACGTCTAAGTAAAATAGACGAACTGGGAGACACTGGAAGAGGCTGTCTCCCGAGGGAGACTATCTCTCCCAGGAGATTTCCAAAATAGATAATCTATTTTCACTATCTCTTTTAGTGAATAGGGCTGCAGTATTGTAGGCCAGAGAGAAGAGTTGGAGAAAGAGGTGACCTGGGGCCCAATTCACAAACCATCAGGTACCTACAACTCAATTTCTCGAATGTTCAAGTTCGTGGGGAAATTGAGTACTAGGATTCCGCAAAGCCACAACTGTAAACTCGTACAGGTGAAAAGAAAATGTAGGGGTGTTTGTCGTCGTACCCCTGAAATTCTCCATTTACCACTCCTGTGTAATATGAAGGTTTAACCAAATAAACGAAGGGAACGACGAGCTGAGCGGCGGCCATTGATGGACGGGGGATGCGGTGGAAGGCGCCTTTATGAGCAGTGCGACCAGCCCGGCTCTTCATTCGACCGACCGACCCTCGACTTGTGAGTTCTCTCTTGACCCTCTCTCACTCGTCCTCTCCTTGAGCCTGCTGTTGTGGTAACCGCGGGGTATCTAATACTCGCTGTGGTGTTAACCGCGGGGTGCAAGCAAAAGACTCCCAAGGAGCACTCCCTGTCTTTCATGTAGCACCTGCTGTGGTGATAACCGCGGGTTATTTTATGATCGCTGTGGTGGTAACCGCGGAGTGCTAGCAAAACCCTCCCAAGGAGCACCTAATACTCGCTGTGGTGATAAACCGAGAGGTATTAGTTTCCTTCCTACCCAAACCTACCCTCCATCGGGATCACCGCATAACCCTAGCCATCACCACAGTTGGTAACCCCAACATTCCTACCACAGTGTTCTTTATTACTGGCCCCTATTTTCTGAATCAAATTGCTACGGGAAACTGTACAAAAAAACAACCCGTAGAGTAATGCATGCATTTCAGTAGACGTACCTTACGATGGTGGATAGATCACTCTCAATCATGGCGGATCGTCTAGATCTCCAACCCGGCTTCTCTCTCTACCTCCTCCCGCCCACCCATGTCGTGCACAGTCAGAACGACTTCTGAATAACTAATGAACAACCAACTTAAGGTTGAGAATACGGGCAGCGGACAAAAGATTTGCAGAAAATTCCGCGTACTCCCCCCCCCCCCCCCCCTTTTTTTTGTCGAAACCCAAGTTTTTTCGGCGTTGACCCCTTTTTTCCCTTCTACAAAACAAATTTCGGGATTCCGGTGACATGTTGCACAACTAGACAGTTTTCTGCATGGAACAAAAAAAGAACCGCTCAATTGAGAATTCAGGCCGGGGCAGAGCACACAAGATTCCGTCAGACATACGCACGCGCACTCACCTATGGTTTCTTCACGGATTTGGATTCAGGATGGTCTGCAACGGATTTGAACGTGTTTCTTTTCATTCACGGCTGAATGTTGTCTTCTTCTGGCAGGACCAAATACATAAGGACGTCTCTTACTGCTGAGCGTCGTCAAAAATGTAAGTTTCAGGAGCGTTTTGGAATCCAGAAAGCACTTTCTTTCCACTAATATTAGCTGCAACGATGTTACATTAACTCAAACAAGTGGAAACATGTGATAGAAATGTTGGAGGCCAGCAAAAAAGAATGTGACTGTTGTAATTCTTTGTTACTGTCCACCAAACTTTCCTTCTCACTGCACGTATTGTGACGAATCGTGTTGAACAGTGATTCATCAGATGTCTACTGTATATCAATCAACCACATCCTTGTCTCTTCATGACCCACGACCCAGATTTCTAACCGTCTGTGTAAATAATGATACTCATCGTTATAGGTAGAATGTCTCTGTCTAGTGCTACCAAACCGTCTAACACGGTTTAACCTGGAAGTGCGTGGTTGTACACTGGTTAAAATGACATTTGTAGATTTGGTTAAAAAGTTTCGATTTGCCTGTGTATAGTTTAGTAGATGTTCTATTCGCTCGTATCTCAGATACCAGGTTCCTAGCGTCTCCATCCAAAATGACGTTGCGTAGATTAGTTGAATTGTTGTTTAGTTGCTCTGGATAAGATCCACCATCCATCCAAAATCGCAGAGCACAAATTAGTTGAAATGTGTAGATTAATTGATCTCATAAACGCTGCAAACTCCTTGTCATGTGGGTTTATTATTCTCGACTCAATACGGCTCGATTGGGACCTCAGTGAAGAGACCCACAAAGCAAATTTGACGGTATTAAACTCGAATATTAGGTTACTGTTTCTGACTAATTATTGTCTTGACAGTCTTGACTGAATTGTCCTGATTCACCTGTTAGTACAACCTCCTGTGTTATTATACAAACTTTTCATTTTCACAGGTTTTTGACCCATAAATATTGAATTTGAGAGAACTTCGTTAGCACATCAATCCTTCACTCAGTGGTCAAAATTAATCTGATATTTTGGTCTCCTCACCCTAAAAAACGTGGAAAATGATACCTCACAAGCCGAGCTGAAACCTCAAAAATACCTAATTTTGCAACCATTTTTCACCCAGTTTTCCGGACGGGCTGCCGAGATGGGAGACATAACTAAGGCCCAAATGGAGCTTGTGTGTGACAGAACGATGTTTTTAGACCGAGAATTAAGGTAGACATCTGTTTGTATATGACCCTATCCATTTAATGATGATTTGCGACTCTCCAAGTTATTTTGTTATTCATTACCTAATTATTCAACAACGAATCTGCATGCTTTAGTTACCTGTTGTTTATATTCAAAGTTTAGTAGTTTGCTGCTGCCAATATTTTATCATTTGGGATTTTTTTGTTAGTAGAAGGTGTAACGTGTATTTTAATTTCTAGAAGATCCAGCTGAATTCTTTCTCCGTTATGTAGTAAGAAATTACCTTGTTCACTCATACTTGTTTTTCGTATGATCCGGGGCAAAACCGAAATTGCTTTCTGAAAGTGTTCCTTCCCATCTAAGTATCGTGATTTCAGACAACTAGTTGAACATTCCGGTTGTAATTTGTTACTAAAGCTTGTTTAACCGGGAGCAAGCAATATTTTCTTATGCGAAACTCAGTATCCTGAGGTATAAGAAGGACTTATGAAAAGAAGAACCTAACCCACCATTACAGGGAGGAAATCGCCCAACAAGAATGATGTTTGGAGTAAAGTGGCGAAATTATTCAGCGATACTGGGACCAAGAAGTTCAACTGCTGGGTTGGGCTGGTGGTTTTATACCAAGGAAATGAAATGGACTAGGTACTGGAAGGGCCTAAGTAGACGGTCGTGGCCTTATCTAAACGTTCTTCTTTCCCGCGGATCCTCTTTAGAGATTCAATTACCGGGAGGGGGTTAAAAAGATAGCGAGAGAAGATGGAACGAACGGGTTGTTAACATTGCCATAACTGCCGTTTGGTTTGCTCTCGGCTCTGTTTCTGTTTGGCACATCAAAAAAGGAAGAAAAGGCTTTTCAGCGACCTCGAGAAAAGTCGGGAGAAAAGGGAGTGAGGGAAAAAAATTGATATTTCCATTCTTTTATTATAATTGTATTATAATAAAATTAACTGACTCCGTAAAATAATAATTTTATTCGTAGTTTCTCATCATCCTTAAAGTAGAAAGAGGTTTATTTGGGAAATAAGTACAGCAATAAATGATTTCTTGAATGTAAATATAAATGATGAAATATAAATGATGATGAATGTAAAAAGTGATGGAATATAAATTTATATAAATATATATATAATATATAGACCTTAAATGAAGTTTTTTAAAGGTTATAATACAATATTTTACTCTAAAATAAATGAAGTGAGTGTGGGATCACACTGGATAGCCGGAGCTGTGGCCCAGTGTGGAACTCATATGTTCAAATATAAGTTCACGAAAGGCGTAGTGCCGGTGGTGCGAACATGAGTCACCGTCCAGTGGAAAACACATTCATTACTAACTTCATTATTAACAACACGCACGCATTATCAACTTGAAACTACTTTTAAAAAACACTACTATTATAAAACGATTTTAAAACTCTAAAGAAAACTCTTTTCATTATTATTATTTCTTTTTTTATACGTGATTTTGATGATGCTGGTTTGATGAAGAGTCAAGTTTCGTTCGGGCTGGTTGTTTTGTCAATTCGCACATTTGGTTATGCTGCAACTTTCGTTTATATCGGTTATTAATTTTAGAGTGAGGAAAGAGAGTTGTTAGGGGTGAGGGTTAAATAGCGGAATTTTGACGGTTTTATGTCTCAATCAATCAATCAATAATTGAGTCAAAATCAGTCATCCCACATAGTCGTTAAATTAATCAGTTACTGGCTTTCATCATCGCCGTCATATCAAATTACCATTCCCAATCGTTTTAGTTCTATCTCGTGATTTATTACAATAAATACAGTACAACACCGATCTGATGGACAAGTACTGAAGTACAATATACAATACCGACTGGCAGAATAGTCTGGACGGGTCGAAACCTGACGCCCATGAACTAAGAATTTATGAGTTTATGATTTATCAGTGCTGAAATTGTTTCAACTTCCAGAATGAACAAACAATAAATGATTCTATATTCTTCAAAAATACCGATTCCAACTGTTCAATTCCAACTGAGACCATTAATTCTCAACTCGGCCGCTTCTATTTGCATAACGAATTTGGGGAAACTCCATTCATACGAAAAAGTTATCCCGGAAATCGAAGTCTCTAAACACAATTACCGTTGAAGGATGTCGGTAAAACCAATATTGGTGTTATGCCCATGGCAGTTTCAATTCCCCGCGCTACCTCGGTCAAACAAGGTAATCGAAGATTGGAACAAACATTGTTCAAAACGAGTAACAAACGCTGTTTGGTCAAGTCTGTGTTTCCTCCTTTTCAAACCATTGTTGTGAATTTGGCAAAACCGTTCATTTGTACAGGAAGGCTTCGCCCACTTTATCCGCGAATGAACGTGCGTTACCAAAAACGAATTCGGTCTGTCCTTTCAGTTAAATGATGCTCGTTGAGTAAATACATTTCGTTCGTTCTGCACGTCTCTTCACGTTTGTCAGTGCATTTTATACAGCTTACGCCGTTGCAATGGATAATGAAGAGTGCGTTCGTTTAGAATTAAGTAGAAATTCCCTATTGGAACCAGTGGAAATTATTCGTTGCTCTCCGCATACAAATCCTCTCTAATATTTCAATCGTTTCGCTCAAATGTGTTAGTAACATGGCCAGTCAGTGTTTCACGGCTAAATTCGAAAAGCCACCTCTCATTGTCAGCTAGTTTGTTATGATTCGTGCTGGAATTATTTTGCATTTCGGTGGTAAATACTGGGTTCATTAGAACTTTGAACTTTAACCCACCGTCATCCTTCCATTTTATGTTTTCACCCTTACGTACCTACGTAATGTGCGACAGCTAAATTCTGGGGGCCTAAAGGCGTACTTACGTGCTTTTAGTGTTGTAGAAATCGAAATTTCGGTCGGAAAGTTACAAATAGCGACAGCAGATATACCTTTTTCCTCGCAGCTTAGAAGCAAATACCCTCAATCCCTGTCGTGGAAAATTAAAAAAGTTTATCTCGCAGAGACGGAAGGGAGTGTCGTGTGATGGTTTGGGAAGTTCCAACGATGTGGAACAGAACAACATGGTGGACGTGATCACGTTCCATTTAGGATATTTCGCTGTAAGTACTTCCGGAAGCGGTAAAAGCGTAAAGGATGTATGTTCAGACCTTTTCTATATTATGTCCCTTGATACCAAACAATGTTTTGAACGGTGTGACGTTCATAGAACTTTTAGTAGGTGTAGGATAATATTTCAGTATATTCCCTTTCGCCATCACAATCTCTATGCAAGGTAACATGAACGAACGTGAATAGCAGCCATTCTCACGTATTCGCTGTGTTATTCATAATATCTGGGAATCTAGTCAGCGGGTACTAATCATCCCCAAATTCCGCGTTCAGATTTGTGATTCTCTGGTAAAAACAACTTCTCCAAGTATTTGCTCCAACATCCGAACCGATGATTGATGATGAATTCCAGCATAATATTAATATATGTTATACAGATCAGCTTCTCTTAATATCGTGGACTTTACGTATGTGTTATGTATGTACCAGGTCCGGTTTTTCCTTTTTTCTAGTAGTTCATTTGTATTTACCAAATTTCGGATGTCCCAATACAGTACAGTGGGTTTTATAAAAAGTAAAGTACAAGTACTTTACGTGGTCAGAAATGACAAAAAAAATTATTCATTAGTTGATATAAGTAACTCAGCTATGAATAATAGTGGGTTTCATAAATCTTGAGGCATCAACTGCTATAACATATTTTCAGGATTTAGTTGATCTTTGAGTGGATCAGTGGTGAAGAGCACCACTAGCAGGATATGAAATCGTGCAGCTCATTTTCATACCATTCGCGATGTGTGCAGGTTCTTTGTTTCGAGTCCCAAATTTCCTAACATGTGCGCGCATTTCACGAATGGCACTCAGCTTTGCTTACGTAAATTTTGAACCAATAAAGTGTACAATATTTTTGGTTTTGCAAGCCCGAAAAATTGTTAATTACACGCCTTCAGGAACTTGTTCGTGGAGGCGTTGTTCTAGGTTCGCCGCGGTTAGGCAAAACCCGCATGGCTTGCAGGTCTTGACGGTGAGGTCACCCTGCTGCGCCGTGCAAAACCAGCCTAACGTCCATTGAATCTTATGAATCTTATCTTGAATTGTTCAACAACTTTTGTGGGACAAAAACAAAACATAGAAAGGTCATTTGTTGTTGGTCCGACGCATTTTGATATCAGCAGGGACTCATCTCGAAAGTTCGACCCCCAAATATTGGGCTGAACACCCAGATTCCTGGGCATTCGAAGATGTCTGGTCGGAAAATTAAAGTCATGCAAATAATTAGAACACTCCTTACTATACGTATACTGATTTGGTATGAAGTGAACAGTTCTGAGCCGAGAGGGCCCAAGGTATTGAGGAAGAGCGGATTATTTTGTCCAGAATCTGAAAGGTTCTGAAACTCTGATTTGTTTGTCTCGTTTTATAAGTTTCGTCGATGAAACCATCTACTCATAACCAGTCAGAATGTATCATAATTTATTCTCATGACCTAAGGTTTTTGTAGTGATTTTTGTAGTTATGTATAAATATTAGCGCTCATCATATTGAGTTGACAACTGTTGAGGTACGAGTAGTGCCCGAATGCTAAACCGCAAGACGCTCCGGTCTTGATGTTCAGGTATACACTCTGCCCCGTTGAAGATGATCGTTGGTAGTGTACAACAATCAGTACTAAAGCTGTCGAGTATTGCTGAAAATAATCACCAAACATTGCTGCAAAACCACCACAAAATTGTATGGAATAATTCATGGCCTCGAAAGATTATTCAATAATAAAAAAATTTAAAAAAATTTCTTTCAAATGGGTCAGAAATCGAGGTAAATCCAAATTCAAAAAATATACGATTGATGAAAATTTGTGAATTTACTTATTTAATTCAATAACCACTCTTTATTTGTTTAACGAAAACGATTGGGGGCACAAAATTTGAACTTCCATCTATAAAAACCGTGGGAAATATCCACTAAACGTAGATTGTGAGGTACCTACTTGAAGCGTAACTTCGGAAATTCGCTCATGTTGCTTGGCTGGGATGTTTTCAAATACAAGGATGGGGGATTCAAGGACAGTGGGGGTGGACCCTCATGAGTTTCCCTCCTAGACCAGTGGAAGTATCACCGGTTAAGAAGGGATATCGATTAGGCTTCCGCTCACCGATCCCGTCTCCACCGGACCAAAAAACGACTCGAGAACAGCCACACTGTTACCCTCCTCCCCACATGACATACTTATGGGTAGCAGAAGTCAAGAGGGAAGAGGGGGAATGAAAAGCAGTATGAAGTTCTGGTTCAGGAAACGACACCTGAACAACTTCAAGGCGGCTAACCTCCATCGTAATGGTACTACCTTATTAATATTTACTGGTGGAGAACAAAGCTCCTGCATACCTACGAGTATTGGCGGATAATGTTGTCAGAGGTTGTTGTCCAGTGAATTCTGCTCATCTGGGCAACCTCTAGGTGATCAACCTCCATCGATAGGATGGAACAACTATTGGACTTGTCAATTGGGACATGGCATCCATCGCCTTCTGATGAGCTCAGTATACTTTATTTATACTGACACTCTAAAGGTGGGAAAGGGGTTGGGGAAGCCAATAGATGAATGTATAATCAAAGGGACAAAGGAATCCTGTGTGTGGAGAGTGACGGTGGACCCTCGAGAGTCCCCCTCCTAGACCAGCGAGATTATCACCGGTTAAGATGGGATATCGATTAGGCTTCCGCTCACCGATCCCGTCTCCACCGGACCAAAAAACGACTCAAGAACAGCCACACTGTTACACTCTTTAAAAGAAATAACTAAAAATATAATTTGTTTTCAGATATTATGTTTCTTGTCTTTTCGTCTCAGCCACTGAATCAGTAACCATAAATATCTTTGGTTTTGGTTTTGCATCCACATGGCTTTCATTGTGTATTCATTGTCTTCACAGTATTACTTGGCTGGTGGTTTTATTATGTGCTCGTACTACACTGTTTGTTCCGCGCTTTCGAGAGCGATTGGTAGTTCCGAAAAACATTGAAATACAAGTATTCATACAAATTATCGCGTTTGTGGAAAGGAAAGTATTGATTTGACGGTATTGAAAGTATTCAAACACCTCTAGGTGTGAGGGATGTGGTGGAGGGGGAGGAGTGAGAATGAGGAGGAGAAGGAGAGGGAGCGCTATTGCTGAATAAATCCAGACGGGGTAGTGAAGGGTAGTAGTGGGGAGGGTAGCATGTATTATCAGGGATCTCGAGTTTCCCTTGTTAAAAGTGAAACTCCGCTGGTGGGGCGATGGCGGGCTTAGGGGCCCCGAAGTCGGAGAAGAAGAAGGAAGTGGGAACAGAATAAGGTTCGGGTACGTCGAGAGGGGGGGGGGGGGGGAGTGTTTTCCGCGAGTTTTCAACTTCCTTGCCAGCCGGGAGTCCGTGCACCACCCAACCCCCAAACACTTTCCTACTCGCAGAGCTCATTACAGTGGAACAGTATTTTGTGGTGGGGGGGTGTTCCCGAACGTCTTCAGAGGTCTTTCCGAGTTCTTCAACTTTTCTTCGGTCAAAAAACCCCTTCCTCGCCGCCAACTTCCAGAGCCCCCGCCAAAAAAGAGCCCTAAAGATGGGCGATAGTGCTGCCGGGGCTCCAACTCTTTTTCACCTCCTCCTCCCTTCAATCTTCCAGGCTCGCTCAGAATCTTGGTTTCATCAACAACCGCAAGTAATGTAACAGGTAAAGATAACCCAAGTTTTGGGCAGCTGGGTAGATAACTCCATCATAAAAACGCTGCAAAGTCCTTGTCACATGGATTTATTATTCTATTGGAAATACCTACAGAAATGTTGGGGATGTTCATTTATTGTTTCTTTCATGCGTAATAATCAAAATAGCTATTTCTGATGGTTTCCATTAATTTTATTTTTATTTTTTTTTATTTTATATAAGTAACTATATTTGATCATTGTTAGTGCCGTTTAATCGTCTTGATCCACGAGTTGACACTTTTTCCAGTGTTATTATACAAATTGATAGTCATTTCAGACGATTTCCCAGGCTGAACATTTGTTAGAACTCAATTTTCCACTCTTTGGTCAAAATCGACTTCGTATTCGGTCTTCTCGTCCCCAAAAACATGGAAAACGATATCTCAGAAGCTCATGTTACCAACATGCTGCTAAAACGCAAAAAGTACCTTTTTTTACACACATTTTCAGTCATAACTGCCCTGGGTATATTCCGATTGGGCTGAAAAGTTTCGAGACACAACTAGGGCCCAAAAGGAGCATGTGTGCGAAAGAACGAATTTTTTAGACCGAATATGAAGCCGGTACACGTGATACGGCGTACGGCGGACGGCGGACGGACATTGTATTTTTGGAATCTACGCACCTTGAAACGGAAAAGAAAAAAATTTTGAGGGGGTGTTATACAAATTTTTGCTGACCGAATACATAGGTGTATTATTCACAGAATAATAAACCAAAACGACGAATTCATCTCTGTAAGTCTACAGCAAAAGCTCGTAACCCACAGCGAATTGAATACGTAGAGGTTTAAAAATTAATGAGCCTTTAGAATCGACAAAAAATGTCTGCCAATTCGAGTAGGCAGTACAACTTCCTCATTCGAATCACATGAACGTATAGAATAGTTGGGTAAGTTGGTTTTAATACGGGAGCATCTGCGATCCAACCCACGTGTACCCTCAAAATTTTAGCTCTCTACGATTATTTTTCGCGTAGTAAGAAGCGTTACAAGGAAACGGCCAACATTTCATGTTCGCGCATGCGCAGACGAAAGTTACGGTACGATTCCAATGAAATTTATTCGGAATAATTAAAGTATCATTCCTGAACAACCCTCCGAGTTTCAAGCCATTTCAACGATATTTAGGGTAGTTATGGGCTTTTCAAGTATTTCACGTTTGCGCATGCGCAGACGAAAGTTACGGTAATTTTTCAATGATTTTGGTATGGAACCGTCTGTGATCTAACTCGCATCTACCCTTCAAATTTCAGCCCATTTCGACGATTATTTCGGGTGGTTGTGGGCGTTACAAAGAATTACCACAGACAGACAGACACGGAACCAAAAATGTTCCCTGTTGTTTGAAACGCAAAATGGTAGTGAAAATTTTCATTTTGGAGGGCATACATTTTTTTTAAACTCAATAACGAATCCAAGGTTTCCCTACCTTCGGTATTGAGGAAGCAAAAAATAAATTTGGTGGTTTCCGTTTCAACGTACGTCGAATCCGAAAATGGAGTAAAACAATTTCTATACTTCCGCCGTACGCTGTGTACTTGCTTTAGTCACCATGAACCAAAAGTAATGAAATTTGGTTTGTAGGTCCCGTTCGGGGTCTAGTTGGTCTGCGAAGCTCGGCGTTGCTGTCATCTCTAAATGGGCGAAAAATAGGGGTTGAAATTTCTCGAGCGCCGTAGCTCGAAAACCATCAATAGAAGAGTTTGGTTATTTTTACGTTTTTAAATTGATCTCGAACTAAAGCATTTTTTGAGACCACCCGGAGCATTGTGCGTCCAGCCGTTCTTTTGCACTGTCAACATGATCGTGAATGAAACGGTATAAATCCGGCCCAGATATCATTCCTAGGGAACACCTGATTATAATCACGCATGGCTGTATGAAATCGAGTTGGTTGTTCTGCGATAATATTGTTTCATTTGAAGAATGATGGCTATTTTGGATTTTGTTGATAGTTGATGCTTCATGTATAACAACAATTATACATGAAGAATTATTATGAATTATTGAATCCCGCGCATTTTTATGAGACTGTATTTCCCGGACCGGCTCCAGCACTCGAATTAGGGATTTCTTGGGGGGGAGCTCGAGGGTAGATATTGACCAGAGTAAACAGTGATCCACGCGGAACTGGCATCTACACAGGTAAATAGTAAACCTTTGTGTAATAATTTGCAGTGTTTTTGAAGTAGAATGTGGAACATTCATGGTTCAGAATTTCACATTGTTGACCTCTCCTTATAAGCTCATCAAGCACCCTGAAAACGTCTTGAAAGAAGAGCATTTAGAAAAATACTGCATGCACCAAAGCTGACAAAAAAAAATCGAATGTTTTATCGGTTCGTAAATCGAAAGGTCGTATAGCGGATCTTTCTTATGTTTCTCATGTATGATATGGAAACCCAAAATGTAGGAAAAAAAGAAAACTTAAGTTGGTTTTGCAAAACCCCTAGAGTCTTCAGAAGTATTACAATAGCAAATGGAATTTCCAATATTCATTTACAAAATATCATAAATCAAATCTCTTCTGTAGGTAAAAGTCAAATTTGGCAAATTAAATTTTTTGGTTCAAGTTTTTATAATTTTATCATAAATCTGAACTTTTTTCTTCGATTTCCGAGTACATCCAATTTTGGAGAATAGGATTTTAGTACATTGCCCGAATTACCCAGATAGCTTGTCTTCAGTTTCGTAATACATATTATACTACTCGTATCTCCACTTATCCCCACATTATCTTCTAACGGCAGGTAATCATGACTAGGCGTCTGTTCTCTCCGTTATATCGCCCTCCTATTTCCATTCAACGTCCTGCTATTCCAGATCCGTTCCAACAGATAACTCCGACGGAATAACACGAGTGACTATATTTACGGCCACTCCAGAGAGATCCCAGCGAATGGCACCGATGAAAACACCTTGGAAAATACGGAAATAAAAGGAGGAACGGTGAGGAAAAGGTGTTTACTCCCACCCTTCCTCTAGGACGCTCTATACATTATTTATATATTTTATACACAATAGATCTTGGATCCCAGCGTGGAAATGTCGCCGTGGATATACTGCTGCTTTTCGTCAACAACTTTATTTACCATGCAAGGAGCGCGATGCTTCATGTGATAGTTTAGTTTCCCTTCTGATCCCGTCATTTAGTTGGACGTACCTATGGAAATAGCAAAACGATCACATTACGGATATTATGTTGATAATAAATTGGGACGTCCTACCAATAAAGCCCTTAATGTTTCCGAGTAAGTGTCATATTTGCGTTAAGCAACAAAGGTCTAACTCACCTGATCACGATAATACAAAGTTTCCCGACCGCACAAATTCCGAAAATTAAATTTTTGAAGTAAGTAAGTAGGTACTTTAGAACTGCAAATCCATTGCAAAACTCTAATCGTGGCGTTGAAATATTTCGCAATAATGAGCTGGACACATTTCAGAGGCGGAATTCTATGATTATTTCTGAATCCTTGATTAGATCACGACGATTGTTGGACAATTCACTTCACAAAACTAATTTACTTAAAGAACGAAAAATTCGAACTTTTGTAGAGCTGTTTTGCAAAATAATTTGTTTAACATCAGTATTCAAGAGTGAAATTGTCAAATCCATCGATATCATCTTGGAAGTCAGACGAATGTACTGAAATATTTTAAAAACCCTACAAATCTTTACAGTCTTGAGGCACGAGTTTTGGCAACTCCTGCAAATATTTCTTGCAGTAGGTATATGTAAATTAGAATAAATTGTGTAAAATTCCATAATTATAGGAAGGTTAGGTAGGTATAAGAACTCGCAATATTAATCTGAGCAGATGTAGGATGTCGATGGAGGAACTGTATAAGAACAGCCAAAGCTTCTATTTCCATTCAAGCAGCTCATCAGCTGTTGGGATGTATTCCGCAATAAAAATGGAAATCCAGCAGAATACACAAGGAAATAAGCGTCTTAGTGAAGCATTGTTGCGAAACTGGAGCGGCAAGTTCAGATGCCTGAAAAATGGAGTCAACCATAGTGCAAAACGTAGAACGAACATTCTAAGCCCTGAAAAATCGTGTGAACTATTAGGTTTGTTCCATCCGCGTCAGTGCGAGTTCATCAGTGGGACACCCGCCAGTACGGAACTGAATGGGGTGGGGGTAGGTGCAGATACGAGTGCAAGTGAGTGCGAGTTCGAAAATATGACGGTAGGAACGCAAATTTGGTTCTCACTAAAAAAATTGAATCGGAATTGAATTGGAGCACAAGTCACGGTAACGGCGGTCACGACACGGCACCAACAGAACAAATGAATTTTGGGGAGGTTACAGAACTGTTACCTCTTGGGTTCACTTCAAAAACTCGATCGCCGTGAGTGCGGAAAAGTCCCGCACTCGGTACGGAACTGTTCTGCACTTGACGCGGAAAGAACACGGTTCGGTACAGTCGATGTAGAAAGTAGAAGTTTGGGTTCATGGAACCGACACGGTAGGAACACAGTTTTATGCGCGGATCGATCTGCGCATAATACGTTCTACTGAACTCGCTCGGATGGAACAAACCTATTATTTCAAAACGTAGAAACGAGTTTTAGTATTACATGTAACAACAGTGTATTTATGTTAAGTGTTAAACAGCTGTAAATTAATTGTTTAGGAAAATTCATTATTGGAGTCTGTAAATAGTTAGCACACTATTTATGGCTGGGGAGGGGGGATTGAAAATTTGATGGCCAGACCGTTGTTGCGATACGACGACGACGTCCAATTGAAGTGAACCTAGAAAACAGTCCTAACTTGGAAAAATTCTTCAGTTGTGTTATTATCATATTCATATTGTTGATTACCACGTAGGTATAACAGAATATTGTAGTGTAGGTTATCCTTAATTGAATATTTGCCATGTTATGACTGTGTTGTATAATAGTTATGTTGGCATCATCTTTAACGAAAAGACTCTTGAGAAAAGGCGTGTTATAGAGAACAGCTTTGAATATTCATGATAAAAAGGTCGTAAAAAAACGGATCCTATGATTGGCAGTATTGTGATGATTCCATTCAAACCCTTGCTGACAATAATTGGTTACCTGTACAATTGCGATGTGGGATTGGACTACCGAACAACAAAGACACTTAATGTTTACAGCTTCAGCTTACAAAAAATGCTTCATAAGGTTATCCCTTCATTTGCTCCTGCTTCACGAAAAAGTCTTGTTTCATCCTGAATGGCGTTGACTCCGCCGACCTTTTAACCCTGGTTTTGCCTTAAACCCCTAACGTCCACTTCGCAAAAACATCCTGAAGCCTCATAGCGCTGCTGTGCGCCGGCCCGTCGTTTCTCGGATTAATACGGTTTGTTCTCGGTGCTGAGATGTTTTGCGCTATCCCGTGTTCTTCATCGCCCTCTCGTTGTGTCCTGTGATCCCCTAAGTGTCTTCTGTAGGTACCGTATATAGTAATCCCGGCAACCGGAAGAAAACGGGCTTTTCCCCCCTTTCATTATCGCTGAAACGTTTTATACGCGAGATCTGAAATATTATATTACTCGGTTGTGGCTCCGACAGCGCTAAAATTTTCCTCATTATGATTTCGCTTCCTGGCCGTATATCCATGTAGTCTTACTTACTTGACTTTTTAAGGCGTTTTCCCTAGTCAGGGGTTGCCTGGAGTCGTGTGGAGCTGGGAACGTCTGCATTGCACCTGCGAGCCGTCGAGTTTGAGCCTGCGCATGGAACGCAGCTCTTCATCTCCATGTGATTAGGGCGACCTACCTTGAGACGACCCTTCGGCGACCGGTTGATGACCATTTTCGGCCACCTGCCGTCTGTCACGACTGATATGACCATACAAGAGCTCCGCTCTCAATCCGTTCCGGCTGGTCAGTGTTTCCTCGAATGGTGGTGTTCCGGTCTCGAGCCAACCTCGACAAACAGCAGCTTCGTCGGAGGCTGAAGAACTGTACACAGCCGTTGCAAATTCCTCTGGCTGAGCGACCGTCCACACTCCCGTAGGTCGGTATGCTCTCGACCATTGCCGTTAGGATAATCTTCTTAGTTCGTAGGTGCACTGCCACCCTCCTCAGGACTCCGTTCCCATGTTCAAGATGGGAAAAAACCCTGTTGTAAAAATTTACCCGCCGAGAAAGCCTCCTCAGCCGCAAAAAGGATTGATATCCGTTTTACCCGCACAAGCACCTTGCTCTTGGATGTCCATATCTAGAAACCTATTCTTTTTTTGGTTATATTATTATAGGTCCATATATAGAAACCTACAATTTTTTTATTTCTTTTTTGTTTTATTATTTTCAATAATGAACCTTTCAAATCGGGCAGGGAAAAAAAATTCAGCACCTCTCTCCTCGCCCTCAAAATTTGATGATTCCCTTTCATTTTGCGTAGAATCCGAAAATGGATTTAAAAAAAATCTCTGTCCGTCTGCACTTCGCACTATCCTTGGAAGGGGCGGTAGAGAGGGTGGGGGGATTTTGGATGAACCAAAATTAATTAAATTTGGTTTGCCCCTTTTGCGGCCTAGTTGGTTCGCGAAGCTCGGCGTTACTTTCAGTCGTCTCTAAGGGGTGAAAAATAGGGGTTGACATTTTCAGAACGCCGTAGCTTGGAGACTTTCAATAGAAGGGTTATGGTTTTTTTTTGCGTTTTTAAATTGATATCAAACATATGAGTTTTTCGTCCCACCCGGAGCATTTTAAGTCTAGCCGTTCATTTGCAACGACAGCTTCGTCAACACGGTCGTGGACGAAACGACATACATCTGGCCCAGACATCATCGCTAGTGAACACCTTATTGCTAATGAACACGGATACCTGTGTGAAATCGAGTTGGTTCTGTGACATTATTTCATTTGAATACTGATTGATCTATTGGATTTTGTTGATAGGTACATTTGTAACTTGAACAAACGTTATGCTTCATGAATAACAACAAATAATTAATCATTGAATTATTGAATGCTGCGCATTTTTATGTTACTGTACTTCCCGGGCCGGCTCCACCCTTGACCCCACCAGGAAAGCCCAGGAAAGTGATTTAGGGCGTTCTAGGTGGGAGCTTAAGGCTCGGTATTGACCACAGAAAACAGTGATCTACTCAGAAGGTGCATCTATATAGGTAAATAGTAAACCTTTGTCTAATAATTTGCAGCATTTTTAAAAGTTTAACTCCATCTTCGGATTCTACATACCTTGGAACGGGAACAATCAAATTTTGATGGAGGGTTACATTTTTTTTCTATTTCGTGCTCGATTTCCATTATTGAGAATAGTAACCGATAATTCAATGTTTTTTCAAATCCCTACAACTGGTAATTTCACCGTGGAATGAATAATGTTAAATTGGTTTAGGCATCTATGGCCGCATTGTAGGAGGTAGCTCTATAAAGTATACGGCCATTCTGCAGGCCATTCCATGGAATCCTCAATCCCATTGACATCCCGACGACCCCGCAAGGGTTTTCCTTTTATTATGGAGAAGAGGGCAATTTGAAGTGAAAGCCGTTGAAGGGGGGCAAAAAGGGATATAGAACAGGGAGGGGGTAACGTAATAGAGGAAGGTTCGGCGAGGGTTGATTGAGTGTCGGTAACGGAGGAAGGTCGAAACGGACGGTATTTTCGGCAATGGGGATCAACGAAGGGAGGAGGCGGATTTTGTGGAAAACGGCCGGGAGGATGGGGAATGGTGGTTATGAAGAGGTGGCGAGGGAGGGGTCACCGCCACTTGGTATAATTTGGCAATTACACGCGAAGCCCCTCGCTGGAATCCTCTCGCGCTTCCCCGCCACACGGGTTTCGATCCCGACCTCCTCCTCGTAGAGGTGACCGCGGGAATGATATATCCCGAGGCCTGTCGGTGTCACGCCGTCCTACCCCTCTCACTCCGACCGTTCTACATCCCCATCCTCCTCTGCATCCTCATCCTCCTCTGCATCCTCATCCTCCTATCCATCCTCATCCTTCACTGCATCCTCATCCTCCTCTGCATCCTCATCCTCCTCTGCATCCTCATCCTCCTCTGCATCCTCATCCTCCTCTGCATCCTCATCCTCCTCTGCATCCTCATCCTCCTCTGCATCCTCATCCTCCTCTGCATCCTCATCCTCCTCTCCATCCTCATCCTCCTCTCCATCCTCATCCTTCACTGCATCCTCATCCTCCTCTGCATCCTCATCCTCCTCTGCATCCTCATCCTCCTCTGCATCCTCATCCTCCTCTCCATCCTCATCCTCCTCTGCATCCTCATCCTCCTCTGCATCCTCATCCTCCTCTGCATCCTCATCCTCCTCTCCATCCTCATCCTCCTCTCCATCCTCATCCTCCTCTCCATCCTCATTCTCCTCTGCATCCTCATCCTCCTCTGCATCCTCATCCACCTCTGCATCCTCATCTTCCTCTGCATCCTCATCTTCCTCTTCATCCTCATCCTCCTCTGCATCCTCATCCTCCTCTGCATCCTCATCCTCCTCTGTATCCTCATCCTCCTCTCCATCCTCATCCTTCACTGCATCACCTTCTTCACCTTCTCGCCACTCACTTGGAAACTTGGACTCCTGGAAGGGTTTTGCTTGGATTGTCCTGCCCCTCCGCGAACCCTGGATAGTCAAGAGCGTTCAAGCGTCTGTTCACTGAGGAGAAAGCGCTAAAACATGCTCACTCCACCATACACACATAGTTCCAATTTGAGGCTCAGCTTGAATGTCACACTGTAGGATTAAACAGATGATGTTCTGCTACATCGCTACACGTTCCCTATCAGTTTACATTTAAAAACGCTGCTAAGTCCTTGTCACATGGGTTTATTATTCTATTGGACATAACCTGCAGAAATGCTGACTGTTCATTTATTGTTTCTTTCATGCAATAAATTGCAATAATTGAAATAGCTATTTTTGATGGCTTCCACCAATTTTGTCCCCAAAAACTCGAATTAGGCTCCTATTTGTGACAAATCATCTTTGGTCATTGATAGTGCAATTTAACTGTCTTGATTCACCTGTTAATACTACTTCTAGTATTATTATACGAATTTATGATGATTTCAAACAATTTCCCAGGTTTTTGACTCATAAAAAACGAATTTTGGGAACTGAACCTTCGTTACAACCTCAATTCTTCACTCGTTGGTCAAAGTCGACTTCATATTCGTCTCCTCGCCCTGAAAACATTGAAAAGGATACCCCTCAAGCTCATATTACTAAAACACCAGTAACCCCTATTTTCACACATGTTTTTCACCCATAACACCCCCCTGTGTGTTTTCCGATCGAGCTGCCGAGCTTGGAGCACAACTAGGACCCAAATGGAGCTTGTGTGCGAATGAGCGGCGATTTTAGATCAAAAAACAACGTAAATTCAAGGCTGAAAATTTGTTATAGCCTCAAGTTTTCGCTCGATGGTCAAAATCGACCTCATATTCGGTCTCCTCGTCCTAAAAGATATGGAAAACGATACCTCACAAGGTCATGTTACTAAAACGTAAAAAACCCTATTTTTACACAAATTTTTCACCCATAACACCCTGGGATATATTCCGGTCGGGCTAAAAAGTTTCGGGACACAACTGGGGCCCAAATGGAGCCTGTGTGCGAAATGAACCAATTTTTTAGAGTGAAAATAAAGTAGATCTGGGTTCCATCTCACCTATGCGAATTCCAAGTGACTGCGATCCAAGGAGCAGTAGGTACAGAACCTTCATGGCTGCCAAACTCCGAAAATGCCGTGAGGCCCGATAGAGGAAACAGAGTTCCTTTGGATTTCACGTCGCGAATGTGCTTAGAAAAGGAAAAACGCTGCAAATCCCTACGCGACGGTTTATTCTGTTGTAAAGAACACCCTTCTGTTACAGATCACACTTCTCTGTAAAGAACCCCCTTCTGCTACAGGTCACAGCTATCTGTAAAGATAAACCTTCTGTATATTTAGATCGCAGACCCTTCATAGCTACGTCCTTCGTATTATACGTCCCTTGAAACGTAAAACATGAAAGGGGGGGGGGGGGGGGCTAATTATGTTTTTTCTTTTATCTTTTTTGTTTTTTTCATGCTCGATTCCAAAGGTTCATTATTGAAAATAATAAACCAAAATCACACTACTCATCATGCCACTGTTATATCATCAGTATTGCAGACAAAGTTAAACCTCAGGGTTTTTAACAGAGTTAATGACATAATGCTACAGTTATCCACGTTATCAAAATGATGTTATTTTTACAGTACGAACGTACAATCGAACGTGGAAGTAACTCGCATAGTTTCGTACCTCCCTTCCGGCGTATCAGGCCCACGTTGCAACGAAATTCAAAGTAATTTTCGCTTCTCAGTCGGGCTGATTTGTAGATGCAGCCAGCTGTAACCTGCAGAGCGTAACCGCAGCTCTTCCGCGGTCAGTTCCAGCACTAACCGTCAGGCCCCTACGAGTTACGTCCTCGTCTCCTCGCCCTTCAGGCCCCTTTATCTCTCCGCACCTCAGTCCCTCCGCTATAGAAATCATCCATAAACGTCCCTATCAGTCAGGAAGGGAAACGATACTACGCCGTTATTTCGGTTCGGGCTATCGCCCCGACGCAAATGGACCGTTCCGTCCCGCATGACGGTCCTTGGGCTGTAGCGAGTTTGGCGGAAACACGACATCGCCAGAGCACACACTTGCAAAGCTGTTCGCGTGCTTACATCGTTCCCACAGTCCCAAACTAGCGAATCGTCTTTCGCTCCACCGAACTAACGAAACTGCAATAATTAGGTAGCCAAAAACGCTGCAAATTATTACACAGCGGTTTATTATTTACCTGTATAGTTGCGTAGATAGCATAATAAACCGTTGAGTAATAATTTACCGTTGCGTAATAACTTACCGTTGTGTAATAACTTACCGTTGTGTAATAATTTACCGTTGTTTAATAATTTGCCGTTGTGTAATAACGTTACCGTTGTTCAATAATTTACCCAATAATACTTCAACGTTTGTTCAAGTTGCAAAAGTAGGTACCTATCAACAAAACAGCCATCATTTTTCAAATGGAATAATATCACACAACAGCCAGCTCGAATTCATACAACCGTCCATGATTATAATCAGGTGCTCCCTAGCAGTGATCTGGTCTGAATGTATACACGATTCACCCTCCTGTTGACGAAGCCTGTCGGTGCAAACTTCGGTGCCTTACTGTGAGCAAACGGCTGGACGTAAAATGCTCCAGGTGGTCTCAAAAAACTCCCAAGTTCAAGAACTATTTAAAAACGTAAAAAAAAATCGAGATAACGGCGTCCTGGAGATCTCAACCCCTATTTTCCACCCCTTAGAGATGACTTGACATTAACGCCGAGCTTCGAGGACCCCAAATGGGACCTACAAACCAAATTTCATCAATTTTAGTTCATGGTAACTAAGGAAAGTGCGAAGTACGGCGTACGGCGTACAGCATTTTTTAAATCACATTTTCGGATTCTACATACCTTGAAACGGAAACAATCAAATTTTGAGGGGGTTAAACTTTTTTTTCCATGCTCGATTCCAAATCATAATCATCATTTCATTGGTTCATTATTGAAAATCATAAACCAAAATGTTAACTTGGTGAGGTCTACTAATAGCCAAAGTTTTACTTCAATGGGTTGGACCGTTTTCCCGCTACAGTTAATTATAATTTTACCTGACTACATGTGGGACATTCTGCACTTCGATTAACTAGCGAATCAGAACATTCGTTGGTTTTGTAGAGTGCCATTGTTTATTTTTGTTGCTCTGGCAAATTAACGAATCAGCCACCTTCAATTTTTTTCATATTTATATAAACATATCCGCGATAATTTATTGTCTGTGTTAAATTTCCGATATTTTACAGGAGAGGTAGACAAGTTTGCAAAACCATTATGATCGGGGAACCCGAGGCTCTAATGTAACATAGACTTTTTTCGCCATTTAAATTCATAGCAACGGCACTGAATGGGTATTGGGATGGTATGCCATCCATAAATATTAGTTGTTATCGAAATTTGTAGCCCGCGTGTCGTAATATTCATTATAAAAACGTAAAACGTTCGTTATATGAATTGTTGAAGAACCTTTTTATTATTTTCTGCCTCAGAGCATTCTGAACCAGATTTTGACGAAAATTATATTATTAGCTCGAGTGTTGGGCCATTCAGTGCATTTATTTTTAAAAAATAGTTGTTTCTCTCTCATATTTATACAGATACGTATTTTTGTATTTATTATGTGTCAAATAAATAAATAAGTCTCCTAAATGGTATTTTTTTAACCTCAGGTACGAGATAAAATGTTGAAATCTCACCAAAGTATTGATAACAAGCAATAGCAAACAAAAATGTGAGTTCGAAGATGAGCAATTTCCAATATTGACTCAAATTTGCTAACAAATTCGTTGGCGGGGGGGGGGCAAAAATTGCTGCAAATCACTAAAAATGAGCTAGTCACCTAAATGTACTATAATCAATACAGGAATAGTGATTTGTACTGAGGGAAACAATTCAAATAATCGAAAGTATTTTTCACTCAAATAGGAGTGTTTAATTAAATTCGCTTTTGTTTACCAAAATAGCTAAAACTCATTTTAAAAAACTGCTTCAATTCACCATATTTGGAAAAGTCGCTCATAGTAATATATTGTGGTCCTGCTCCATGACTGGAATCTCTTCTTGGCGCGAATGTAATTCGACTTGAGAGTTCTGCCTCTTGCGAATTTAAAGAGACTTCGACCACAGTGGCTTCGTGAAAACACGCCTCATTGTCGGGGATCACATCTCATTATCATAAAGTCACCCACGCCTTCATTAAATCACAGCTTCGGGCGCTTTCTCCGTCATTCCGCAGTCGCCATACCCCTAAAGAACGTATTGTAGTGGCCTCGAATGGGAATCCTTCCCTCAATTTTCACGACCATTTGGGCGAACCGCTCATATCAAGGGACTTCGAGAATGAAAATAACTTGAGTTGCTTCTGGTGAACTTAATAGAAGTAGGCAGGATATCATTACTTATTTCTCTCTGCTGCTTTTGTTGTTAATAAAAATTGTCCCACAGTAATAATCGGTACCTGTTTTTTGTTTCAGGTATTTAACGCTATATCACGAATTCACATACCACCTACGGATACCAGAAGTAAGATAACATTTAGGTATGGGCTATGTGTATAAGACATGAAGTGAGTTAATTCTAACGATGATTTGAATCCTGGGGTTGTGTGATCTCTGTCAAAAGTCAGGATAGAAAGTGGACGTCGTCTGGTCACACGGTGTATTAGGTATCATATACAGTGAGGGACCGGTTTCGGGTCTTAGCCCATCATCAGCCTCAGCTTCTGCAAATTTACAAAAAAAACACTTGTCAAAAATGGTCCTGCATTTAAACAATCATTTAGATATGCTTACGTGACTGGATACTTATGTGATTTTAATTGAAGTGAATGCAGTTTTTTTGTTGTAAATTTGCAGAGGCTGATGATGGGCTAAGAACCGAAACCGGTCCCTAACTGCATGATACCTAACAAACCGTGTGATCAGACAACGTCCACTTTCTATCCTGATTTTTGTATCAATTCTCATAATTTTTTTATTAATTGATCACGCTACAAATTATAAAGTGGCTGTCCTGTGACTTATATAATCACAGATGGTGACTGGAATTACGCCAACCACGTATGTGCACCACAAAAACTAGCCGTCGTGGGTACGAACACAGCAAATGCTGTATTTTTGCCTCTGTGAGCCTTTTGAAGAGGGAAGGATGTTGTAATTTAGTTTCACCAGTGCGCCAAATTTTACGAGTTTGATATCGTTGGACGTCAATGTTGGCGCGATTCTTCGTGATTGTATTCGCTCATTCGCAACCATTCAGGCAGAAAACCTGTACGTAGTACGAGAGTATGAATTTTGAATCAATGAACACTAAATTGTACCCTTGGGGTATCTTCCTTTACCTCCGTTGGTGATTTATGTATAAAAAATACCTATGTTAGAAACCTATGTCATTCATTCCGTAATAGTGCAATAGCGTAATATTTTGAGATATCAAACCATCTCCAGATTTAACAAGAATTTCCCCATAGGCTTTACTTTATGATTTCATTTGAAAGTAGACATTGAGATGAGATAGTCTACCTACTTCTCACTTGGGCGAGACATAAGTAGTTAATTTTTAATTAAATTATGACTTATGACCTGATTGTAAGCGATCTGACTAATAAGTAGGCAGATGTCTGGAATCTTTGATAAGTACCCATGAGTTGCGTTGCTGCATCGCTATAGTGTCCATGTTCACGTAGGCCAAAGAACACATTACAGCAACATTTCTATAACAGATGGGTTATGAGTAGATTTCATTATCAACGATTGCAGGGCTCCAAACAATTATTTGGATGGTCCAGTGGAATATTATGAAGAGCCTTGTGTATGTACCTACGTTACGTGTATATTGGCTAACTCAGTTAGAGAGTTAGTGTTACTCTTGAGTGCGTATATAGCCCGTTGTTCCGTTCGTCTCTATGAGGACGTGGCCAGGGGGCTTTCGCAATATCCTTCCCCCCAGGAAGTTGGGTCTCAAACGGCGAACCAATACAATAACGTCGACTCTCCAAGTCCCCTCCCGGAACGGGTGTATCCGGAGGCTTCGTGAGCCAATAACCGGCCACACTGCACCCCGGACAATCGGCAAAGTGCAATCAGCTGCATGCGGCGTCTTCCACAATAGATTTCCCGTATTTGGCAATTTAAAGCCAACATAGGGCAGTTTCCCTCAGGACAGTTTCTCGGACAAAGGACCAACTCAGAATTAGACGCCACATGATCGATCTCATGTAGGTACCAACAATTCGTTCTTATTGTAACCTTCATTACTTCTTCGTGGCATCATGTAGTCTGACTGAAGTGTACGAAATTTGACCCGCTTAAAACCAAGAAATAACCCCTTAATGATTATTATTATTATTATTGGGAGACCAAGAAGCTTGGTAAAGGTGAACTGAAAGGCAGAATCAGAATGACTGCTGTGATTCTCACTCATCACAATGTGGAAAAGTTCAAACGAAAAAGTTTTATTAAAAACAAAGCTCGATGCTGCACCAGTGTTCCCTTTCGGCAAGGCTAAGTTAGGTCGGAATTTGCTGGAAGCTTCAACGGTTCCAGTCCGTGACCCTTCTTTCTAACTCCTGTAAGCAGTGCAAGTCCTGAATTATTCATAAATTGTCCCGTAACGCGGCTCAAAGCTTAGGAGTTTGGCATTGGGAATGCTATGTTGCCGACTTATGTCCACCAAAAACTGATGACGTGTACCTGGCTCCCGTGCTTGAATTTCATAGATACTGAATACATACACCATGTTTCATAGATACACCATAAGCAGTTGTCCAACGTTGAAAAATGAAGAGGCTGAGGTAGACCAGGGGAAAACGGGGATTTAGGCCACGTCATAGATACTGATTTTTTTACATAATACAACGTTGAACAACAAGTTAAGTTGTCTTTACTGCCATCTATCTTTGTAAAATACAGGTGCGTTGAGAATCGTATTGTCAGACCGAAAGCCTTCCTCGGCCCAGTCGGATCCAGCATATATCGAACTTTGAGCCTGGACGGGTCATTGGCCTTTGGCTCATAAACCAACATAAGTTTTGAACTTGTATTATGTATACAGACTCTCTAAAAATCATTATATTTGTTGTATAAAGTGTTTGCTGAATACAAAATTGAAATTGAAATAATTACCTGCCTACTGAGTTGGGTAATTTTTTTTGACTAAAATTCAATTTTTAATCGGATTTTTGTATTTTCCGTACTTGAAACGTAAACTATTGTTTTGAGGCATTTAAAATGTGTGTTCTCAGTTGATTCCAAAGGTTCATCATTGAAAATGATAAACTAATAGGTAGTTTGTGTTGTATGTGGATAAGAACGGAATCGTGAAGGCCTTCCTGTCCCAACAAACTTTCACAGAAATTCTGATGAATAAACTTTATCGTGTATAGACTGAATGTATGGAGTTGGAAGAAGGGATTTATTTAATTTAATTTAAATTTCTTTTTATTGAATAATATAGCAGCGTACATAAACACAAATTATCCAACAAAGTGTAACCGCAACTTGAATAAAGACCTGTGGCTTGTGGCGTTGAGGTTTGGTGAGCTGTCATATATCAAAAATGCACGAATTTTATTACAGAAGCAAATTTTATTGAGCCTCTTCATTTTTTAAACTACAGAAATGTCCAAAATCGAGAGGGTGTTAGCTTCGAAGGTACAAACGAGTGATTCCTTACCCTCTTTAGCTTCCGTTTACCTACCTGACGTAAATCACACCCATATGAAGTCCCAAATCATTCACATATTGGATCATTATCTTCATTATAACAGCCAAGTGTTGGCTGTACAAGCGGAATGTAAGAAGCGCCTCTTCATTTTGATTCACAATACAACAGAACAACAACGATAAAACAGAGAGTAAATGAAAGAGAGTATTGAAGAGTAGTGTAGTTGCAGTGGTGAAGTGTAGGGTTTTAGGTCATTGAAGTGAACTAGAAAAAGCGTCTAATGAGAAAACTTAATGAGACCATCACAGGGTTTCTACAAATGAAGTTTTATTAGCTTTTCACCTCCCTCATCACCTTATATCTTTTAGGTTGCTTCAATTTCGGAAAGTTTTCGGTTAATTGAAACAACTCGTAGTATGCTGTGGTCGCCATTACTTTCTGCATTCATTGCTTTACCAGCCAGCAGACGATTGGAAATGGCTTAAAATGGAGTTGAAAAGAACTAATCGATAGTTGTTGCTAGTCAACAAGTATTTTCCAATCACGCGTACCTGTATAGATGGGAGTCGTTCAAATCGAATCCTCTTACGCCACCTTCGGATTTCTCTCGATTCCCGGCAAATTGAAATGTATGGACTTGGACTTGTTTGCCGATGGCTTCCCCCGTCTGTTCGACGTGCCCGAACTCGGGTGATATTTAAAGGAGGTTTTTTTCCGAATGAGCCGTCGTTCCGAGAGCGGGAAATCTGTTCAGGGACTCCGACGTTCATTCGGCCCGGAACTGGCCGCGTCGTGAGATGAGTGCTCGTTCGCCTAATGTTATTACGTTGAGTGCTCGGCGAGTTCCACCAGCGTGAAACATTACATGTGCTCGTCCAACCCCTTTCAACAAGCCATTATTCAGCGTTGAATTCATTTCGCACTTTGTGATTCTGCGAGTGGAGGAATGAACCTCGTGTTTTCATATCAGACCTGAATGTACGGATCTGTGTTGCCTACCCGTAAACACAATGCAAACATAAATTCACCTTTTAGGGATAATTTTTTCCAAAATTGCTTTGCGGTTAGGACAGAAATAGCAATAGTGCGCTTTATTTTCGGTGCACAGGGTGTCCCGGAGAAGCCTCAGACCAGCCCCAAACGGAATGAACAAAAACCGTTAACATGCCCTGCATACCATCTATGAATCATGTGAAAAAAAGCTCTCTGCTCTGTGCTCTAAGTCTTGCTCTTAGTCCAACGGCCTTGTGAATATTATTGTAGAAGTATTATTATAGATACCTGTATTATCTGGTAATTATTGCGTTGATCACAATTTGGTTAGACAAGACTGAAAGCAAAGCAAAGCAAAGCAAAGCTTTTTCATCTGATTTATGGCCAATGCGACGGCACCTAACGATCGTTTTCGTACACACGTCAGGCTAGATAATTAGTTGGTCCTCAGTGCTCTCGAATGCACTCGCGTCTTAAATAAAATCATATAAAAATACCAAACTAAAATGAATCTCAAAACTGACGCTTTGCCAGAATCACTCAGTTTTGGTTTTACACATGTAGGTACCTGCCTACTCAAATTTCTGTTCCACGGGAGCAGATCATGTATACTTCTATACTTCTATACTTATACTTCTCTCCATTTGATCAATAAACACTTTTTTATTATTGCACCATCGTATTTATCTTAAATACCGTTCAAAAATTATTTACAACAAACATCGTAACCAGTAAAAACTGATAGGTTCTTTTTGGGTTACGCATTTTGTTGAATATTCTTTTTTTAAATTCTTCTTTCCTTTGGGTGGACTTATTTGGTTTCTGAATAAGGGTTCGGTTTCGACAATAAAAGTCCTTAATTATTAAGGATTTTTATTGTCGAAACCGAACCCTTATTCTTTTTTTCCCAGTTTCCATGCACTATCTGCAAGTTGAATTTGCAGTGATAGACGCATTCTACAGTTAGGTAGGGATGGTTTTAGGTGTAACTTTGGTTAAGCTATCAGCTTGTTTGAATTGGTCCTACTTGGTAAACCAGGCTTTATCAGTCGGAAATTGTGGGTGTCGATGATTTTGAGAAAATGGCGTGGTTAGTAGCGCTGGATTTAATTTAATCCACCATCTCCGTTTTTGTCTTCGTCAAGATTTCTTCCAAAGGACTGTTTGAATAAGAACGAATCTGCTGCGGATCAGCATAGCCCCCCCCCCCCCCCCCTCGCTCTAACTCTACGTCTTAGGAGTAGAAAGGTCAACAAGTTCTAAGGACGTTCCATCCGGAAGACGGTGGTGTCGGAACCGGATGAAATTACGGAAGCAGATCAGGGCCTAAGCCGGAGGAGCGTCGGGTTCGGCGTAGTGGCGGGGGGGAGCTCAATTAACGGAAAGCTTTTCGTCCGATACATCCGACGTAATTGGATGATTACGGGCAAAAAGGATCTTTACGAACGCCGCCTCCCTAACACCCCTCCTTTCCTCCATCCCCTCCACCGCTCCGTCGCTGTATCATCAACTTTTCCCTGGAAATCATCGATCTTCATCAGACAAAGCGCCCGAGTCATAATTAAAGGTAAATACCGAAGGGATATTTTTTAACAAATCTCTCTCCCCCCCTCCGAGTTGCTGTGCGGAATATTCGCCCAGACGGTGAGTGGGCGATCGAGAGCGATGGGACGAAGGAGGGATTATGAGGGGAGCGAAGGGCTGCAAAGTTATGGGGGATTGGAGCACTTTGAACGGTATCATCCACGGGCGGTTTCGGCCCGGGGTCTTATCATGATCCGCTTTCATTCAGCGATGGTCCGTCTTGTAAACATTTTGAAAAAAAAAAAAAAAAACGCGTTGAACAAAAATTATAAATATAGCACATTGGAAAAATATATATAAATATAAATATAGACAATTATGAAAAAATCAGTCATGCAGCATGACTTAATGAGCGAATTTTCAAAGAAATATTCGAATTAATGGCTATGGTTTTGAATAAAGGAAAACTTCGGTCTAAAATTTGGTTTTCTATGTATATTCTCTTCGTATTTATTTTAATTTGTACGTTTTGTCCATCCTGATTCTACCGTTTGTTTATTACGTAATTGTACTAAGTGCTTATTTATTTGATCGCTGTGGGTAAATTCAAGGAGTTGTACTAATCGTTTGCCTCCCCCTTTTTTGCTTCGAACTCTCGTCTTCAATTAATACTTCTCACATTTTTCAATCTGACCACTCTAAGGGGGTGGGGGTAAGAGTTTAAAGATTATCCTAGTTTTGGGTAATTTTTGCGCACTTTAAATGCTCTAATTTAAGAACGGATTTAGATATCTAAAATCCGATTTCACTATCGTGTTCAGCGTGCAAAAACCTTTAAAATGAGGGGTCACTTGTTAGAAAATAACATTTTGGGGATTTTTGGGTAATTTTTGCGCACTTTAAATGCTCTAATTTGAGAACGGATCAAGATATCTAAAATCCGATTCCACCATCGTGTTCAGCGTGCAAAAACCTTTAAAATGAGGGGTCACTTGTTGGAAAATAACATTTTGGGGATTTTTGGGTAATTTTTGCGCACTTTAAATGCTCTAATTTGAGAACGGATCAAGATATCTAAAATCCGATTCCACCATCGTGTTCAGCGTGCAAAAACCTTTAAAATGAGGGGTCACTTGTTAGAAAATAACATTTTGGGGATTTTTAGGTAATTTTTGCGCACTTTAAATGCTCTAATTTGAGAACGGATCAAGATATCTAAAATCCGATTCCACCATCGTGTTCAGCGTGCAAAAACCTTTAAAATGAGGGGTCACTTGTTGGAAAATAACATTTTGGGGATTTTTGGGTAATTTTTGCGCACTTTAAATGCTCTAATTTGAGAACGGATCAAGATATCTAAAATCCGATTCCACCATCGTGTTCAGCGTGCAAAAACCTTTAAAATGAGGGGTCACTTGTTAGAAAATAACATTTTGGGGATTTTTAGGTAATTTTTGCGCACTTTAAATGCTCTAATTTGAGAACGGATCAAGATATCTAAAATCCGATTCCACCATCGTGTTCAGCGTGCAAAAACCTTTAAAATGAGGGGTCACTTGTTGGAAAATAACATTTTGGGGATTTTTGGGTAATTTTTGCGCACTTTAAATGCGCCAAAACCCTCCTTAGAGTAGGCCAATTTCGCCCATCTTCGAACTTAGCCTTTCGATTGCCAAGATAGATTTTTTGTGCAAATTTGAGCTGTTTATCTCAATTCTATCGAGAGTTATCGTCTGGAGTGACACATATATAAATAAATATATATATATATACATATAAAAAAGTGTTAAATTTCAGGAATCGTTTTAGAATGGTCTGAAACGGATTTCTATGAAGAAAATTTCCAAAAATTTATATTATTTAAATTTCGAAGCCATTGCAATAGCTTCATTTTCTTTGAAAATTCGCTAAAAATGAAATGAAATTAATAACCCCTTACTCCAAAAACTCAATCTGGGGAGGCTTTTGATACCACGGTACGAAGAACAATTAAGACTACCATATCTCTGATCCAGGGGTGGATTCAAAATTCTCTGAAACGGAAAATAAACTAAAAATTCCTCAAATAATATTCGTGTACTAAAATTTTTAGACCCACTGCAGTAGCGCATTTTTAGAGATAAATTCGTGAAAATGTCAAATTCCGGTTAAATAATGAATATGGGATGAGCAAAGCATTTTTGGCAATCAAAAAGGGGGTTTGCAATAAATTTGAGCTTTTGTCCTCAAATTGCCAACATTAGCAGAGTTCATCAACAGTTGCTTATCAGTGAAATAGGGATACTATGATGGTGGTAGATGGTGACTGTCCCAATAGCAAGAAGCATGTGCGCACAAAAATGGTACAACCCCAATAAACTATAAGGGCGAAAAAAAGAACATCAATGTTTCAGTACGGACCGATTTGATCCTGATCATGATGGAGCTGACGAGTAACCGTGGTGGCTACTAAAAGGTAGTACAATATTTATGTTTTCGGGTTGGAACTGTGATAAATGGAAAGTCTGTAGTCGATGTGCACTCGCAAATGTGAGAACATAGATTTTCATTGTTCTTGTACCTGTGTAGGTACTTGAGGAACTGTAGCCATTAAGAGTTGGATCGAACATTGACAGGTGAGGAAAAAAGTTTTTGTTCTTGTGAGAATTGCTCATATTGGAAGAAATCGGATACGATTTAGAACGTAGGGGAAGAGTGGCAGCAAACTGTGGTAACTGTGGAAAATGTTGATAAAAGTAGTTGGTTGAATGGTAACTGGAATACGAACATCGAAGTTTTTAGACGCGTCATCCTTAGTCCTCCTAATAGATGGCATCCCGTATCCCACGCCTAGTTTACATTTGATGGTTTTGCCCGATCGCTTTCTGCATTACTGAAAACCTACCCTGTTCCGAAACGACCGTGATGGGACTCGTGGAGACATGAAGAGGAAAGCGGGGGAATAGAAGAAGAATCGAACTTGAATAAGAATCGTGACTCGGAGCAACGGAAAGAACTGAATAATACGAATACACCTACCGGAAGGAAGAGAGCTGGCCCAGAGATTGCCACCATTTCTCATGAATCATGATTCCTTTATCGGATGCTTCGCTACGCGTATTCTTCGTCTTTCTTTCATTTCTTTTATAGGATGAATGAAGAGAATGATTTCGAGCGTAGACAGAGGTGATGGCGGAGACAAACGTGACGTATTGCAGTATGAGAGCGACCTTGGCTCTGGGAAACCCTCCGTAGCTGCAGACACCTCAGGTTAATTTATTGGGTCTTAAAATAACAGTAAAGATCTATTAAATCAGTGAAACAAGATCTTCTCAAACATTCTCCTTGATCCTTGCGCCTGACACTTTACGCCTTATTGCATAAAAATACCTGGTTCGATTTCCGAGGAGTGTTAATCATACTACGCCAGGGTTGGGTCGAAGAGCTGGAAAAATTAATTAATTACATAAATCCGTTGTATTCGAATTATATTAGACATTTAAATGGAAATCCCGAATAGTCTTTAATTACCCAAGTTAGTGAAGTACGTACGAATGAGTATGAAACTTTAGACAAAATATAAATAAATGCCCATCATGCAAGCATGATTTTACGAGTATGAAATTTAGCAGTAAATTGTCTGGGGTTTTTCGAAACACATTGCATGGTCCCATAAACTTCCCTGGAGGCCTGTATTTCAGTTTGACATATTGAGAAAAAGAGAACTACAATAATTATTTCTCGGTTTGTGGCTTTGAAAACAACAGTTTACCTCTGTTTGAGGAAGATTCATTTAAGGCGAGCTTCATTGACAGGAGATTCGTGTTTATCGATGGCATATATAGATGAACGGGATAGTGAGGGATAACAAAGCGAGCTGGTCATCAAACATCGCGAGGGTGTGTGTGTATTAGTCTGAATGTCTCCGTGCGTGAGGCTCGAGAGGCGCGGGAGAGACATAATTGAGTTATTAGCCCGATTGATCCGGTCCACCTAAATGTTTGTATCCAGGTGGCAAACACCGGGACAGCTGTCATTAATCAGGCGGAGAACGCTGCAATGCATGTTAACAACGGAGCTTTAATGGGTCGCGCTCGGAGTGGAGAATGGAGAAGCCTAACAACGGGACGGGGTTTCGATCAGAGATACATACGTGTCATGTACTGGCAGATAAGTGTGCGATCTGGTGTGAAACGTCGGTCCAATCATTTCTTACTTGTTTTCGAAAAATGAGTTGTTTACATTTGGAGCGGTAGCAGATTCGTTCGGATTTTGGACGCCGAGGATTCCGTTTGAGGTCTTCCCCGAACCTTCATCATATCAGCTGATCTGTGATGGATGCTAAATGCCTACCGTTGTCAGTAAGGAATTAGGTATTATTAAATGAACAGTATTTCCAAGTAATATCAGGCTGTCTGTACTTTCACGGAAGAATCGGGCGAAAAAATTGTAAGTCTTTAGCATCCCCCATCATCAGAAGGATACCTATGTGTTGAAAGGTGGAAAGGAAGGTGTTAAAATGGCTCTGCTTTGGGATACCTAGCCTGACTTGGGTGTAACAAATCTGTGTTGGCAACATTGGCAGCTGGTTCCACATTACACGTAACAATGGCAACCTGGAAGATTGCAAAATCGATTTTTGAGTTCCGATTTCCCATCCCTGCTTCCCACATTGATGCGTATTGCAGGTTAGCTAGATGTGCAATAAGTACCACGTGAGTCAGACCACACCGTTTACTTGTTAATTAATGTTGGTGTCATTGGTAATGATGAGCTATATTTAGGTAGGTACCGAATCTCTTTTTCACATTCCGGATGAGGATAGATTAGTATTAATGAACACGTGACTCCCCCTTCTCTACATTTTTTTTCTTTTTTCGGAAAACCTCTGCCGCTGCCAGTTCTTTTGATTAATTGCTCGCCTTGGGCTAAGAGGATTTCTCCCACCTCCCCACCTCAGTTCATAATTCCCAGTCATAAAAGGACGTGAGGAAAAATGCGGGTTCTCACGTCCTGGGGGAAACGCTTGGTATGCCCCCCCCGGAATGTAGTCGGTACAAAAGACATCAATCAACGTTTGTTAGCATTCCTGCTCGCAACACGCTATTTTTCCCGCGTCACTGTTACCAAATGCTACCTCTCATTTATTCTTCTTCTGATTGTCCCTACCATTCAGTACCGCTCTCGCGCTGCTTCGTCAGTACGACAGAAATTGAGCGCAAGCGCCCCTTCTGACGACTTTTAGTTGGAAATACTGCGATTATCCATACAAACTTGAGGTCCGGTAGAACACATCTCACTGGTAACGTACCTACCTACTATATTTTATGGATCTTAGTACGCACCTTACTCTCTTTTTGGAGGAAAAAGCCACTTTTTGGAGAGAAGAAGCCACTTTTTCCAAAATGTTGAGCAGGTACCTACCTAGTTTTAAAAAAACCAAAAAAAAACAACACTAATGCTAAAATCGAGCAACACGTAGCAAATAGAATTCTGCGTTTAATTATACCAAACTCATCCCCTACGTTTTTCATTGAAAAATTCATCCAATATGTGGTGAATGGTAGGGATGGTTTGGATAGGTCAAAGGAGGACTAACGCCCCGCGCTTATCACCACAGCAGGCGTTAGAGGACGAAGGCGTCCCGCGGTTATCACCAGAGCGAGTGCTAAATGAAAGGAACGTCCCGCGGTTATCATCACAGCAGACGTGTAAGGATGAGGATGCTAATACCCCGTGGTTATCACCGCAGCGAGTATTAGAGGAGGGAGCACCCCACGGTTATCACCACAGCGAGTATTAGAAGAGGGAGCACCCCAAGGTTATCACCATAGCAGGTGCGAGGAAGGATAGGAGAGAGAGAGAGAGAGTGAGTGAGTAAGGGTGTGAGAGAGAGGGTGTGAGAGAGAGAGGGTCGAGAGAGAAGTCACAAGAGCGGTCAGTCGGATGAAGAGGTGGGCGAGCCGGGCGGTATATAAAGGTGCTTCCACCTCGCCCTCCCTCTGCCGTCTATCAATGGCCGTTGCGACCCTTGAGAAACGTAGGGAGCTCGATGGAGGGGACACTTCTCCTACTTTCCTCTCCGCGTCCCACAGCTCGTCGTTCTCCTAGTTTATTAGGTTAAATCTTATAAATTACATAGGAGTGTAGTATTTTAGGGGTACCGCGACACAATGTCTCTTCAGAAAAATTTCCCAGGTCGAAAGTTAATAATGTTCAAGGTTTCTGAATTATAATTGAGTTATGGGTTAGAAATAGATCTTTCATTAAATAGTGTTTAAATAATATATATATGAATAGGTAGGTACTGTATTATAGGCGGCACTGCCATTCATAATGGTTCCTTACAGAATATAATTTGCATGTTGAAGCCAGCCTGTGAACGCTCACGTCCCCTACGTTGGGTAGGCGTAAACATTTTAATGGGTTTCACGTTCGTGCAGGCGACTCGACGAATATTGTGCAACTGGTCTTATTAAAATGTTAATTAGTACGAGAAAATGAATATAAGGGTCTGACTGTTGGAAATGTGATACAAATGAAATTCGTTTCTAATTGCTTGTAAGGCTGAGAGGAAAAGTTGGGTATTTAGGAGCGCACACATATCTTAATTATACACTGTAGCCAACTCGAGATCAAAGAGAGTTTGTGTGTTGGAACTGTTGGTGGAGGGACTCAGTGAAAGTTTTTACTGATCTCAGGAGATGTGAGAAGTCTGATGTGGTGACTTACAGATTCAAGAACAAGACGAAAGTCCCAAGTTCAAGTATCGCAACGTGCAGGATTGAAACTTCGGTCTTTATCGTAAGTTTTCACCTTCAGGCCTCGCTGACGTTTCGCTCGTAATTTTTTTTGTTTTTCGTATTCTCAACCTTCTAACTTTCTGCGAAGGGTTTATCTTAACGCAGCGGAACGTATTCAAAAATATACGTAAACGTCCGTAAAATATATGATGGAGAGCTGGTTTCCTCGAAGCGAACTAAACGCCCCTGATACGCCGGCAACAGTCGTAATTGAGTTGGAAGTTGGTGTAACAAGACTTTAAATAACAGCGTTAGAAAGTTTTTTCCCTACCGCCCGAGCTTTTCCGTACAACGGACGGCAGGAGGGAGAAAACACTCCGAGCGCTCCTGAAAATTATTGTTCAAGTTTGACTAGTATCGAGTTTGTTCATTTATTTATGGCCAATCCCCAGGAGGGAAAATTTATTGAATACAAAGGTAACAGAGGGGAATAATGCGGCGTAGACGTATTTCGAATGTTTCGCTGGATGTGATCACGATGGACTGCGCCGCCAACATTCGACCTGTCTCAAAATATCGGTGCCAACAATCCTTGTTGCTCATTCCATTCAGTTACTAGTTACAGTCTGTTATTTATGTACTAATAGTTTCTATTATTAGTAAGAGGAGGTTCTAGTGTCTTAACTTATACTTAATTTATCTTGGGAAAATATTGCTATTTTTACTCCACCTGTTGGAAAAACATTAGCAATGCTAAATTCCGGTTTTAGTTACTGAAGAGATTTGGTGCTGAGTGATTAGAAGTATTTTTAATTTGTCTGCTTACCTATCTGCAAGACGTTTTTCATGCCATTCGCTTCAAAATCTATTATGAAATTTGGGATTGGATTTTGTGCAAACCTCTACAAATATTGGAGCTCTAGTCCAAAACCGTGTGATTTTTCACATTTCGTTGATATAATATATACCAATTATTATTATGAGCTAAAATATCTAGCAGTGTGAATGTGGTAGGTTGAATTGGAAACAATACACAGTACGAACTAAATCATTCGCGAAGAAATCGTGGAAACCCATTTCTAAGAAAGACGGAGTTATTGAAAAGTTGTCTATTTCCACTAATACACGAAAAAACGCGAAAAATTCACTGTTATATAACAGTGTATTTTTCGTTTTTCTTTACTATACAGTACCTAGTTCTAGATGTGTTGTGTAAATTGATAATTGATGTTCCCTCTGTATATAGTGAGGGTTGGGCATACTGTATTCACGTGTAGGCTGTGCTGTACCTATTAGGATGCATTGTTCTCATATGCAGATCACAGTACAGATCGAAAGTCTGGAAAATAAAAGGCCCCAATCAGAAAAATATAGAATATAGAAAAATACAGAAAATTCAGAAAAATATGGAATAGTTATGCGAGTAGATGGAGAAATAAAATTATTTTGTAAAAAAAAAAAAAAAAAAAACGAAAAATAGTATACAACGAAAAATAGAGAATAATTTTTGTGCTGAGCAAACTTGCATAATTTATTCAAAGCCAGTACAACAAAAATGTTGAAATCGGCGCCAAATTTTAACTAAAATGTATTAAAAAACCAAGGAATGCAATATGAAGGCTGAGTGTGGGGTTTTGACATCTTATGTCTTTACTTTGCTACATAAACTCGAAAATGAAACGCGGGACATGAAACGGAGACATGCAACGGAAACAACGTCACGAAAATATTTCTGATGATTTTCGCTTACAACCGATTCGTTGCTACGGAACTTTATCTTCGCCAGTTATCATCGTACAAAAATCGTTCACCACTCGTTGGATAGCTCTCGATTTACCTAACCATACTACGTTAACCACTGCGGACTGCGTGGCCAACAAGCTGCGGTATGACCGTGATTGTTTAAATGAATGTTTACGTACATAATACAGTGGAGTCCGGCTAATCCGAACTAATTGGGACTGAAGGCTGTTCGGACTAGGTGATAGTTCTGCGACAATTAAGTACGAAGTATACTTGTTTTTAAATTGAAACGTGATTCTTTGTCATTTGTGACCGCCCAAGGACAGAGTTTACCATTCGTTGGAAATCTTGACCAAAACAATTAAGTACGAAGTACTTGGTGTGGGTGCGGGAGGGGGCGCTAAGACATAAAATGTCCCTCGTGGTTGCGTACTTGTACGGAAGCTGTACCCACCGTTTGTGTTTTTGAACTTGAGCTGACCTATCAACGTTTGTTAAACTATGCACCAAATTTGTTTTTTATGGTTTCCACCAATTTTGGCCACCAATTTTTCTTCGTTTCATTAATTTTGAAATGAGTTGGTTGTTGTTTTTAGACTACTCATTTGGTTTGGTAATCCGAGTAATGTGACCGAATTTCGAGGTCTCCTACGCGAGTCCTATCCTAATGGGAATCCATGACTGCGATATCCAGTTACATTATTTATGCTTGCGCTAATGCTACCACTGCTGTTTTAGCATAAAGTACCGAGCCCGCGAGTTTTTAGTTAAAATTTGGCGCCGAATTCCAAAATTTTGTATTATTGGCTCTGAATAAATTATGTAGGTATGTTTGTTCTGCTTAAAAATTATTGTGTACTATTTCGTTTTGTTCAGCTTTTTTGAAGTAGGTCTTGTTTTTTGTTAACTTTTGTTTTTGCTTTTTAGTGCGACGTTTTTAATAGTACGCCTCACGCTGTAATGTATCATCATTACTGGGGAAGCCGCAGTCGTTGGCAGAAAGAAATCGAAATCGGCACTGGAAATCGAAGGGTATAACTGGCCTAGTTCAGGCCCAGTACTGCTTTTTTACTTAAAAAAAAAAAAAAACGCTGCAAATCCCTGCACAACGGTTTATTATTTTGTACAGAATACCCTTCTGTTACAGATCACAGCTCTATGTATAGATAATCCGTCTATATAATATAATATGTAATATTCTACACATATTATGTAGATCGCGGACTCTCCGTAGGATTGTACCTAACCCCGTACTCGTTACTAGGTACCTACCTAAACCGTTGTGTAATAATTTACCTGTATAGGTTCCCCTTCTACGTAGGTAGAATAATGAACCGTTGTGTAATAATTTGCCCATCAATAATACTTCAACGGTTGTTCAAGTTGCAAAAGTACCTATCCAGAAAATCCAGCCCCTTCTGGGTAGATGAGCCGTTGTGTAATAATTTACCGCTGTGTAATAATTTGCCATTGTGTAATAATTTACCCATCAATAATACTTCAACGGTTGTTCAAGTTGCAAAAGTACCTATCAACAAAATCCAGCCCCTTCTGGGTAGTTGAGCCGTTTTGTAATTATTTACCGTTGTGTAATAATTTGCCGTGGTGTCATAATTTACCGTTGTGTAATAATTTGCCGGTGTGTAATAATTTGCCATTGTTTAATAATTTACCCATCAATAATACTTCAACGTTTGTTTAAGTTTCAGAAGTACCTACCAACAAAATCCAATAGTCCATCACTTGCCAAATGAAATAATTATCGTAGAACAAACAACTCGACTTCATACAGCCATCCTTGATTACAATCAGGTGCTCCTTAGTGATGAAATCCCGGCCGGATTTATACCGTTTGATTCACGATCGTGTTGACGAAGCTTTTTGGTGCACACGAACGGCTGGACGTACAGTGCTCCGGGTGGTCTTAAAAAATTGTTTAGCTCAAGACAAATTTAATATCGTAAAAAAAACCATACCCTTCAATCTAAAGTTTTCGAGCTACGGCGTTCTGAAAATTTCAACCCCTATTTTGAACCCCTTAGAGATGACTGACAGTAACGTCGAGCTTCGAGGACCAACTAGACCCCGAACGGAACCTATAACCCGAATTTCTTCAATTTTCTTTCATGGTAACTAAGAAAAGTGGCCCGTACGGCGTACGGCGTACGGCGGACAGACAGAAATATTTTTATTGCAGTTTCGGATTCTACATACCTTGAAACGTAAACCATCAAATTTTGAGGGGGGGTAAGAATTTTTTTTTTCTTGCTCGATTCCAATGGTTCATTATTGAAAATAATAAACCAAAAAAAAACTTGTGTGGAACCACCAGTGGATGACTACTTTCAATTAAAAAAAGGTTAATCGATATCGGGCCAGTATTTTCAGAATAATCGCTGGACAAAAATTTAAAAGAGAGTACAGAAACAGGCCGAATTCAGAACCTCCTCTTTTTTTGGTCGGTTAAAAAACTTCCAGCATAGTGGGGTTCGAACCTAAGACCTCCAGCGTAGTCGGTTTCTGGATCAGCCACTGTTCGCAGGAACAAGATTCGAATGTGTCGTGGTATCCTCCCACAACCACCTCCTGTGAAATTAAGATCTCGCCAAATAAACATAGAAGTGGAGACGGAAGACGCAGGGGAACGGAGAAACCCAGTGGGGATCCCCACCATCCTCCACTAGCTGGAGGATGGTGGGAGATAGCCCTAAGGGCTATAAATACTCGCCTCCTTCGCCTTTCCAACCATTCTACGCTCTCCTCTAGTCGCTGACTACTCTCTCTCCTCACTCCTCATCCCTCTCCTTAAACCTAAAAAATCCTGGGCATGGTGGTCGTCTAGCACGATAACCAAACCAGGCAACGCCTCCTAAAAGATCTTGGGCATGGTGGTAGCTCTGTTCTATAACCAAACCAGACACACATCCAAAAAGATCCCGGGTATAGTGGTAGCACTGCACTATAACCAAACCGTGCACAACCTACCTCAACGCCTCTCGTAGTGGATGTGCGTCAACTATACATTCACTACAGAATGAAATCGGCATTATTGTACCTCAATTTCCTATTTAGAATCGTAGTTTTGAAAAAGTAACGGTGTACACTCGGAGTTTTAAAGGCTACTAAGGATTTCGCATGTATCTCATTGTTCTTCAGCGAAGTTTTTACCTCATTTTTCTTTGCACTCTTTCCATCTCTTTCTCTCTCCCTCATCACCACTGTCCTCTCTCGCATTTTTCCTCGGGGAGAGTGAGAATTATGAAGGACCCCCTCACTCCCTCGAGGGAAGAGAAAACCCACTTATCCCCCCCCCCCCCCCCAGGGCTGAGCAATTAATCAAAAAGAACGTCGAGGAGGCGGCCAGCGGTACGCGGGCTCGATTCCCGCCTCGGGTGGTATTTACCCCACGAAAAGAATTAGTGCGTGTATGTATGTGTTGTGCGAATATGTGCCGGATATTCTGTTTGTGTGTTGTACGCATCTACATGAATGCGGGCGGTGGGAAACAGCGGAAATGGCTTCGTATCGCTTTCTTCTAGTTTTTATCCTCATTTCTCTTCTGATCGGGTGAGAGAAGGGACACAATAACGTAATAATTCAATGTGAACCGGGTTGGCGAAAACAAGGATTTACAACACTCCCGAGGACATGGTTTTTGTTGCTGACCTCCTTAAGTAAATTTACAGGCTGGAGGATTTTTTGTTCTTTTGTGTTTTGAACTAATTTGAGCATCTTGGGCTCACTCAGTGACATGACATTGTGGCATTAATTCTTTGTGTTAGAACGTTTCAGACGAATGTAGGGCTTGGTAAAGAACCGAAACCGTCCATCATGATTAGGTAAATACAAGAACTTACCTCAAAACTCGAAAGAAATATGTTGTTCAATATTTAAAACCCAGAATCAAACTCGGAATCGTAAATTTTATTGGACGAATTTCGGTTGGATCTAATTACAAAATTCATAGCAAAACGTGCAGCTTTGACTATCGTCATTAAATTCTGTCAGGAATTTGTCAGGGGAAGATAATAGAGAAGAAAAATACACAAGGTCTCAACTCTCTGCCATAACTCGGGACACATTGGAGAAGTCAACTTTACTTTTCTCGGTTTCCAGGCCAACGTTTTAGCTGTCAACGGTGAATTCGACTGGCAAAGAGGTTTATGCCTGCAAATTACCATCGCGATAAAGAAAAGTCCAGTTGTTGATCATTTTGCTCTCCAATTAGGGAAATCATTGAGCATAGTTGAGAGAAAATCTACGACACTCGTGTAATTTTATCCGAAATAAGGGAGAAGTTTAAAAACGAGATGTTTGCATCGCTCATTCAACAAAGTTTCAGCAGGTTTTTGAATGAAATACTTGAGAAATTGAGCACAGTGATTACAATTTGGTTACCTATGTGGTATATAAATGGCATACTTACGTTTTGTAAAATGAACGAAAATAGCTTGTACACTGATACCCAGCAAAAACTTTCGGACGGCGAATTACTATTCAAGTTCGAATTTTCAAGGTTGTACATCATGAATGTTGAGGGGCAATTTGAGTGGGCTACCTTGAAAATTAGCTCATCATGTCATGCAGCACGATTGGAACTTCTCCATTTCAGGTTGTTTTCGTCCCGTTGAAATCCCGGCATCTGACCATTTTGTACTTCTATCCAACATCCCCCTTGGATTTATCGAGCGGCCTCCGATAAATCCAATTTGAAGCGTTTTTAAAAATTAATTTTTGTATTTGGCGTCCCTCTCTGACCTCCGAGAGATAAAGATATAAACGCAATTTGCGCTTCATTACGAAAAATGGGGCAAATGAAGCGAACCGAACTGTCGTGGCGAGAGAATGGGGCTGGAAGCAAATAAATCATCATTAGCCGTTTTTATCGCCATAGCGCAACTTTCGGTGGGGGAAAAACACCGGGAAGGGCTGGGCCGTAATGAGAGAGATCTCCTGCTTAAGTAGGTAAACCTTGGAATAACCTCCCCGACAGTATCCATCATCTTTTTGTAGCCTTCCACATAAATACGGGCATGCGCAGTAACAATAGTAACGGTGGGGTTCTTCCATGAAGGAATTCAGCGAATGTTTCCCTCAGTTTAGCATGTTGATTATTTAATAGGTACTTAGTCTTCTCTTTTTTCATGAGTAGCATAGAGCGCTTCACTGTATTTATTTATGCATGAATAAAAGGGCAGTGCCCACTTACGAAGTTTATAATTTATCATAATATAATTACAAGGCTCTTATTTGAATTGAAGTGAAATGTTATTTCTTAGAGATTTGAAGACAACAAGTACAAAATCTTTATCAAAAATCGGTCGAAAAAACAAACCACTTTGCTAAAAATATTTCAGTCCTCCCACTTACCCAAGAAACAAGCCAAGGCTCACTCTGAAAATGTTCATCTCGAGTCTGTTAGCCGTCCTCGTGATTCTCGGCAGAGGCGAATAAAGTTGATGGCTCATCTCACAATGAGAAACAGGCAAACAGGACTCCGTCACGGGTGCCTCTGGAAGGAACGCCGAAAATTGAGTCTGGCGAGAAAATGCTGCGTCCTCAGTCCCACGGGTGACCTTAAACAGGAATGGCATGTCGTACATGGAGTGATTCATGTCACGGAATATACTTACGCTTTCGAAATGAAGGCCTATTGTGGTGAACGGGTATGTGTGTTCACCACTTGTCGTGAACGGCAGGTTTTCACAACAGTAGGTTAGAGAATAGGGGTCACCAGAAAGTCGTGAGTTAGTCACGAGTGGATAGGAGCAGGAGAGAGACGGAGAAGTGAGGGAGAAGATTGATGTGGTAGGATGGGCTCCTATGGTATCTGTCGTGAGTCCCTCCCGGGAACACTCCACTACAACCTTAAAGCTCTCACCAATATTCCTATGTAAAATTTACCTTCCGCTAATAAACATCTGAGTGGGGAGACAGGCAACAGAATCCAGGGGACACAACCTGGGCCCCCCCCAAAACTCCCAACAGGGGAGTTGGAGGGAGAGGCCTCCAGTTCCTATATAACCCTGGATCCTGGGGCTTTAGCTTCATTCGACACTTCCTCTAACCAGCTCTCTCTTCTCTCTCTACCTTCCTCCTCCCAGATGCCTGGTGGTATCCGCCGCTCTGGGAATTCACCTCCTACCTTCTCCTCTTGTCTACATCGGTGGATTACCGCCGCCTAGACAAGCACCTTCCTTCCTTCACCCACATCGGTGGATTACCGCCGCCTGGGTGAATTTCCTTCCTCTCGCCTACATCGGTGGATTACCGCCGCCTAGACGAGATTCCTCCCTTCACTCACATCGGTGGATTACCGCCGCCTGGGTGAATTTCCTTCCTCTCACCTACATCGGTGGATTACCGCCGCCTAGGTGAAATTCCCCTCGCTCTCATCCATTCACTCCTTCACGCCACCGTGATGATAAATTTAAATTCATCACAGTGGTGAACCCGACGTTCATCCAACCTTCTTCCCTTCCTCCCTTCTTACCACCTCATGTGTCGCCCCCAGTCTAGTTCGGTGTCCCGCATTTTAAATTCACATTTAAAATAGTCAGTTTAAATTCGCAATTTTGGCCCACCCGCATCCGCTCAAACAACTCTCAACGCTCCGCTGCAACCACCTCCGCTGCCGCAAATTGCGAATTTTAAAAATTCAAAACCTCACCCAATTTGAATTTTGTTTCCAGACACCTCAACTATGGACCCGAACTCGCCGTCACCGCCGCTCCTCCGGCCGTCCCTGCTGCAGCCGCCGACCGCTGCGACATCTGACGCAACCGACAACCCCTTCACAAGCCTCTCATCACCCGGCTCCACCGCATTCGCCGCTGCAGCTGCCGCACACGCCGCCGCCGACGTCACGACGGCCTCGGCGTCATTCCCGCTGTCACTGCCCCCCTTCTACACGCACGACCCCGCACTCTGGTTCTTCCAGGTCGACGCTGCGTTTTCTGCCGCCAACATCCGCAGCCAGCGTACCCGCTACTCCCGCATCATCTCCCTGTTACCATATGAGATCCTCCTGCAGACATCTGACATCTCCCCCGACGCCACGGCCGCCTACGACGACCTCCGCAGCCGCCTCATCAACTTATACCAGCCCTCCAAGATCGCACGTATCGCAGCGCTATCCCAGCCCCTTACATCTCGGCGATTTGAAGCCCTCCCACCTGTACCGTCGCCTACGTCATCAGCTACACGACATCGTGACGGCCGACATCGCTCGGACGTTCTGGCTGCGAGCCCTTCCCCACCCCATCCAGATGGCGCTCGCCAGCCACCTCGACGGACCGGACGAGCCGCTACTCCGTCTGGCCGACACGGTCTACGACCTCGCCGCGGCCGCCAGCGTCACGGAGGTCGCCGCACCCCGCTTCCCCACCCCACGCCGGGACCGATCGCCGTCTGAAGAGCGCCGCCGGCCCCCCTCCCTCCACCGGCGCCGCTCCCTCTCCGTCGATCGCCGGCCGACCCCCTCCTCCGACCACCGACGCCAGCGCTCGGCCGACCGCCGCACCGTCTCCCCCGCCCAGCAACAGAGGGGGAGGTCCCCAAAAACGGCGCCCCACTCCAACTCCACGCGCCCCACCAGGACCTACCTCCCGGCGGACCCCCCCCACCGATGTTTCTACCATGTGAACTTCGGTGGGGAGGCCCGCAAATGCCAGCCCCCCTGCTCCTACTCCTCCAAGCAGGGAAACGCGGACGCCCGCCGGTAAATCCGGCGGGCCCCCCTCCTCGCCAACACGGGGGGGACCACCACCAACCCCCCCCCGCCCGCATTCACACCACCTCCACCTCGCCTCGCTACCCCTCCTACGCCGCCGCCACGGCTGCCAACCTCCCGACCGCATCTGACGGCGCCGCCAAACACCCCACCTCTCCATCAACTGCTCCCCCACCCCGAGTCAGAACCGCCAAGCCCGCCTCCAGGGCTGCCAACCTTCCGGCCGCCACTAGCGCCGCCGCTCCCGTTCCCCCACCCCGGAACGGCCCCTCCAAGCCCGCCTCCAGGGCAGCCAACCCCCCGGCCGCCGCCTGCGCCGCCACTCCCGTTCCCCCACCCCGGAACGGCCCCTCCAAGCCCGCCTCCAGGGCAGCCAACCCTCCGGCCGCCACCAGCGCCGCCGCTACCGTTCCCCCACCCCGGAACGGCCCCTCCAAGCCCGCCTCCAGGGCAGCCAACCCTCCGGCCGCCACTAGCGCCGCCGCTACCGTTCCCCCACCACGGAACGGCCCCTCCAACCCCGCCCCCAAAACAACCACCCCTCCGGCCGCCACTCGCGCCGCCACTACCGTTCCCCCTCCCCGGAACGGCAAAAAATCACCCCGCGTCTCCTTCGCGGGGGAACAACCACCACCATCGCACCCGCCCATCACCTCGGACGAACCAAGCCCCCCCCCTCCGACGGACTCCAACACCTCGCCAATTTTACCTCACTCCGCCCCAGCTCATCAACGCCTGTTTCTGAAGTGTTCAAAGACGCACGTCCCCTTCCTCGTTGACACAGGGGCGGCGCTCTCTATCTTCCCCAATAACATACTCCGGCGACAGGCGCGTTGTTACCGGCAACTCCTCTACGCCGCCAACGGTACTACCATCCCCTCGTACGGGACGTACCGCTCATCAATTCATATGAGCGGGCTCGCGTACGAGTGGGAATTCACCGTGGCGGACGTAGAGAAAGCTATCCTGGGGGCCGATTTCCTCGCATATTTCGGCCTCCAGGTAGACGTCCGTAACGCGCGCCTGCTCGACCCCTCCACCCAGAAACCCATCCCCGGGTTCATACATGCGGTGGACCGACCCCCCTCCAAATTTGAACAACTCCTCCTCAACTACAAACCCCAGCGCCGCCCCTCAGCCCACATCTCACAGACCCAACACTTCATCGAAACCTCTGGCCCCCCAATATCCGCGAAAGCCCGACGCCTCCACCCCCTCCAACTCTCACAGGCCCGCAAACATTTCGACCTCCTCATCAAGGACGGCATTATCCGTCCCTCCAAATCCCCGTGGGCTTCTCCACTACATATTGTGCAGAAGCCTAACGGGGATATCCGCCCATGCGGCGACTACCGCCGCCTCAATGCCCGTACAACCCCAGACCTTTACAACGTCCCGCACCTCAGGGATTTCTCCTCCCACCTGCACAACACCACCATCTTTTCTACACTCGACATCTCCCGTGCCTTCCATCACATTCACATCTACCCCCCTGACGTTCCTAAAACAGCTATCATCACCCCTTTCGGCCTGTTCGAGTATATCAAAATGGGTTTCGGCCTCCGTAACGCTGCCCAAACATGGCAGCGTTACATGGACAACATACTACGAGGCCTACCCTTCGTCTTCTGTTTTTTGGACGACGTACTGATCGCTTCCCGAGACCCAACCGAACACCTCGCACACCTGACACAAGTACTTGACATCTTCGCGGCCGAGGGCCTCACCATTAACACTCCAAAGTGCGTCCTCGCCCAGCCCTCCGTCCGCTGCCTCGGCCACCAGGTCTCGTCCGAAGGAATAAAACCCCTACCAGACAAGGTTCACACCCTCACCGATTTCCCACGTCCCAACACTGTCTCAGAACTCCGCCGTTTCCTGGGTATGCTGAACTTTTACCGTAGACACATCAAACACGCGGCACAACACCAACAACCACTCATACACGCTATCCCACAACCGGCTAAAAAAAACGATAAACGCCCCATTTCATGGACCCCCGCCCTCACTACCGCCTTCCAACAATGCAAACAGGACCTAGTTGACGCCGCTCTATTGGCCCATCCCGATCCCCACGCCCCACTCTCCATCACCACAGATGCGTCCGACTGGGCCATCGGGGCAGTACTCCACCAACACACCGGCGCCACCCCCCAACCTCTCGGCTTTTTCTCCAAAACTCTGTCCCCCACACAAAAAAATTACTCCACCTTTGACAGAGAACTCCTCGCCATCCACGAAGCCATCAAACACTTTCGTGACTTCGTGGAGGGCAGGCAGTTCTCTGTCATAACCGACCACAAGCCCCTCACCCACGCCCTCCTCCAAAATCGAAAATCAGCCTCCCCCCGTCGCCTCCGGCAACTCGAATTTATCGGACAATTCACGTCCGATATTCGTTATTTGCCGGGGGCCGACAACTGCGTTGCCGACGCCCTCTCCCGCCCCACCCCTGCGCCGGTGGCGGAGCTACTGCCCTTCCCTTCCCCGCAAACCCTCAAAAACCATCAAACTCCTACCTCCGATCCCGCTCTTTCCCATCTCATCTCCGCCTCAAAATTGGAACAGCTGCCTCCCCTAGACCTCTGGTGCGACGTATCGGCCGACACACCGCGCCCGTACGTCCCACCGGAACTGAGGAGGCAGTTGTTCCTACACTACCACTCCCTCCATCATCCCGGCATCCGGGCGAGCCGGGACCTCATCAAAACGCGGTACTTCTGGCCCCATATGAACACGGATATACGTACCTGGGTTCTAGGGTGCCAGAAGTGCCAGCAATTCAAGGTCTCGGCTCACCCCCATGTACCTCCTCAACCTATCCCCGATTCTCTCCCGTGGGAACACGTCCACATGGATCTGGTCGGCCCCCTTCCCCCCTCCGAGGGGAAGAGGTATTGCCTCACCATGATCGACCGTGCGACAAATTGGGTAGAGTGTATCCCACTCGCCCACATTACCGCGGACGCCGTCGCCGCGGCCTTCCTCACTCAATGGATCAGCCGCTACGGTTGTCCGCGGACACTCACGGTCGATCAGGGGAGGCAATTTGAATCAGCCCACTTTGCCGACCTCCTCCGTTCCCTCGGGATTCAGAAAATCCGCACCACTCCCTATCACCCCCAATCCAACGGGAAAATAGAGCGGTGGCACTCGGTCCTCAAGCAAGCCATCTCCACATCAGCCACTTCCCCTTCATGGACCAAAACCCTCCCCTACGTTCTACTTAGCCTCCGCACTTCCGCCCGTCCTTCAGACAACACAAGTCCCGCACAACACGCTTTTCGTGACCCTTTACGTTTGCCAGCCGACATCTTCACCCCACACCCCACCCCGTCAATTAACAGGGAACCACTCCGCACAACAACACCACACAACGACACCACCTATCCCACACGTTTTTACACAGCCACTCACATGTACTTGAAGGAGCCCGGCATCCACAAAACATTTTCACCTCTCTACGCCGGGCCCTTCCACGTCATCCGCTCCACAAACACCACGGCTACCCTGTTAATTGACGGGAAGCCCCACACTGTACCCCTCGCCCGATGTAAACCAGCCCCCGTCCTCCCAGACACTTCGCCCCACACCACTCACCCGACCACCCCTACACCACACACGCCACACATCACCTCCATTTCGCCCGCCGGACCCCAACGTCGCCACCCACCTCCGCGACGTCCCGGGTACCGGCTCCCACCGGCTCTTCCCCTTCACCACCGCCCCGGCAGTGAAGGGGCCCCTCTGTCAGTCTTCACTAACGTGAAGACTGTTAGAGGGAGTCGCCTCCCTCACCCCATCAACTCACCATCATTACACATTCACCACATTACACTGCACACTGTCCACACCCAGGGAACGGCGGATTTCACAACCCCGCTCCGATCTGCCTCCCCTGAAACCGTACCAAAAAATTGTACATACCTGTAAATACTACTTGTAAATACCTTGCACCTGTAAATATCTAGCTATCTATCTGACTATCACCCCTCTTATCATCATCATCGAACTCATCACCTTTGTAAATATTGTCACTTCATCAAATTTTTCATCACACCCTCCTTGTACATATGTTTCCCATCATCAAATTTCGTCTACTTACATCTACTTACATCTACTTATGTCTTACTTCTACTTATGTCTTACATCTACTTACATCTACTTACATCTACTTACATCTACTTATCTACTTATGTCACCTTATGTCTACTTTTGTCTACTTAGCCCTACTTATGTCAACTTATGCCTCCTTATTCTACTACTTGTATATCACCCTAGATTTAAGACACCTCCGGTCACTCTTCTGCCTTCAGCACTGCAATTGTTTGTTCCAGCCTTCAGCTCCTGTATCCTTGCGCCTTCAGCTTCCCCTTTTTGTTTCCGCAGCCCTCAGCCACTGTCAACTTGAGCCTTCAGCTACCTCAAACATTGGTTCGAACTGGGGGGACCTCTGTCGTGAGTCCCTCCCGGGAACACTCCACTACAACCTTAAAGCTCTCACCAATATTCCTATGTAAAATTTACCTTCCGCTAATAAACATCTGAGTGGGGAGACAGGCAACAGAATCCAGGGGACACAACCTGGGCCCCCCCCAAAACTCCCAACAGGGGAGTTGGAGGGAGAGGCCTCCAGTTCCTATATAACCCTGGATCCTGGGGCTTTAGCTTCATTCGACACTTCCTCTAACCAGCTCTCTCTTCTCTCTCTACCTTCCTCCTCCCAGATGCCTGGTGGTATCCGCCGCTCTGGGAATTCACCTCCTACCTTCTCCTCTTGTCTACATCGGTGGATTACCGCCGCCTAGACAAGCACCTTCCTTCCTTCACCCACATCGGTGGATTACCGCCGCCTGGGTGAATTTCCTTCCTCTCGCCTACATCGGTGGATTACCGCCGCCTAGACGAGATTCCTCCCTTCACTCACATCGGTGGATTACCGCCGCCTGGGTGAATTTCCTTCCTCTCACCTACATCGGTGGATTACCGCCGCCTAGGTGAAATTCCCCTCGCTCTCATCCATTCACTCCTTCACGCCACCGTGATGATAAATTTAAATTCATCACAGTATCTTTAGGCTAACTCCCCGCGGTTTTCACCAACACCAGGAGATCTTTTAGGGTATGCAGGAGATCTTTTGGAATATGCTGTCCGCGGTTTTCACCAACAGCAGGAGATCTTTTAGGGTATGCTTCCCGTGGTTTCCACCAACAGGATATCTTTTTAGTTTTAGCTATTCAGTGAGGTCAAATCCAGGGTTATAAAATAAATTTAAATTTAATTTTTGTTTTATCATTTTCAATAATGAACCTTAGGAATCGAGCATTAAAAACAAGTTTAACCCCCCTCAAAATTTGATGGTTTCCGTTCAAGGCAGGAATGTAGAATCCGAAAATTCAATAAAAACATTTCTGTATGTCCGCCGTACGCCGTACTTCGCTCTTTCATAATTGAATATGAACATGAACCAAAATTGATGAAATTCGGTTTGTAGGTCAAATTTGGGGTCTAGGTGGTCCTCGGAGCTCGGCGTTATGTCAGTCATCTCTAAGGGGGTAAAAAATAGGGGCTGAAATCTCCAGGACGCCGTTACCTCGAATTTTATTACGTGTTTAAAAATAGTTCTTGGACTTGGGAGTTTTTTGAGACCACCCGAAGCATTGTACGTCCACCCGTTTGTTCACAGTAAGGCCCCGAAATTTGCACGGACTGGCAAATTTGGGCACGGACTGGTTTGTTCAACAGGAGGGTAAATCAAATTGTATACATTCAGCCCAGGTATCATTGCTAGGGAGCACCTGATTATAATCCGGATGGCTGTATGAAGTCGAGTTGGTTGTTCTGTGGTATTATTTCATTTGAAAAATCATTGGCTCTTTTGGATTTTGTTGACAGGCAGTTTTGCAACTTGAACAAATGTTGAAGTATTATTGAGTAAATTACTATACAACGGTAAATTATTACACAACGGCAAATTATTACGCAACGGTAAATTATTACATAACGGTAAATTGTTACACAACGGTAAATTATTAACGGTTCATCTACCAAGAAGGGGTTGGATTTCGTTGATTGGTATTTTTGCAACTTGAACGGCCGTTGAAGTATAATAATACCACCTACGCAGAAGGGGCATCTATACATGTAAATTATTACACAACGTTTATTATTTAGCTTATGCTTCATAGTTATTGAATCCCGCGCCTTTGTATGAAACTTTAATTCCCGGGCCGGCTCAAGTACATCATTTAGGGCTTTCGTGGAGGGAGCTCGAGGGTACTGACTACAGAAAACATTGATCTACGCAGAAGGGGCTTCTATACAGGTAAATAATAAACCGTTGTGTAATAAATTGCAGCGTTTTTATACACTTACTCTTGTATAATCTATTTATTATCAATATCTGGCGATGTATTACCATTATTTCACGAGGTCGTGCAAATAAATTATTATTATTATTATTATTGTCGTGGCTCACGACAATTATTATCATCGCAAAAGTATTTTCGATGTCGAGAATCGAGGGTTGGAAGAAGAAGGTGTTATTTTCGAGAAAAGTAAAATTTGAGAATTAATTCCGAAATAGGTTTTCCTGTATTTAAGATAAATATTGGGCGCTAGCAACGAGGGATTCAATCACCGTAATCAGTAGATGTGTCGTGTATTTCATTCCGGAGTACTCCCTTTATTGGGTCACCCTGTTCAATGCCTGTTCTCAAACTCACGGCTTCTATCTACTAATGATCCCGGGTCCTGAGACAGCCCCGCCATTACCCGTCGTGCCACCTGCACCTGAACAACACTTAATCCGAAAACTCTCCTTCCCCTACTCCACAGCCCCTTAATCACAAACGCCTTTTAATCCCTAATCGTCGGGAAAAGTCGGCCAACCCCCTCCACTCCGCCAGATTAAGCTCCCGACAAATGGACAAGCGTTCGGACCCGGTGTTACACCTTCTTAATGTTTCGAATGGGCTTTTAAAAAAAATGGGGTCCCATTTGTAAATTCTCATCCTCTTTCTCTTTCCGTCAGTCTTTTTTCCCCCTCGTCTTTTATACACCTACTGGGGGAAATCATTAATGTGGTAATCTCGGTGATTATGGGGATTTCTCCATTCCGGGATCAACCTTCCCCTTCTCGCCGTCTTCGTCCCCGCTACCCCTGTCTAAGCGGTAATCTACTGCTATTACCATTGACAATGAAGTAGCAGACTGTTGTGATCGGCTGCTCCTCCACAACCAAAGTAATGTACATACATGTTGTACCTCAGAGTGGGGACCCCCCGACCCCCCTCTGATCATGTCAGGGGCCTATAAAGAGCCGAGGGGCCAACAAATACATAACCATTCTCAAGCTAACTTTCGGCCTCGTCTGTTCATCCTTATTCACTACACTGGTGACCCCGAGTGGTGACACGCAGCCTCCGCCCGCCGTCTGCGACCGCGGTGCGACGACAGCGCCTAGCAACGACGAACAACGCCGCTCAGCGCCCGCCGACCGTCTGCGACGAGCCCCACCTCCGCAGCACTACGCCCGGCACACGCACCCCACTCCGACGCCCCACAGTGCGGCCCTCACCGACGCCACACAGCGGCGCCCCACTCCGACGCCCGCCTCGACGCCCTACGCAGCGGCCCCCCGCTATTTCGCCCCACCATCCGATTCCTATATAAGGAAACGGACGCCGGCGCCTCGCACCCTTCCTGCTGACACTTCCAGACGACACCTCTCCGGGACTGGCGCCTACATCGAGAACACGGACCCGAAACCACCGACACCCGCACAAACGACTCCACCGACATCAACGCTCCAGCTCCGGCCGCACGACCCCGCATTCCCGCACGTCTGATTCGCCCAACTCGAGATCACATTGACTCACGAAGGCCTCACGACGCCGGATGCTAAATTCGCCCGCGCCTTCGAGCCCCGACAAGCGGACCTCTACGACGACCCCAACCGACTTCCGAGCACGATAATCCGTCAGTCCACGCCCGCCGACTCCGTAGAGCCCTCCCGGCCGACACACCGCAACGTGTAGAACATCAAATCGTCACGAAGGGACCTCCATGCCACGCGAAACCTCGCCGAATATTACCGGACCTCAACGCGAAAGCGTCGGCCCATTTCGGCGAATTACTAGCGGCTGGCACCATCGAACGCCAACAGCTACCAGACGTTGACAACTCGCCTTTTCGCCACGCACGCACCGTCCGACGGCTCCCGGCTCACCGCCTTACTCAACCGACTTCCGACGACGAACTACCGTCAGTCCTCGCCCGCCGACTCACTCGAGCGCTCCCGGCCGACACACCGACCCCGCTCGTTCGGCAGCTTTTCACACGCGCCCTTCCAGACAGCATTCGCCTTCACATAGCGGCGCGCGACGAACCCGACGTCACGAAACTCGCTGCTCTCGCCGATCGCCTCAAACCCTTCGCTCCCCCTCCTCGAGTGGCTACCGTCACCGAAGAGGTTCGTGTGATTCGAACAGACGACATCAGCGACCGCCGACGCAGCCACGACCGACCAGACGCAGCGCGACGAACGGCTCGTGTTTCTACCGCCGCACATGGGACCCCCGAGCACAAAAACGTCGCACCCCATGCACCTGGCGCCCGCAACAACAGCCGCCGCGGCCGTACCCACGCACTCAACAAACACCCCGGCTCTTCATACGTCGCAAACGTACCGCCCCCAACGACACCGACCCGGACAGCCACAGGGAACCACCGCAACCACCTCAACCAGCACACGCACCTCCCACGCCTGACAACCGCCACCGCAACAGAACAAAATTTAACTAAATGCGTTACTTAAATTCTGGGGGGAGCAGTGTTGTGATCGGCTGCTCCTCCACAACCAATGTAATGTACATACATGTTGTACCTCAGAGTGGGGACCCCCCGACCCCCCTCTGATCATGTCAGGGGCCTATAAATAGCCGAGGGGCCAACAAATACATAACCATTCTCAAGCTAACTTTCGGCCTCGTCTGTTCATCCTTATTCACTACACAGACATTTACTTATAATTTTTTTTAAATTACAAGGGAATTTTCTTCCTTTTAGCGAATTTTCAAAGAAAATGAAGCTATTGCAATGGCTTCGAAATTTAAATAATATAAATTTTTGGAAATTTTCTTCATAGAAATCCGTTTTAGACCATTCTAAAACGATTCCTGAAATTTAACACTATTTTATATGTATATATATATATATGTGTCACTCCAGACGATAACTCTCGATAGAATTGAGATAAACAGCTCAAATTTGCACAAAAAATCTATCTTGGCAATCGAAAGGCTAAGTTCGAAGATGGGCGAAATTGGCCTACTCTAAGGAGGGTTTTGGCGCATTTAAAGTGCGCAAAAATTACCCAAAAATCCCCAAAATGTTATTTTCCAACAAGTGACCCCTCATTTTAAAGGTTTTTGCACGCTGAACACGATGGTGGAATCGGATTTTAGATATCTTGATCCGTTCTCAAATTAGAGCATTTAAAGTGCGCAAAAATTACCCAAAAATCCCCAAAATGTTATTTTCTAACAAGTGACCCCTCATTTTAAAGGTGTTTGCACGCTGAACACGATGGTGAAATCGGATTTTAGATATCTAAATCCGTTCTTAAATTAGAGCATTTAAAGTGCGCAAAACCTACCCAAAACCCAAAACGGTAGAATCAGGATGGACAAAACGTACAAATTAAAATAAATACGAAGAGAATATACATAGAAAACCAAATTTTAGACCGAAGTTTTCCTTTATTCAAAACCATAGCCATTAATTCGAATATTTCTTTGAAAATTCGCTCATTAAGTCATGCTGCATGACTGGTTTTTTCTACATAAACATAAATTTCCAGCACACTTCAAGTAGAACTCCTTCCTAGCTACCAAAAAAATTGGTAAAATAAAAAATGTCTGCCAATTTGAGAAGGCTGTATAGCTTCCTCACTTGAATCACATGAACGTATAGAATAGTTGGGTAGGTTCATTTTGTTACGGGACCGTCTGCGATCCAACACACGTGTACCCTCAAAATTTCAGCTCTGTACGACTATTTTTCGCGTAGTTAGAAGCGTTAGAAGGAAACGGGCAACATTTCATGTTCCCGCATGCGCAGATGAATTAAATTCTTATGGAACTATCAAAGAATTATTCATGATGGACCTTCCAAATCTGAGCTCATTCAACGATATTTAAAGTAGTTACGGTCGTTTCAAGTATTTCACGTTTGCGCATGCGCGGACGGAACGATTTCCATGATTTTGGAACGGGACTATATGCGATCCAACGCGCGTGTACCCTCGAAATTTCAGCTCTTTACGACTGTTTTTCGCGTAGTTAGAAGCGTTATAAGGAAATGGTCAACATTTCATGTTCGCGCATGCGCAGACGAAAATTACAGTACGATTCCAATGAAATTCATTTGAACTATCAAAGTATTATTTCTGATCGACCCTCTAAGTTTGATCTCATTTCAACGGTATTTATGGTAGTTATGAGCTTTTCAAGTATTTCACGTTTACACATGCGCAGCCGAAAGTTACCGTACTTTTTCAATGATTTTAGTATGGGACTGTCTGTGACCCAACCCGCACCTACCCTCCAGATTCTAGCTCATTTTGACCATCATTTCGGGTAGTTATGGGCGTTACAAGGAATTACCACAGACGGACAGACAGACACGGAACCAAAAATGTTCCTCGATGTCTGAAACGCAAATGGAAGTGGACATTTTCATTTTGGAAGACAATTTTTTTTTTTACTCAATCACGAATCCAAGGCTTCCCTACCTTCGGTAATGAGGAAGCAAAAATAACAAAAAAAATTGTGACTTATCATAACATTTGGAACCAAGATTTGACTTGAGTGGGGGAAGCCTCACGAATGTCAATAAACTGGGCAACAGAGTTTGCAGATTGCTGCATTCTAACGACAGAAGAGCTGTAGCCGTAGTTGGCCCTGTGGTACTCAGGGAGGAACGGGTCACGGTTTCTGGTGGTTCTTTGTGGCGCTCTAAAATTCACCTTTGCTAACAAAGCTGGAGAGTCGTGCTGGTTTCAGATGATCTTGCTCGACGCGGATAAATCAAGTTGGAGTCTCTGCTGTTCGAGTGTGTCAAGCCCCATCAACCTCCTCATGCCAATCTCACTGTACCCATCCATCACAACAGTCACGTGGACAGCCATTCTTAAACATTTATTTTGCACACGCTCCAAAGACTGGATTTACGTGGAATACACAGGATTCCAGACTAGCGAGGCGAATTCCAAATGGCTCTGCACCGAAGAGCAGCACAGTATCTTCACTGTAACCAGATTCCGAAACGAACGCGATGCGCGATATAGGAATCCAAGCTGTCTGAAACCCTTAGAGACAATGTTAAGGATATGAGGTGAGAATGAGAAATCTGAATCAATGGCAACATCCAAATCCCTCACATGGTCAACCCTTTCCAACGGAACGCCATCAATGCAGTAAGGAAAGTCGAAATGTGGATATCTGCCTTGAGTAAAGGGAATGAAGTATAGATAGTGATGTCCGATACCGAGAAAGTATCGATACCGATATTCAGTGTGGTATGAAGTGCCAGATATCGATACCGGCACAATATCAAACGTAAAGTATCGATGCCGATCGGTGACAATCGATACTTGTTAGTAAGCGGAAAAACGCTGCACGTAAACTAAATGGAAAGTGTCACTATTCAAAGTATGAAACCATTTAGAATGAGGTACAGACAGGTACCGCTTATGTTTTGTAATAACTTGAGCTGGGTTCACGTTGACGCGTACCTAATCGACGTAAAGCGCGTAAAGATCGTTCACATGGACAACAGTAGTTACGGACGTAAAGTGCGTAATCTTCGAGATGTAGCCCGTGCTCCAACCTCCGCCTGCGCAGAACCCACGCGCAGATCCGTAAAGCGCGTTAATATCTGGAATTTTAAATATAATTTTCGGGTTCTACTACCTTGAAACGAAAACCATCTAATTTTTGTGGACGATGGGTGGGAGGGGGGTCCATGCTCGATTCCAAAGGTTCGTATTCATTATTATTTTCAATAATAAACCATAATTAATTAATGAACTAACTTGAAAAATTAAATCCACATTCCTTCTCGAATAGTTGCTGCAGATACTCGTAAAGTGTAGTTTGTGTATTTTCCTGAAACGATCGCTAGGCAATAAATTATTGTAGTGAAATGCATATGGCATGATGGTAGTCCTGTAGGGTTATCTGAATGGGAAGAAGCTGACCAAAAATTGTTAGAGCAACCCATATGCGGTTTAGGACGTACCTATTTCCCTCCAAGTGCAGGCTTGGAGCAATTTCGATACAAATTTTTTGATCATATTTTAGTGAGATGTTCGAGAATCAGTGGAAACTGGTATAAAATGAGTTATGAGTTCTTGATATCTGCTCAGAGACGGCGGTAAATCAAAATCGAGGCGTCTAACAAATGACGCAAATGAATCATTCGGGCCCTAAGCTTCAAATATCCTTCCGAACGTGAGCCGTATGTATTGACTGTTTGGCATTTTGGCATGTTGAGGAACTCAAATACCTCCGAGCCCTCTCAAGTGGCCGCAGACTGTAGTTTGAGCTTTCTCCCAAGTCGAACGGAAACTTGTTCCCGTTATTAGGCGGGTTCTCTCTATTAATGAGCGGGAAGAGCTTCTGAGGCGAAAGGCCCATTATTGTGGACCAGCCACCTGTACCCCGGTATCCGAAGACTTCGCAAAGGAGCGGGTAAGTTGTGTGGTTGATGTCGAGATGAGCGGCTTACGGATCGATTCATATCTAACCGATCAATGTATCCTAAGCGGCATTTCTCTTCTACTTCTAAAGGTGGTGCTGTGGAATCACTTCTGATCGTCTCTCTTAGATCTGCTCGCGGATGTAAGAAACAAGTATTGTGATAATTTGTGTATTTATTGACAAAACAGGGTAGGGACGACACTAATCGATTCCGAATGTGAATTATTACCGTTAAGTACGTTTCTTGAAAGAAAAGGAAGTATTAAAAATACACGCACTTACTTATAATAACCATTTATAGGAAGAGAAATTTTGATATTCATACAAAACCTATTGAGCACTCTGAATTCATCCCTAGATTTTTTTTAAAAATTATGCATGAAAATACATAATTTATTATGTAGGAACCTACCTACCTACCTGCTGATAGGTGCCCTGTACTTATAATTGTAAAACGCTGCAAATTAACACACAACGGTTTATTATTTACCTGTGTAGATGCCCCTTCTGCGTTGGTCACTCTTTTCTGTGGTTAATACCTACCCCCCCCCCCCCCCCCCCCCACCCTCCTCCACTGGAAAGCCCTAAATCGAGTACTGGACCCGGCCTGGGAGTTTCATAAAAATGTGCAGGATTCAATAATTCACTCATTAATTATTATCTATTGTTATTCATGAAGCATAACGTTTGTTCAAGTTTCAAAAGTACCTATCATCAGAATCCAAAAACGTCCTTCAGTCCTGAAATGAAATTATGTCACAGAACGACCAACTCGATTTCATACTTCATACAGCCAAGCGTGATTATAATCAGGTGCTCCCTAGTATTGATGTCTGGGCTGGACTCATACAGTTTAATTCACGATCATGTTGTCGAAGCTTTTCGGTACAAACGAACGGCTGGTCGTACAATGCTCCGGCTGGTCTCAAAAAATGCTTCAGTTTGACATCAATTTATAAACGTAAGAAAAACCATAACCTATCATTGATAGTTTTGGAGGTACGGCGTTCTGAAAATGTCAACCCCTATTTTTCGACACTAACGCCGAGCTTCGTGGACCAAGTAGACCCCAAATGGGACCTACAAACCAAATTTTATTAATTTTGCTTCATGGTAACCAAGAAAAGTGCGAAGTACGGTGTACGGTGGACGGACAGATTTTTTTAAATTCCATTTTCGGATTCTACGTACCTTGAAACGGAAACCATCAGATTTTAAGGGGGGGTTAAAAATTATTCATGCTCGATTCCGAAGGTTCATTATTGAAAATAATAAACGAAAAATTGCTAAAAATCACCAACAACTATTTCCGTTCCACTGACAGTGTAAGAGGGAGGAAGTACCCAAATCCCAAACTCTTCAAACTCAACTGCACAATTTACCTAGGTATCTATCGCCGAAAGCTTGAAATTGATTTTCTTCATAATATCCCACTATGTATATTCTTTTGGGTGGATGCTCACAGATATTAGCTAATTGAGAGCTGTTGATTATGGATATTGTACGAGTAGAAGTTGCAAGTAGTGACTACGAAGTTATACCAAGTTTAGTTCGGTGAAACTTGATAGATCAGGTGATCCCGTAGAGGAATCGTGGAGGTATTAAAAAAATTATGGCTTGTATTACAGCACCATCATTATCATCACACCTGATATCTACATGCTGCAGTTGGCGAAATGGGAGACGGAGAAGTTCCTTCCGTAATCAGATACATTTGTGGTGCCTTGGAATAATTACGAGTGAACTCCGATAAGAACAAGGAACAAGAATTAGTTGCCGCGAGGCAGAGGAGATTCGAACGTAGTTATGACTTGGGGAAACGGCGTAATATACTGAAGAGATCGACGGAGTCAGATTGTTACGGGTTATTTCGTATGGAAATTATTAAAAGTAGTAATGACTGTATGTGTTATCGGTAAAGTACGAATGCCGCCATGGTATTACGAAAACGCCGGCTGGTTGCCTGGTGTTATGAAAGCGCTGCAAATGAAGCATAACGTTTGTTCGTGTTACAAAAGTACCTGCTTATCTAATAAATCCAAAATAACCATTATTCATCAAATGAAATTGTCGTATGTCTTAAGGTACGGTAGATTTGGACAGAGTAAAAGATAAGAAGGATAAGCTAGGAGTCTTTCCGGATCGCTAATGCCCCGCGGTTATCACCACAGCAGGCGTTAGTGGAAGAGGAGGCTTGCACCCCGCGGTTACCGCCACAGGGGGTGCTAGAGGAGAGATAGGCGTCCCTGGGTTATCACCACAGCAGACGCACGGAAGAAGGAGGCTGGCACCCCGCGGTTATCACCACAGCGAGTGCTAGAGGAAGGAGCGTCCCGCGGTTATCACCACAGCAGACGCAGGAGGATAAGGATGCTAATACCCCCAGGTTATCACCACAGTGAGTATTAGAGGAGACGGAGCCATCCCACAGTTACCACCACAGCAGATGCAAGGAAGGGTAGGAGAGAGAGTGAGAGAGGAGGTGTAAGGCGAGTAAGAGAGAGAAGCCGTAGTTAAAAGCGAGATCGGTCGAATGAAGAGCTGGGCGAGCCAGGTGGTATATAAAGGCGCCTCCACCTCTTCTCTCGTCCACCAACGGCCGTTACGTTGGGAGTTCGAAGGAGGGGAACCCCTCCTGGGCCTTAACCGAGGCATCGTACAGCTCGTCTTTCTCCTCGTTTATTTGGTTAAATCTTATACATTGCATAGGAGTAGTAAATGTAGAATTTGAGGGGTACCACTACAGAAATATTATGGCGGGACAACCAACTAGTTTCCATGCAGCCATGCGTGATTATAATCATGAGTTCCCTAGCAGTGATATCTGGGCCGAATTATACCGTTTCATTCACGATCGCGTTTGTATTCAGCAAAGCTTATCTCTTTTAATCAACACTATCACCGCACAAAAACGTTGACCATTTCTACTGGAAATTAACCACCGAATTCATGTGTTACAAAAACATAGTAAACTAAAATACAACAAAACAATGACCCGTCAGCTAGTAGGTAGGTACCTACTTGAATGGAGAAGCTATTGACTAGATGTATACAGTTATCTGTGTGTTGACGCCGATCAATCCACAAACAGCAAACAGGACAAAACGCACGTAGGTACCACAAATAGGTACAAATCTGTCATCGGAACCGGATCAAACGCAAAACGAGCAAAATTTGACGTAAAACAATTGAAAACTGACAGAGAAAGCGAATGTGATTCAGAGAAATACAAATCAAAGAAGCATCTCGTATCGAGAAGACAAACTGAATCGAAGGGATCGAATCGATTGTGAAATGAGCGATTTTGGTGAGGAAATCAGATTCTGGGGCAGTGTCCCAAAGTGGGCGTGGCAAACAACATTTTTACTCGACTGAGCTTGCGCGGACGGCCCACTTTTCTCGGTTTCCGTGGCGACGCTAGGTCCCAGGACCTGCTGGTTTCAGGAGCCAGGTTTCGATTTCGATTGCACGACATCGATTACTGTCGCTATATTCTGATAACATGCTCAGGGGGTGCTGCAGGGAGCCAACATGACGGAACCACACATTGAATATCCATAGCCAGAGAACTCTGTCGAGTCGCTGTAAAATTTGTGAAAAATACTGGGCACAGAGTACGAAGGGAAATTCAAGTGCCAACTGAACACATGGTAGGAGTTGTTTTTACCTAGTGTTTTTGGGTGCCGAGGCAGTGGCCCAAGTGGCCTTATGGACGCAACGCCCCTGAATAATTCTCAGTTGCGAGATCAATTTAAGAACATGAAAAAACCATACTGACCCGGACACCTCCTTCTCCATTTCCTCTTCCTCACCACTTATACATTACACAAATTTTGTTCGGATTTACCTTAAAAAAAAATAATACACTTCTCTCGCTGAGATGTTGCATTAGTTTGGAACATTTACCGGACGCCATGGCATTTTACTGCAAAGGTTGGTTATATTTTGTTTGAACGGCTCAGTTGCGGTTGTTCATCGGCCCAGCTTGATTTTGAACTCGGTACTCCTTTACGGCAGCGAGCCCGTGTGTCCATATATACCCCCCGCTGTACGCCTTGGGAAAGGAAAGTAGCAACAGTGGAAAACTCTCGGGAAATAATAAATTCGGTAAGGGATCGGTGAGTTTTCCAACTTGCTTTTCAGAGCGCTAACTAACGACGGGAACAACTAGCGCTGGAACTAACTTCTCCATTACCTGCCGAGTAACAGGCGCTTCCACAAGGTCTCTTAGCGTTTCCACCTCATTCCGCTGCCTCAGTACAGTTACTTATACACTAACTTACTTATCAGACTACCGGAGCCAAGTTCAGTCCCGGTGTGGGACACTTTTTACCACCCTGGTCTCCTGTGGCTGCAAAAAGGGTTTCGGCGAGCACGTTTGTGTGGCATTCACCCATTTATCTTCAGGAGGCACATTATTTGTTTTGCCCACTTGCTACTCCTATATCGAAAATGTATATCAAGGAGCAGGGCTCTATTTGTGTAGGAGCAGGGCTCTATTTGTGTGTACGAATACGTAGGTAGAAGTTGCTCGTAGTAGTGCACATTCGTACTCTCTGTGGTCAGATGAATTATGTCGTATGAGTCACTTTTTGTGAAATCAGGGTTTTTGCTACTTTTCGGTCTTCCTAGCAAGGGTTAGATTCTGGCGAACTACCGCAGTTTTACTCTGTTCACTTTCGGAGACATACCTCACTGAATGTCGTGAGTCAAAAAATTATAAAACACAAGATGATGAAATGTCACATGCTGAATGCGATTTTGCCATTTGGGCGTAAATTGTAAATTGTACATTGTACGTCGGATCACTCAGGAATGGGGGTCGGTTGCCCCAAAGCACGGAAGCCTATTGGCTTATTGTACTTTTCCTGAGTGTCCTAGCTTAATCAAATAACCCCAGTCCCCTGGTGAGGGTTGTAAGGTTTTTGATTATATTTTCGCTGGGAAATTCCCTCATTGGGGTTGAGGCCCCAAAGAGGTTGTGTCTGCGCTGAGCGAGTGCTGGGCACTCAAATATTATGTGGGATGCTTTTTCGTCTGTCTCCTCACATAGTCTGCATTGGGTTGTTTGCTGTGTGACCCCTATGCGGTTTAGGTGGAAGCGCAGGGGGAGGAAGCCGGTTAATAGGCCGACTATTTGCCTCAGCTCTCTGCGGTTCAGTCTAAGGAGCTCCTCAGTAGCGTTGGAGTTGGGTCTGGCCATCATCCGTTTACTGTGAGCGTGTCCATCTATACGTGACCATCTTTTGGTGGTCTGTGAGCGAACCCACCGGTTGATGGCCCCTCTGATGGTGGTTTTTGGTAGGCCGACCGCCGGTTCTGGGCCAGTGAAGGGTGTTTGAGAGCCCTTTCTGGCGAGTGAATCGGCGTTTTCGTTGCCTATAATTCCTCTATGGCCTGGCACCCACTCCAGAGTAACTCTGTTGTGTTTCGCCAGGGCGTTGAGGGTTTGCATACAGTCCCAGACCACTCTAGATGAGACGATGGGGGCTGTAAGTGCTTTTATTGATGCTTGGCTATCCGAGAGTATGCGGGTGTGGGATCCACGGTGTCCCCTCCTCAGGCTCTCAGAAGCCGCAGCATCAATTGCCACTATTTCTGCCTGGAATACAGAGGTGAAATTCCCCAGTGGGGTTGAAAAGTCCCACCTGGGTCCTGCCCCGTATACTCCGGCACCAGTGCCGTCATCCATTTTTGATCCATCTGTGTACCAGATTATATCATTGGAGCAGCATTTTTTCCAACCATGCCCCGCCCACATCAGCACGGATGCGTATGGGTGTGGTTGATGGAGGGTTTTTGGCATAACATCCGCCACCATGTCAAGTAGTGGTTCTTGTATAGCCTTTAGTATATTGGTATGGCCTGGGTGGGGTGTGTCCCGCCAGGTACCATTCCATTTCAGCCTCAGGGAGGCCATTGCGGCCTCCCCTTTAATGTAGATATCTATTGGGGGTAAGCCCAGTAGAATCTCCATGGCTGCAGTGGGTGTACCATGCATTGCACCTGTGATGGTTAGACAGGCCAGTCGTTGTACACTGGTAAGGGTTTGGCAGGCCCCTACCTGACTGACCTTCGGCCACCACACAGCGCAGCAGTACGTAAGAATGGGTCGTACTATCGCGGTATAAATCCAGTGGACCATCCGCGGCTGTAGGCCCCATGTTTTTCCGCAACTGCGTTTTGCGCACATAAGGGCTCCCTTGCCCCTATTTGCTATGTACTCGAGGTGTTTGTTCCAGGTGAGCGTTGCATCCAGGTAGACGCCCAGATACTTCACCCCACGCTGGAATGACACCTTTGAGTTGTAAAACCGGGGTTCTGAGAGACCTCTCAGATTCCTCCTTCTTGTGAATTGAACCAGCGTGGTTTTATTTGGGTTTACATTTAGGCCCTCTGTGCCACACCAGTCTTCCACTGCTTTCAGAGCTGACTGTGTCAGATCTGAGACTGTGCTGACAAAGGGACCCCTAACTAGGATTACCACATCATCAGCATAGCCCTGTACGTAGAGGCCTTGACCACTGAGTTTCTCCAGCAGAGAGTCCACAACAAGGTCCCACAGAAGGGGGGACAAAACCCCGCCCTGCGGGCAACCCCTTGCCACAGACATCCCCACGGACTCCCCAAGGAGCTCAGCCTCTACTGTCCTACTAGTCAGCATGGTACTTATCCACCTACACAGGGTGGTGTTTGTTCCATGCCGGCGCGCTGAGTTTATAATTGAGTCTACAGAGGTATTGTCAAAAGCGCCCTCTATATCCAGAAATATACCTATGGCAAATTCTTTAGTTGCTAGCACCGATTCCACCTGTGACACCAGGTGGTGCAGTGCTGCCTCACAGGATTTGCCCGGTTGATAGGCAAACTGATTGGTGTGTAGAGGCCTCTCTGTGAGAGAGGTTTCCCTCAGATACCTATCAACCAGTTTCTCTAATGTCTTCAAAATGAAGGACGTTAGACAGATGGGTCTGAACGCCTTTGCCTGGTTGTACCAAGGTTTCCCTGGCTTAGGCAGAAAGATGACCCTTGCTTTGCTCCATCTTTGGGGTATTGTGCCTGTAGCCAGGCAGGCCCTAAAGAGTGCACTCAGGATCCTGGTTACCCCATGGCCCCCTTCCTGAAGCAGTTTGGGGATAATGCCATCTGGGCCCGGCGATTTGTATGGGCTGAAGGTGCTGATAGCCCACTTTGTGCGTTCAATGGAGACCACACCCTTTGCCACTTCCCAGTCTGCCCTGGTTGCTCTCATACCCTGAGCGCCGGTTGGTGGTTGAGGTGGGGGTCCCCGAACGTCAGTCACCGCCGAGCCAGGGAAGTGAGTCTCTAGTAGGAGCGCTAGAGTGTCCCCGGCTGTTGTGGGGTAGCTTCCATCTGGTTTAACTAGTGTGCCAATTGGATTGATAGGAGCCTTAGAAAGGACTCTTTGGAGTCTTGCACATTCCGAGGTTTTTTCCACCTCTTCACAGAACTTCCTCCATGTGTCCCTTTGTGATTTCCTTATAAGACTCCTGAGTTGGGCCAGCTTGGTCTTATAAGCGTCCCAGTTGCCCGTCTTTTGCGCCCTATTATATAGTTTGCGTGTTTCACGCCTAGTGACTTCTATTTCCCTATTCCACCAGGGGACCCCGGTGGTTGAGAGTTTAGTTGTCATAGGAGTGTGATTATTGAATGAGGTGAGTAGTGCCTCTTCTAATTCTCCCGCTACCGCCTCAATATCAACTATATTGTGTAATTTGGTCCGAGTTCCTCTCAACCAGCCCTCCACTTCCTCCCTATAGGCTTCCCAGTTCGTCTTCCGAGGATCGCGGTAGGATTGCTGCGTTTTACCCACACCTTGGATTTCCACAACAATATACCTATGATCCGAGTAGGAGGGAGTATCGGATACGAACCATTTCTTTATTCTTTGATCTAGTGGAGGGGTAATAATGGTAATGTCAAGGACCTCTTTCCTATTTATGGTGACAAATGTTGGTTTGTTTCCCCGGTTTGCTACATATAGATTACTAGCTACCAGGTAGTCAAACAAGCATCTACCTCTGGTGTTGGTGTCGGTGCTTCCCCAGGCAACATGGTGGGCGTTGGCATCCGCGCCGACTAGGAGCTGCACATTGTCCGTGCGGCATTTTTCGACAAGGTCCGGCACCTCCACGGGTGGTGGCCCCTCCGATGAGTTTCCCGGAAAGTAGGCTGAGGCAGTTATTATGTGCTCCCTTTGGCCATTTTCAGAGAGGGTTATCTTCACTGCTACTAAATCCCTGAAACAGAACTCAGACATAGTTAGTGAATTGATGTCATTTTTGACAAATACGCAGGCACGTACATCATCCACGCAATCGCGTTTGTAGATTAACTTACCTCCTGCGTTGTTGAGGCCCATGATTCTGCCCCGGTAGACCCAGGGTTCTTGAATCAGGGCGACGTCGTAGTTGCCAGCTGCGAGCAGCTGGCATAGGGCAGCTGTCGCCACCTTGTTATGCTGCAGGTTTATCTGAATGACCCGCAGCATCACTCGGTGGTGTGGACAGCTGCCTAAAGGTGACTCTCCGGGTGTGGAAGTGGGGTTTAAAGTTGTGCCCCTTCAACCATTCCAGAGAGCCCTTATCTATTTTCAGCACGAGCTCTAGCCCTCTCTCATCCGCTCGGCTGAACAAAAGGCGCCATTCCTTCGTTGAGAGTCCAGGATTCTGGATCTCAAACAAAGGAAGTAGCTTCCTTGCGTCGGATCGATCAAGGAAGTCGGTGGGGATCCAGACCCCAACCTTCACCTGATCCTCCAACAGCATTTTTGCGTGCCCCGTCCGGAGGGTGGCACCATCCCAAGGCCGCAGCACCCCAACCCTTTCCTCCAGCCAACCCTTCGACTGGCTGTTGGAGCAGGTCAGGTGGACCACACCATTGCTGGTATAGCCATTTGTGAACTGCGGACCCTGGCCGGGCGCCTCCAGGAACGTTGCCTGCACTATTGCTCCCAGGACCAAGTTGGCTTCCACGTCCGATAGTCGTTCCACGGGGTGGTTGCCGTGTACTACGACCATCTTGGTGGTGGAGAGTGCACCGCTGTACCCGCCAGAGCTGTCACCCTGAGGTGATGCTCCGGATTGGGCCACGGTCTCTCCCCGTGCCTTCTTGATCCTAGGCATTGAGGCCGAGGGGGGGGTGGTGTGGGGGGTGCGTGGCCGTTTACCCGGCGTACTCGCCCCCACTCCACTCCCACCCGGTCCCACTGCCAGAGGTGGGCGGAAACCCGCTCCAGAGACGCCACCGGGTACAAGGGGTTCAACGCTGATTAGCGTTTCTGCCCCTTGTGAGGTGGTTGCTCCTTCACGGGTCCCCGTCGCTCCGGCATCAGGAACAGGCTTCCCCGACCTCTTTCTCCTACGAGGCTTAATGGGCTCCCCTCTATCGAGAGCCCTTTGTCTGGCCGCCTTCCTCAGCTGAGCGCCAGAGGGTCGGCGGCCCAAACTTTGTGTGCTGGTGGATTGCTCTTGAGAAGCGCCACCTGCGCCTGTGCAATCCATGGATGTCGGGGTTTGTTCAGCCCCAACTTCCGAGATTGCCATTTCTGTCAGTGAGGTGGAGAGTTCAGAGCAGCTCTCTTCCTCACTGACAGTGGTTGGTAAATGTAAATTTTTATTTTCGTTCTTCTTCGTTTTGATCCCACGAGAAGCTAGGGAAAGGGTCGTCCACCCATACAGAGCCCCGCATGTATAGGCAAGCCTAAGTACACCCAGGGGGTCGGCCGGTACCCTGGGGGCAGCCGTTAGATGTGCACATTGCCCTCTGCACCATGCAGACCATCAGCACGGCGTGTACACCTTGGTCTTGAGGGTTGTCTACTCTTAGTTGCCGTGTGCAATGGCCCACACCATCCAGTGATCAACACACTCCAAGGAGGTGCGATCGTGCAATAGATGGTGTGCGCCGCGGACTAAGCCCCCCCACCAACGGCAAGGTGGTAGACGCGAGGGGGGGAGCCAACATGACGGAACCACACATTGAATATCCATAGCCAGAGAACTCTGTCGAGTCGCTGTAAAATTTGTGAAAAATACTGGGCACAGAGTACGAAGGGAAATTCAAGTGCCAACTGAACACATGGTAGGAGTTGTTTTTACCTAGTGTTTTTGGGTGCCGAGGCAGTGGCCCAAGTGGCCTTATGGACGCAACGCCCCTGAATAATTCTCAGTTGCGAGATCAATTTAAGAACATGAAAAAACCATACTGACCCGGACACCTCCTTCTCCATTTCCTCTTCCTCACCACTTATACATTACACAAATTTTGTTCGGATTTACCTTAAAAAAAAATAATACACTTCTCTCGCTGAGATGTTGCATTAGTTTGGAACATTTACCGGACGCCATGGCATTTTACTGCAAAGGTTGGTTATATTTTGTTTGAACGGCTCAGTTGCGGTTGTTCATCGGCCCAGCTTGATTTTGAACTCGGTACTCCTTTACGGCAGCGAGCCCGTGTGTCCATATATACCCCCCGCTGTACGCCTTGGGAAAGGAAAGTAGCAACAGTGGAAAACTCTCGGGAAATAATAAATTCGGTAAGGGATCGGTGAGTTTTCCAACTTGCTTTTCAGAGCGCTAACTAACGACGGGAACAACTAGCGCTGGAACTAACTTCTCCATTACCTGCCGAGTAACAGGCGCTTCCACAAGGTCTCTTAGCGTTTCCACCTCATTCCGCTGCCTCAGTACAGTTACTTATACACTAACTTACTTATCAGACTACCGGAGCCAAGTTCAGTCCCGGTGTGGGACACTTTTTACCACCCTGGTCTCCTGTGGCTGCAAAAAGGGTTTCGGCGAGCACGTTTGTGTGGCATTCACCCATTTATCTTCAGGAGGCACATTATTTGTTTTGCCCACTTGCTACTCCTATATCGAAAATGTATATCAAGGAGCAGGGCTCTATTTGTGTAGGAGCAGGGCTCTATTTGTGTGTACGAATACGTAGGTAGAAGTTGCTCGTAGTAGTGCACATTCGTACTCTCTGTGGTCAGATGAATTATGTCGTATGAGTCACTTTTTGTGAAATCAGGGTTTTTGCTACTTTTCGGTCTTCCTAGCAAGGGTTAGATTCTGGCGAACTACCGCAGTTTTACTCTGTTCACTTTCGGAGACATACCTCACTGAATGTCGTGAGTCAAAAAATTATAAAACACAAGATGATGAAATGTCACATGCTGAATGCGATTTTGCCATTTGGGCGTAACCGTGGTTCATTATTTTTTATGTATTATTCATACATGACCCCTTATCCTGCGACCACGCTTTTTAAACAATTGAAAAACATTTTCTTAAAAAAATAATAATAAAATTAAAAAATTGCCATCAAATTTTTTTTAGTTTTTTCTTAAATACAAAGAAACATTATTATTTCCTTTCAACTGAACACCTAGTTGTTCTTTTAGCTGAACTTTGATAGAACATCATTGGGTTAATCAAAATCTGAGAAATCAAAAAGATGTAATATCCCCTCTAAAACAACCCTGTGTTGTAAAAATTTGCCCGCCAAAAAACCTCCTCAGCCGCGACAAACATTTGATATCCATTTTGCCCGCCAAAGTAGCATGCCTATCAACACTAAGTAGTAAAATCCCTGAAGCAGAGCAATGAGATGATGCCTTGGGGAAAGGTGAGGACAGGTGAACATACAACAGGAGATTTGAGGAAGGGTATACCATGAAGAGAGTCAAGCGGGAAATTTTAGGAAAAACGGGAAGGCTTTAGAAAAACGCTGCAAAGTCCTTGCCACATGGGTTTATTATTCTACTGGACATACCTATAGAAATGTTGGCTGTTTATTTACCTACTGTTTATTTCATGTAAAATATTTGAAATAGCTATTTCTGGTGGTTTCCACCAATTTTGGCCCGTAAAACTTGAATTAGGTAGTACCTACGCTCCTTTTTTTTTCAAATTATCTTTGATCATTGATAGTGCCATTTAATCGTCTTGATCCACGTGTTGACACTTTTTAGACGATTTCCCAGGTTTTTGACTCATAAAAAATCAATTTTGGGAGCTGAACATCTGGTACAACCTCAATTTTCCACTCCTTGGTCAAAATCGACTTCATATTCTTCTCGCCCCAAAAAACATGGAAAACGATACCTCAAAAGCTCATTTTACTAACATGTTACTAAATTACAAAAATTACCTATTTTTATACACATTTTCACTCATAACACCCCTGGGTATATTCCGATCGGGCTGAAAAGTTTCGGGACACAACTAGGGCCCAAATGGAGCATGTGTGCGAAAGAACGAATTTTTTAGACCTAAAATGAAACCGGTACACGTGATACGGCGTAGGGCGTACAGCGGACGGACATTGCATTTTTGGAATCTACGCACCTTGAAACGGAAAAGAAAAAATTTTGAGGGGGTGTTAGGTATACAAATTTTTTGCTGAGCAATTACATAGGTATATTATTCACAGAATATTAAACCAAAAATGTTGAGGGGGTTTATAAAAATTTTTTCCCGAGCAAATACATAGGTGTATTATTCACAGACTAATAAACCAAAACCGGAGGGCATTGGTAGCGAAGCTCCCTGCCAAGCAGCATTGAAAGCCATGACAATTTTGCGGGCAAAATAAGTCTTTTTGCGGCTGAGGAGATGTCCTTGGTGGGTAAGTGTTTACAACGGTATGAGGGGGAGGTATTTGGAGTGAATGCAAATGCAAATGCATAGTTTTCTCTTTATTGCCTTGCAATTATGTTTGTTATTGGAGTTGGTTGATGGATGCTCGAATAGTGTTGGCTTAGAAACTGCTTGAGAACTCGTTCTCAAGTGAGAGGAGGTCATTAGAGCGAAGGCCCGTCAGTGGTGATTTGATGACCACCAGAGCGGTCTATTATGAGCCTCGCCAAGGAAACTTGCCCCATAACTCGTGAGCGCCATGTTGGTTATGGACGGTCTGAGGTTGGCGGGGTAAGCTCCAAGTCTCACTTACGAGGGGGGAGGCCACGCTGGGGGGTCAAAGGTCTTCGAATTCCAAAGCGAGAGACCTTCTGGGGAATTACAACAATTTAATAACCTTCTGATGCCGAGGGGGGGGGGGGGGGGGTAACCATTATGATGCCTCCCCCTTCGCCCCCCATAAACTTCCTTCACGATCAACTGGTTACAACGGAGGAAGGTAATAATCTGTCATAGCTGCGGTTCATCCTATTTCGAAGGGGCGGGGAAGCACCTGGAGTGGGGTTCGTTGCTGCATACCTCCACCGAAAATCTCTCCCTCGTTCCCCCCTAATTAACCCCTCCACCCCCCCTCCATCCAATCTAACCTGAGGTTATTACAACGTCAAGGTAGCAGGGCAGGTTATGAGTTGTGGTATTATCGCTAGAGAGCCAGAATGGGTCGGTTTACTGCGGCGTACCGTCCTAGATTTAAGGGCTGAGAATACCGTAGACTGGTTCAGGCTGTGCAAATAGTTGTGGTAAAACTAATTTCAAAGTCGACGCTACTCTTGTTTCATCGGCCTGGGTTAAGGTTAACGACCGCTTAGCGCAGGCTTTTGGAGCTTGATTCCTCTCCTCGACAGAAAAAACATAAGATTCTGACGTCTCAATAGAAGGGATTGAAATTCTCGTTCGTATTTTGTATTAAAATATTATTAAATTAGGATTGCAGAAAATATAAATAAATAAACAAATAGAATTTTAAAACCACGCTTATAATGTAAATGCACTAAAAACGAGAAAATAATTATAACTTAAATCACTTGCGGTGGAGTAGTGGAAATCCATAGCAAAAAACTACAGGATAAAAATAGAATAGTCTATAACCACGTAAACTAAATAACTTTAGACCGGTTTCGGTTGTTAAACCATCATCATATTGTGTACTGATGATGGTTTAACAACCGAAACCGGTCTACAGTTTGTTAGTTTACGTGGAAATAGACTATTCTATTTTTATCCTGTAGGTAGTTTTTTTTTTTTTTAGAAAATAATTGAAACACTGGTTATCTCATAACTACAGCAAGTAACAGGAAGAAGGCTGCAAATTATTACAAAACGGTTTGTTATTTACCTGTATTAGATGCCCCTTCTGCGTAGGTCATTGTTTCCTGTGATCACTACCTACCCTCGTGCTCCGCCCAGGAAAGCCCTAAATCGAATACTGGAGCCAGCCAGGGGATTAGTTTCTTAAAAATGTGCGGGATTCAATAATTCAAAAATTTTATTTGTTGTTATTCATGAAGCGTAACGTTTGTTCAACTTACAAAAGTACCTATCAACAAAATCCAAAAGAGCCATCATTTTTCAAATGGGGTAACATCATAGAACAACCAACTCGACTTCATACAGCCATCCGTGATTATAATCAGGTGCTCCCTAGTGATGATATCTGGCCCAGATTTATACAGTTTGATTCATGATCATGTTGACGAAGCTTTTCGGTGCAAACGAACGGCTGGTCGTACGATGCTCCGGGTGGTCTCAAGAAATTCTTTAGTTCGAGATCAATTTAAAAACCTAAGCAAAACCCCTATTTTTCACCGCTTAGAGATGATTGACAGTAACGCCGATCTTTGCGGACCAACTAGACCCCAGATGGGACCCGCAAACCAAATTTCATTAATTTTTGTTCATGGTAACTAAGAAAAGTGCGAATTACGGCGCGGCGTACGGCGAGCGGACAGAAATTTTTGAATTCCACTTTCGGATTCTACTTACCTGGAAACGGAGACCATCAAATTTTGAGGGGGGTTGAAAATTGTTTTTCGTGCTCGATTATTGAAATAACAAACCAAAATTCAACAAGTCGATGTGAAATTGAATCGAATTAATATTACCTAGGTATATGTATATTATTGACTATGAATAAAAGCGTGGAGCGCTCTATGCATATCCAAGAGGTACGAAGCACCAGCGTACTACTTCGCCGGGTAAAATGGTTGCCAATCCTTTTTGCGGCTGAGGAGGTTATTTTCGCTCAAGTATACTTAACTATGAATACAACAATAATTATGCAACGAGGGTGAAATCAAGTTTTATGGAAAGGTAAAGCGAGAGTTGAGAATTTAACACAATTTAATACAATTACACTTGATGCTCACCTTTTTACTTAATTTTCAGAGGAGGAGAAAACATCCCAGAAAGCTCCTCGGGAACGAGTATAATCGCGGGAGAGGAGAGGTATTACAAAGTCAAAACCTCTTATACATGAATCCCTGCTTTGCATTTAACTTCTCTTTCGAGGTTCAACTTGTCATGAAACCCTTGGAGATATTATCTCGTTTAGGAGACATTTAAAGGCCGAAGTTCACCGTTTGACAAGTTTAAATGCCTGTCTCGGGTGTTCGGCAGAGCGCGGGGACACAGTACGAGAGGACTGTAATGAGATTCCGTTTCGAGTTTGCCTACTATGTGGTACCCGCACAAAGCAGGTGAGCAAGGTTTGGAGCTTTGTGGCTCGGAGAAAAATCTCGTGTATTTTTCGAAATAATGAAATACGAGGGAAGCAAATGTATGGATGTTTGGGGATTTGGCTCACTTCAATGAAGGCAGGATGCCCTGTCGTCTCCAGCGGTCGACGCCTTGCGACATGCGGAATAATGGCGGCGAATAGACTAATTTTTAGTGATGGGAACGAAAACGCACAACAATGTTGCTACAACAGTTGCGGAAAAAAGACGAAGCAACTGTTGTCAAGAAAATAAAATAACAAATAAAATAAGATAACAGCTTACTTCCACAATGGCGTGACAAACCTCAACACTCATAACAGATGTAAAACTGTCGTGAGAGAACTGTTACTTTGGTATTTACCTAGTTACCTGGTTTTTCCAGTTCGAAATAACCATGGTATTATAGAATGATTCCCTGGAAATAACTGACATTTCGGTGTGAAGAAGCAACAGAAACCGATCGAGTGGCCTTTTCTTGGTACCAAAGCCAAACTGGGTGAGATCCTGCAGTCTTCTGAACACCCTATACCTACATATTTCACTGGAATGCCCCTTTCAAACGCTCATTTCTTTCCTGTTCAAACCCTCTTTCTGATGAAGGAACTCTTTTAGCGAATTTTCGAAGAAATGGAAGCTATTGTTCTCGGTCCAAAATTTTTAAAACTCGAATTTCCGAAAGATTTTTATACCAAAATCCGTTTCAGACCATCCTGAATTCACTGCCGTAAGACACCAAAAATTATATGTGTATATATATTTATATATTTATATAATGTAGGTATGTGTCATTCCAGACGAAAGAAAGAATTGAGATAAAAAGTTCAAATTTGCACGAAAAATCTGTCTTGGCAATCGACAGGCTAAGTTCGTAGATGGGCAGAATCGGGTCACTCTAAGGGGGAGTTTTGAGGAGTTTGGGGGGGGGGGGGATTACCCATAAATTCCCAAAATGAAACAGTCTGACAAGTGACACCTCATTTCTGACAAGGTTTTTGTACGCTGAACAAGATGGTGAAATCAGAATTGCGATATCTCATTCCGTTCTCAAACTGGAGCACTTTGAAGATGAAGGAACGTGGTTATTTCTTGAGATAAAACAGTTTTACATAAAATCAGTTATTTCTTCGAAAATTGCTCTTATAGCCATGCTGCATGACTGTGGTTTTTTTTTGTACTGCACAGTTTTAGGAGTTGTTAAAACGAATAATTTCCAAAAGCGTCCAAAACGAGAGGTGTTATCAACAGCTCATCAACAACAGCCTGTTACTAGTTGAGTTACTGTCGCAGAGTTATTTCCAGAAACACCGAAAATGAAAAAACGTCCACAACGAGAGGTGTTATTAACAACAGCCTGTTGTGTTATCAAAAACACCGAAAACGAAAAAACTTCCGCAACGAGAGGTGTTATCAGCAACAGACTGTTGTGCCTTGAAAGACACAACAGACTGTTATTTACAACTGTTATTATGTTGACAATAGTTATTCTCGGGCAACCAACAGCCTGTTGTCGTTTTCTGAAAATAGCAGTAACGCCCACCACTACTAATTTTTCCTTTCGCGAATATTCGCCGCCTGGGAAGGTAACATTAAGGAGTTCTTCCCAGTATTTGAAATGAAAGAGGGGGGTTTCACTTCTCATATGAAGATCGGGCGCGTCAGTCACTATTTCCTGTGCCTCGTGAACGAGACGACGTTTTGCACTCTAGTGGATTCATAAATAACTGCGTAAACAACTGGGCCGATAGGGGCCTATGCAGAAAAAAAAAGAGAATAAAGACAGTGATAAGTAAGTGCTTATGTCGATTTTCGCAAAAATTTGCAAAAATATATGCGAATTTAAAATATAAATTTTCAGCTTACATTGGTTGGAAACGTTTAAATAGATAGATATACTCTATAAAAACTATATAATACAAATATGCCAAATTCCAGGCTCTACCTACTTACTGATGAAACAAAAAAATTATGTAAACTCGTTTCTGAGGATTTCAGAGGAAAAGTAAGAGGCAAGTAGAAATGCATAATAAAATTCTAAGTAATAATTTGTATTAAAACGCGAAAAAAACAATTCGTACCTTTGCATTCCAAGATTTTACGAGAGGAAACTGACGACATTACGTTTGAAAAAGTTCAACTTCTGCACACCATGGCTTGCTTTTTCAAACTCTTAATACAATCCGTTTTTGCTGAAAAACTAAATTATGAACAGTACTTAATTACCATATATCGCAAAACAACCTGATGCATTTAGCATAGGTGGTTTGTTGTTCATCTTTCAATAAACAAAAAACTGCCTATTAGAATATACTGGCCGTTAAAGAATCCGTAAAGTAAATAACTGTGGAAAATATTTAAATCAGTATTTAATTATAACATCAGCATGTAGGTATCTATTGATCACATAGGAATAGATTATTCTACGCCATGCCGAAATCGGAGAGAAATCCGCCTAATTTAATACGTACCCATGTTCTCAGGATGGTAATGAAATTTCGTTTCCTTGTTTCAGGTAAGCTTGGGTTCCCATCCTGGCAGCAATTCCTCCGCTGGACGTGTAAAAGGTATTTTGCTGTAAATGGAGCTTGGGTAGAATATTTTTTCTACACACAAAAAATGAGATTTAATGTTTTAAGTTTTTTCAGACAGTTCTTCAGGTAAAAACTACCTGAACTGCCTGTACCTGGCTATTGAAATGATCCACGCGTTGCACAAAATAGTTTAGGAGGAACTAGACAGTCTCCTCCGAAGTTTCATTAAAATTGGAACATCTACGTGGCTAATTGCCGTAATAATTACACTGTTCCCTCTTCCCGTCCTTCTCAATAGCCCCCCATTCCGTGTAATATTTTACATTCTGGTGATCTCATATTCATGAAGGTTCTTCTAGTTTGACGCAAATCTGGTCAACTTGGTAGGTACTTACTGCTGTAAATTCCTTTTTTTCACCAATTTCTGAACCAGTGGTCGTAGATTTTGAATTAGTTAAACAGCAGCATATTCCCCAAGCTTCGTCTCATTTGGATGAATCTCGTCGTGTTGTGCTAACAATACGGGAAAATTGAGATAACGGCGCCAATGGTCTTCAAATAGAATAAACCGGAAGAAAAACACGAAGTGGTGTGATTCTAATGTACAGACTGGTACCATTGCGAATTGCTATTCTTGCACTTTTGCAAGTCGAATTGAATATTTGTCAAACCGAAGTGGACATATGGACGGCAATAATCAACGGGTGTGTAGATAAATATAGCATTTCCAAATCGAGCTGGACATTTTCCAAACATATTCGGAAATTTTCCAAACCAATTCGAATGTTTTCCAAACCAAATTCAACATTTCCCGAATCATGGCAGCTTTTTGAAAATTATATTGATATTGTTTGTAACATTCTTTCTGTAAATTTTCTGTGAATAAATACATCTACCTAAAGTATAATAAAGTCTAAATAATGTGTTCAGTTATTGGTGGGTGTTTTAACTAGAAATTTCGGTGTTAAAATTAGGTACAGCGAATTCGTTGGACCTTCCGGATTTGCTGTACATGTAGTTTTTGGTGCCACCTTGGTGCCAGGGAACGGCGTCACGCTGGCTGCAGTTGTGCCATCCATCAGAAAAAAGTGTTTAGGACTCCAGAATTCACTTTATAGTTTTTGGGCCACCATGGTGCCAGGTAACGGCACCACGCTGCCACCAGTGGTGCGAAATGTCAGAAAAGTGTGTGTTTGGTAAACTTTTCATGTTTTTCAGCACGCTAAATCGAATGGAATAACTTTATCATCTGGAACTATGAAAGTATTATTCCTGATCGACCCTCCAAGTTTGAACTTATTTCAACGATATTTTAAGGTAGTTATAGGCGTTTCAAGTATTTCACGTTTGCGCATGCGCAGACGAAACGATTCCCATAATTTTGGAACGGGATCATCTGCGATCCAACCCGCGGTTGCTGTCAAAATGTCAGCTCTCTACGACTACTTTTTGCACAGTTAGAAGCGTTACAAGGGAACTGTCAACATTTCATGTTCGCGCATGCGCAGACGGAAGTGACATTACGATTTCAATGAAATTCATGTGGAACTATCAAAGTATTATTCCTGATCTACCCTCCAAATCTGAACTCATTTCAACGATATTTAAGGTAGTTATAGGCGTTTGAAGTATTTCACGTTTGCGCATGCGCAGACGGAACTATTTCCATAATTTTGGTACGGGATCTTCTGCGATCCAACCCGTGGTTACGCTCAAAATTTCAGCTCTCTACGACTACTTTTTGCATAGTTAGAAACGTTACAAGAAAATGGTCAACATTTCAAGTTCGCGCATGCGCAGACGAAAGTTACAGTACGAATCCGATGAAATTCGTCTGAAACTATGAAAGTATTATTCCTGATCGACCCTCCAAGTTTGAACTTATTTCAACGATATTTTAAGGTAGTTATAGACGTTTCAAGTATTTCACGTTTGCGCAGACGAAACGATTTCCATAATTTTGGAACGGGATCATCTGCGATCCAACCCACGGTTACACTCAAAATTTCAGCTCTCTACGACTACTTTTCTCGTAGTTAGAAGCGTTACAAGGGAACTGTCAACATTTAATGTTTGCCCATGCGCAGACGAAAGTTACAGTACGAATCCGATGAAATTCGTCTGAAACTATGAAAGTATTATTCCTGATCGACCCTCCAAGTTTGAACTTATTTCAACGATATTTTAAGGTAGTTATAGACGTTTCAAGTATTTCACGTTTGCGCAGACGAAACGATTTCCATAATTTTGGAACGGGATCTTCTGCGATCCAACCCGTGGTTACGCTCAAAATTTCAGCTCTCTACGACTACTTTTTGCATAGTTAGAAACGTTACAAGAAAATGGTCAACATTTCAAGTTCGCCCATGCGCAGACGAAAGTTACATTACGATTCCAATGAAATTCATGTGGAACTATGAAAGTATTATCCCTGACCGACCCTCCAAGTTTGAACTAATTTCAACAACATATAAGGTAATTATGGGCGTTACAATTATTTCACGTTTGCGCATGCGCAGACGAAAGTTACCGTACTTTTTCGATGATTTTGGTGTGAGACCATCTGTGAACCAACCCGCACCTACCCTCCGTATTTCAGCCCATTTCGACCATTATTTCGGGTAGTTATGGGAGTTACAAGGAATTGACCACAGACAGACAGACACGGAACCAAAAATGTTCCTGGATGTTTAAAACGCAAAATGGTAGTGGACATTCTAATTTTGGAGGACGCAAATTTTTTTAAATCAATCACGAGTCCAGTGCTTCCCTACCTTCGGTATTGAGGAAGTAAAACGATTGTCCGAGAGGCAGGCAGAATTTGAGCCAATTTTCAAATTTGCGTGAGGCTCCTGTGTCAGGGGACCCAATTGTGTGGATGTCTATGATGTCACCTCAGGATGTTGTCGCCTTCCGAGTTCTCTCTTAACAGTTCTCCAGTTAACAGTCCTCAGCCCCCCCACTTCTCCAATTCCCTGCACTCGTGGCGGCTACTTTCCGAAAACTCTCGCAGTCATTTGCCCCCCCTCTCGCCCTCACCGCTCACTTATCGGGATTAGAAAGGGCTTCGCAATTAACTAAGAGCTCGAGACCAATGTTGTGTCCTCTGGCGCTCACTTTTTCGTTAAGTAGCCTCCCCTCACTTCCCCACCGCTCCACTCCCCACCACCTCCCCTCCACACCACCAAAGCCACTCTTTCCCCGCCATCAATTCGTGAGTGCTGTGACTCGCCCACTTCTTCAGACTATCACAGTCTCCCCAAATTGCATCTTCGAGGACAATGGGGTGTTCTATTGAGCGTAAAAGCTGGATTTCAATGTGAGGGCGGAATATTTAGGTACATGTAATGTCATTTTGTACTTCAACCGATGACATCCACCGTCACAACAACTAAAGTACTCACAGAGAGACTCAATTTAGTACCCCAACCCACTTCTGCCATAACCTAGCTTTATCCTACTTATTAGGTACCTAGATATTTAAAAAATTATTCTGGAAAAAAAAGTTGTGTGAAAAACAATTGCTTTTATGCTGGACAAACTCAGTACAACAAAATTTTGGTTTATTAACTTCAATAATAAACCATTGGAATCGAGCATGAAAAAAAAAATGAACCCCTCCTCAAAATTTGATGGTTTGCGTTTCAAGGTATGTAGAATTCGAAATTGCAATACAAAAATTGCTGTCTGTCCACCGTACGCCGTACTTCGCACTTTTCTTGGTTAACATGAATCGAAATTAATGAAATTTGGATTGTAGGTCCCGTTTGGGGTCTAGTTGGTCGCTCGGCGTTATGTCGGTCATCTCTGAGGAGTGAAAAATAGGGTTGTAATTTTCAGTACGCCGTAGCTCGAACATTTTCAATATGGTTTTTTGCGTTCTAAATTGATCTTGAAGTGAAGAATTTTTTGAGACCACCCACAGCATTGTACGTCCAGCCGTTCGTGTGGACCAAAAAGCTTCTTCAACACGATCGTGAATCAAATGGTATAAATACGGTCCGGATATCATCGCTGGGGAGCACCTGATTATTATCAAGGATGGCTGTATGAAGTCGAATTAGTTGTTCTGTGGTTGTTGTGGTTCCATTTGAAAGACGCTGCAAATCCCTGCACAACGGTTTATTATTTTGTACAGAATACCCTTCTGTTACCGATCACAGCTCTCTGCATAGATAACCCGTCTATATAATATAATAATATATGTACTATTCTATACATATAATGTAGATCGCAGACTCTCCGTAGGTTAGTACCTAACCCCGTACTCGTTACTAGGTACCTATCTAAATCACGAGTTAAATGTTGCCAAAATAATACAGTCGATGACAAACAGTAACTAAAACGGCAAAAAGAAACGCAAATAATGAAGTTCTAAAGGAAAATTGTTGATGTGGAGTGAAATAGATGCCCCTTCTGCGTAGATCACTGTTTTCTGTGGTCAATACCTATAATGAACCGTTGTGTAATACCTTGCCCATCAATAATAACTCAACGGTTGTTCAAGTTGCAAAAGTACCGATCAGCAAAATCTAGCCCCTTCTTGGTAGATGGACCGTTGTGTGATAATTTGCCGTTTTGTAATAATTTACCGTTGTGTCATAATTTACCCTTATGTAATAATTTACCGTTGTGTACCTAATAATTTGCCGTTGTGTAATAATCTACCATTGTGTAATAATTTACCCATCAATAATCCTTCAACGTTTGTTCAAGTTTCACAAGTACCTACCAACAAAATCCAATAGTCCATCACTTATCAGATGAAATAATATCGCACAACAACGAACTCGACTTCATACAGCCATCCTTGATTAATCAGGTGCTCCCTAGTGATGATATCTGGGCCGGATTTATACCGTTTGATTCACGATCGTGTTGAAGCTTTTTGTCGCACACGAACGGCTGGACGTACAATGCTCCGGGTGGCCTCAAAAATGTTTAGCTCAAGACAAATTGAATACCGTAAAAAAACCATACCTTTCTATCAAAAGTTTTCAAGATACGGCGTTCTGAAAATGTCAACCCCTATTTTGAACCCCTTAGAGATATCTGACAGTAACGCCGAGCTTCGAGGACCAACTAGACCCCGAACGGAACCTATAACCAGAATTTCATCAATTTTTATTCATGGTAACTAAGAAAAGTGGCCAGTACGGCGTACGGCGGACAGACGGAAATATTTTTATTGCATTTTCGGATTCTACATGCCTTGAAACGTAAACCATCAAATTTTGAGGGGGGGGGGGGGGGTAGAATTTTTTTTCTTTTCATGCTCGATTCCAATGGTTCATTATTGAAAATAATAAACCAAAATGATGGCTTTTTTGGATTTTGTTGATAGGTACTTTTGCAACTTGAACAAACTTTGAAGTATTATTGGGTAAATTATTATACAACAGTAAATTATTACACAGCGGTTATTATTTGCCTTATACTTCATGAATAACTACAAATGAACAAGGGGCCGGCCCGAATACTCGAACTGGGGCTCTCCTGTTATGGGGGGGGTCTTGAGGTCATTGACCACAGAAAACAGTGATCTACGCAGAAGTTGCATCTATACAGGTTATTAATAAAACTTTCTGTAATAATTTGCAGCGTTTATAAAGTTTTTGGCATGGATTAAGGAGAATGAAATTATTTCCCATGGCCATAGAATAATTTTAGCATAAAATAGAAGAGTCACAAATAGAGAAACGTGGGGCGCATGCAATCGAGTGTGTCAGGAGCAGCTATTTTCTTATTGCATGCGCCCTGCGTTTTTCTGTTCTATGGTACCAGAAATTATACCATACTTCAACTTGTGTAAAACAACACCTGTTCTATTTCCATGAACACATTTGAGTAGATCTTTTTATAGTTCGTTGTAAAAACTCGGCGCTCCGCGCCTCGCCAGGGGGCAAGCCCCCTGGACCCCCGGATGCTTACTGCTTAGAGCCTACGGCTACAATTCAAGAAACATGGAACATGCTTTAGCCACGCTTATACACATCGAAACAACCAAGTGACAACCAAACAAGCGTCATTGTTTACTATCGATTTATAACATCCATTTATATAGTTATATTATGAAACTAGGAAATAAATACCAAGAACAAATACGAAATAAATGCATGATAAATCAAGAGCTTTCCAACGAATGGAAATCTTGATTGCAATATAGTGATTACATACTTCTGCTGACATTATTCTATATTATAATTGAAAGCTTCCATTTATATCCAAGAATCCATTGTATTTTGTGATTTTTAAAACAAAAAAAGTATATGAATAATTTTTCCAATGCTTTTTCCGTGCGGTGGTTCTGAGTGAGCAACGAGGCGGTGGCTGTCGGTTCTTTTGACGGGGCCAGCGAAATTAACTCAGCGGGTTCCCTGTGAGACTGAAGGCGGCTGAGGGGTTGGCGACGGAGGGAACTGAGCGAGGGAACTCGTCAATGAGCGGAAACGGGTGTTCGGAAAACGAAGCTCAGATTGGTAGGGAAACGAGTCGCAGAGCTGTGGGAAAAGGAGCGCGGAGGAGATGATGAGGAGCCGGGTCTGAAATTAGCATTAAAGCAATCCCCTTCAGCCACCTCAGTATCGGCCCTCGGCTGCTGCCCTCAGCCCGCCGGTCTTTCAGGCTCCCCACAGCCCTTTCGGAGTCCCCTTGTAATTTAGTCCTCTCAGCAAACAGGGGCGCCGTCACAGAGTCAGCCTTCCAAGGGCGGTTCCCTCACTTTTCCCTTTAACCCGCGGTACGTTACGCCCTTGTGCCGCCGCACACACCCGAACCCTTTTTGCGTCATTGCCCATTACGTTTCCCGCGTGTTTTCCAAACCTTCCGCCCTGGGGACTTCCTCCACACCCCACGCAAAGCCTATAAATTCACATGGTTTAATGCAATTCGAATTTACTTCGTTTGTACACCTAACGTTATTTTCATTAACCCCCTCCCAGCCCCTTCTGCACTCAAAGAAAAACGGAGATATTGAAAAAATAGTCTATTTCCACTAATACACGAAAAAAACACTGTTATAGCGGTTTCGGTGATCAAACCATCGTCAGTAACAAACAATAACTAGAGTGAGTTATTGTTTGTTACTGACGAGGGTTTGATCACCGAAACCGGTATAACAGTGTTTTTTCGCGTTTTTTCGTGTATTAGTGGAAGTTTTCGCGTTTTTTTCAATAACTCCGTTTTTCTTTGAAATGGGTTTCCACGATTTCTTCGCGAGTAATTTAGTTCCTTCTGCACTCCTTCTGCGTATTACATCAAGTAAATTTCTTTACTAGTTACTTTATGCTCAGATGCTGACTTGCCAAGTTACAAACTGTATTATACTGTAGGGGCATGCAGCATTACCATATGGGCGAATTTTCAAAGTACCTACCATCCCATTGCATTATAGTGATTTATATCAATTTTTAGTCATCCACAAAATCTGTGTAAATTGACCTTTTCCTGCTTACTCCGAAAGCACGCCCTCATTTCTCCAAAATGAAAATTTCCACAACCGTTTTGCGTTTCAGACATCGATGAACGTTTTTGGTTCCGTGTCTGTCTGTCTGTTGTGGTAATTCCTTGTGACGCCCATAACTACCAGAAATAATGTTCAAAATGGGCTGAATAATGGTGCGGGTTTGGTCACAGATGGTCCCATACAAAAATAATTGAAAAAGTACTGTAAATTTCGTCTGCGCATGCGTAAACGTGAATTACTTGAAGCTCCCATAACAACCCTGAATATCGTTGAAATGAGTTCAAACTTGGAGGGTCAATCAGAAACAATACTTTGATAGTTCCAAATGAATTTCATTGGAATCGAAATGTAACATTCGTCTGCGCATGCGCGAACATGAAATGTTGACCATTTTCTTGTAACCTTCCAACTACGCGAAAAATGGTCGTAGAGAGCTGACATTTTGAGGGTACACGTGGGTTTGATAGCAGATGGTCACGGTTCAAAATCATGGAAACGTGAAATACTTAAAACGCCCATAACTACCTTTAATATCGTTGAAATGAGTTCAGATTTGGGGGGTCGATCAGGAATAGCACTTTGATAATTGCATATGACCTTCATTCGTCTGCGCATGCGCGAAAATGAAATGATGGCCGCTTCCTTGTAACGCCCTTGTAGTCGTAGAGAGCTGAAATTTTGAGGGCAAACGCAGATGGTCCCGTATCAAAATGAACCTACCCAACTATACTGTACGTTCATGTGATTCAAGTGAGGAAGCTAAACCGCCTACTCGAATTGGCAGACGTTTTCATTGGCGACGGATTCCACTAAATGAGGAAGACTTGGGTCGAAATATGCTGCTTTCGCCCTCAGAAGCGGATTCAGTGCCGCCGAAAATCCCTGTATCCAAATTTTCAGCTCCAAAATCCGCGTGGTTGGGCTGGATTAAGCTGAAGAAAAAACGCGTGATGTCTTCTGGAATGTATCTCCCTCTCACTCGGCCCCCACGTGTGGGAGCGAGAGGGGAAGATACTTTCTAGATGACGCCGCACGTTTTTTCCTTTCCTTTTTTGCCCTCTTTCGTTCATTTCCGACCCATCGTACAGCATCTTTTTGGAAACCTCTCCAAACAACAAAACCTCTCCTAATAACAAAATGTCCTCCATTTTTCGTACAAAACACGTTTTGCACAATATTGAACACCATAGAGCCCTCATACTGTTTTTTTTTTTAAATCCTTCTGAACATTTTGGGTCTGTCTACATTTTTGCTCAAAAATGCGGCTGCCTGGAGGACACTTCTCAATTTCCCCCCTCAATAAAAAGTCGAAAATATCTGGAATATTGGACTCAGGCTTCATTGTTGTCTTTTTGTGTCCTTTATCTGGTTCAGATTCACAACCTAGGGTCACTTTGGATGAAAAATTAGTGGAAAATGAGGATTTCAAGATTTTTGGGAACTTGTTTATGTGGGGTGTCGTTTTCCGTGTGCTTTGGATCCTGCATCGACTGAAAGAGTCTCAGACCTGCGCGATTGCAAAATTAGCTAGTACGTTGAATAATGTTGGTGGTGAGGTGAACGAAATCATACAACCGGTATGAGCAGTACGTGACATTGTATTAATCTACATGAAATTGACCCAGTACTTCTCATCAAACAAAGTGCAACACCTTCATAGTCAAAGACTGTGTGTAAATTACATCCAAACTTCCTACTGCCAGTATTATATGAAATAAACTCCAAATCGTTTAAAATCGTATAGGATAAACTCTGAACATTTCAACAGTGTTCAAAAGTTAAATACAAAGTCGTATTTAAAATCCAACATCGTACCTGTGTAATAAATTCCAATACTGTATAAAATAAAAACAGAAAATGGTATAAAATCGTTTCGTACGGTACCTATTGTGGGAATTTTTGCACAGCAAAACTTAATTGCACTTCCACTGCTTTCAAACGTTCGACAACCCTTCAAATTTTCGACGGGCGTTCAAAAAATTTCCATCCAGGTGGAATATTTTTGAGTGCTTTTTTGTTTTTTTAATTGTTTTTTATAAAATGTTGAATGGATTTCTTCTTTTGTACGAAAATTGCCCTCACACTGTCAACATGTTTGCGCAGAAATATTGATAGTGTTAAGCAGGCCCTGTTTGAGCCTACAATTTCAAATTAAAAAGCTTTTTTTTTAATTAAAAAAATGCACGTCCATTCTTCATTGATGATATCGGCTTGATTTTGTATATATTATATATACTAATGAATGTTATTTAACTACGGTTTCTATAATTGATTTGAGGCAAATAATCAAGACGTCTGTGTCTGGACGTCTTCGAGTAGGACGAAACAGGAGTAGCGAACTATAACAAGCTTCCATCAAGCCATTGATTGAGTGTTCAATACTTGAATCACCACCGACGCTCGGGGAAGTTCAAGGGAAGGCTAAAGGTCGGTAGGGCCCCCCCAGTAATGTTTTACCAGTGTCTCCTTAGAATTGGTTTACCCCCACTCCGAACCCTCTGTAGAGTTGTCTCCTCCTCCACCGTAGTTGGCCTAACTCCATTATCGTGTTGAGGTTCTCTTCTCTACTTCGAGAGCTCTGCGGTGAATACACCCTCTGATGACGTCTATTTCGTTTACGTTGCTCCCTCTCCCCTTCACTCACACTCAACTCGGCCCTTTCTGTTTTTTTCCCTCCTTTCTCTCCCCTTTTACTTCGTCACTCGAACCTCCTTTTTTTCCCCCTTTTCTCCCCGCGTTCCGTCTTTTTCGTCCAAGAAAACCCCTCGCTCGACCGTAAACTTCTTCTGACAGCATTAAGGCTCACCGTCTAGTGTGGGTTCCCTCGACGAATCCCTCCGGATTCCTTTCTCGCCAAACAGATTCACCGCAACAATCAAAACCAACCCCAGCCAATCAATCTCACATTTTTAATCCCCGAACTAAGTTGAACATATCCGTGTCGGCGGTTTGGTTAGTGAATAAAGTTGTATTACTCAACTAAATTGATTCGTCAAAATTCTTCAAAATCACTTTCTGTCCACAAATCAGTCCCTTTCGGCTCGGTGAAATATGATTTCATGCACCCATATTTAACATTAGTGACTTCTGGTTCATCTGTCAACAGATTAATTAAAAAAGATACCTATGTTTCCCATAAATACACGTGTTTCGTAGTGGTGAAATCCAGGGGAAATGCCTCGAGGTCCCTCGGAACGCCCCGTCATACAGAGTTGGGCAAAATTTAATTTCAATTGCATATACAGTTACTTACCAGTTACTGTAATTTGAAATAGCAGAAATAAAGTTGCTATTATATAAATAATAAATTGTAATCGGTAATTGCAATTACTGGTTGAGCCAAAATAATTGCAATTACCCAAGTAAGTAATTTTAATGCAATTACAAGTAATTATTATAATTGGTAATTGGAGTTATTAACGTCGAAGTGGCACTAACACAAGTAATGAGATACCCACTCAATGAAAATGGTTTAAAAAAAGAGCACCGTCATAATTATGTTAACAGATAAGTCAGCATCATAATATTATATCAAATAATACAAATAAGAAAAATAGATTAATGAGACTGAATTCTCTTGAAATTTTTGCCAGTTTGATAATAACTAGCTGTGTTGCCCGTCGCTGACGGGTAGAACTCGGGGTGGGTCCATCTGACTTTGTTACCTCTCGCAGAAGTAAACCCCCCTATGTCCTTCCCCGGTCATAGAAACATTTAAATACGCGAGATGGGTTCGATCCATTGAGCCGTTTTCGAGAATTTAATTTTTTTATGTTTCTGCTTCCCTATAAACTCCCACCCCTATCCATCGGATCCGGAAGTAAACCCCCCTATGTCCTTCCCCGGTCATAGAAACATTTAAATACGCGAGATGGGTTCGATCCATTGAGCCGTTTTCGTGAATTTAATTTTTTTATGTTTCGGCTTCCCTATAAACCCCCACCCCTGTTCCATCGGATCCGGAAGTAAACCCCCCTATGTCCTTCCCCGGTCATAGAAACATTTAAATACGCGAGATGGGTTCGATCCATTGAGCCGTTTTCGTGAATTTAATTTTTTTATGTTTCGGCTTCCCTATAAACCCCCACCCCTATCCATCGGATCCGGACGTAAACCCCCCTATGTCCTTCCCTGGTCATAGAAACATTCAAATACGCGAGATGGGTTCGATCCATTGAGCCGTTTAGGCGTGATTGAAAGACAAACAGACAAACAGACAAACAGACAGACACCACGATCACCTGTGAATTTAGTTATATAGATTAAGAGATCGAAATAATTCAACCCAAGAGGTTATTGAGTGGACATGTGGCATGGTTTATTTTTATTGTTGCTCAGTTTTTAAATTTGTTATTCTATTGACTACGGCTACAATTCCATGTATCTTTAATTGATATGACTTTAATTTCGGGTAACTGTAATAATTGCAGTTACTTAGTGGCAAGAAGTAATTGTAATTGAGAGCCTCAATTACTGCAATCGAAAGAAGTAATTTATTGAATTACTTAAAACGGTTACCGCAATTGTTGTAATTTAATATCATTGTAACTTCGTTAGTTGTTATTTGAAACCACTTGTTTTTTATGTTTTGGACCATTTATCTGTTCTCTTATGGAAAGTATAGTCACTTTTGCTCATGTTGTTGAAGATTTAATCATTCATGTAACTAATTACTGCCCAACTCTGCCGCCCAAATCACTGGATACAAATATCGTGTGGATATCCAGTGGATGTCTGTAGGAAGGCCCCGCCATATCTCTATCAGTTCCAAGGCCCCATCACAACACGGAATATCCCTTAGCAGATCTCATCTCTCTGGACATCCCTCGGAAACGCCCCACCACAACAAAGGGTGACAAAATATGCCTTGAGACGGAAAACGCTGCCTCAAAAATGTCCCTCGTTTCATTAAAACTGACATTCCTCCCCCCTGCCCCGCCGCTCATCCCACGAAAAATTAGAGAGAAGCGCAAAAAAATGCTTGGAACGCAACGTTACACCCACTTTTTTTAAGGCGGAATCCTAGCCAAAATTTCCCTCTCGGTCCGTCTTCACGCGGAACATAAACGTAGTGGTTGGTGGTGGGGAGTGGGGAGTGCTAATTTATTACCCCGTTCTTGCACCCAAAGGACTCTAATCCAGGATTATGGCAATAAGGGGGCCCTCCCTTCGGCCCCGAGGGGCCAGAACTATCATTTATACTTACTTAGTAATTGTCAGGAGCGATCGCTCAGGGGCCGAATTAATTTTCTTCTTTGAGGTCCATAAATTCATTAATCAGTCGGGCGTCAGACTCGTTACAAGATCACCGGCCCGTAAATTATGGGGTGGGGAATTACGGTGGCGATGGAGGGAGGGAGGGGGGGATGGAGTGGATTCGCGGTTTTCCGGGCTCGTCCTAATTTTTGTTTGACAAATAACCAGTCACCGACGGGCTACTCCGCTGACAACGGTAGCCCTTGTTATGGTAATCCCTCGTTATCCGTTCCTATGGTCGTCGACAGGACTTTTCATCGATTCCAATAAAAGTCACTTTATCAGCGTCCAACCCGAGGGAGGGAAAGAGAGGGAGAGATCCATACTTCCTCCTACATATTTTTATTTCTGTTATTTCGATCACTTGGCCGATGGTTATTGTATATTGAACAAACCGAGTTCACCTTTCAAGAGAGGGACTCAGCTTTAGTACTTGTCGTAAGTCTGCAGGTAGAGTATGTTTGGATAGGGTGAAGGATAGGAAGGATGTGCTCCTTAGGAGCCTTTTTGGATCACTAACGTCCCCCGGTTTTCACAACAGCAGGCGTTAGACGATGAGGCGTCCCGCGGTTATCACCACAGCAGATGCCAAGGTAGAAGGATACTAGCACCCCGCGGTTATCACCACATTGAGTGCTAGGGAAGATAGCGTCCCGTGGTTATCGCCACAGCAGACGCGAAAGGATAAGGATGTTAGTACTCCGCAGTTATCACCACAGCGAGTACTAGAGGAAGGAGTGTCCCGTGGTTACCACCACAGCAGATGCAGGAGGATAAGGATGCTAATACCCCGCAGTTATCACCACAGTGAGTATTAAAGGAGAGAGAGCATCCCGCGGTTACCACCACAGCAGATGCGAGGAAGCGTAGGAGAGATAGAGAAAGAGTGAGAGGAGGTGTAAGGCGAAGTAAGAGAGAGAAGTCGTAGGCAAGAGCGAGATAGGGCGAATGAAGAGCTGGGCGAGCCAAGTGGCATATAAAGGCTCCTCCACCTCGTCCCTCGTCAACCAACGGCCATAGTGGATGGAGGGTTGGGAGTTCGATGGAGGGGAACTCCTTTTGGGCTTCAAACAAGGCGTCGCACAGCTCGTCTTTCTCCTCGTTTATTTGATTAAATCTATATTTTACACAGGAGTGGTAAATGTAAGCTTTGAGGGTTACCACGACAGTGCTTAAACCTCAGAGAGCGCGAGTTCGAATCCCCGCCGGGACCTGCATTTTTCTTTCTACTTCTGCCACTCGTCAAATGACAGGCTTGTTAGTTTTTTTAGCTTACCGGGTTTGAACCATAAAAACTTGAATTTGACTCATATTCTATTTCGAAAAATTGTCCATCTTCAAATTCATCCTTTTGTTTACCATTACACACATTTATTTACGTGATTTCGTTATCATTTTATATCACTTTTGGTGAATTTTCAGCAATTTTAGCATTTTCTAGCGATTTTGACCTACAGATTAATGTCAAATATTTAGGTCAAAAATCATAGTTTTGATCATTTTCTGTTTTGGAACTCTCACGGAAACTCTTCCGGAACTTAAAGTCCCGCTGATGGCGTACGAAACGGAAACTATCCAAATTGTGTGTGTTTGTGTGTGTGTGGGGGGGGGGGGGGGATCTCTCCATGCTCGATTCAATTTTTATTGAAAATAATGAACCGAAATTGGAACATTCACAAGAATAGGGTCTGATCTGGGACCGAAACCTTGTGAAAATAAAACGCTACCACCAAGACAGTAATATTATTGTCTTGGTTGTAGTGTTTTATTTTCACGACGTTGGTCATTAACCTGCCCATTGCCACAAGTTCGACTAGTTCTCTTGTAGCGTAGTATATTATATTATAATATATTACATAAATTAAAAAATCCTGGGATGGATTCAGAATGCACACTTCACATACTTATTAGCATGCATCGTCCTCTCAGATTCGTTAAACTTTCCCAGTATGCTACAGCCACCAGTCAACCGCCAGCTGTCTACATGCTGCGGATGCCTTCCTCCAGAATTCCTCATTCGACTTCTTTGCCGATCCATCGTCTTCCCTCAGGCGCCATTTTTCAGCTCACCAATGCCAGTGGAGTTTGGTCGATTTTTTCTTTAAATTTAATTATTCATTTATTTTCTCCTGAATTTACAAATCCTTTGTTCAACTATTGTAAATTGGCTTAGCCGTACTTTATAAAAAAATAAAATCAAATCAAATAAGTATTACCTAATGAGCTGATATTATTTATTTATTTATTGGATTACTACTACATTTTGTTGTTGTATTTCATATTTTCGGTGTATTACTTCAATATCAAATCTCAAAATCATCATCAAAATTTGTTGGCTTGTGTTTCAGTTTAAATAGAACCCGAAAAGACTGTGATCGTACATCGTGGTTTTACCCTATTTTATGTTAGTATTCAGTCGAGAGAAAAGTGTTGGAATGAATCGGGATAATGGCAGAGTAATCCTTGGGGATGGCGAAACTCGGGCGCTTAAATGGCGGGAAAATCGAAGAAAAAAAAAATTGCAGCGTCTGGACGGACAGTAACAAGAAGTTAATTAACTGTTAAATAGCGTTCAGCTCAATTTACTCGAGGGAAGAGGGTAAAGAGAGTCGAATGAAGTGGCCGTGGAGTAGGCGAGATGGCTCGGAAGGGCGGAGGAGTGGCGACCTGAGCGAGGGGAAGGGAGTTTTTTAAAAAGATCAACCGAGGGGGTAAGAACACTTGAGCCCCTGTAGTAAGCTAATTCCCGAGAGGCCGAGGTCGAGTCTCCACGAGGGTATTTACCTCTGATGACGCTTCGTGAATGCCCAAGTAGTCTCAGCCCCCTCCCCTCCACCTCACCATCACCGAAACTGACAAAATCTTTTCCACGTGGTCTGTTGTTCAAAGGTAAAGTTCCCAATTCCCAAGTCGGATGGAAATTCGCTATAACAACGGGTCCAAAATATTAGAGAGTTTTCGCGGAAGTTTGGCCGCTAGGTCGTTGACGGACTAAGGATCTCCGGGCTAACGATCTAAGGGAAAAAACCGGATGCTAACCATTCAGATCGTGAAACGATCTAGGGCGGTATTCATAGTCCTGACTTCAGTAAAAATAATACTTTACTTCTGAAAGTAAAATAATTTCTTAAGGAAATGCTTTATCTGATTTCGCTTTCATAGGCATTACTCCCCAAAGTAAAGAAAAATCTTTACTTAAGTCAAAATTTTTCTTTTACTTTATAAAATTAAGAAAAATCTTTATTTAAGTCAAAATTTTTCCCAACTCTCTGGTTTGAGCTTAAGTTGGCAGTTATGGCAGGGTGTGTGTTTTTGTTTAGTTATGTGTCCTCGGCTATTGGCCGTTCTGTTGGTTTTCCGTTGTTGTGAACGCCATTGTCCAGCATCCTCCCTGTGTCAAGGCAAGTAAACAGTGGAGCAAGCAGCCTTTATTTTGAGAACTTCTATAATACCACCTGCTGTGGTGAAAACCACGGGGTACTAGCTACCAGGAGCCTGCTATGGTGAAAACCGCGGAGAGTTCGCAAAAGGACTCCATAGGAGCACACCCGAACTCTAAACGACCTCACTCTCTCTCTCTCACACCTCTCCCGCTCTCACAACTGGTGACCCCTTCTTTCAAACCAACAGTCGTGAAATCCTGCCACGACATCCTCATTGCAAGTCCGTAAGTGACATCGATACGAGAAAAATCTGAAGTGTGCCAAAATGTATGTAATGGCAAACGAAAAGGTGCGCTTGAATCTACCTTATTTTTGAAATCAGCAAGTGGGTTCAGTTTGAATGTTTGTCGATAGGTAGCTTCAAATAGTTGGAATCACCGAAAATATATTATTTATGATCACCAAACATCTATAATATAAGTGGCGTAGAATGATGACTCGAGACCTTAAAAAAGTGATTCTGTTATTCCGTCTATTAATTGGCTCAACGTCTCCCATTACAAAACGTTTGAGCGGACGAATGACGACGAGAATCGAAGTATTTGTTTTACTGGATTTCCGCTAGATTTATTTCCGTCGGGCGTTCAAGGCCATCAGGACGCACATTAGGACGTTAAGGGAATGAAACATGAAGCGTACACATACAGCGTCGGGAGTCCTTTGCCGATTAAGTAAACGACGTTGTAACGAGCGCTATCACTTCGTAACCCTCGGATCCAGGGTACTGCGGCTGAGGTTAACCCGGTAATTATGGTGATCAGGTCGCGTGGGTCTTAGCGCGGATAGTTGAACCTCGGAGTATCCAGATAATGCTACGGGCTCCTATTGCATGACTAATAATATCATCTACGTTGGGTGAATCACAGTGATTCGACTGTCTTCTCAACTCAGGACCAACACTGAAAAAAATGTAATATTAGGTCGCCCTACCACTTAATACCTGTTTTAAACACCATTACTCCAAAGGCAAAAGTTTCTTAAGCAGGTTGGTTGAATTCAGGCCACATTTTAGGAGTACCTAATAGGCAGTGGTGGAACAACCATGATTCGCCTTACTTATGGACTGGATTAAGTGTTATGGACTGGTGAGTCGAGACCAAGAAGTTTTATTTTGATAATACTGAAAGTATTTTTCACCAAATTTAGGGTCAAATTTTAGATTTTGTCGGTCAAAAATGGCTTACATTCGGTATAAAAACATGTTAAAATTCCATATAATTCATACGTCATTAATAAATAATAATCCATATAAGTTTACCAAAATGAGGAATGGACTTTTTTTCAAATTTAGGTCTAACGGAGCTTTCCTATTAGGTGCTGTAGGATGGGTCGAAAATGAACGGAAGTGGGTGAAAAAGGAGAAACAAAAAGCGTGCGACGTCATCTGCCACGTATTGCCTTCTCGCTTCCGCACGTTGGGACCGAGTGAGAGGGACATAACAGCTGTCGGTCACGCATTTTTTCTTTGGCTTATTTCCGCCAAACTACTAGGATTTCTGAGCTGAAAACCGGGATACAGGGGTTTTAGAGGGTGCTGAATCCGACCCGGAGGTGAAAAACAGAGAATTACAACCCACGTCCATTCCTCATTGATTCATTCAGAATATTCTCTGTAAGAGTTGGTCAAATACGATTTTTTTTGGGGGTCAACAATTGTACAAATCGTGTGAAGTAGCTTATAAGTCACCCACGTTGAAAATTCGCTCGTATTCGATCATGATCGACTTCGCGGTGCCTACCAGTTTTGCGTTGTGCTCACAACTTTCTCAGTTGCCCTCTCCACAAGATGGAAAGCTCCCAGTATTTCTTTCGAAAAATCGACCTGTTCAAATCCCCCGTCACTTACTCTATATTTACTGAAACACATCAACGGTATTTTTATTTATTCTAATTGGTCATTGCCTCGCTGTTGTAGGCACCAAGCGAGCAGGTAGTCATTATAATCTAGTGTTGACGAACCCACGCGTTCAGTTTATTTAAAAAAATGAAAGCAGATAGGTACCTACCGTCTTGAAAGTTTTGACATCAACTTCCTACAATAAGTAGTTCTTATTCTATGATTTTTCCAAAGTTGCATATACCAGTGACGTCATTGCACCCTTCCCAGTGAGACGTCACTAGTGATGGAAACTTCTAAAAATCATGGAGTTAAAACTGTTTGAGGAGAGTGCGTTTCATCTCTAAATTCTCAGGATGGAACCTGCTTTCATTTAAAAAATTAATAAATAAAAAAATAAAAAATAATAATAATTGTAATCCTCTCATTCAAATCACTCCTGTAATATTTGTAGACTTGACCAAATAAACGAAGGCAATGTTGAGCTGGGTGACACCGAGGGATAGTAGTCGAGGGGACCCTTCCAGACAAACAACCGTCAACCGCCAAAACGGTCGCAACGGCCGATTGTGGACTGGAGACGGGTGGAAAGGTCCGTATAAAACTAGCCCTTCTGGCCCAGCTCTCCATTCGACCGATCTTGCTCATACTCTCGATTTCTCTGTCTTTCCCGACTCTCTCCTTCCTTAAAAGACCTCCTGCTGTTGGTTAAAACCGCGGGGACATATCCTCAAAAGACTCCTGCTGTTGGTGAAAACCGAGGGGAGCATATCCTTAAGACTCCAGCTATTGGTGAAAACCGCGGGGAGCATATTTCTCCATCCAACCATATCCATCTCACACTCCATCCCTTCGACCAGTAATAAAAGTACCTACATTTTTCAGACCCATGGGTAACGCTCATTCTTGTGCCTTGAGATTGAGCTTGTCAGCGCTGACGAATTTCGGGTCTTGCTTCTTGAAATTTGGACTTGGCCCAAATTATTTGTGATGCTCCTCAGTGGATTTAGCTTGAACTACGAGACGCCTCCTCTGTGTTGACAACTACTTGATAACTCCCAAGTCTTGATAAGTCCTAACCTGAGTCAGCCCCCCCCCCCCTCCCAAACACATTTCACGCTGGATCCCCGTTGCCTGCCCCGCCGAATCCTTTCCCGGGTCCGGAAAATCGGCCCTGGAGATCCAAGACGATACGAATTTCCCCTTCTCCGCATTTACTCCCTGCAACGGCCCCTTCGCCAACTTCATCAACGTTCTCCTCCCTCGCAGTCACATCCTAACTCTCCTCCCAGTCCACAGACACCTCCGCATCCTCTTTCTCTTTTCCCTCCGATCTCACTTCCGGTCACGTCACGTCAGCTCCTCGTTTCCGCAAAGCGACTCGCCCCCTCCTCATCCCACTTGCAAACTACACCGCTCCCTTTCCCTCAGAACCCGACGCCATCCTTTAGACATCACTAGAAACTGGAATTATATGCACAAAATTTGGCCAAAATATGCTGTCGAAATGGGGAAAATATGCCCCCATAGCAAAATTACGTTCAAAACTAAAATGAAATATTTCTAAAATGAACTAAATTTTGCTGTGAGACGTACAAATAGTTGCACATTATGTTCCAGTAATCGCGTCCTTGAAAAGTTATAGAAAAGGATGAAGGAAGAAAATGGAATGAGGATGTACACACCTATTTTCTTGACTTACCTACCTTTATACAAAGAAAGTCACTCGCTATCACAGTTATAGCACTGGATCGCAATTGATTTTTCCAAATTTTTAACCGTAAATCTCCTACGGTTGTCGCTGAGGTGCAACTTTAAGGCAGAAAACGACCTCTCGACATCACAGGACACGATGGGTAAAAATTTCAATGCTGAGAGTTCACCTGGAGTAAGGCCACATGAGAGGTCAGAGTGCACCCTTTCAAAATTGTTGATACCTCCAGTAAAAATTATTCATTATCTAATTATTCAACAACTGAGCACACAAACTGACAACTAACTCAAACGAAATTCTGAGACAAAATGAATTCGACCCATATCGGGTTGATAGGATAGGTAGTTAGTAGTCTTGGGTGCTTATCGAAGCCGTATTTATAGCGTATTTATAAGAACATCGGTCACCCCTTTTCAGAAACACATATCTCGGAGGATTTGGCGATTGAAACGTCAAAAAATAGGGAAATTCCCTTATTTTGATTAAAAATGCAGAAATATGCACAAAACGGCCAAAATATGCAAAAATCTCCGAAATCAAATAAAATATGCAAAATACGCTATTTAAATTTCAATTTTACACACGCTAAAAGCTTCAGATACCCTCAAAACGGAAAATTAGAACGATATACACAATGTCTGGGTTTGTGGATGATACTGCCATTGTTTTCTGGGGCAGGGATTTTCAGCAGATGATAAGTCGAATAAATAAGGAGCTATTGTGTCTAAAGTTTTGTTTGGACTCTAATTGTCTTTGCCTAAATGTTGATAAAACTTCTGTGCTCAGGTTCTCCCTCTCCAATAGACGTATTGTATCGGATTAGTATGTCAAATTTTATAGCTATGAATGTTCGCAGTCGCCTGATTGCTCATGTGTTTCTGTTCCATACAGTGATAAATCTAAGTATTTGGGCATTATTTTTGATGACCACCTTAAGTTAATAGTTCACATTGACTCTGTGGTTACAAAGTTAAGAAAATTGCTGTGTGTGTTTTCGAGGTGCTAGAGGTTTTCTGTCACTGAAGATGATGAAGAGCATTTATTTTGGCCTGGCTTTTTCGCTTCTGAAGTATGGGTTGATTGTACGGGGAAGTACTTGTAAAACCCATGTGCAATGTGTGCAGGTACTTCAAAACTCGCTTCTTAAGGTTATCTTGAATAAGCCTTCTAGATATTCTACCTCACGGCTATTATAATGAATGTAATGTTTTGTATCTAAGGCAGATCTTTCTTTTAGAATCGTGCGTTCACGTTTTCAAAACTGGCATTCACGAAAATTATTTGTCTGTGGTCTCGAACACCAGATTGGCCTCGTTGACCTCAAGCTACCTAAATGTGGCACAGAGCTGTTTAAACGTGTCTCTTAAATAGAGCGTTATATTTTTGTTAATGAAAATCAAATTAACACATTTGCGTTTCTAAGTCTGAAAGAATTTAAATGCCGAATTGAGCAGGTTCTTATAGCGAAGGATGCTCTTAGTAAGTACTCACTCGCTCACTTTTTATTTTAATTTTAGATCAGTTCGATTCTTTTCAAGTAACTACAAGGAAGGGAACGTGTTTTTCGAGTGAGGTCTGGACGAGCTCCACCTGAGAGCACAAGTTCTGATGAACTTATACTCATGGTGGGCAATGACTGAGATCCCTGTTATACTATTAGTGATTAATGCTGTATTTTAATTAATCATTTTTATTGGGAGAAATATATTCTTCATGTGTAGATACCTATATAACATATATTTTGTTGCTCTTTTATTGCAAAAATATAATGAATTTGGATATGTATATAATATTTTATATAGGGAGAATGGTGGTACCTATAGGTTTCTCTTATCTATTATACCTCATAGTTGTCTTTTTACTGGGATTTCTCAACCGTCAGGCAGGTAAGTACAACAGGGGTCGGAGCTTTTCCCATTTCCCACGTATCATCTCGTCCCCTCGGATTACCGTGTTATTCCACCTCCACTCCTAGATTTCTTTCCTTCCTCTTTTTCTTCTCATTTTTTTTCCTTTCTTTTTTTTTCCTCGAGGAACAGCCTGACGAGGGACGGAGCGAGTTTCGCCTGGGGATCACAGGATTATAGTTGTCCGCCTGTCCGAGGGATATTGTGACTCCTCGCTACAACCGTCTTATCCCACAACAACGTCTCTCTTGTTTTCCGTATGACGTACTTTACAATGTTATTCGATGAAGGGGAAAATGTTTTCCTACCGACATCTTCAGATTTGGCTCCTCAAAGCCTACATTAGGTAGCTTTGAGTATCCGACTTGACATTTTTCGCTGGACGACCTTCGCCATTTTTGAGCCCCGAATAAGTAATTCTCGTTTTTCTTGACCATTCCAACGATTTTCCACCTTTATGACAATACCTCCCGAAAAATAAACATTCATCCAAATCATCATCTTTTGTAAACGAATTTCAGACGAAATTACGCTGTGTATTACAATGATTCCCAAATTTTCAGAACATGAATCTTTGAAAAAGGTTTCGTTTCTTATCCGTTTCATACCATCTGATGAATAGGAGTTGGGTCAAATCTGAGTTTTGGGGGAATCAAAAATAGCTAATAATCAAGAAAAAAAATTCGTTCACTATAAATTTATTGATAATAGTCACCAAAACTGGCTTTCAAATCACTAAAATTCGTATAAATCAGATGAAACTTCGTTTCCCCTTGAACAACGATTCTGTGGCTACAGCTTCGGCCCAGTAGTTGGAGTTGGCCGTTATTTTAATACCAACAGTTCGAATATATTATTATTATTAATACCAGTTGATTAAATCCATTTTTGAGCAAACATGCTAACGAAAAGCCTTCAATTACGTGATATTCAAGGGTAATATTTGGGAATCGGAAAGAGCCTTATTAATATGAACAAGTTTTCTTACCAAAAACTTAGTGACTTCCTTCTCAGCTGAACACTCCACATTCTTACTTGATTCGTAGTACTTACTGAGAGTATTTATTATGCATTATGTGTTATTGAGAGTGTGTATTATTTGTTGTTCCATTTATTGTGTAAGAAGATATACCAAATTCTCAGCTACTCGGACCCTACCTACAGTTTTTGGTGGAATCTCCTCCTAAAATTGGTCGGACCATGAATAAGGCCTTTGAAATGAGTAGGTAGTGACTTCATGTCAAAACACGAAATTCGTACTGCATTAATGAAAGTTCACTGTTATACCATAAAGTTCTCTTAACCGTTGATGCCATAAAACTAGGGTTCGAAATGATAAAATACCTAATGAGTTCTGAAAAATCACTGATCGATAATTGTCGGTATTTATTGACTTTTTTCTTGCTTTCCAATGGAGTCCTGTACTTAGAGGACGTAAATAACCATTCTCTCTTACCTCGCTCCTTTGAGCCTCATTAATTAACACTAGTCGCTTCGAAAAGGGGAGTTTTAAGGGCGCAGGTGCTCTAATAAAGGTTTTCAGTCTCTTCTAATTACGACGGCTAACTAAGTAAAGGTGTGAAGTTACTCTAACGAAGGGGTTTGGGGGAAGTCTGAGACCCGACGTTGAGGAACAAGCCCTTTCTGAAGGGGGAGGTGTCGAGTTCGAGCCGGTGAAAGGGATTTCATTATGCCACTCCGGTATCATCGCTGGAGATTCGATGGAATTCTGATGTGTCGACGTTCCGAACATGGGAGGTACGACGTACAATCTGCTGTTAGGTAATCAGGTATGTTGTGCAGTTATAGGCCAGTAAAATGATGATTTTTCCAGGAATAAATTGGCGGAAAGCGGAAATCGTTTCAATACCTTCAGTTAATGCTAAATAAGCGTAATCTGAGTTTGCACAGTCACAGGTGGTGAGCTCAACTTTTGCGAGCAAAAAACCCCACGAAATTTTGGCACTTTTTTTTGGCTATATCTCCAAAACCAAGTTGTAGAAGGGCGGCTTAAAGGCCAGGGGCGTTTAAACAGTCATGAACTGAGAATTTCACAAAAAAAATGGGAATATGCTGTTTGTTGAATGTTGATTACTATAAAACTGTACCGAACTGTAGCGATTCGATGCCGAATTTAATGGCGATTTAATGGTGATTTGGGAGATAGAAAAAAATCCAGAATTTCGAGGTCTTCTTGCTGTCAAAAGTTAAGCTCACCTCAAGTAACCGTGCAAACTCAGATTACGATTATTTAGTATTAACTGAAGGTATTAAAACCAGTTGGTGCTAAATAAGAGTAATCTGAGTTTGCACGGTCAAAGGCGGTGAGCTCAACTTTTGCGAGCAAAAAACCCCAAGAAATTTTGGCACTTTTTTCAGTTTTTTTTTTTGGCTACCTATATCTCCGAAACGAAGTTTTAGAGGGGCCGCTTAAAAGCCAGGGGCGTCTGAACAGTCCTGAACTGATAATTTCACAAAAAATGGGAATAATATGCTGTTTGTTGACTGTTGATTACTACAAAACTGTACCGACGTTTAAGGTAGCGATTCGATGCCGAATTTAATGGTGATTTAATGGTGATTTGGGAGATAGAAAAAAATCCAGAATTTCGAGGTCTTCTTGCTGTCAAAAGTTAAGCTCACCTCAAGTAACCGTGCAAACTCAGATTACGATTATTTAGTATTAACTGAAGGTATTAAAACCAGTTGGTGCTAAATAAGAGTAATCTGAGTTTGCACGGTCAAAGGCGGTGAGCTCAACTTTTGCGAGCAAAAAACCCCAAGAAATTTTGGCACTTTTTTCAGTTTTTTTTTTTGGCTACCTATATCTCCGAAACGAAGTTTTAGAGGGGCCGCTTAAAAGCCAGGGGCGTCTGAACAGTCCTGAACTGATAATTTCACAAAAAATGGGAATAATATGCTGTTTGTTGACTGTTGATTACTACAAAACTGTACCGACGTTTAAGGTAGCGATTCGATGCCGAATTTAATGGTGATTTATTGGTGATTTGGGAGATAGAAAAAAAATCCAGAATTTCGAGGTTTTCTTGCTGTGAAAAGTTAAGCTCACCTCAAGTAACCGTGCCAACTCAGATTACGATTATTTGCATTAACTGAAGGTATTAAAACCAGTTGGTGTTAAATAACAGTAATCTGAGTTTGCACGGTCACAGGTGGTGAGCTTAAATTTTGCGAGCAAAAAAACCCCAGGAAATGTTGGCACTTTTTTCAGTTTTTTTGGCTATATCTCCGAAACCAAGTTGTAGAAGCCTGGCTCAATTTGCCAGGGGCGTTTGAACAGTCATGAACTGAGAATTTAAAAAAAAAAGTGAATATGCTGTTTGTTGACTGATGATTACTACACTGTATGCTGTTTGTTGACTGATGATTACTACACTACTGTACCGACGTTTAAGGTAGCGATTCGATGCCGAATTTAATGGTGATTTGGCAGATAGAAAAAAATCCAGAATTTCGAGGTTTTCATGCTCCCAAAAGTTAAGCTCACCACAAGTAACCGTGCGAACTCAGATTTTTACGTTATTACCAACTGAAGGTATTAACACGATTTCCTGTTTTCCTTCACTCAGTTACTGGGAATACTTTTTGTATCCAATTTTATTGGCCTACCTAATAGTACCTACATGTTCGATTCCTGAAAGCGTACGAAAGTATACTACTATTAATACAGCCTTTAGGTAGGAGGTGTCAAACTCATGGATGACGAACTGAAACCTGTTCATATTGTTAAATGCATAAGTATTTTTATTTGAAAATGAATTCTTATAATGGATTCAGTCAGTTCGTACTCATGAGGAACGTATATCAGTCTATCGGACATACCAACTTTAATGACTGATGGAAAACTTATCTAACCAACGAACGAAGAGAACCGAACTCCGGCGTTTTCGTAATTTCATAGAAAATTCTTCCCGCAACTCGTGATGAGCTGTTGCAACTACAAGAAACTTTTGCCCAAAAAAAGTTTTAATCGGGTTCGTATCAAAACTTCGAACTTCCCACAACGTTGGAAAGGTATCAAGTTTGTATTAAAATCCCAAACTGTTCGTTTTACCTGCCAAATGCACTAGCTTATTTACGTGATGCACATCATAATGGAGTTGTACCAAATCACAGCGAACAAACAAAAACCCGTTTTCTCCGCTACATGGATAAACATTGAATCATGGATGTGTATTTCGTTCGTTCATCTGCTAAATATTTGTATCCTGATAATGAAATGATCACACGAGTCGCTCAGTTCGGTCAAAAAGGAGTGACGACTTTCATTTCGACGAGAAAGAACGCTAAGATGAGAATCAAATTACATTTTTGATTACAGCGTTACATGTTTTGGTGTAAATTTCGGATTGTTCCCGAACCCAAAAACATGTCATTCTCAAAACTTAGCAACTTATTGTTTTGATAACCTGCATACGTAGCTGATTTGGTTTATCGGCCCAAAACATATATCCATGTTAATAACCAAACAAGCACTACTAATCATTCGTTTATTATTTTCTGTATTAGGTAAACCTGTGGAATCGACAATGAAAAAAAAAAATTGTTTAACCCCCTCAGAATTTCATGGTTTACGTTTCAAAGGACGTAGAATACGAATGTCGAGTAAAAATATCTCCGTCCGTCCGCCGTACGTCATATGCCAGTCGCGGCTTTTTCTTTAGTTCCTATGAACCAAAATTCACGAAATTTGGCTAATGGGTCCCGTTTGGGCTCTACTTGGTCCTCGAAGCTCTAGGTCCTTCAACTGTAAGGTTGTGAAAAATGGGGGTTGAACTATCCAGAGTATCCTCATCTCGGAAAATTTTATTTGGAAGTGTGGGTTTTGTCGCATTTTTGAATATTTTGATTTTTTTTTGGATTTTTGAGACCATCTGGAGCATTCTACGGTGTCGCGTAGAATGCTCCAGATGGTCTCAAAAATCCAAAAAAAATCAAAATTTTCAAAAATGCGACAAAACCCACACTTCAAAATAAAATTTTCCGAGATGAGGATACTCTGGATAGTTCAACCCCCATTTTTCACAACCTTACAGTTTGCTGTAAAATTTGCCCTAAAGAACAGCGTGTATGCAGGCATCAAGCAGGGTTGAGAGCGCACATCACTTCTCTCGGCCAGGTGACCGCTGTAGCGGAGTGGTCTAGGCGTCGAGTTCTTAACTTAAAATCAGAGGTTCGAACCCCGGTTCCAGGACCGATTTCCCTTCAGAACTACATTTGTGTTTCTTTCTATCATTTTAGCTACTGCTGTAATTCAACGCATGGTATTAATTTGTAGTGGCGAATTGGTACTAAACTACGGAGGGGCTGTGATCTGTAATAGAAGGGATTTCTATACAGAGAGCTGTGATCTGTAACAGAAGAGTGCTCTATACAAAATAATAAACGTTGCGTAGGGATTTTTACACATCTTACGGCTTTTCATACACAACTCAGTTCCCTCTTCACTTAAAAAATCTTGAAAATTCGTTAAATATTAAAGTTAATATAACTGTTAAGTTATAGATAATTAAGTTTTCTGAAAACGAAAATTGTATTATTTATGTATTCAGTTTTTCATGACTTTTGACACGCTTGTGAATGAGACCCTCTTGAATTTAAATCCATGTCAACTGGTATAAGGGCGTGACTGTTGCCAGCATGGAAGAGTAGTATTTATAGTAAATTGCGTGTATTTACTTGGGTACTATTTGATACCTCCGCACTTTTTCTCGTTTTATGAAATGATTAGTATAGAAGTAATGGGCTATGCTCCTGTAGTTATTTCGTTTTCGTATAATATTCTCTGAATAATACTCCTGTGTATTCGGTTCGAAAAATTTTTTTTGAACACCCCCTCAAAATTTTTTTCTTTTACGTTTCAAGTTGTGTAGATTCCAAAAATCCGTCCGACGTTTCATCGATATCTGCCTTAATTTTCGGTCAAAAAAAAATCATTCTTTCGCGCAATGGTCCATTTGGGCGCTAGTTGTGTCCCCTATCTCGGCAGCCCGATCGGAAAACACCCAGGGGTGTTATGGGTGAAATAAACCAAACAGAGAGCAAAATTATGTATTTTTGAGATTTTGGTGAACGTGGGCTTGTGAGGTAACGTTTTCCTTGTTTTTTAGGGGGAGGAGACCAAATATGAAGTTGATTTGGACCATTCATTGAAGGACTGAGGTTTTAACGAAGTTTTAACTCTGAAAATTACCAAATATTCATTGTAGGAGAGCGCGGTTGGTCTCAAAATCCTTAGAATGGGACCAAATTTTCATTTAAAAATAATATAAACCGCTTTTGTAACCCATGAGTGTACTCCATTTATGTAATAATTATTATATTATATTACCAGTAATTATTAATAATTAATGAAGGGCGGTCTTCGTCAATGGATAACGTTCTCGTTCAGGGGGCGTCACCGGAAAAGTAGTCAACATTACGAGCCGGTGAATGGAAGAGCGAGTAGGCAGCCGGGAAGCCCGATCATCTGTCTTGACCATCGGTCAGAAACAACAAGGTAGGGCTCGTGGGGGAGGGTTACCCGAAAAAAACCCTCATCCAGCCGAAATGGAGGGTAATTTGGAATAAACGAGAGGTCGTGAACAAGAGAAAAATGTTACCAGAGACCGGTGGCGCGTCCGAGGGGGGTTCTGTGGCCCCCTTTCTGTCCTTATGGCCCCCCCCCCCCTACCATCGTCACTCCTGAACCAAATAGGCAATTCTCTTTTCATTTCCCCTACCCCCTCCGGCGGCCAATCGTCCGCCAGACCGTAAGACCTTTCCATCACCGGCCGGGGAGGCGGACCGGCGAAATCGTCAGCCATTTGACGACGGGAATAAACTGAGGAGGTTGGGAATAAAGCGGCGATTATTCAAAGACAGAACAAAACAAAACAACAATGTGCAAGCAGATATGCTGAGAATTTCACTTTAAAAACGCTGCAAATCCCTGCACAACGGTTTATTATTTTGTACAGAATACCCTTCTGTTACCGATCACAGCTCTCTGTATAGATAACCCGTCTATATAATATAATAATATATGTACTATTCTATACATATAATGTAGATCGCAGACTCTCCGTAGGTTAGTACCTAACCCCGTACTCGTTACTAGGTACCTACCTAAATCACGAGTTAAATGTTGCTAAAATATATCTGCCGATGAGAAACAGTACCTAACAAAAAGAAACACACATAATGAAGTTCTGAAAAGAAATTCTTAATGAGGAGTGAAAAAAGTTGCAAAAGTACCTACCAACAAACTACAGCCCCTTCTACGTAGATGGTATAATGAACCGTTGTGTAATAATTTACCGTTGAGTAATGATTTACCGTAGTAATAATTTACCCATCAATAATACTTCAATGTTTGTTCAAGTTTCACTACCTACCAACAAACTCCAAAAGAGCCATCATTTTTCAAATTAAATAATATCACAGAACAACCAACTCGACTTCATACTCCGCCAATATAATCAGGTGATCCCTACCAATGATTGGCCGTATTCACAAATTCCTATTGTGGGCGCGTCTCTGGTTACGAGATTTGGTTTGAATTGTATACAATTTCATTCACACTGGAGTCGAAAATGCCTGTCGGTGCAAACTTCGGGGCCTTACTGTGAACGAACGGCTGGACGTACGATGCTCCGGATGGTCTTGAAAAACTCGCAAGTTCAAGAACTATTTAAAACCGTAAAAATATTTACGTAAAAAAATGGTATAGGCGTTTTGAAAATGTCAACCCCTATTTTGAACCCCTTAGAGATGACTCACAGTAACGTCGAGCTTCGAGGACCAACTAGACGCCGAACGGAACCTATAACCCGAATTTCATCAATTTTTTTTCATGGTAACTAAGAAAAGTGGCCCGTACGGCTACGGCGTACGGCGGACAGACAGAAATATTTTTATTGCAGTTTTGGATTCTACATACCTTGAAACGTAAACCATCAAATTTTGAGGGGGGGTAAGAATTTTTTTTTTTCATGCTCGATTCCAATGGTTCATTATTGAAAATAATAAACCAAAACGCTGCAAATTCCTTGTCACATGGGTTTATTATTCTACTCGACACACCTACAGAAGTGATGGCTGTTCATTTATTGTTTCGGCAAGGCAGTTGGACGAAAAGCCCCAGCCTGAAGTGGATGTTACTTTACTTTACTTATTTATTGTTTCTTTCATGTGCAATGTTTGAAATAGCTATTTTTTATGGTTTCCACCAATGTTGGCCTCCCAAAAACACAAATTATGCTCGGTTTTTTTTAAACCACATTATTTTTGATGATCGATAGTGCCATTTAACTGTCTTGATGAGCCTGTTGATACTACTTCTAGTGTTATACAAATTTATGGTGATTTCAGACAATTTCCCATGTTTTTGACTAATGAAAAATGAATTTCGGGAGGTTAACCTTTGTTACAACCTCAATTCTTCACTCTTCGGTCAAAACCACCCTAATATTCGGTCTTCTCGCCCTAAAAAACATGGAAAACGATAACTCACAAGCTCATGTTCACTAAAACCTCAAAAACCCCTATTTTTACACCCATTTTTCTCCCATAAAACCCCTGGGTGTATGCCGATCGGGCTGCCGTGTTTCGGAGGACAACTAGGGCCCAAATGTTTTCCCAAATGGGGACCCAAACTGTGTGCGGAAGAACGATGATTTTGGATCAAAATTTAACGTAAATTTAAGGCTTAAACTTCGTTAGAACCTCAGTTTTCCACTCTGGTCAAAATCGACTTCATAATCGGTCTTCTCGTCCCATAAACATGGTAAACGATACCTCAAAAGCTCATGTTACTAAAACACAAAAAGTACTAATTTTTATACACATTTTCACTCATAACACCCCTGGGTATATCCTGATCGGGCTGAAAAGTTTCGGGACACACCAAGGCCCAAATGGAGCATGTGTGGGAAAAAACGAATTTTTTTAGACCGAAAATGAAGCCGGTATACGTGATACGGCGGACGGACAGTGCATTTTTGCAATCTACGCACCTTGAAACTTAAAAGTAAACATTTTGAGGGGGTGTTATAAAAATTTTATGCTGAGCGATTACACAGTATATTATTCACAGAATAATAAGCCAAAATGGCGTAAGGTTTGCTGCCTACTCTGGCTATCAAGTAAAACGCTGTTTCTCTGTCATAATAAATTTTCGTCTGGGCTCCCTGTCATTCAATCTCCCATTGCGTCCAACCCATTTGAACGAGCCGATGTAGAACTACGTACAATAACAAAATGACCAGAATTGTAGGTCCTATGAACTTAACTGTCGCACCACGAACGTTAACGCCAAATTCTTGATTGCTTCGTTCAGAAAAACGTTTTTAATTAGTTTTTAATAGATGGAATAGCGAAAACACATCCTCATTTAAAACGTAGTTTACATTCATAAATATTGGCAACGTTGTGCGACTAATAGGTAACCCTGCTTAAGCTTAAACGTGCTTATGGTTTCATCTGCCACCCGCAGAACTGCTGGTTGACGCCGCCATTATTAGTATCCGCGCTTCGGTGATTGAACATCGTTAATTATCATTAAAGTGGAAGTGGCGGCGGATGCTTAGGAATAAATTATTTCATTAACCAACTTTCCAGCCTCCCTCCGCAACACTGTATTCCCTTTCATCCTCCGCCTCCTATTGGTTTATAGTGAGGGGGCTTAACAAGTTAGACCTAAGACTTGCCTTCGTAAATAGGTTTCGCATCGAGAGTCTCAGGGCATTAGACCCGAAGTTAACTAGCTCTTGAATAAACATTGTCTCCACCTCCTCCTTGGAAACCTCCAGCCCTTAGACTTCCCTTTCGACAAGGGAACCAACTCGCTCTTAAGAGAGTTTAGGTCAAGCGGAGGTAAAGGGCGAAGTGGAACCGAATGTTCACTCTTTATCGTGGACGAGGAAAAACTTAATCCTCAAAGGTTTCCAAAGCAAAGCCAAGTCGTGTTTCCCCCCTCCCTTTCTTGGCTGTCCGTAGAACGAATAGATATTTAATGGGGTCTGTACCAATCCCTCCTGGGACTTTTAAAATTCTTTCAGCTTTTATTCCTTTCCTGTCACACAGCAAACGTAACAACTCGAAACGTGTCGGAGGCGCTATAAGGCTCGATAGCAGAGCCCCCAAGTGTTGGTTGAGTGTGGTTTGAGCACTCGTGATGAAGCGGAAACACGAGTTCTGTACCATCTTACCATCTAGTCTGACTTATATACAGCGTGTTTCCTAATCATTCGTATAAACGCCACAGATGAATTCTTAAAGGGAATTTTGGTAAATCACGAATAAGGAACCACCATAATATGGGAACCTGACAGTTCATTAACTAACTTCGAGTGTTTTCGGGGAACATACCCGAGAAGGAACACTCAAATAAGATACCTTGAAATAAAAGATGTGGACGTTTTAATTATGCTTGAAATTTAGCCCTCAGCATTTCAAATTTCAAAAAAACTTCGACAGGTTGTAGGACTCATCATCAGAGAAAAATTCAAGATTTTCGGAAAATAACCTTCAGGTTATTTTAATTTCCACGTTTAATAAAGATCGATAAATTTCTGATTTCTTCCACAATGTATTCCTATACACTCGAAGGATTTGTCCACCAAACGCGATAGTATAAACAGCCCGGTGACTACAACTATAATTTATTTCAGCTGTAGTTTTAGCACTTTTCGGTCAAAATCGGATTTAGCCCAAGGTAGAACCTGAACGACGAATGTTATTTTATTTTTATTAATTACTATTTTTCTACCAACCTACAAAGCAAAAAAAAGGGATGTTTTGTTCTGTGAAGGTGGAGCGAGTTCTTGTTGATCGTTGATTTTAATGCAAGTAATAGGTATAATTATGATACACGTGTAAGTACTACATCATCAGATATTTATTTTGAAATTAAAACGAAGGGGGGCGGAAAATAAATTGAATAAAATCAGTAGGTAACTTTTTTGTAGAATCCTCCGTCGACTTATCAGTAGAGTGGGGGTTCAGGATTCTTCCTGCTCTTTTTAGTGGGCCTTTTCGTTGTGCGTCTCTTCGTCGACGGTTTCTTCGTCGGCCTTTTCGTTGTGCGTCTCTTCGTCGACGGTTTCGTCGACGGTTTCGTCGTCGGTTTCGTCGACGGTTTCGTCGTCGTTGTTGACGGAGGCATATCAGGAATGACGTATTTCGGGTCGTTGAAGTCCGGGCGGGCCTCGATCTGTTGGTCCTCGAGAGCGATTTTGGTGAAGTTCGTCACGTAGGAAGCGATGGCGTAGACGGCTGGCATGTTCTCCAGCCCGCAGTCGAAGGCTCTGGTCAGGACGGCGAAAACGCCTCTGCCGAACCAGGGGCAGAAGACCGGAGAGCCCTGGTCGTAGACGCAGACGTCGCCGTAGTTACGGGATTTGAAGCAGACGTGGTGAAAGTAATGGGGGTAGTAGAGGCAAGCGTCGCCGTGATGAGCGCAGATGGACTCCAGACATTCATCTCTGGGCACGTAAACCAGTTCGTGTACGACCAGTTCGTTGTTACCTGGAATGAATTCGTAATATGTTCGGAAGTTTCAGGGGTATAATAATAAAAAACGATCACTTTTGAAGGGAGGCTCAAGAAATCACAATTTCTTAAGCAAAACTTGCATCAGACATCTCTGATTTAGTTAAATGGTTTTGAATTGTGTAATTCATAAAAACTGTTCTCCACTGTTGCGTTCATCAGCTTGGTTCCTTCCATTCTTTCTACCTAGTTCTTTCACTTTGCCCCCCCCCCCCTTCACTTGATTCCTTTCACTTCAGCAGCCAATCACAATCAACCTAGGAAATTCTACTACAAGCGATGTGCTCCATCACCACATAACGTCATTTTGGCTAGTTTTCAGGAGAGCCGAAAACTAGTTCTCGACGGTTTGTTGTTCTCCTACATAACCATCTCCGCTTTTTTTTTTTTGCTTTTCACGTCCTTAATACCTATCTTCACCATCTCAGGAACACATTTTCCTAAAAACTTCGGTTTTGAGAAAAGCCGTGACGTTATGTGGTGACGGCATCACAGCGTTGATTTATGCGAAGATGGCTGTGACGTTATATATATGGTGACGACTATTATAAATCCCCCTGTCTGGAAAAATCGGACTATTAAAAAATAATAATAACAATTTTTTGGGCTCATCACTCATTCTCGTAATCATCTGTTATTCTGATTACCTTGAAACGTGAAAGCCAAGAACTTGACGTAGGAAACACGCTAACTGGATTAAAAAACGATGAAAAACTATTAAAAAATGAAAATATTAGTTATCTTTAAAACAAGTAGGTACATTTTCGTATTCTGGAATAAATTTGGCCAATCAGACTTAGTTACATTTCGCTGTCTAACAGTCTTAATTACTTTTCTTCCTCTTACTCCTACGGTCGTAGTTTTCCTTGGACTCATTTTTTGCCTTCCTTCTACTTGCTTCCCTTTGTCTCTGCTCAGCATGAGGTAGAATGTCGTAAAACTCATTTGTTTCTTTTGGTAACGTGGGTTTTAAGCTTGCTAGGTATCTGTATTTATCCAAGGGAATTGGGAGGGGTGACTTGAAAGCTTAAGGGAAACTTAAGCAGGATCAATTCGTTTTTTAGGGCGTTGGGGCAGTTCAGCGAACTCGTCAGACTCCAAATACGGATTTTTCCGAGTCGAAACCATCCCCATTTTCGTCCTAATCTGAAGCAAAGCTAGAGGGTCAACTGACCTTGTGCTCACGCAGAATTTCCCGGCTGTGTCGTGTCGCAGCTGCACGAAGAACTATACAAATTCTGAGGACCTAACAAGCTGATAAACCCAAAGTGGCCTGTAGCGCAGAACAGACGACGACGACACTACCGAGTGAAAGTAGAAGGCTCACTGCATTCGTCAGTTATGATAAAACTCTACAACCCAAAGATGTGCACCTACAACTTCAACTAACTTGACGCTGTTTCACTCCACAACGTCATAAAGCTTGACGATCCATCTCTACCTAACGTCAATACATTGTTTGAATTCCAACCCTCGTGAATTTACAGAAATTTCCGTTATGCCTTCAATGAAAGTTTGAAGAAACTATCCTAGTTCAACAAGAAATCTGAAAGTCGTGAACAGCACAATAAACCATGAGAAACTCAGCAGGAGACTCCAACCCTCCTACACTGGCTCAGGCACAGGGCAAAAAACGTTGTCTGGCTGACGTTATGTGGTGATTATGACAGACTGACGGTGCTTACTGATGACTTGAACTGGATTTACGCGCTCCCTTGTGATTCTTGGTTTAACATACTTAGTTACTTTCGTGCGCCACTATAGAGAACATCTAGTACAATAAAAACTTCATTTCCATCAAAAATGACGTTATGTGGTGGTTTTATTTTATTTTATTTATTTTTTTTAAATTCCATATCCGAAAAACTAACAAGAAATGAATTACAACTTCTACAAAGATTATTTGTGTTGTGAAAAAGGACAGAGTTTGTAAGTAAGTACATAATTATCTTCTGGAAATTACTCTCTCTGAAAGGAGACCCGTGCACAGAGAGAGGAGTCACAACAACAAGAAATCAGTCAAAGAAACATCACTGCATAGTTACATGCCGATACAGCTGAAGTGGTAAACAAAATTTAGTATGCTTAATATTAGCAAAGAATGGAAATGAGAACAAAATAATATTCAATTACTTGCAACTAGATAAATAAAATACAAAATAAATAGATATTAATATAAATATTATACCTTGAGACGAGAAGAAACATTAAATCCGTCTTACGTGGTTAGGTATTAGAAATCTAGTAATCCGACCCTTTCAATTGGACTGACTAATCGCACTTTTTAGGTCAAATGGAAGAGTATTATAAAATTTTGCTCCTACAAAAAGGTACTGCCGTTCAAAGTGACTGGTGTCATTATGATTATGACAGACTGACGTTGCTTACTGATGACTTGAACTGGATTTACGCGCTCCCTTGTGATTCTTGGTTTAACATACTTAGTTACTTTCGTGCGATAGAGGACATCTAGTACAATAAAAACTTCATTTTCATCAAAAATGACGTTATGAGGTGATGGAGTGACACCCTCGATAATCAATTTCCACTGTAGTTATACTTCCCGTTTTGCCCAAAATAAGCAAAGTTGAACATGAATGAAGAGTCTTCATCTCAGGCTGTCGATTTTGATAATTTAATTTATTTATTCCTAATTAATCATTCCCTGCCCGACGACTTGCTACCTTAGATCTTGTTGAGATGCGTACCTGTTGGGCCCCATCCGGCGATGGAGCAGCTGTCGTAGAGCCACGGCCAATATTCGAGACGGTCGAGCCACTCTTGGGATAAAGAGGTCATTGTTTCGTAGTTGAGAGTAGCGAGAGGAATAGGAAGAACCAGCGGGTTCCAGTCCCATTCCTTATCCAAGAAAAATATACCGATGTCACAGGCCAGCTCTCCTAGTGCATTCCTGTAACAGAACTGGTTAGTATCGCAGTGCTCACTTCCTCCTTCCCATCACCCAACTGTTCTGTAGTAACTGCTCGGTATAATTCTCATCAGATTATTAAGTAATAAATATTTAATGTTATAAAGCTATAGACCCACCAGTATGTAGCCATTGGCGACCGCCTAAATGCTCCCATGAGCCCTAAAAAAGGCCGAAATGTTCCACTTCAGAAAAAGCCTGTGTTCCCAAGGTACCGTAATGTTCCCAGCGCTCAGAATTTAAGGAACCCATAATAAAATCAGTACTACTATATGTACGTGGTACACAGTAGGTACATACATTGCTGGTTTGGAAAAAGAGTGCCGTAATACGAAAATTTAGAATTTTACAAGGCAAGCGATCGAAGTTTTGCGTTTTCTATATTTGGCTTTGAAGGCACCTAGCGGTTTTCTTTCGGCACGATCTTATTACTGCTTCGTCCACTGATGTTTACCTTACTATCAAGCATAATTAATTGTTATTCAAATTACGGCAGTTTTTCATAAACGCTTGTTAACTAATCGTGTTTTTTTTTGGATAATAGAGACACATTGTTAAAAACAAACGATATATTTTTCAAAACCAGCTCCAAAATGGTAAGTATTGGGGAGAAAAGTATTTTCTCATTAATTTCTTACACCCTAGGTAGATCACAATAGGTATTATAATACCTGAACTTAAATTATGGCATTTTCTGTGGTCAGTGGGCCCACTCTCCCAAATCTACTAAAGAAAAATTTAGGTAGGCTTAATTGTGCTGTTTTGAAACAAATGTAGGAGTTACTCTTAATACTTCAATATCTTTTGTAAAAGACTGAGCGAAAACGAAACATGGCATTCTTCAGTAGAAAAAGATCTGAGAACACTTACTTACTCTTTGGTCAACTCAGGCAGAAGGCGAAACACTGCAGTCTTCTTCAGAAATGTCTGTAAACTTCTTGAAATATTCCACAAAAGCCTATAAACCTTACCCGGCGAAGATCGAGACAACTGAAAGTGTGGCACTCTCGTCAAAAAGGTAAGGGACGGTTGGCTTCACTGCAAGAATGCAACTAGAGCCCTCTAGCGGTTTTGGTTAGAAATTGAGGTAGGTACGTCCTTTTTTCCTTAAAAGATGAGTTTATTTGACGCCAATTTATGGAAAAAAACGGAAATCCAAAAATTCCGTATTATGGCACTCTTTTTCCAAACGAGCGACACGTCGCTGGTACGTCGTCGTGTAAATGGTACTGGTAAAAGTTATTCAACAGGTACTTGGTTAAAAATAGTGCTTCTTAATCCTTGTGTGGTCGGTATTTAGTTCAGGAACTTATTACATACGTTCCAGGAATTTCAAATTGTTAAATCCACGTTTTACAAAAAACCGTCTCGTCACGCCACCGGCCAGTTCTTCGTGAAATGTGAACTTGTAACTGTTGGAATACATTTCATCGAGTTACTTTCGGCTTCCATCACTGGCGATACTCACAAACGGCTTTGTTGGAAGGTCAACGTAAAACTGGACGTGGTAGGCGATCCAGCGCGTATTCTACACCTCACATTTCAATTCGCTACGGTAACATTTGGGCTAAATTGTTATCTTAAGAGGGCAAAGCGAACGGGAGCATTCGGGCGTTCGCCTTTTGATTCCTCGGACCCGACGGGGAACACCGAGGCCGTCGCCCGTGTTGCAGATTGGAAGTATCGCACCTTTCGAAATTCACGTCGTCAAAATTTGCCGGGTCGGTGGCGGTGGTCGGATGACGGGCCATGTCCTCTTTCAAGCCGACGATGAATTTGGTCACTTTCCGCACCTGAACATAATTCGAGGAGGTCGGGTCCTCTGGATCCAGAATATCAGACCCTGCGATGACAGTTACCTGTGGAATCTACAAAATACACTCATTACTACCTGTTGTTCCCATGGAGTATTGTGCATTGCCTAAGTATTTTGTGCTGTGAGTTTTGAAAACGCTATTTTTTCATGTTTTTCTACTTTTTGTTGTTCTCGTTGTTGTTCTTTTTCTTCTTATTTGACAGGGCTAAAGCCCCGCAGACCTAATGGATCGAGCTGAAATTTCGCGCACACATTATTTTGTTACGCTCCAAGGAAATGTCTTTTGTGCAATTTGCTCCCTTCCACCCTAATTTATCCTCGTTCCAATGGTTAGAGAGGAGAGCTGAAATTCAGCACACTTGTTAACTGGGGCTCCTTGAGGAACTGATCAAAATCTGAACTCTCAGTCCAATAGAAGCCGAGTTATAACTGTTCGATGCTGCAAAATATTATATGGCCAACCTTATTTTTGGTTTATTATTTTCAATAATGAACCATTGGAATCGAGCATGAAAAAAAAAATTCTTACCCCCCCCCCCTCAAAATTTGATGGTTTACGTTTCAAGGTATGTAGAATCCAAAACTGCAATAAAAATATTTCTGTCTGTCCGCCGTACGCCGTACGGGCCACTTTTCTTAGTTACCATGAAAGAAAATTGATGAAATTCGGGTTATAGGTTCCGTTCGGGGTCTAGTTGGTCCTCGAAGCTCGACGTTACTGTCAGTCATCTGTAAGGGGTTCAAAATAGGGGTTGAAATTTTCCAAACGCCTATACCATTTTTTTTACGTGAATATTTTTACGGTTTTAAATAGTTCTTGAACTTGCGAGTTTTTTAAGACCATCCGGAGCGTCGTACGTCCAGCCGTTCGTTCACAGTAAGGCCCCGAAGTTTGCACCGACAGGCATTTTCGACTCCAGTGTGAATGAAATTTATTGTATACAATTCAAACCAAATCTCGTAACCAGAGACGCGCCCACAATAGGAAATTTGGCGGAGATGAAATCATTGCTAGGGATCACCTGATTATATTGGCGGAGTATGAAGTCGAGTTGGTTGTTCTGTGATATTATTTCATTTGAAAAACGCTGCAAATCCCTGCACAACGGTTTATTATTTTGTATAGAATACCCTTCTGTTACAGATCACAGCTCTATGTATAGATAACCCGTCTATATAATATAATATGTACTATTCTATGCATAATTATGTAGATCGCAGACCCTCCGTAGGTTAGTACCTAACCCCGTACTCGTTACTAGGTACCTACCTAAATCACGAGTTAAATGTTGCTAAAATAATTCTGCCGATGACAAACAGTACCTAACAAAAAGAAACACACATAATGAAGTTCTGAAAAGAAATTGTTGATGAGGAGTGAAAAAAGTTGCAAAAGTACCTACCAACAAACCCCAGCCCCTTCTACGTAGATGGTATAATGAACCGTTGTGTAATAATTTACCGTTGAGTAATGACTTACCGTAGTAATAATTTACCCATCAATAATACTTCAACGTTTGTTCAAGTTTCACTACCTACCAACAAACTCCAAAAGAGCCATCATTTTTCAAATTAAATAATATCACAGAACAACCAACTCGACTTCATACTCCGCCAATATAATCAGGTGATCCCTACCAATGATTGGCCGTATTCACAAATTCCTATTGTGGGCGCGTCTCTGGTTACGAGAATTGGTTTGAATTGTATACAATTTCATTCACACTGGAGTCGAAAATGCCTGTCGGTGCAAACTTCGGGGCCTTACTGTGAACGAACGGCTGGACGTACGATGCTCCGGATGGTCTTAAAAAACTCGCAAGTTCAAGAATTATTTAAAACCGTAAAAATATTTACGTAAAAAAATGGTATAGGCGTTTTGAAAATTTCAACCCCTATTTTGAACCCCTTAGAGATGACTCACAGTAACGTCGAGCTTCGAGGACCAACTAGACGCCGAACGGAACCTATAACCCGAATTTCATCAATTTTTTTTCATGGTAACTAAGAAAAGTGGCCCGTACGGCGTACGGCGTACGGCGTACGGTGTACGGCGTACGGCGTACGGCGTACGGCGGACAGACAGAAATATTTTTATTGCAGTTTTGGATTCTACATACCTTGAAACGTAAACCATCAAATTTTGAGGGGGGGTAAGAATTTTTTTTTTCATGCTCGATTCCAATGGTTCATTATTGAAAATAATAAACCAAAATGATGGCTCTTTTGGAGTTTGTTGGTAGGTAGTGAAACTTGAACAAACGTTGAAGTATTATTGATGGGTAAATTATTACTACGGTAAATCATTACTCAACGGTAAATTATTACACAACGGTTCATTATACCATCTACGTAGAAGGGGCTGGAGTTTGTTGGTAGGTACTTTCGCAACTTTTTTCACTCCTCATCAACAATTTCTTTTCAGAACTTCATTATGTGTGTTTCTTTTTGTTAGGTACTGTTTGTCATCGGCAGAATTATTTTAGCAACATTTAACTCGTGATTTAGGTAGGTACCTAGTAACGTGTACGGGGTTAGGTACTAACCTACGGAGGGTCTGCGATCTACATTATATGTATATAATAGTACATATCATAAATTATATAGACGGGTTATCTATACATAGAGCTGTGATCTGTAACGGAAGGGTATTCTATACAAAATAATAAACCGTTGTGCAGAGATTTGCAGCGTTTTTACGTTCGGAGCGCTGTATTTTTTGCGTATTATAATTTTCTGTAGCACTTACGAATAAACTCCGCAAATTCGCATCCAACGGTTTATATTTTTCCTGTATAGGTGCCCCTTCTGCGTAGATCACTGTTTACTGTGGTCAATACCTACCCTCGTGCTCCCCCCAGGAAAGCCCTAAATCAAATACTGGAGCCGGCCGGGGAATAATTACAGTTTCATAGCTAATGTGCGGTTGATTCAAGAATTCTATAATTAATTGTTTATCGTTATTGATGAAGCGTAACGTCCCTTACAAAAGTTACAAAAGTGGTAGGTGTCTATCAACAAAATCCAGAATATCCATTATTCTTCAGATGAAATAATATCACCAAAAAGCCAACTTGATTTCATACAGCCATGCGTGAATATACTCATGTGTTGTATCTGCGCTGGATGTATACCGTTTTATTTACCACCATGTTGACGAAGCTTTCTGTGCAGATTTCAGGGGCTTACTTTGAACGAACGGCTGGACGTACAAAACTCCGGGTGGTCTCAAAAAATACCTCAGTTCGAGACCAATTTAAAAGTTGCTCACCCCTTAGAGATGACTGACAGTAACGCCGAGCTTTGCTGAACAACTAGACCCCAAATGCGGCCCACATACCAAATTTCATTAATTTTCGTTCATGGTAACTTAGAAAAGTGCGGACGGCGGCGGCGTACGGCCGACGGACAGAATTTAATTACTTTTTTGGATTCTACGTAAGCCATTTAATTACTTTTTTGAATTCTACGTAAACCATAAACTTTTGAGGGGGTTCATGCTCGATTCCAACGGTTCATTATTTTAAAAATGGAAATTAATAGAATGAAATAAAATAAAAAATTATAAAAAAGTTTTGTAATAAGCACTTACTTTCTGGATCCAGAACTTTTTGGTTTGGCCTATTAGCCGATCCACAGTATCGACGGCAAACAAGACAGTACCTAAGGTGTAAATAGTACACGTGCCCAGTACCAGACTCTCCCCTGAGAATAGGAAATGCAGTTCTGTTACTTCTGTAGACGATCTTGGGTTACTTAGGTACTTGAAATTTACAGCTGTTTCTAATGGCTAGAGTCTAGTAAGTACTTAGCCAGAATCCTGTAGAGTCTAAGGTAGTTTTAAGATTTTATTAACGAATTTTGCTCAATTCGTTGATCGGTAGTGCTGTAGCTTGCCTTCCCCCTGCTTATTGGTTAGCCGCTGACGTTCAACTTGATTGTCACACAGCCCAAGTACCTAGGTGGTTCCTACCATTAAGTACACGCTGATGAATGCTGCCCTTGTATGTAAACTCCCTTCAATGATGGCATCCTTATAAACTATTCTTACTCATAACTTCGTGTCTAACTCCTTACCCTTCTCGGGGGTGTAGTGGTAGGAACAGACAAACGGGAAATTGTAGACTGAGCTCGTCTCTCCTTGGAGTAACCGCGGTTTTTCTGGCTGATGAACCGCTTCACTTATCGAAAGAACCGCCAGGTGAACCGCTACCAGATTCCATATCTGCTGAACTCCTGAAACCACACAATCGGAATTTACCTACCACTCTTTACACGCTATTGCTTAGATGTACGTAGGGTTGTGTGTCTTGAGTTCTTATTAAGTTGAAATGTTGTTTCGATGGATTACTACTTACTCATTTTGAACTGTTTGGATAAAGGAATATAAATATTCTTGTTTATCTTCTCGCATGAATGAAACGAATTTCCAAATAATGTTTTGCCCGTGGTAGGTGTGGTTGTGAACGGCGATACAAGAAACAAAACAACGAAATTAACATTGTTGGTGACCGTTAGGTGACCCTTAATTATTGATGTTACCTCGTTTTTATATTCGAAGCTAAGGCGGTAAACAACCGTTATTTCACAAAAAATAATGATTTCAGTGAACAATTGCATATAGGCCTGGTTAATGATTAATGATTGATGATTTATGATGTTTCATGATAGGTTCTGATCGTAAATTTTAGGTATCGTTAACACTGTTGATAATTAACAGGCAATTTTCATTAATTTATTTTCTTCTTCCGTTTCTGTTACAGGTATGAGCTCGTATTGCAGTTGAAGTAAGCCGTACTCTTTAGTTAGAAGTATAGGGAGCATGTGAGGAATGGACGTGTATTTTCTTATTTTTTCAAACTGTAGGTCTCAAGAAGAGCTTTCCAGAAAGGTGCGTGTATGGTGGGTCGGAAATGAACGGAAGTGGGCGAAAAATGGGAACGAAAAAGCTTGCGACGTCATACGTTATGTATTGCCTTTTCGCTTCCGCACGTGGGAACCGAGTGCGAGAGATAATATACCAAATGACGTCGTGCGGTTTTAAAAAAAAGCATATTCTCGGATTTTGGAGCTGAAAATCGTGATACAGGAGTTTTCGATGGTACTGAATCCGATTCAGAGGACAAAAACAGTTAATTCCGACCCACGTCCGTAATCTTAATTTCGACATGTCACGAATTTCGAAATTATGATCCAAACATCGCTAGTCCAGAAGGGTAGACTTGAGCGAGGTTTCCTATTCATCCCCTCATGTAAACTTAAGGACGATATTGCCACATAATTCCGTTCCTAACGAATGAGAAATCTCATTCTTTCACTGAATCGTTGAAAATCATAATTACACGTATCGTTGCACAAGGACAGAGCTTTATTTTGATCCCAAACCTCTTTTCTCTTCATTTTACGTTAAAGTATTAAAATAATAAAGGGGCAACCACCTGGAGAACCACTTGCAGCTCATTTACCGGCTCCCAGCCCACCTTTTCTGTTTACTTTACCCATGAACCCTCCTTGACAGACATTAATTTAATCCGCTCATTATATTCTTCGACGAAAGTCTGCTCCGGAGCGCCCATAATTTGCACGGGTTTTCGTAAGATGATGAATATTATCTATCACAGAGCGACTTTTCTAAGTTATTAATATCCTGATGACTCAACAGCTTCTTCCGTTTGGACTCATCTTTGATATTAATGATTCGACAACAACAATTTCCTTTCAGCGGATTTTCGGAGTACCTAATGTGGGTGAGGCTTGACAACGAATGGTGGGAGTGGACGAATGGTGGGTATATTATTATAAGCTTGGGCAAATTCAAAAAGGCCATTCGAAATTTGTTTGAAACATGTTACAAGGAATTTAATGGAGGGGAGAGGCATTATTTATTTATTTATTTATTTATTAACATGTTTTATTGGTTTTCATATACATATAGTCGTTTTTACATCGGTAGCACAACATAATAGGCTATGGTATGTTCTCTGTCAGCAGGAGTTCGCCTTTTCCATTAGATAGCTGTTAGATAATAAAAATTATTATAGTATTATATATTATAGTACCTAGGTACTAATAGCTAATACATGGGGTATTTTTTTACATGGTACTGATAATTAAGATGTCACATTTGAAAAGTAATTTACATGGTAATAATTTTATTTGTACGTATTTTCCTATCATACAATTTAGTTCTAAATTCTAAGATGAGTGGTTTGTACGCAGTCTTCCCCTCGCAGGACACCCTGTACAAGTTTTCCCACTTCTTTCCATTTAAAATGTCGGTCAGTTCCGATCTGCTTAGGGTACTTTTACCAGGCCATTTTCTTATATAGGTACATCAATATTGGGCATTTCGCCAGAAATTGGGCATTCCGGCTGGGGCCATTACCTGAGACTTGTGTAGTGAATATTTGGGTTTTGATGTACGGTCGGTTCAATTTCAATTTTTAATTAACTAAGTAACTTAAAAAACTCAACCACTTAAAAAAGTCACAAAAAATGCAGCATTTGAATGAATATTAATCATACATTAAAAATAGTCACTTTAAGTAGGTATAATGTTATGCCGAGCGGTGAACCTCACTATCCACTGCTGTTACTATCTTTAAATTGTTGTTCCAGGGTAAATGAAAATACTATGTTAACGTACGTCGTACATGACACAGACCTTTATTCGTAGTAAGACGGCGGTAGGCAGACATATTGGTTCGATTATTCCTTGGAACCTTGACTGATACAATCAGCTGATTTTATAGTAATAATATTAATTAAATCGTTGAAATAAATTTAGTCCAGTATAATAATAATGCTCATAATTAGAATATTATAATAAGCATTATTTATTCAATAATAAACAGTGGCTTTTATTTACCTCTGCCTCCTCATGCGTCAACCAGGCAAGTCCTTAATCGAGTACAAAAAACGAAAGTTAAAGAAAATACAATAATCAATCCTGCTGTGAAACAGAAAGAGTAATTTTGGCAAATAATTCACCATATATGGGCACCAGCCCGTGGCGGGGAATTATTGTTTTACCAATTAAAACATATTACAAACATGGGAATGAGAGTTTTACTAATTAAAACATATTGCAAACATTAAAAAATCACGATAAAAATTATATGTAAATGAATATATAATTCTAAGTAACTAGGCATATGAAGAACATGTGTGTTAGCATAATGGCGTTTTAAAATCACGATGGACTTCATCCAGGATGAGAAGCCCATAATATAAATGGAGTGAGAGTGTATGCCGGATACTGTCTGAGAGTGCTGACCAGTGGTAAGTCCAAGTTAGAAGAAAGGCGTCCATTTTCATTCCGCCTTTTAAGAATTATCGGTCGAAAGACTCAGGCGACCCTAATTGCATCGAAAGGCTTTCTAATGGATAATAGTCGGCTCGAAATGGGATGGGATGGATTGTGGATGACTGGCGTAGTCTGGCGAAACCCTTCCCTAGGGAGAGGAGGAGGCTAATAAAAAGGAGAAAACTGACCCATATCTGGAGGAGATTCAGTGCAGTAATAACACCCCATCTCTCTTCTAGACCGAAAGCTCTTTCTATAGTCGTTCCGGGTAGTTTTCATCCCTCTTCCATTGAGCAGTTATTCCTAGAGGTTCTTTTCTCCCCTTTAGCCCTTTTTACTTCATAGAGTAGTTATCCGAACGGAGAAAAAATTTCCCCCTCGCTCTTCCCTTGTGGCCACTTCGCGAGGGAGTTCTGAAAGTGGTGCTATTCACCTATAAAAGAAGAAAAAAATAGGAAGAAAGTTGTGTCCATACTTCACAACTCCAATACTTCTCGGAGCTGACTATCTGTTTCAGCTTTACTGTCGGTGTAGCGTTACTCCACGTTAAATATGGTAGCAGAGCATTCTGTCTATTTGTTGTCCGGAAATACAAACATCAATCAAACCCCCCACTCAATATCAGTATCAATATCAATCACCGAAACAAAAACTACACTTTATTCTCTCCATTGTATGACTTTCTGTTTGTTTTGCGGTATCCTAGCAACATCTCACCCGATCCCCTTGTGAACCTCACCATTACACACACACATTCCCCGCACACGATGGCAGACGGCGATCAAGTTACCTGTGATTGTCAAGCTGTGATCAATTTACCTTACGTATACCTATACACCTTCTTAGCAATCTTCTATAACTAAAATACCTGGTAGGTTGGTAGGTACAGGTGGGATAAGGGTTTGTTAGTTGAGGTTTAGGGTCTGGTAGGTAACTTCCTGTTCGAAATCTGGGCGACGGGTCCAGCCAGTCTCTGGGGGGGGGGGTCGTCGGCGACGGGACAGGCCATCGGACGGAAAGGTGCAGGAAGCCAAAATCCTCAAGCTAAATGGCTGATTATAGTCCGAGAGGTCAAGAAAACTGGAAAATCTGAAGAAGTGAGAGGTAAATAAGTGAAGGGAAAGCTTTAGTCGAGAAGAAGTGGTCATCATGATGATGACATCTTGGACGTTACCTATAACGAAATTGGAGTTGTTATTACAAACCTGAGCGAATCCAGGGAATTTGGGGGAAAATTGCTATTCTGAAGGCCTCAGGAAGAGAACAGTTTCTCTTCTTACCTTTTTCTCGGTAGCAAAATTCTTCCGGTGAAGACAAGATGGAGCCATCTCGTATGTTATCAACAGGAAAACAGTATCTACGAGGACCGACCGATCTTCACGTATACATTAGTACACATACACGAAAGTGAAGAGTTTATTTCGTTTTCTAATAGACTGAAATTTTTGACTCCCTCTTTTGTGGCATCCTAAATACTTGTCTTTAACAACATTACCGTTAACACCCCGTTTCCGAGTACTCTTCATATATTCCTTAAGAGTCCCTCGACACTGTTCATTATTGGAATCAAGGTTCAAGCATTTATCAGCAGTGGGTGAAACACCACGTACCTTTAGAAAACCAGTGCACGTTTCGTCGTTGTAAATTGAAAGTCTATAGAAGTCGATAAAGTGTTCCGTTGTTAAAGAGAGAACGGTGACGGGGGTTGGGACACTTGCACGGACAGAACGGAATGAGTACTGAAAATCTCCTGAAGCAATGAGCGTAAGTTGATAACACAGATAACAGAGGCTTCGATCATCGGTCATGTAGATAACGTACGGCGAGACATGAAGCGGAAAAATGGCTGATTCCACGAAATTACCTCGAAAACGCCAAAACCTTCGTGAAAATAGAGAACTGAAAGGGAGGCGCGGCGATCTCGTCTAATCACTCGCCGGCCGAGACTGTTTAAATTCAAATATTCAAGGCACATTCCTCGTTGCGCACGATTGAAACGCTGGTGCTTGTGACACATCAGCTAAGCCAGAAGGCACGAGAAGCCATTGTGAGGAGAGCATCAGTGTCAAACGGCTGATCTGCCGTCCAAAGCAGGAAAGCCGTAGAATAAGGAAATCTACAGGTAGAGTTTTTAGGCTGTAAAAAGGGAATTCTTCACTATTTTCCAATGTTTTTTTTTTTTTTACAATTGATCCAAATTTAGTTTCTACGTCTGTAGCAGCAATGCGCATCAATTTTGTAAGAATACGCATAAATTTATGTAAGCAACTGTTTTTGTCCGCTGTAGAAGATGAGGTAAGTATATTTTGCTTTAAAGAACGGTAGAGGGTCTGCTACTGCTTTTCTTCGTTGGACGCTCATGCTACGGTTGATTCCCACTGTAGTTGCTGGAGTTTTTTCACTCCTTTCCCTAGAGAAAAACAGTACCTTTTTTTTCCTTGTAAAATACGAATTTCGGCGATGTGGAAGCCACCTACGATCGCTCGAAGCTTTTGGCGCTCATCACAAAATTGAAAAACGGTACCGCCTCACGAATTCAGACAACAAAGAAAAACAGTACTGTCCTGATGGCCATTAAAAATTCACTGTTCCAATTAATTAAGACCGTATGTCTGGAATCTACTGTTTTTATTTGTTGGAATAACTACCTACTACTGCGTTTGATCGTTGGAAAACCATCAAAAACTCGAAAAACCGTAGATGTTTTCCTTAGAGAGTTTTTGCAGCACCCTCACGCCGAAAAGAACGAAACGAAAACAGTGCTGCGCATGCGCACTTAAGACACCGAAAAGTTTGACGAACCGTGACGGCGAAAAATACCGGGATCTCACGGTCTCAGCTTTCGTCGCGTTGAGATGACGAAACGTAATTTAACCTTACATCTGTATTTAACACTACCTACCTTCTCCTGTTTTCCTTGGAAAATAAATGTCGAGCGTCGTATTCACAGCTGCTTCTTCGCATCTTTCTATGTTAATGCAGACTTGACGCCATGTGTGGACATGGATTTGTATGCACCACAGGGTAAAATGGAAGAAAGAGAGGTTAACATAACGTTAGCGTGACTTCATCAGCCGTTAGATGCCAAAGCTGAACGAAAACTGAACCGAAAAAGGTTAGCATCTGACTTCGGTCGCCCTATCCGCCATTTTCCGTTTCGGTGTCGTTTTCCGTTTCGTTTCGGCGTGAGGATGCTGCAAAAACTCTCTCTTGAATAAATTTTTTAGGGAAATTTTCCCAACTTTTACCACTAGGTACTAAAATAGGTCTTTAAGATACGAATCCAGCCATACCAAAATCTCTAAATTTGAAAAAAATCGAGTCTACGGCTTTTTTACTTTGGAGGGCAGTGCTCACATTATGTTTTTACTGTAGTCACCGTTTACCTCCACCCCTCGGTAAGAGAGAAATCGACAACTGTGAAAATAAAATGGTCAGGTCAGTGTAAAAGGGGAATTTAGATAAAAGCGTGGACCCCACAAGGTAGCATTCCATACCGTATATATTGGCGCATTACGCTGTTATCTCCTGAGGCGTATTTCAAGCCCTGGGGTCGTGACGTGAGAGCTGGGGGGTGCCCTTCGGGCTATCTGACGGAGGTCGGGCTCTCGGCTCGCTACCCATTTGCTAGTTTGGGTTGCGGATTGCCCGAGGGTTGGCAAGTTGCAAAAACAAAGCCCCCCCCTCACGATCATGTTAACGGCGGTCACGTTCAATTACCGAGATAGCGGAGAATTTTCGAAACTAAATCCTCGCGAGCGACGCTCTCAGGCTTTTGAACTTGCAGGTTATATTGTTAGATAGTGGGCACCACGTTTGCTCCGTAAGAGAATAAATATCTACTTGAATAAATGCAGGTAATTAGTTGTGTCGGATTTTTATCCAGAGATTGAATCCAAGTACGTATGTACCACTAGTATTAAATAAATAAAAACTTCCAAACATGCGCATGAATGTATGACAGAAGTACCCTTCTATAATAATTTTGGTTTTTAATTTTATATTATCGAGGGTGCAAAGACGCAGCCTCGTATGTTAACGATTTAAAAAAATCTTTTTTAGAGTTGGTTTTGATTAACATATATATTATTTGTTCGGACGTAGAGCGATAGGAACGCCCGAAGTAGTTTATGGGACGACCGTTCGAGCGCTAGCTGCAACTAGCGGGTTGAATCAGACTGTGCTAAATTTAGGGCCAGCGAACGAATGAATGTAGGTGTGCTTAATTTAATAAATTGCATTGTGCAGCACGTCTGCCATAGGCGGTACAATTTCGATCCGACGAGACGGAATCATGGGGATTTGTCAAGTCATTTAGTTCTTTGGTTTCTCCAAACCTGAGCCTCCCTCGGACGCCAAGAACCTCTTTGTGAAATAGTGGTAGAAAGTCCGGCATTATTATTTTGTTATCTGAGTTAATCGTTCTGTACAGTTCTCAAAGTAAATTCACTCGAATCTAATTCGTTAGCAATTTTTGTTCCCGACCGTCATTCCAGATCTTCTCTTGAAATTTGGTGCATAACGAACAAAAAATCGATTTGTTCAAATACCTATTTGTGCCACAAACACTGATGTCATTTTATTTGACGGTCAACCTCGTAAGACAGTTCAGTGACAAGTCGCAGCCTCGTAAGTCAGTTCATTAAACAAGTCGCAACCTCTTAAGTCACGTTCTGAGACTTGTGTTTACTGAAAACTGTGGCCAAGTGTTTTCTTGTCACTGATCACTTTGATGAGCAAAGTATGCGCGTAGTATGAATCTGACGATGTGACGAGGGTTTTTTTGCTCTCCTGTAAACTTGGGGTTTTTGACGTAACATGGTTGCGTTTCTGCACCCTCGATGTATTATTAGATAACTCCACAATATTGTAAGCATTGTTATTAATTTACAGCGATTTATGGCCCCGATAAATTTGAATTTGATCCACCATTTTTGTAGAAAAGATATATTATTTTTGACTTCTCTGAATAATTTTTCTGTCTCAAGTCACCATTCTATAATACGTGTGGAAATATTTACTCATACTTAGTGGAGGTTCGTTATCGTCTGGAGTGGCAAAATTATATTTTTTAAATGTTGAATTGTAAGAATGGCTCAGAATGCTCATAAACGAAAACTTTCTCATAAATTCATGAACTAAAATAATTCTCTCTCGTCGCGTACGAGTATTTAGACTAACATTCAATAACCATTTATTGTAACTGGACTTTGACCTTGCTAATGAAAATAAATAGACAAATATCCCACCCACCGTCCACCAGGGATATCTCTTAGAATGCGTCACAGCGTTATGGTTCAGAGCCAATCGGGCAGTCCGGTGGGTTTGATGTCAGCATTCAGTAAAATTTCCAATTAAATTTGATCATTTTTGATAGGACTGGTTGGTGTGATGAATCAGAGGCGAAAAATAGAAGGGGATGGGGTTAAGCAGTTGAATGACGGTGGTGGGGGTTGCAACTGGGAACTGGGTTTGATTAAAGTTGCCCTAGACAGCAATATTTACCGTGAAGAGCGTAAATAGAGTTTCGATTACTTTGGGATAAACAGTGGCAGAGATGCGATGAGAGGTAGAAAGAGAGTGGTGAAGAGAGGGGAATCAACACGGAGATTCGGATGTACCAGTGGGAGAGAGGTTGGGGCGATGTCGGAGTGATCTGAAGAAGCCGACGTGATGGGTTTTCAGCAGCGGAATTGCTTCATCTTCACCAAATCAAAATTGGTTCGATCTGCGAATTTTCGGAAGAACATGGAACAGTAGATATGTTTTGAGGATAGAATTTGGCAGCGTTCGAGTTTACGATAAATTGAGAACTCGTCAACGAGTGGCTAACGCATTTCGTGGGATGTTAACGGAGTTACAATTCCATAACTACGGAGTACGTGAGAATCATTAGAAGTTGTGGCTAACACGAAATTTGGTCTGACTCACAGGAAAAAAACATATCCAAACGTAGGCCAAAAAGTACAGTCCGTGAGATTTCGCCCGATGTTCGGAGGTGTTCGTTTTTAGGGGTAATTTTTTATTTGGGACGTCGGAAAAATGTCAACTTTCACGTATTATCATAAAACCCGTAATCTCCGTTTGTGCGATAGCTGAAAGTACACTGGTCTTAGTGTTGTATTTATTTACAAGAAATATGAAAACGTAATATTTAAGTGTGTACCTATAAATTGAAGATGAACATTAAATCAAGACGGATGCCATGTAGATACATACAAGGGTGAAAAGAAACGTTATCTTAGCTTGCTTAGAACGTCTCTGTTAGTTATCTAACGTAGGTATTGCCCGGATGGAATCAAGAAAAGGTAAAGAAATGAAGAGTGAATTAGTTTCTGAAAGGAGATTCGGCAAATATCAGCTGAATTAAGTTGATTCCTAAAGCTGGCTCCACACATTCGGTATCTGTAAAATGTCTAGTAGTGTGTATGACGATAGCTGCATAGTATTGTCACCGGAACTGTTTCTTGGAACCTATGGATCTCAAAGGAACAGTTCTTCGGCTTCCACCCTCCTGAAACCTCCTAGAGGTAGTTAGTTGGTCTGAAGCCTTTCCATCGGTGTGTCATTTAAATGCCATTCTAATAACCCTTGTGGTTCAACCCTTCTATTCTAAATCTTAGAATCCTCCCGTACTTTGGGCCTAAACCTTTATAGGAGAAATACAAGTTTCCTGGTTAAATCTCAAATACTCGTTCTCATTCCTCAAACCTGATAATCTTAATCACCATTAAGAAGGTCAGCCGGAATTAATTTCCCTATAGGATAATTTATCCCTATTGGCTGGCACAATTTATTATTATATTTTGTAGTGAAATTACTGGGACTCCAGAAGTTGAACTGGTTCACCTTAAATTTCCCTCCTCTACCAAGTCCCACCGTCTTACATATGGACGGGATGTTCGCTATTCGCCAAATCACGAGCATAGGATGCAAGATACTGGGTTGCTCGGGGTCGATGTTTCGAAGTTCACACATCAAAGGAGACGAACATTCGCCAAGTAGCGATCCAGCCCCTTCCACACGTTCGGCTTCACGGCTTTTGGATTCACCTACCTTGTGACAGTGGCTGTTCTCGAGCTATTTTCTCTCCCGGTGGAGACGGGGTCGCTTGGTGGAAGCCTAATCGATATCCCTTCTTAACCGGTGATAGTCTCGTTGGTCTAGGAGGGGGACTGTCGAGGGTCCACCCCCACTGTCACACTCTGTCACAACCTTGGGCTGGTAAATGAATTGAGTCAATTTATAACTGAAACTGTTACTGCTGTTGTTGAAGTGATGAAAATGAAAATGTTCTGCTACTACAACTGAAAGGATAGGTATGTTCAGTAAAATGTAATAATAATAGTTATTTTAAAAAACAATAAAATAAAACGTCTAAATCAAATTTGACGCCAGAAGGTTTGGAAATAGATGACGTCCGATACCTCCCACCTCCATCATTATACTCTAAGAGGGTATTCCCCAACATTTACTTTAAAATATCAGATTTAAATTGTTCGGGAGGAAGGGGACGTCAGTTCGGCAATTTTGCTAAAATTCTTATGTGTTACTCATCGTGAAGGGAAAAATTATACCGGATACCTCCCTCGTCTCTAAAATCACTCGGCAGTTTTTTTTTCGTTTTTTCCGGCCATTTCTCCCAAATTACTCCAACGATTTTGATGAAATTTGTAAAGTCGGGAGAAGGTATTCCAGAAATAACTCAGGCTTCTCGTGAAATGGAAGTATATTCTCATGTAGGTATACGGACGAAACGGAACAAAATAAACCGCCGGACTGAATTGAAAATAAACTCCACAATGTGCAAAATGTCCACTTTCCGGTACGATACTTCTGTGGTGGAGAAAAAACGAAATTCAGTCCTTGGATGAGTAGAGGGGAAATAGACGGGATGCACGGAAAAACGGTCCAGATTCCAAAACAAAAGACTTTTTTGATGACAAAGAAAAATTGCAGTCCTTCCCGGGGAAACACAGTTTGGATCCTAGTTGTGTTCGGAAGCTCGGCCGCCCGATCAGAATAAACCCAGGGGTGTTATGGGGGGAAAATGGGTGTCAAAATAGGGGGTTTCCAGGGTTTTTTTTAAGGTTTTAGAGAACATGAGCTTGAGAGGTATCGTTTTCCATGTTTTTTAGGTCGAGAAGACCGAATATGAAGTTGATTTTGACCAAAGAGTGAAGAATTGAGGTTTTAATGAAGGTTCAACTCCCAAACTTAATTTTGTATGAGTCAAAAACCTGGGAAATTGCCTGAAACCACCCTGAATTTGTGTAATAACTCTAGGTTAGCAGGTGGATCAGGACAGTTAAATAGCACTACCGGTGGTCACGGATAATTTGTAAAAAACAAAAAAGGAGCCTATTCGTGTTTTTGAGAAACAGTAAATGAACAGCCAACATGTCTGTAGGTATGTCCAGTAGAATAATAAACCCATGTGACAAGGACTTTGCAGCGTTTTTGGCACTCTGACGGGGTGAGTGTGGAGTTTTTCATTTTCTACCTACCTATAGCTTGTGAAATCTGATGGGGGATAAAAAATTCTTTGATTTCCTTTTCAATATTGAGTTTGGGCATGGGTCTGGAAAGCATCCAATGTTGGGAATGTTCGCTAATGGGAGGTAATTCCCATGATGTGAAAGTGAGGGGAGGTACTACCTATCTGTTAATTAGGTTGGTTTGAAACACATTGTAGGGTTATTCCTATTTCAAATGTAGGTAGCCTAGTTATGCTGTTGTCGTATTTTACTCAAGTGTTTAACTACTGGAAAAATCCTCTCTTTCCCTCTCTGACTCTCACCCTAACTCTAACTCTTCCACAACCCCCCCATTCCAGCCACACCAGTCGTGGCTCGGCAGAGACGTAAATTGAATAAAAACGGAGTAGGCTTCAAAAGGACCCGTAGAAACGAGGAGCGGTCCCAAAGCGGGGCAACAGAGAACTTCCCCACTCGTATTTTCATTGTGACTCACAAGGAGAGCAAACAATACGCGGTTTGTGGCCTTTAGACGTAATAAGCGCTCGCGGCGGAGGTAAAGTAACTACACAGATGAATTACGAGGCGCCCTAACCGCTATTTCCTTTTGTGAGAAAGGGCCGAAGACAATGCCGCCGCTAGGAAGCGCCGCGCGGATGCTAAAACCGTTTTTGTTTGACGAGCTGGTGGGGGAGACGGAAAAGAACACTTGAATCCCCGCTATTAGAACTCGGTAAACCGAATTGTCTGCTCGTGTGGTTTTCGAATCCGAAGACGCCGTTGAATTGGTATGGTTTACGGCCGTAGGTGTTCGTCTCGAAATGAAATATGAATGCATTAAGTACGTGTTTTGTTTGCCTTTGTCGTCTCAGAGGGAGTGAAAACCTCTCAACGAGTCCTGTTATTTCTCGTAGAATGAATAACGAGCTCATTAATCCGTCCCTTATCTATGAGGAACAGCATTGTGGAATAAAGTGACGAGTACAAGCATTTCTCCGTCTTCAACCGAAAACAAGTCGATCTCAAACTCAAACTCCTCCTACTTTTAATTTGATATTTTTGCTTCCACACTACCGTAGGTAGGGAAGCCTTGGATTCGTGACTGAGTAAAACAAAAAAATGTATGTCCTCCTAAATGAAAATGTCCACTACCATTTTGCTTTTCAGACATCGAGGAACATTTTTGGTTCCCTGTCTGTCTGTGGTAATTCCTTGTAAGGCCCATAACTACCTGGAATAATGGTCGAAATGGGCTGAAATTTGAAGGGTAGGTGCGAGTTAGGTCATAGATGATTCCATACCAAAATCAATCAAAAGTACCGTAACTTTCGTCTGCGCATGCGCAAACGTGAAATACCTGAGCGCCCATAACTACCCTAAATATTTTTGAAATGAGTTCAAAATTGGAGGGTCGATCATTAATAATACTTTGATAGTTAAAAATGAATTTCATTGGAATCGTACTGTAACTTCCGTCTGCGCACGCTCAAACACGAAATGCTAACCATTTCCTTGTAACCCTTCTAACTACGCGTAAAATAGTCGTAGAGAACTGAAATTTTGAGGGTATACGTGGGTTGGCTCGCAGATGGTCCTGCATCAAAACGAACCTACCCAACTATTCTATACGTTCATGTGTTTCATGTGAGGAAGCTATACTGTCTACTCGAATTGGCAGACGTTTTTCATTTTTTAATGTTCAAATAAATAATCTATTGTTTCGCTCTCAAATCACCAAGTTTTCTATACACTCGGTGATTATATCAATGTTTGGCAATTCTAGCAGTTTTTACAAAGTTCTAGCGATTTTGACCGCAAAAACTCAAATTTAACTCACTTTTTATTGTTGAAAATTATTGTGGAGCGCTCTTCCTTTTGTGGAAAACGGTTTGGCGGAATTTCGTCGTAACTGAATACCAAAGCTTTACTCCTTTGTTATACAACCCCCTTTACCACTTTTCCTCTTCTAATGTTGCCCGTGTTTGAACTCATCAGTAAATGAAAAATTGTGAAAGTCCCGGGATAAATTATGGAGAATGCTCTGAAACGTAAGAGAAAGAAAGTATGTTTAAAAATTGATGTTCTAAATATTTTGGACTATTGCAATAACATGTTTCATCAGCAATTCGCCAATGGGCAATTCTCGTGGGTTAGAAACTCTAATTTTTCTGACCAAGTCCGGTTCAGTAACGGAAATTAACGCTTATTGACCTCATAGTGAGTTGTTATGTCGAAAAGCACCGGCAGAAAACGAGTGTGAAATTTGAATATCCGAGTTCCTGATTGAAATGACTTATTTGAGGTAAATCGCCGTGTGCTTCAACTCAAACCCCACTTAGAGCGCTAGTGGTGCTGCAGTAGACGGTTTGATTGAACCGCAAATGTATAAGTAAACGCTAAAAACATTTTCTCAGAATCAAACGGAGGGGAGGTACACGAAAGGTCACAGCAAAGTTTCTTGAAAGTTACCAAGAAGGTTTGCCATTTCTATTGTTGAGTTGTTGCCAGCATTGAGAACCTTCGCCTCTGAAAATTCGCTCCACCTCCTTGGGCTAACAGGCAGTCAGGTGTCAACAGACCTGATACGTCATTTCATGCCGCATTTTTACTTTTAATCACCCTCATTTAAAAAATACTGCTTATTTTTGTTTAAACGGTCTTCAACCTATCATTTTCAAAAATTTAGGAATTTTTAAAAAAATAGAGAAACAATTTGAAGAAAAATCCCCATTGAATTAAATGCGTTACAAAACAGGGGATCCCTATTTCTTTATGTATATATTTTTCAAATAACCTTGATAAGGGGTTTCGGGAGGGCCTTAAATTGGTTCATCCTGGGTATTTATTCTCTTTCGCGTGGTGATTGGCGTTTGGACGGCCACTATGGTGTGCCCCAACCCAGAACGGTGAGGCAGTTATTGATAGCAGTGAGCAAAATGATCGGATCAAATTCTGATCGCTCTGAGAGGACAGCCGATTAAAGTCCGTTAATTCTATTAGCAACAATGCTATTGTAGGTGCGTCGTATATGCAGGGACCCCTCTCGGATGAGAGACAATGCGACACCTGTGGGAAACATTCCGAATAGGAATCCGAAGCCGTGCCACAATAATATCGCTATAAACGCATCTGCGGAACGACCGCGGCGACCTCAGCGAAGGTATGACCGAGGGACAATAGCGATGTTTCCGCGTTTTTCGTTTCCACCATTCCCCATCCCGACGCGATTTTGTTAAATTAATTGCGCGGTTTCCTCCCTCCTCGCGAGGGATGGAGAAAACAAGACAAAGCGGGGGGAAAAAAATGGGCTGAAAATGATGGGGGAAGGGAGAAGAAAAAAACTACGTCAAGCACAAACAATGCGGAGAAGGACTGGTCGGTTCCGCCTCACAATTTTTAATTCCCCTTCCTCAGCCCCCTTCATCTCCTCCCCCGGCGGAAAATCACCCTGCGTAGCGTCTGTTGGTCCTACATCCCCCGAGCCCCTATAAACACACACACACACACACACACACACACACACACACACACACACACACACACACACACACACACACACACACACACACACACACACACACACACACACACACACACACACACACACACACACACACACACACACACACACACACACACACACACACACACACACACACACACACACACACACACACACACACACACACACACACACACACACACACACACACACACACACACACACACACAGATGTATATATACTTACGCATATATATATTTTTTGGGGTTATTGAGTTGCTAGTTGCATGTAGATTTGTGGAGTAGGTTGTTGACTGACCAATACTAGTCGTAATTCTTAATGTTTTTATTTAACGCGACGTATCGGTCTGGATCAGACCCTATTCATGCGTATAGTTTATTTTTGGGTGGTGTTACATTAAATAATTGTATATAACATTGTTGATTTCATCTCAGTGTGGAAGCACAGTTTGTTGGACACAAACAAACCTTTGTTTTGTGTCAAACGAAGTGTCAACCCTTGTTTTGTGTTTGTTTGTGTCAGACAAAGTGTGAACCACCATTGATATAAAATCAACAATATTATCTTCAGTATTATGTAACACCAGCGACAAAGAAAATATGTACGCATGAACTATCCTGGGGAAGCTCGAGGGTAGGCATTGACCACAGAAGAAAGGGTTCTACACAGAAGGGGCATCTATTATACAGGTAAATAAAAAACCATTGTGTAATAATTTGCAGCGTTTTTTATTCAATTTTCGGATTCTACGTACCGTGAAATGGAAACCTATAATTTTGAGGTTTTTTAAATTTTTTCATTTTTTTAATGCACGATTCCACTAAAGTTCATAATAATATTGACTGCTGAAAACAACAGGTAAACCAAAAAGATGAATTGAAAACCAAATTCAGAGTATTTTTTGGTGGGAAGGAATTACCATCTTTCACATAACAATAAACTGATTAAATATAAATATAAGCAGATTCTTCGCCCTCTCCAGACCTGCTCTGGGGCTGTGCAAAGAAAATAAACACCTATTTAAATACACTGCCAGGGACATGGCACAGGAGCTTCCTCGTGGCCTTCACAGTATGTCACCATTAAATCTTCATACATAAAGATTCAAATTAATTAACAGGGTAATTAACATAAAGATTCAGATTAATTAACGGAATTATTTAACTGTTATTTAATAATCACGGTACCTAATTCGAAGTTAGTAAGTAGTAGTTAAGATAAAGTAATTAGTCCACGTATAGAGCTGAGAACGCAAAGAGTCCCTATCAAATTTAAACTTCCTAGGGTGAACAGGAGAGAATTTAGCACATCAGCTGAGCAGGGTGTGGAGCCCGTCATTTCATTCGTCAACGCAGAGGCCCTTCCAGGGCTTTATTCTCTATGGTCAGGAATGCTCGACGTTTGGAATGTACGCGGTACCAGTGCCACGTGCCACTCCCACCGCTGATTCAATCATGATGAATGTCGTGTGGGATCTCAAGGGACCTTACCCGCATCGTCCCTGAAAATCTGACCAAAATCCGTTCAAAATTGATGGAGTTATGACCGTAACGAGAAAACCTCGTTAGCGCCTGCGCAGAGGCTACCGTTGATTCGATCATGATGAAACTGATGGGGGACCATCTAGCGCTAAACCCACACAATTCCTGAAAATTTGATTTAAATCGGATCAGAATTGTTGAAGTGATGGATATGGCAAGGAAATGTGGACAGACAGACAGACAGACACCAAACCAAATTTGTTCAGGAGGCCCTGAAACGCAAAATGCAAGTAGAAATTTCGATTTTGGAGCACAAAAAAAATTTCATTTCGAAAGTGAAAACAAAGCTTCCGCTGCCTTGCAGACTCGGAAGCAAAAATAAAAAACCTTCAGCATAAAATACTGAGATTTTTAGTCGTTGCCCCTTGGTATATGCGAAATGATGATGTTCATCGAGAGTGAAGGTCCTGTAGCTTATATGATTGCTTACACTTGGTTAAAATGGATAAAAATGACCGGAAATGGCTCTCAAATTACCGAAAAAGTTATAGGGTGTAACTTCAAAAATTCTCTATCATATTATGTGATGTTGCATGACTGGAACGTTTTACTGTTGAAACCGTGGACTTGAAAAAAAAAAAAACGGCTTCCCCCCGACAAATGCTGTACATTTCTCGTTTTCCCGCCCCTTTTTCACCCTCGCTTTCCCTACGCGACGTCTTTTTTCAAAGGAGAAAAAAAGGGGAAAATCCGGACTATAAATAGGATTTGCTCGCAGCAAGGAGTATAATCTCCGAATTATCTTCTCAGAGTTGAGTTTTCTTTTAACCCTTTCCTCTTTAACGCCCTTTTCGTCCTCCCTGTGGAGATGCGATAATTTTCACGTTTTTCGTTGCTGACGTATTTTTTCGGGTTTTTTTTTAATACTTTGTTTCTCACAAGAGTTTTTTCTGTTTAGCCTCGGCTGAGTTGCGTAGGTACTGAAATAATTTGTGGAAAAAAAAAACGGTGGAAAGAAGACAGAATAAACGCTTTCCTTCGCGAGTTTTAGTTATGCGTCGGATCGGCCGAGGGGGAGGAGGAGAGAGAAGAAGGAGAAAACAAAGGAAAAGTGTTTGTCCCATTAGTCCGACGAAGGTGGTCGAGGGGGATGAGATACGGCGGATGAGATACTCGAGGAACGGAGGCCTGGGCGGGAATCTTGGCAACAGCGGTGGGTCCGGTCGAGTGGAAGCCCGCCAAAAAAGGGGGGCATTAGCGTTGTCAGAGGGGGCGATAGCGGAGGTGGAGGGGGCGATGTTGAGTCCCAACTACCTCTCCCGTGGGAGCAGAGGGAAATAAGTGATGAGCAAGGATACCTTCATTGTACCGATCAGGGAAAACTCCAGTCTGTCAGCGATTCCTTTTCTAGAATAGAATAGAATAGAATGTTTTTATTCAGAATATCCGCTCATTTGTGACGCCAATACACAAATCAGGGGATAGGTGCCGAATTGACCATTATCGTCCCATATGTACCATTTCGTCCATTCCCAAAACCCTTGAGAAGCTTGTTATGGCTCAGATATATCCTGACCCTGGAGTTTCAGGGGTGTGTTATGAGGGGGTTTGCGCAGCGGGTGCAGTTTGGTGTTATATCGACGGACTTTAGTAAGGCTTTTGATATGTTGTCGCATTGCCACGTGTTGGCGCTCCTCGAGTCACTTGGAGTGCATGGGTCGTTTTTGGGATGGCTGCCTAGTTATCTGAGGGATAGGCAGTTGATTGTCCGTCTAAGGAGTTACCAATCGAGGACTTTTTTTGCCAGTTCTGGGGTTCCCCAGGGCTCTCATATAGGTAGGGCCTTTAATTATCCTGGTTCTTATTATTTGTTTGAGGGGGGATGGTCTCTCTTATTTGCGGATGACCTAAAGATATTCACCCAAGTCCGCGACTCTTATGACTGCCAGCGGTTGCAGACGGGTTTGGACAGGTTGTGCGGGTGGTGTTCGTCCAACTGCATGTTTTTGAACCCCAGCAAGTGCTCGGTACTCTCTCTGGCGCGTAGAGGTGAGCGTTTGTACTTTCCCTACCATCTTGATGGTAGTGCCATCCCGAGAGTGGGTATGACCCGGGATCTTGGTGTCCTCCTGGACCCAAAGCTCACATTTTCCCTTCACATTTATATGGTCACCAGCAAGGCAATGAGGGCTCTGGGGTGACTTCACCAGTGTACCGGCTGTTGTACAGCTTTACAAAGCATTAGTTCTCCCGGTTCTCGAGTACGCCTCGGTGGTTTGGTCTCCTCATTCCATGACCCATGTGGCCCAACTTGAGAGAGTACAAAATAAGTTTCTCAGGTATGTGGCGTTTAAGCTTCATTTAAGGTTGGACGAGGTGAATTACGAGGCCATTCGTGGGGTCTGCAACCTGCATTCGCTTGAGCGTCGTAGGAGAGTGGCTGATGTTTCTTGTTTTGTGAAGCTTGTTAAAGGTGGATTTGACTCTCCCTCCTTTCTCTCAATGGTAGGCTTTTCAGCACCGCAGCACATCACTCGCTCATCACCCATCTTCCACGTTCCCTTCAACCCGACAAACTATATCACAGCCCACTTTCCCGCCTCCCCGCCTAGTTATCTCCCTTCTGAATCTAAATCCAGAGCTGGATCTTTTCACCTGGTCTGCAAATCGGATCAAGGCATGCATGTAGTTTTATTCAATTGATTTAAATAAGTTACCTTCAATATGCATTTTGTGTATTAATTATTTTAAGTATGTCTCTTCCTTTTAGCTATTTATTCTCACCAATGGTTTCATTCAGTTTCTGTTTTTCCTTAATCAAGTAGGTACTTACCTAAGTTTATTATAAATTATGTTATCTTCTTCTCTTTTTCTTCCTTGTAATTTGGGCTTTGCCCGTGTCAGTCAATAAAAATAAAAAAAATAAAAATTATTTACATGTGCAAGTGTAGGTAAATACAACATCGGGAAAAAGTAGTCTCCTCGTTCCTGGCCAATTCTTCTTTTTTCGGACTTTTCTTTTTCAATCAGGGGTGGGATTCGACAATTGTGGCAATAGCTGCATAATAGTATCATCACGACAACTGTTTCTTGGAACCTCTGGATCTCAAAGGAACAGTTCTTCCTATATATGGAAAACTCATGTCTCAAAACTTTCCTATATAGGAAAGATACTTATAGCGATATTACCATTCATAGTACTTCAAATCATGCAGTAGTCCACAAACATGCTGCTTTCCATAGTATGATTAACAAAGCTTTATCTATACCAATGAGTGAGCAGAATTTAGCTAAAGAAAAGTTAACTATTTAAAGTATAGCGGTGAGTAATGGCCATGGGGGAGATGTCATTGATACAATATGGAATAGGGTTCTTAGAAAAAAAGAGTAGGAAAGGAGTTTCAAACCTAGTTAGGGAAGCTACGACTGAGGAAAAGATTTGGATCAGTAAGTATACCGTATTACGGAAAAATGTCGGATAAAATTGGTAAAATATTAACTTCTAAAGGGTTCAAAGTAGGAAATAAAACTAAAAATAATCTCAGATCTTCATTAAGTTCAGTTAAAGATGAAATTAATGTTCAAGATAAAAGTGGTGTTTATAAATTAAAGTGTTCTTGTGGACTTGACTATTGTGGTCAAACTGGTAGGAAGTTTAGAGAAAGAATAAAGGAATATGAAAAAGATTTCAGGGATAATAAGGGTGATTCGGCCTTTGCACGTCACTTGAATGAATCCAGTCATAGCTTCAATTTTGATCTTGCAGACAGGCAGTTCATTGAATTTCTTCATTTTTGCCCAAAAGGGAGCATGTTGGATGTATGTACTTGAAAAATTCGAAATTATTAAGAGTGATAGGTTGGGTAAATCTTTGAATGATGTAATTCGTTTGAGTTTTTCTCCATTATTGAGTTCATTTCTGTAACAGCTTGGTTACCCCCCCCCCCCCCCTTACCTCATGTTCCTTTCACTTTTTGGCATTCTCTTCCTGGGCCAATCAGAATCGACCCCCCTTCCTTTGTTCCCTTCACCACTTCTTCACAACCAATCCCAATCGACCACATTTCAGTTTTTGACTATTTATAAGGTCACCTCTCCAATGTGCCTTCAGTTATTGCTTGTTACTGACGGTAGTTTGACCATCGGAACTGGTATAACAGTGTTTTTTGCGTTTTTCGTGTATTAGTGGAAATATACTGTTTTTTCAATAACTCCGTTTTTCTTTGAAATGGGTTTCCACGATTTCTTCGCGAGCACCAGTCCCTTACCCTTGCAGTTCAACCCTTCTATTCTAAATCTTAGAATCCTCACCTAGAACTTTGAGCCTAAACGTTTATAGTAGAAATAAAAGTTCCCTGGTTAAATCTCAAATATTTGTTATCATTCCTCAAACTTGATAATCTTAAACTATTAAGAAGGTCAGCAGGAATTAATTTCCCTATAGCACAATAAATTCTTTGCCCTACTGTCTGGCACATTTATTATTATATTTTTAGTGAGATTACTGGGACTCCAGCAATCGAGTTGGAAGCCCTCTCGTACTGAACTGGTTCACCTTAAATTTTCCTCCTCTACCAAGTCCCACCACAATCTAACACAATAAAAGTCCCAAAAATTAAAAATTCCACATTTCGCCAAAACGTGCGTATTACCAAACAAAAGGGTGAGTTCGAAGATGAGCAATTTTCAAAAATTCTACGGGGGTCAAATTTGAGTTTTGGGTGTAACGCGAAAATGTAACGCGGGCATGAAACGGGACATGTAACGGAGAATTTCTGATGATTTTCGCTTACAACCGATTCGTTGCTACGGAACTTTATCTTCGCCAGTTATCATCGTACAAAAATCGTTCACCACTCGTTGGATAGCTCTCGATTTACCTAACCATATTACGTTAACCACTGCGGAGTGCGTGGCCGACAAGCTGCGGTATGAGCGTGATTGTTTAAATAATTGCTTAACTTTGAAATAAATGTGAAATAAATTGAATTGAATTGAATTTAAAAAAAAAAATTCAACTTTAACTTCTCCGGTTATCATCGTATACAAATCGTTCACCACTCGTTGGAAACCTCAGTGACCATTACATCGCAACCACCAACGAGCACAATCAAACGTAGTTATCATTGGTCTTATAAGACGGCACTCGTTGTAATAACCTCAGTGACAGCGCGATGGAACTCGTGGAAGCACCTAGTAAACCGTCAACGAAGCGGAAGCTGCCTAAATCAGACAGGGACCGATCGTGTGAAATTCGTTTGCGTAAAAAACAACTTGCGATTGACGCGGCCATTACATTGCAACCATCAACGTCAAATACAACGAGCGTAATGACGGTACCCAAAACGTCCACGGAACGAGTGCGCGAATATCGTTTGCGCAAAAACCAACTTGCGATTGACGCGGTCAATACATCGCAACCATCAACGCCAAATACAACGAGCGTAATGGCGGTACCCAAAACGTCCACGGAACGAGTGCGCGAATATCGTTTGCGCAAAAACCAACTTGCGATTGACGCGGTCAATACATCGCAACCATCAACATCAAATACAACGAGCGTAATGGCGGTACCCAAAACGTCCACGGAACGAGTGCGCGAATATCGTTTGCGCAAAAACCAACTTGCGATTGACGCGGTCAATACATCGCAACCATCAACGTCAAATACAACGAGCGTAATGGCGGTACCCAAAACGTCCACGGAACGAGTGCGCGAATATCGTTTGCGCAAAAACCAACTTGCGATTGACGCGGTCAATACATCGCAACCATCAACGTCAAATACAACGAGCGTAATGGCGGTACCCAAAACGTCCACGGAACGAGTGCGCGAATATCGTTTACGCAAAAATCTGCTTATGTTTGTATTATGTTCTCATTTTTTGTTATTGTTTAGATTTCTATGGATTATTATACAGAATTTAAGATGTCCTAAGTATCGTTAGAAACAGTTGATGCATAGGGGGGGGGGGGGGGGGGGGATTTCCATCTGTCACTAAACTTGTTTGATAGTGCGGTATTCTTTTGCTGCTTATCATGTGTGGGTGTTTATGATAAAAAGAAGAGCGAAACCGCCCCGGACTTCAAGTCCATACTGAATAACAGGCTGGCGCATGCTGTAGTAGACAAATTTAGTTTGTCTTTCGACAGAAGTTTCCCAGTATTGTAAAAAATGTAATTGAACGTTTTCAATTTTATTACAGCAATAGTCTGTATGAGGGCGCCATTTCGAAATCCTTAAAATTATGTGAATTTTTTGCATTAAAAAATTAATTTAAAATATTTTAATTTATCATGAACCTTTGAAAATCCGTTAAAAATTGAAAAAACATAGGTTGAGAGCTCAATTCTACATCATTTGACGCAGAATTAAATTTCGTGTGAGGGGTTTTTCGATTTGATATTTCTTTTTGGTGTGTTCTGCTCAAAAACAGTCAGGAAACGTTGACAAGTTGTGTCAAAAAGGGGCAACATCTATTCGAGGAACGATAAAACACGGTATACGTAATCAGTGTGAAATTTCCTGTAAGACCCTCAAGTATTGACATTTTTACACTTATATAAATATTTATGGTATTGAAAATCTGGGATCGATTTGACAGCATTTTCAAAAATTCATATATTGTCAAATGTTTTGAACCCCAATGGCTCATCCTCGAAGATTCGCTAGAAGAAACACACCAAAACTCACAAACGTTTTGTTAAACACTAAAGGTCACTGAATCTTATTACCAACGCCTTGATCCTTCGAGAAAATTGAATCGGTTTGTGAATATTTGGAAGGAATTTTCCTCTCCGACGATAACACCGTTTGATGTTCATTGTTTCATTATTAACAAACGTCTCCTTTCCCTTGAAGTTATAATCGTCTGTATCTCTTAAAAGAGATCTTTCCAGTCCAAATATTTTCATCTTCTGTTTCTTCGGAGTTCAAAAATACGAAGGACACGAAACTAAAGTTTTTTTTCCACCAATTTCTCTCAGAAACTTCTGTTCTGCTATCTTTGAACCAGGTGGATTGAGGCCACGCACAAATTTCCCCTCGAGTTATTCCTTTATCCATTTACTCGGATAAACCGGTTTCGTAGAACGCTTTCGACGTTGGAACAGAGTTTTCGATCAAATTCACGGCCCAGGGATTTTTACAGGATTAGTTCAAGACGAAATTAAAAGCACTTTATTCTAGTGTAGGTAATATAATAATTCAGTCTTCAGTATTTCCAAATAAAATGTATAATTTAAATTATGTGCACGTATTTCAATGAATTTATGTCATCTCAACCTCTCTCCATACATACCAAAACTTGTTACGAATTTGCTCATTTCGTTGGTCCATGACGTTGATATTCCCCACATCGTATTCTTGAAGTGTCACCTAGTTTTGGTTATTCGTGTATTTACGATGCTCGTAACTATACAAGCATCGTAAAACATATATACAAGAAAATCATATATATTTATGTGCCATGTCGTAATCTACGTTGTTGGTATAAAACGCTTCCCTGTCTAGCTGAAGCGTCTAGGTTTTCAAAATACTGGACTTGGAGGACCACTAACATGAATAGTAGATTGAAAAATCAAGTTTTTAAAGAACATTTTCCTGCTGACGGTTTATTTAAATCCGTAGATTGACAGTTTTTCCGTAGATGCGTCGATGTCTTCAGAAATCCGTAAAAGTCTGACAAATGCTGCGAATTATTACACAACAGATGCCGCTTCTGCGTAGATCACTGTCTTATATGGTCAATACCTATCCTCGAGCTCCCCACCAGGAAAGCCCTAAATCGAGTACTGGAGCCGGCCTGCGAATGACATTTTCACAAAAATGCGCGTGATTCAATCATTCAATCATTAATTATTTGTTGTTATTCACGAAGCATAAGATTTGCTCAAGTTACAAAAGTACCATGTCAACAAAATCCAAAAGAGCCATATCATTCTTCAAACGAAATAATATCGCTGAACAGCCAACTCCATTTCAGACGTCCATCGGTTGTTGTTATAATCCGATGTTCTCAATCAGTGGTTCTGGGCTGGATTTATACAGTTTCATTCGCGATCATGTTGACGAAGCTTTTCGGCGCAAACAAACTGGACTCCGGGTGGTCTCAGAAAATTCTTTAGTTCGAGATCAATGTAAAAACGTATAAAAAAAACCATACCTTTCTATTGTAAGTTTCGACCTACGGCGTTCTGAAAATGTCAGCCCTTATTTTTCACCCCTTAGAGCTGACTGACAGTAACGCTGAGCTTCGAGGAGCTACGTATCCAATTTCATAAATTTTGGTTCATGCAAACTGCAGAATTTTTTTTTATTGCATTTTCGGATTCTACATACCTTGAAACGGAAACTATAAAATTTTAAGGGAGGGTTTTTTTTTTAAATGCTCGATTCCAAAGGTTCATTATTAAAGATAATAGAGAGTTTTCGCAAAGGTTTGGCTACTAGCCCGTTGACGGGCTAAGGCCTACGTACGAAGGAAAGTGCGAACTGCGCATGCGCACGTTTGGGTGGGAACGACCTAACTTAGCTCGTCAACGTTGGATGCCACTGGTCTACGTAAACGACCTAGCACTAGGTCGTATGGGCCGTATCCCGTACTAACCTTCCACCGAGGAAACTTCATCGCATGGATTGCCTTCTTCCATGGCGTTTGTGATTATTTGTTTGTGTTGTGAAGGTGTACCTGATAGTGTGCGTCTTTTTTTCTCTCGATTTTGGTTTTTCTGCTGTATACAAACCCTACATTTCTATATTTTTTTGAAAACAGTATTAGGAAATATTTCTGTGAACCTTGAAGACTGGAAAATGTCAATAAATTGTACCTGCCTAATTTCTCTATGTCTATGGACAACCTTACAGTTTTTTGGCTAATAATGTTTACCTATTAGCCCCTAATTTTTGCCAAATAACTTTAATTAGCCAAACCTTTAGTTTTTTGACTAATTTGTCTCGTGTCTATGGACAACCCTACATTATTTTCCATTTCAAAATAGTAATTGGAAATGTTTCTGTGGTCATTTAAGACTGGAAAATCTTAATTAATTGTACCTGGCTAGTCTATGAACAACCATATATATTGTACTGGCGAAGATGAAAACTAAAAACGGCTTTTTGAACTGAAATCTTCAAGTGATGGGAATATGATGATGACAGTCCAACGTTAACGTTAGTTTCACCCATCGAATCAGCTTAGGTCGTTCAACGACCTAACTTTCACGACCTTAGATCGTTTCACAATCTAAGAGGTTAGCAGTTAGCATCCGAGTTTTTTTCCCCTTAGATCGTTAGCCCGGAGATCCTTAGTCCGTCAACGACCTAGTGGCCAAACTTTTGCGAAAACTCTCTATTAAACCAAAATCCGTGGATCTGGCAAACTTGAAATGAAGACAGAAGTCCCGAGCAGTTCATGGATAATTAATTTTATATCTTCATCTTCTCCTACATGACCGCGCATCACAGCTGCTAGACATAAATTGCTCCGACTGCCTCTAAAATGGTTTGAAATCATTTATCTCATAGATGGACGAGAGTTCAGATTGATATCTAAAATTTAATTTTCAAGAATGAATTCTGTGTTTGTTGTTTTACGAAGGTAAAAGTTATGAGAGAGGTGCATTGTCAACCTGGCTAAATCTCGTTGTTATTGTACCTACTAATTTTGTTACGTTTAGTTGGGGTGAAAATTAACGTACGCAATTCGCGTTGCCTCGCTTTTTCAAAATTACTGCTACCGTGCCCTGGGGGCGTTCGTCCCATTTTTATAACGAGCCTGTTGTGAGTTGAAGGGCCATTAGAGTATGAATTTTCAGTTTTGAGCTGGGTGAGGGGGTTTTTGTTATGTTTTACTCGATCCTTTGATAGGCCGATGGTTGACAGTGCTCTGGTTGTGAGGTTTGGTTTTCAGATATTCGCCAGGTTGGTTGGGCCAACCTGAATATTTATACGACCCTGTCGTCAGTATGTTTGATTAGCCGTTGTTTAGAGGCTCACGTGGAACGGAGCATTGTTGGCACACCGGAATGATAATATGTACCTACATCTCTTCTGAAAATATGCGATGCTCTCTCATGAAAATAAGCGATGCCCCAGAAGCAGATTTCGCAAAAATCAGCTGCTTATGGTTAGAATAGTGAATGAGATATGACCCCCCCGCGTATGTTGTTGATGAGACATGTTATTATGAATTCATGAAACAATAAATAATCAAGCTGTGTTCATTCTTGTACATAATAAATATATGTATTATAAATGTAACGTTCGTGATTTTTATTTCAGTTTCAACCTTTCGCAAAAATAACTAAATATATTACAAAAATACCTAATGTATTCAAACCTCTCTCAAAAACGATTAAATCTTCCGCAATCGTATTCAAACATTTCGACAATTTTTGCCTGCCCTTGATGCCGGTTCTTTAACAGTTAAAGATTCTTCATACCACTTTGTATTCGTTATTAGCATGAATATGCTTTAGCCGTGACCTAACTAGCCAAAAAAGCAATTTCGTAACGAAATTTCGTAACGAAATCTGGGACGACAACATTTGTAATGATTTTCACGTACAACCGATTCGTTGCTACGGAACTTTAACTTCGCCAGTTATCATCGTACAAAAATCGTTCACCACTCGTTGGATAGCTCTCGATTTACCTAACCATATTACGTTAACCACTGCGGAGTGCGTGGCCGACAAGTTGCGGTATGAGCGTGATTGTTTAAATAATTGTTTACGCACAGGTGATCATTCTCACTAACGAGGTACGTGGTACGTGGTGTGGGTGCGGGAGGGGGCGCAAAGACATACATAAAATGTGGGACGACAACATGGATACCGATGATACGGAACTATGTAACTGTTGCGATAATTTGTTGTGACGCGGTGATTATATAAGATTCAGATTCTTACTCGACCTTGAACGCGTGGTTGATCTTATATACGAAAATCATAGGAGTTCCAGTTGTATGACCTCAAAAAAAAGCTTAGGTAAGTACCTATTACACTTGCAGCATTTTTGGAAACAGTAAAAACTTACCGTTGCCTCCTTCGGTTCAGTTGTTGAACTCCTATCAACCTCCTCCTTCATTATTTTCTTTGCTCCTTTTCCCTTCCTTCTCACTCGTACTGACTCCATCGGGCAAAGTAGATTGGCGACAATTCCCCGTTTCCAAGATTCAATTTGTTGAATAATTACTGGATGAAGTATTGAAAACAAATGTGCAGCCTCACATAATGATACCCACATTTTGGGTCAGAGAAACAGCGAGGAGCACATCATGAGGCTAAAGCATATTCATGTTTTGTAATTTTAGCCAAGGGCTCTAAGTAGTACTCAGGCGAGGCGCGCAGCGCCGAGTTTCAATTTTTATTTTCAAACGAGACATATTAACGTGAATGTGTGGGCTATTGAGCTCTCAGTTCGGCCAAATGGAAAATATTGTGCTCTTAAATCAGCTGAGTGGAATATTGAGCTCAAAAATCAGCTGAGCCTATTTATTTTTACACCCTGTAGTGATGGTGATAAATACCTAGTTAACCAAAATATTCAATTCCATTCAATTTTAATTCATTATTTATTTGTATAAACCATGGTGGAATTACAAAGGGATCAGTTCACTACATATATAATTCAGTATATAAACGAGTTTTGATATATTCTATAGTAAATCAAATAGTGTTTCAAATAGAATCTAGTGCATTGCGAATTATTTTCTAGCTTTATACTGATGTTTAATACAAAAAAATTACACGTAAATAGGTACATAAGTCATACGCGACGTTCCAAAAAACGAGCCAGAACCGTTCCAAAAAAGCCAGAGGTAGTTTTTAATATATTATCAGACTTTCTTCTTCATCTTCTTTTTCTTCGGTTTGCGGTAAGGCTTTGGTGGGCTAGCCGGTGTTGTTGGGGGTGCTGATTCCATATTTTCTGGGCCGGTTATTTCATTTGAACTTGACAATTATTCTTCTAGTAGGGCAGTGTCTCGAACAATAAAGTTTTGCCCCATTGATGATAAGATCTGAATTCCGCAAGACTGCAAATTTTCCTTCCTTGCGGCTTTAAAAAGTGTGGTTATTCCTTTTTTCCCTGAGCTCTCGGGTTTTGGCATCATATTCCTCTGAAACTTTGCACTTCGTTACCTTGAAAAGACGCATTCAGCTTGTGGCTTTCCTCTTAGCATCCGGTGAACTGAACACAATTTTGATCGGGCCTTCTTTTCTAAATCCGATTTCTCGTGTTTAGGCAATTTCTTGGGAACATAACTCTGCTTTGAGGTAGAAATTCGTGACTCTACGAACAGTTTGCTTCATGTTTTCTACCTTATTGCTTTCCGTTTGATTTCCTACCAAATTGAATCTTGCGCTCCGTTTCTGCAAATATATCCTCCAACTCGCATGATTTATTAGTCTTCGTTTCGAATAATCCCCAAAATGCAGAACAGGAATCTTTCAACATTTCATGTTGCGTTTTAATCGCTTCCTCGTGCTCTTTCAGCCTCGTTGCTATGATGTCTGTCGTAAGCATCGGCTTAGGTTTACGACACGGCGGGATGGAGGTAGGGTTGGTTAGGATATGTGAAGGATATGCTCCGTAGGAGTCTTTTGCCAACGCCACGCGGTTATCACCACAGCAGGCGTTAGTTGGGAGAGGAGACTAGCATCCCGGGAAGAAGGAAGCTAGCAGTCCGTGGTTATCACCACAGCAGGTGCTAGAGGTAAGGGCGCCCCAGGGTTATCACCACAGCAGGCGCCCGGAAGAAGGAGGATAGCACCCCGCGGTTATCACCACAGCAGGTGCTAGGAGAGGAGGAGGCGTCCCACGGTTATCACCACAGCAGGCGCCCGGAAGAAGGAGGATAGCACTCCGTGGTTATCGCCACAGCATGTGCTAGGAGAGGAGAAGGCGCCCCACGGTTATCACCACAGCAGGCGCCCGGAAGAAGGAGGCTAGCACCCCGCGGTTATCACCACAGCAGGTGCAGGAGAAGGGTAGCAGAGAGAGAGAGAGAGAGAGAGAGAGAGAGAGAGAGAGAGAGAGAGGGAGAGAGAGAGAGAGAGAGAGAGAGAGAGAGAGAGAGAGAGAGAGAGAGAGAGAGAGAGAGAGAGAGAGAGAGAGAGAGTGGGAGGGTGTGAGGAGGTCGAGAGAGGAGTCGTAAGTCGGAGAGTGGTTGGTCGAATGTGGAGCTCGGGCGCCGGGCATCATTAAGAGGACCTCCCTCCTCGCGTTCACCCAACGGCCGTTACAACCGTTCAGGGGTGATGGAGCTCGATGGAGGGGATCCTACTACTTTCCCCGAGGCGTCGCTCAGCTCGTCGTTCCCCTCGTTTATTTGGTTAAATCTTTCCCATACCTATTACATAGGAGTCGTAAGTATAGAATTCTGAGGGGTACCGCGACAATGTCCAGTGCTGAAATTATCTGATCTAAATCCACTGAAGCTACATACGATCAGCTGGAACGAGGAAAGAATGAACTCACCTCCAAATACGCGTTTTCACTGTGGAGTATGAATCATCACATAAAGGAACTCTTGTTCTTCTTGATGGAGTCCTCAGTTCTACGATAACCGGGCAGAAGCTGTGTAGAGCCTTTGGGAAGACCAAGATTGGAAGATAGCTCGTGCAGAGTAGCTCGGAGTGTTTGGGGGTAACCCATTATGTTGTAATGAACTCATCTCCTCCAATTTGTCGAAACCTTACAGACACATGAAAAGTAATGGTGGACAACATCTCGGGTTTCGGTGATAACGGGCATTTCAGCGACCACACGTGTACGGAACCTCCAGTTTGACGGAACTTGGACGGCATTTCCCACTGTTAGGATTTATTTCCTCCGGATCAGTGGTTTCCTTGGGTGCAATGTCGTAAACGTTCCCAAGTGCAGCTCTAGAGAAGGAGAAGTTTACCTTGTGGGCCGGATAAGCCGTCACGTCCGTTACCTCTCTTGAACAGACAGACGGTTTTTCAACCTGGAGAAAATGGTCTCCCCTCTTACCTCCTCCCTATCGCCCCATTCCGTGATAAACAGTCAAGGAAGGTTTCGCCTAGACCCCCTGACCCACGTAGTTCAGGCCAGACATAAAGGAAACGCCCTTGCCGGTTACGACCTATTAAACTCATACTCCGTCTGAAAGACCTTTCTTTTCCTTCCTTTTTACTGTTTTCCCCCAGACCTTGAAGCCTCCTGCGGGAAAGCGTCTTCACCGATGCTTACGTTACGGCTTTACTTTACGTCTGAGACCTGAGCAAAGGCCTCCAACTGACTCCTTACGGCTTTCCCAGTTTTTAGCGGAATATCTCTATTAACGTTTAGGTAGTCCTCCTACGGTGGACTTATAGCAGATATTTCACGACCAGGGCACAATTTTCGTCGCAACGCAACATTCTTGAATTTATGAGTCTGAAGTCATGTAAAATTGATGTTCTGTCCCACTGTATGACGATAGATTCGTATCAAACATGATTGAATAACAAAAACCAAACCGACTTCAAAGAAGCTGTATAAAATAAAAAAATAAAGGATAATTGTTATGCTGAACAAACGTACATAATTTACTCAAGGCCGATACATCAAAATTTTTGAGCCAATATAAACAAAATTTCATTAATTTTGGTTCATGTAACTAAGGAAATGCTAAGTTCGGCGTTCGGCGGACGGACGGAATTTTTTAAATCCCATTTTCAGATTCTACGTACCTCGAGAGGAAACCATCAACTTTTAAGGGGTGTTAAACTTTTTTGTTTTGTTCGATTCCAAAGGTTCATTATTGAAAATGATAAATCATAAGATTCATCGAAATCGGTCCAGTAGTTTCGAAATAATCGCTGGACAAACATAAAACGCTGCAAATCCCTGCACAACGGTTTATTATTTTGTATAGAATACCCTTCCGTTACAGATCACAGCTCTATGTATAGATAATCCGTCTATATAATTTATGATATGTACTACTCTATACATATAATGTAGATCGCAGACCCTCCGTAGGTTAGTACCTAACCCCGTACACGTTACTAGGCACCTACCTAAATCACGAGTTAAATGTTGCTAAAATAATTCTGCCGATGACAAACAGTACCTAACAAAAAGAAACACACACAATGAAGTTCTGAAAAGAAATTGTTGATGAGGAGTGAAAAAAGTTGCAAAAGTACCTACCAACAAACTCCAGCCCCTTCTACGTAGATGGTATAATGAACCGTTGTGTAATAATTTACCGTTGAGTAATGATTTACCGTAGTAATAATTTACCCATCAATAATACTTCAACGTTTGTTCAAGTTTCACTACCTACCAACAAACTCCAACAGAGCCATCATTTTTCAAATGAAATAATATCACAGAACAACCAACTCGACTTCATACTCCGCCAATATAATCAGGTGATCCCTAGCAATGATTTCATCTCCGCCAAATTTCCTATTGTGGGCGCGTCTCTGGTTACGAGATTTGGTTTGAATTGTATACAATGAATTTCATTCACACTGGAGTCGAAAATGCCTGTCGGTGCAAACTTCGGGGCCTTACTGTGAACGAACGGCTGGACGTACGACGCTCCGGATGGTCTTAAAAAACTCGCAAGTTCAAGAACTATTTAAAACCGTAAAAATATTCACGTAAAAAAATGGTATAGGCGGTTTGAAAATTTCAACCCCTATTTTGAACCCCTTAGAGATGACTCACAGTAACGTCGAGCTTCGAGGACCAACTAGACAGCGAACGGAACCTATAACCCGAATTTCATCAATTTTCTTTCATGGTAACTAAGAAAAGTGGCCCGTACGGCGTACGGCGCAGACAGAAATATTTTTATTGCAGTTTTGGATTCTACATACCTTGAAACGTAAACCATCAAATTTTGAGGGGGGGGTAAGAATTTTTTTTTCATGCTCGATTCCAATGGTTCATTATTGAAAATAATAAACCAAAAAAGAACATAGAAACAGGTCGAATTGAGAGCCTCCGCCTTTTTTGAATTCGGTTAATAAACTAAGTACAGTAGAACCTGGATAACTAAAAAAACTCCTTTGCTGCAAAGAAAGTGTCGGTCCCACCCCCTTGAGGTCACAAAACCTGAATAAATGCGAAATAAAAACGTGGATAACTGCACATGATTTGTTGTCCAAAAAACCTGCTTAGCTGCAAATGTCACGGGTTCGACCTCCATAACTGCAAGAAAACCCAGCTTCCCCCTCCAAAAAACCTGGTTAGCCGCAACTGACACAGGCTGGACGTCTATAACTGCGAGAATAGAGGTGCCTCCTCCCTCAAGAGAGAGATCAATCAAACGCAATGAGGCTGATCACGTTTGAACAGTTGTTGTTTCAGTGCCTGACCGAAATGCCTGTCAAGAGGAAGTGTCGATATAAGCTCCAAAATGAAACTGGTGGTGGTGCATAACCGTTCGATTACTTAAACCTGGATATGTGCAATCGACTCTGTCTGAATCTAGTTAACCGGGTAATTGCAAAACTGGTTAACTGCAATTTTTCAAGTCTGACCTCTTGAGATTGCAGATATCCAGGTTCTACTGTAGGTACAATTCGGTCCGATGTAAGTCTGAAACTCGAGCTGAAATGTATGATTACCTACCTAAACAAGATCGCCGAAATATAAAATTATCTCAAAATCCCAGCAGTTATTATGTTCGTCGAAAGTTGTTCTGATGTCGATCTGGGTTACCGTCGTCTCCAGAACTCGAATGCAGCTGTTCTCACTTGGACCGTTGTAACAGTGGCTGTTCTTGAGCTATTTTTTCTTCCGGTGGAGACAGGGCCGCTTGGTGGAAGCCTAATCGATGTCCCTTCTTAACCGGTGATAACCTCGCTTGTCTAGGAGGAGGGCTGTCGAGGGTCCACCCCCACTGTCACACCGTTCAAGACCAGCTGCTCTAAATGGATTGACTGGTTACCTGCATAGCAGGTTAGCCATCTACAAGTTCAGCAGTTTGGGCTCCAGTGGACAATATAGCGTGTGCGCTCGCGTCCCGGCCATGCGGGGGATGAGATACGATGATCAAACGCCTCGGCGATGAATGGAATCAGGCTCCGCTTTGAGTCGGAATTCAGCCTACCGGGTCCACCCTGATAAATATATACGTCAAACTCAGAGGTTTCCTCGGCCCCCTCCGCGTTTGTACTGCCAAACAATCCAGAGCCGGTCTGAACAATGGGGCAGTGGCGCCCATCACTCATGTTAGCCTCGGGCTGCTCCCTCCAGATAGGTGAAATATAACACACTCGAAACACGGCGTCCTCCTTCCGGTCTGGTCCTCGTTAATTCTAAAATCCAACCCCCAATCTGAAGGGGTCCGCCAGGGCGCCTGAAAAAATGATGTACCACAAGTAAATTAATAGGCATTCCTGGGAAACCGTGACTCCATACAGTAAACGATATCACATTCCAATCACGGTGACAGTATGAACCCTTACCTATCCAGTGAAACCAATTATTGCGAGTAGAGTCAAGAAGAAAACGATTGAAATTCTTCCATAACGGTTATTTACTTTCTGTACCGACCCTTCTGTGTAGATAACCGTTCCCTATAGTCAGTAAAAAAATACCGTTGTTACTTATAAAAAAAACTGAGTGGTGATAGCTGCTGGGTAGTTAGGTACCTACGGATTGGTCCGACGATGCAAAGTTCTTCTGAATTTTAAATGTCAGGGCCTGTTCAAGAAACCAGAGTCAATCTTACTTGCACTTGACCCTCGCTGTGACTCGATTCGGCATTTGACCTACTGTGGCGTTCAACACAGCGAGTCAGGGTTAGGTTAAATTCAAGATTCATAGAGAAGACATTCGGAGAACACCGGAAACGCGTGGTATTGACAGATGATTTCCGTGTCAAACACCTTGTTCTTCCTTCTTAACAATGGTCTGTCATTTCTGTCTTTCATTGTGTGCTATTTCCTGTGAATTATTCTTATTATCATTTTATTTTATTTATTTTTTTTTTTTTCATGCTAAAATTATTATTATTGAATCTTCTTGATCCAGTTATCATCTGATCCATTTTCGACCATTTTTCATTCAACTCCTGCGCTATTTTCGTGATAAGGGGAGGTTAAAATTATAAAACGGTTAGGCCAGGACGATGGCTAAAGGGTGCTCCTCCATTTGACACGTGCAGGTGAGGTAACTCAGCTTTATTGAACGACAAATTTTGAAAAAAGGCTTAACACGGGGTTATACCTGTTTGATTTTTACTCGGGTTTCGTTACCGTTTGATTCGCATTCGTGTTAATGACCTATACACGTAGCCCTTTGATAGCCGTTATTTAATCATTAACCTAGTCCCCAGGACCATCGTCATAATATTGATAAATAAAATGTAGGTAATATTGGGTGCGTTTGTGGGTGTTAACTGTCTTACCTATCATGCAAGAAGTTACCAATTAATTTTAATATTTTCAATAACAAACCTTAGGAATCGAGTATGGGAAAAAAACATTATAAGGTTAGGTACCTACTGCCTACGATTTCTATTACGTTTTTATTTTGATTATTCTGAATTTTAGAGTTTTTTTAGGCCACTCGGAGCTTGTTTTACGTCCAGCCGTTCGTTCGCAGTATGGCCTCGAATTTTGAACCGAAAATGCTCATCAACGTGAGATTGAATCGTATGGTATACATCCAGCCGTGGTGTCATTGATTGGGAGCAGCTGATTATAGTCACGCATGGCTCTATGAAATCGAGTTTGTTGTTCCGTGATATTATTTTTCATTATTTGAAAAAAGATCGTTAATATTTTGGACTTTGTTGATACGTTTGTTTTCGTTTTTTAACCAAATACGCGGAATGGGCGAGGATTAAAGGAAAATAATAGAGGGAAAAATGATATACGTTGTATAATAAGTGCGATTTTATAAATTTTAATTTTTAATTGGCTTTGCGTGCGATAAACTATGGTAGAGCGATGTGGAGATATGTTTACCTGCCTTGGAGTTTTTCCAGTTGGATTTACCTTAACATGAAAGATCGTTTTTTCGACGGCCCATTTCGTAATGGTTTGTTCCGGTTACAACAGATCAGTCGTGAATATTTGGTAGTGTTTACTCTTAAACAAATACGACTATAGACAAAAGCGTGTTGTGGAATGGACGAAAATAGCTGTTGACGAGATAGTGGGGGTGGAGGGGGGCTGTTGCGGTCCAAGGAGCAGGTGTCCATGGCAACGGGTCGTCGCCCCTGAAGGTTGCCTCTGCCTCCAAACTCCCCTAAAACCCCCCCTTTGCCATTCTAATTAGAGCTGCTGCATTCAAGTCACGTCGACCCGAATTCGGCTGCGGCTCTCGGGATGGCGTCGGCTCCCTCGGCCCGTTCTCAGACTCAAACTCACGAGGCCTTCAAATGCCATATTGCCACGATTTCATACTAAAATTCTGTATTTTTCAATTCTGAAGAAAATGCCATATTAGGCTGTAAAATGATATTTTTACTACGTTTCAAGGTTTCAAGCGACCCCCCCCCCCCCCCCCCAACAACCCCAGAACCAAAACTTAACACATGATCAGTCGATAGGTACTGATAAGATGGGGATTAGTGAAAACACCAGATCCAAAACTCAACACATGATAAGTCGATAGGTACTGATAAGATATGGATTAGTGAAAACCCCTGGACCAAAACTTAACACATGATAAGTCGATAGGTACTGATAAGATGGAGATTAGTGAAAACCCCACAACCAAAACTCAACACATGATAAGTCGATAGGTACTGATAAGATGGGGATTAGTGAAAACCTCTGAACCAAAACTTAACACATGATAAGTCGATAGGTACTGATAAGATGGGGATTAGTGATAACCCCTGAACCAAAACAACACGTGATAAGTCGATAGGTACTGATAAGATGGAGATTAGTGAAAACCCCAGAACCAAAACTCAACACATGATAAGTCGATAGGTACTGATAAGATGGAGATTAGTGAAAACCCCTGAACCAAAACAACACGTGATAAGTCGATAGGTACTGATAAGATGGGGATTAGTGATAACCCCTGAACCAAAACAACACGTGATAAGTCGATAGGTACTGATAAGATGGAGATTAGTGAAAACCCCACAACCAAGACTCAACACATGATAAGTCGATAGGTACTGATAAGATGGGGATTAGTGAAAACCTCTGAACCAAAACTTAACACATGATAAGTCGATAGGTATTGATAAGATGGAGATTAGTGAAAACCCCTGAACCAAAACTTAACACATGATCAGTCGATAGGTACTGATAAGATGGGGATTAGTGAAAACCCCAGAACCAAAACTCAACACATGATAAGTCGATAGGTACTGATAAGATGGGGATTAGTGAAAACCCCTGAACCAAAACTTAACACATGATAAGTCGATAGGTACTGATAAGATGGAGATTAGTGAAAACCCCACAACCAAAACTCAACACATGATAAGTCGATAGGTACTGATAAGATGGGGATTAGTGATAACCCCTGAACCAAAACAACACGTGATAAGTCGATAGGTACTGATAAGATGGAGATTAGTGAAAACCCCAGAACCAAAACTCAACACATGATAAGTCGATAGGTACTGATAAGATGGAGATTAGTGAAAACCCCTGAACCAAAACAACACGTGATAAGTCGATAGGTACTGATAAGATGGGGATTAGTGATAACCCCTGAACCAAAACAACACGTGATAAGTCGATAGGTACTGATAAGATGGAGATTAGTGAAAACCCCACAACCAAAACTCAACACATGATAAGTCGATAGGTACTGATAAGATGGGGATTAGTGAAAACCTCTGAACCAAAACTTAACACATGATAAGTCGATAGGTATTGATAAGATGGAGATTAGTGAAAACCCCTGAACCAAAACTTAACACATGATAAGTCGATAGGTACTGATAAGATGGAGATTAGTGAAAACCCCTGAACCAAAACTTAACACATGATAAGTCGATAGGTACTGATAAGATGGGGATTAGTGAAAACCCCAGAACCAAAACGTAACACATGATAAGTCGATAGGTACTGATAAGATGGAGATTAGTGAAAACCCCTGAACCAAAACGTAATACATGATAAGTCGATAGGTACTGATAAGATGGGGATTAGTGAAAACCCCTGAACCAAAACGTAACACATGATAAGTCGATAGGTACTGATAAGATGGGGATTAGTGAAAATCCCTGAACCAAAACTTAACACATGATAAGTCGATAGGTACTGATAAGATGGGGATTAGTGATAACCCCTGAACCAAAACAACACGTGATAAGTCGATAGGTACTGATAAGATGGAGATTAGTGAAAACCCCAGAACCAAAACTCAACACATGATAAGTCGATAGGTACTGATAAGATGGAGATTAGTGAAAACCCCTGAACCAAAACAACACGTGATAAGTCGATAGGTACTGATAAGATGGGGATTAGTGATAACCCCTGAACCAAAACAACACGTGATAAGTCGATAGGTACTGATAAGATGGAGATTAGTGAAAACCCCACAACCAAAACTCAACACATGATAAGTCGATAGGTACTGATAGGATGGGGATTAGTGAAAACCTCTGAACCAAAACTTAACACATGATAAGTCGATAGGTATTGATAAGATGGAGATAAGTGAAAACCCCTGAACCAAAACTTAACACATGATCAGTCGATAGGTACTGATAAGATGGGGATTAGTGAAAACCCCAGAACCAAAACTCAACACATGATAAGTCGATAGGTACTGATAAGATGGGGATTAGTGAAAACCCCTGAACCAAAACAACACGTGATAAGTCGATAGGTACTGATAAGATGGGGATTAGTGATAACCCCTGAACCAAAACAACACGTGATAAGTCGATAGGTACTGATAAGATGGAGATTAGTGAAAACCCCACAACCAAAACTCAACACATGATAAGTCGATAGGTACTGATAAGATGGGGATTAGTGATAACCCCTGAACCAAAACAACACGTGATAAGTCGATAGGTACTGATAAGATGGAGATTAGTGAAAACCCCACAACCAAAACTCAACACATGATAAGTCGATAGGTACTGATAAGATGGGGATTAGTGAAAACCTCTGAACCAAAACTTAACACATGATAAGTCGATAGGTATTGATAAGATGGAGATTAGTGAAAACCCCTGAACCAAAACTTAACACATGATCAGTCGATAGGTACTGATAAGATGGGGATTAGTGAAAACCCCAGAACCAAAACTCAACACATGATAAGTCGATAGGTACTGATAAGATGGGGATTAGTGAAAACCCCACAACCAAAACTCAACACATGATAAGTCGATAGGTACTGATAAGATGGGGATTAGTGAAAACCCCACAACCAAAACTCAACACATGATAAGTCGATAGGTACTGATAAGATGGGGATTAGTGATAACCCCTGAACCAAAACAACACGTGATAAGTCGATAGGTACTGATAAGATGGAGATTAGTGAAAACCCCAGAACCAAAACTCAACACATGATAAGTCGATAGGTACTGATAAGATGGAGATTAGTGAAAACCCCTGAACCAAAACAACACGTGATAAGTCGATAGGTACTGATAAGATGGGGATTAGTGATAACCCCTGAACCAAAACAACACGTGATAAGTCGATAGGTACTGATAAGATGGAGATTAGTGAAAACCCCACAACCAAAACTCAACACATGATAAGTCGATAGGTACTGATAAGATGGGGATTAGTGAAAACCTCTGAACCAAAACTTAACACATGATAAGTCGATAGGTATTGATAAGATGGAGATTAGTGAAAACCCCTGAACCAAAACTTAACACATGATAAGTCGATAGGTACTGATAAGATGGAGATTAGTGAAAACCCCTGAACCAAAACTTAACACATGATAAGTCGATAGGTACTGATAAGATGGGGATTAGTGAAAACCCCAGAACCAAAACGTAACACATGATAAGTCGATAGGTACTGATAAGATGGAGATTAGTGAAAACCCCTGAACCAAAACGTAACACATGATAAGTCGATAGGTACTGATAAGATGGGGATTAGTGAAAACCCCTGAACCAAAACGTAACACATGATAAGTCGATAGGTACTGATAAGATGGGGATTAGTGAAAATCCCTGAACCAAAACTTAACACATGATAAGTCGATAGGTACTGATAAGATGGGGATTAGTGATAACCCCTGAACCAAAACAACACGTGATAAGTCGATAGGTACTGATAAGATGGAGATTAGTGAAAACCCCAGAACCAAAACTCAACACATGATAAGTCGATAGGTACTGATAAGATGGAGATTAGTGAAAACCCCTGAACCAAAACAACACGTGATAAGTCGATAGGTACTGATAAGATGGGGATTAGTGATAACCCCTGAACCAAAACAACACGTGATAAGTCGATAGGTACTGATAAGATGGAGATTAGTGAAAACCCCACAACCAAAACTCAACACATGATAAGTCGATAGGTACTGATAAGATGGGGATTAGTGAAAACCTCTGAACCAAAACTTAACACATGATAAGTCGATAGGTATTGATAAGATGGAGATAAGTGAAAACCCCTGAACCAAAACTTAACACATGATCAGTCGATAGGTACTGATAAGATGGGGATTAGTGAAAACCCCAGAACCAAAACTCAACACATGATAAGTCGATAGGTACTGATAAGATGGGGATTAGTGAAAACCCCTGAACCAAAACTTAACACATGATAAGTCGATAGGTACTGATAAGATGGAGATTAGTGAAAACCCCACAACCAAAACTCAACACATGATAAGTCGATAGGTACTGATAAGATGGGGATTAGTGAAAACCCCTGAACCAAAACTTAACACATGATAAGTCGATAGGTACTGATAAGATGGGGATTAGTGATAACCCCTGAACCAAAACAACACGTGATAAGTCGATAGGTACTGATAAGATGGAGATTAGTGAAAACCCCAGAACCAAAACTCAACACATGATAAGTCGATAGGTACTGATAAGATGGAGATTAGTGAAAACCCCTGAACCAAAACAACACGTGATAAGTCGATAGGTACTGATAAGATGGGGATTAGTGATAACCCCTGAACCAAAACAACACGTGATAAGTCGATAGGTACTGATAAGATGGAGATTAGTGAAAACCCCACAACCAAAACTCAACACATGATAAGTCGATAGGTACTGATAAGATGGAGATTAGTGAAAACCCCTGAACCAAAACTTAACACATGATAAGTCGATAGGTACTGATAAGATGGGGATTAGTGAAAACCCCAGAACCAAAACGTAACACATGATAAGTCGATAGGTACTGATAAGATGGAGATTAGTGAAAACCCCTGAACCAAAACGTAACACATGATAAGTCGATAGGTACTGATAAGATGGGGATTAGTGAAAACCCCTGAACCAAAACGTAACACATGATAAGTCGATAGGTACTGATAAGATGGGGATTAGTGAAAATCCCTGAACCAAAACGTAACACATGATAAGTCGATAGGTACTGATAAGATGGAGATTAGTGAAAACCCCAGAACCAAAACGTAACACATGATAAGTCGATAGGTACTGATAAGATGGAGATTAGTGAAAACCCCTGAACCAAAACTTAACACATGATAAGTCGATAGGTACTGATAAGATGGAGATTAGTGAAAACCCCACAACCAAAACTCAACACATGATAAGTCGATAGGTACTGATAAGATGGGGATTAGTGAAAACCTCTGAACCAAAACTTAACACATGATAAGTCGATAGGTACTGATAAGATGGAGATTAGTGAAAACCCCACAACCAAAACTCAACACATGATAAGTCGATAGGTACTGATAAGATGGGGATTAGTGAAAACCTCTGAACCAAAACTTAACACATGATAAGTCGATAGGTACTGATAAGATGGAGATTAGTGAAAACCCCACAACCAAAACTCAACACATGATAAGTCGATAGGTACTGATAAGATGGGGATTAGTGAAAACCTCTTAACCAAAACTTAACACATGATAAGTCGATAGGTACTGATAAGATGGAGATTAGTGAAAAACCCACAACCAAAACTCAACACATGATAAGTCGATAGGTACTGATAAGATGGAGATTAGTGAAAACCCCTGAACCAAAACTCAACACATGATAAGTCGATAGGTACTGATAAGATGGGGATTAGTGAAAACCCCAGAACCAAAACGTAACACATGATAAGTCGATATGTACTGATAAGATGGGGATTAGTGAAAACCCCTGAACCAAAACTCAACACATGATAAGTTGATAGGTACTGATAAGATGGGGATTAGTGAAAACCTCTGAACCAAAACTTAACACATGATAAGTCGATAGGTACTGATAAGATGGAGATTAGTGAAAACCCCACAACCAAAACTCAACACATGATAAGTCGATAGGTACAGATAAGATGGAGATTAGTGAAAACCCCTGAACCAAAACTCAACACATGATAAGTCGATAGGTACTGATAAGATGGAGATTAGTGAAAACCCCACAACCAAAACTCAACACATGATAAGTCGATAGGTACTGATAAGATGGGGATTAGTGAAAACCTCTGAACCAATTACTTAACACATGATAAGTTGATAGGTACTGATAAGATGGAGATTAGTGAAAACCCCACAACCAAAACTCAACACATGATAAGTCGATAGGTACTGATAAGATGGAGATTAATGAAAACCCCTGAACCAAAACTCAACACATGATAAGTCGATAGGTACTGATAAGATGGGGATTAGTGAAAACCCCAGAACCAAAACGTAACACATGATAAGTCGATATGTACTGATAAGATGGGGATTAGTGAAAACCCCTGAACCAAAACTCAACACATGATAAGTCGATAGGTACTGATAAGATGGGGATTAGTGAAAACCTCTGAACCAAAACTTAACACATGATAAGTCGATAGGTACTGATAAGATGGAGATTAGTGAAAACCCCACAACCAAAACTCAACACATGATAAGTCGATAGGTACAGATAAGATGGAGATTAGTGAAAACCCCTGAACCAAAACTCAACACATGATAAGTCGATAGGTACTGATAAGATGGAGATTAGTGAAAACCCCTGAACCAAAACGTAACACATGATAAGTCGATAGGTACTGATAAGATGGGGATTAGTGAAAATCCCTGAACCAAAACGTAACACATGATAAGTCGATAGGTACTGATAAGATGGAGATTAGTGAAAACCCCAGAACCAAAACGTAACACATGATAAGTCGATAGGTACTGATAAGATGGAGATTAGTGAAAACCCCTGAACCAAAACTTAACACATGATAAGTCGATAGGTACTGATAAGATGGAGATTAGTGAAAACCCCTGAACCAAAACAACACATGATAAGTCGATAGGTACTGATAAGATGGAGATTAGTGAAAACCCCAGAACCAAAACTCAACACATGATAAGTCGATAGGTACTGATAAGATGGAGATTAGTGAAAACCCCTGAACCAAAACAACACGTGATAAGTCGATAGGTACTGATAAGATGGGGATTAGTGATAACCCCTGAACCAAAACAACACGTGATAAGTCGATAGGTACTGATAAGATGGAGATTAGTGAAAACCCCACAACCAAAACTCAACACATGATAAGTCGATAGGTACTGATAAGATGGGGATTAGTGAAAACCTCTGAACCAAAACTTAACACATGATAAGTCGATAGGTACTGATAAGATCCTGGTACATCGAAGGAGATACCGCAACAGCTCGAGTCGATAAACCCGACTTCCACCGACCGCGATCCCAGTGAAACCCGAGCCAGCTATCGGGGGGCTATAGAGAACCGATTAACACAATTAGCCTCCTCCTCGCCCGGCTCAGTTCTCGGATGACGAGGAGGGTGACGACGAGTTCACTGGCTGTTCGACCGACCGATGTCCGGAAAGTTTAAAGGGCTTCGTCCCCTCGGAAGGGGGATCGGGAGGTTCACGGGCACAAAGCTTAATTCCGCCTGTATACGGCTCAATTCGCTAGTCCCACTTTGGCTATCATCAATGGCTAATCGTATTAAGCCACTAATACCACTTCACGTCCTCACGCTCCACAATATACAATCCTCTGTATACTACCAAACACGATACAACAGAACGTATATCCTGCTAATCTACACAATTTTTTCACTTGAATTACGGGGGTATTCTGCGTTTTGCTTCCGAGTCTAACAAGTTAGCAGAAGCTTTGTTTCCACTTTTGAGAGGAAAAATTTTTGTTGTCATTTTAAGTTTTAGAGCTTTCTGAACAAATTTCGTTCGGTGTCCGTCTGTCCGTCTGAGTGTCCTCAAATCCTTGTCTCACGCATGTGACAGGGTGTAACAGTGGGGGTGGACCCTCGAGAGTCCTCCTCCTAGACCAGCGTAATTATCACCGGTTAAGAAGGGATATCGATTAGGCTTCCCCAAGCGACCCCGGAAGAAAAAAATGCATCGAGAACAGCCACACTGTTACACTCCTCCCTACATGACATACTTATGGGTAGAAGAAGTATGAGAGGGAAAAGTGGGAATGCAAATTAGTATGAAGTTCTGGTTCAGGAAACGATATCTGAACAACTTCAAGGTGACTAACCTCCATCGTAATGGTACTGCCTCAGTAATATTTTACTGGTGGAGAACAAAGCTCCTATATACGATTATTGGCGGATAATGTTGTCAGAGGATGTTGTCCAGTGAATTGTGCTCATCTGGGCAACCTCTAGGTGATCAACCTCCATCGTTGGGATGGAACAACTATTGGGACATGGCAACAATCGCCTTCTAAACAGCTCAGTATATTTTAATTATACTGACACTCTAAGGGGGTGAAAGGGGGTGGGGAAGCCAATAGATGTATGCATTATCAAAGGGACAGGTTGTTAGTAAAGTAATCCTTCTGGAAACCTTTGGGCTTATCCTTCTGGTAAGCCCACCAAAAGTGGATGGAGTATGGTGAAATGCTCAGCCCATACTACCGAACCACGCTCTGCTACCATGTGGCAGAGTGTTACAGCGGGGGTGGACCCTCAAGAGTCCTCCTCCTAGACCAGCGAGACGATTAGGCTTCCCCAAGCGACCCCGTCTCCACCGGAAGAAACAAATGTATCGAGAACAGCCCACACTATTACACGCATAACCTCTTCGTCCAAGCAACGACGACCCGATCTACTAACCCCATCCGCTATAAACGGCTTTTAGCTATAGGTAGTATTCATTTAAAAAATCTTCAGTCAGGTTTTCACTTTAAATGCTAAATTCCTTCATACAGCTCCTCCGTTGGGAATCTACTTCCAGCACGACAAACAGTAGTCAATGAACATTAAAAATGTTATAACTATGTACATTTTTGGGCTTATGGTAATTTTTTTTTTCAAACCTATATCAATTTATAGAAAAGAAAAACAGAGTTACTGAAAAAAATAGTATATTTCCACTGATACGCGGAAAAACGCGAAAAACACTGTTATACCGGTTTTGGTGATCAAACCATCGTCAGTACAAACAATAACTCTGTCTTAAGTTATTGATTGTTTGTTACTGACAGTGGTTTGATCACCGAAACCGATATAATAGTGTTTTTCGCGTTTTTTCGTGTATTAGTGGAAGTTGACTATTTTTTCAATAACTCCGTTTTTCTTTGAAATTGGTTTCCACAATTTCGTCGCGAGTGATTTAGTTCGTATATCAATTATCATTATCGAAAACGAGTTTAAGTCCCTCAGACCGAAGTAAATATGAAAACGTACCAAAGCGATGCAAATTATTACAGAACGGTTTATTATTTACCTGTTTAGATGCCCGTTGTGGGTGGATCACTGTTTCCCGTGGTCCGTACCTACCCTCGTGCTCCCACCAGGAAAGCCCTACATCGAGTACTGGAGCCGGCCGGGGAACAACAGTTCCATAAAAATGCGCGGGAGTCAATCATTCAGTCTGAAAAATTGTTTGTTGTTATTCATGAAGCGTAACGTTTGTTAAAATTACAAAAGTACGTGTCAGCAAAATCCAGAAGGGTCGTCACTCTTCAAATGAAGTGATATCACAGAACAACCAACTCGGATTTCATACAGCCATGCGTGATTTTAATCAGATCACGCATGGCTGTATGAAATCCAGTTGGATTTTCTGTGATATTTTTTCATTTGAAGAATGATTGCCCTTTTGGATTTTGTTGACAGGTACCTACTAATCAGGTAGGTAACGAATGGGAGGGCGCATGCATTTTCTCCATAGACGAAGTCGCGTCCGTGGGAGATTCGATTCGGATTTGCTCAGCCCCAACTTCGAAAACTCCCCGGTGCAGAAATGAGGGAAAACCGACGAGACCTTATCGTTGTTTCGGCGGGATCTCGTCGTCATAACCGTCGCCCTTTTCTTCGTGAAAACAGCGAGACCGCAGAGACCCCGGCACCAACACTCCTCCACTGACGACGGTACAACCTTATCACTTCACACTTGAGGTCACTAAATATATCTAACGTTTCACCACTCACCCGCATGACAGAATATCTTAATTAAAGACTCCAATCTCGCGACCATAATTTTCAATCTTTCGAAAGCGGTGAGCAAGACTTGACAACAAAGGCTCCCTCGAGCAGGGGAATTGCAGGGTGCAAGATGAGGCGATTCTACCTTATCAGTTCTTCAGGAGAAATTAGTTAGACGTCCATTCAAAGAGAATCGAGTCCTCATTTTTTAACTCGAAATAATTACATAATAACAGTGAAAATGCGAAGGAGCCCCAATATTCCTCGATTGGCGAGTCCTACAATTACTGTAGTCCGTTCATTTTAGGAAAGTATTCGGAGCTCCACCGTAGGGGGTTTGCAGACGTTTGATCAACTCTGCCCATTAACTGCTCATCGGGTAGCCTCCCAACATAGTCACTGCTACCCAGTTGAAGCTAATAAATTTAACATAAATAAATAATATTATATTATATAATGGTAATAAATCCTATTTCCTTCATTTTGTAAAGCGGCCTGTCCTCATTGTGGGGTGCTTTTGAGCGATGTTAGTGATGATTGAGTAGGAGGTACAGCTCAGTGTTTCTTGTTTGTGTATTATAGTGTTGTTCAAATTTGATGTTTGTACGTCAAAATAATATGGTGGTGCTGATGCCTTTTGGTACACGATAAATAGTTGATTTATGGTACCTGTAATACCTGTTCCTTCCTAAGTGCATCTATTCGATTGTCAATACGCTCGCACCAGCCGAAAACGTAGGTATTTTAGCTGCTAACATGCTGTAGTTTAGTCCTTTTAGAACGGACTTTTGTTCGGAAGCTGAAAAAAACATTCGGCCGATTCAACTGAAACCTGAAAAATTTACAACTGTTACGAATATGAAAAAACGCTGCAAAGTCCTTGTCACATGGGTTTATTATTCTATTGGACATACCTACAGAAATTTTGGCTGTTCATTTATTGTTTCTTTCATATAAAATAATTGAAATAGCTATTTCTGGCGGTTTCCACCAATTTTGGCCCCCAAAACACGAATAAGGTAGGTACGCTCCTTTTTTTATATTTTTTATTTTTTTAATAAATCATCTCTGATCATTTATAGTGCCATTTAATCGTCTTGATCCACCTGTTGACACTTTTTCCAGTGTTATTCTACAAATTGATGGTGATTTCAGACGATTTCCCAGGTTTTTGACTCATAAAAAATCAATTTCGGGAGCTGAGCATCTGGTAGAACCTCAATTTTCTACTCTTTGGTCAAAATCGACTTCATATTCGGTCTTCTCGTCCCCAAAAACATGAAAAACGATACCTTAAAAGCTCATGTTACCAACATGTTGCTAAAACGCAAAAAGTACCTATTTTTACACACATTTTCACTCATAACACCCCTGGGTATATTCTGATCGTGCTGAAAAGTTTCGGGACAGAACTAGGGCCCAAATGGAGCATGTGAGCGAAAGAACGATTTTTTTAGACCGAAAATGAAGCCTGTACACGTGATACGGCGGACGGCGGACGGACATTGCATTTCTGGAATCTACGCACCTTGAAACGGAAAAGAAAAAATTTTGAGGGGGTGTTATAAAATTTTTTTGCTGAGCGAATACATAGGTGTATTATTCACAGAATAATAAACCAAAACTACCGTGCATTAAATTATAAGGTATTACGGTACACGAATAGAAAAATACAAGAGAGCTTTATCACCAGTGATGGGGCGGTGTGTTGGGTCTTCGGGACATTAGGGCAGCTCGTTTTGTAGATTCGAATGAAATTATTGTTGTCAGTAAGTATATGTTTGCTGTTATTGTGTTGCAGACGTGTTACGAGATGGAGAGGTACCTCAAAGACGAGCCCAAGCTCCAGAGCTACAAGAAACTCCCAACGGAGCTGGACACCCCCTGGCACGTGTTCGTCGCCCCAACGACGTGGAAGGTCGAGGTAGTCGACAGCATAGACGAACCCACGTTGGACTCCCTGTCACTCAGCTCAACGATATCGGATCCCTGCTCCAGGGTTTCCTGTGGTTCCTTGTCCTGTGATGTCCTCCTCAAGAAAGAACCCCTCGTGAGTACTTTATCAATCGCTAGTGTACAAACATCAATTCTCAATCAAAACTCACAGACAAATTAATATAGAACAATCGGAAGAACAATGGATCGGGATAAAAAAAAAGTCAGTTGAAGCCGGATTCGAACCTAAGACCTCCCATATAGGAGTCGAGCACCGTTCAAACGAGTCATTATAGTTGAAGAATATCCATGACCTGTATCAGTTATTTGGTAGGTGGAGAATTTTGTGAATGACTGGCAGTTTAATCATCAGTAAATCCATACCAGTAAAGGTGAGTGAAGGGGTATGGAGGTATAGGTGTGACAAAACAGTAACGAATCATTTCTTGATCATGCATCGACAGGAAATATCATTACAAGTAATGTGAATGAGCGAGAAACGGGTGGCTTTGCGTGATAGGGATAATGGTCAAGTACCGTGATCACATTTTTTGAATTAGTGGCTTGAGAAAATGTGTTGACCCGGAGAAACCGTCCATTTTCAAATAGTGAGAACTGTTCCATTTCAGTGATTGTTCGATTGGAGTACCTATTAATAAATTGTACTCTTTGATTATGGATATCATGGAAAACCTTTCAGTATCTAGGTAGGAAAAGCGAAGGCACGCCGCCGTTTTCACCCTTTTTATTAGAAGAGTGGTCTTAGTATTGACGCGATTTGGATTGCAGAAAAATAGTTAGCAATTATTTTTATCCCGAAAAATTTTTCTGAAAAACTATTCAAGAAACCATATTAGTTTTCAAAAACAAGATATTTCAAGGAAATAAATGTCAAAATAATAGGTAGTATTCAATATAGTACCCATAATAACCAGAAATTAAGCCCTTATAAGCCTGTCCATGATTAATAGATGAATATAAATATATAAATTCTATTTATGAACTCCATAAAAGAAGCTCGAGCGCACGACGTTGATTCATTCCTGGCGGTTATATAGTTTTTTTTACGCAGAAATTATGATATTTTCATGTTTTTGGCTGCAGATTTTATCGTGAAGCACACGAAATTCGGTTACCACGAGTTAAAGCTAAAAATCTAACCTCGAGTCCTCCAGATTCCCAGAAACCTAATATATAAAGGAACGTTGGCCACGAAAAAATGAATAAGCTCCTATACATTTTGGGCTTCTCTTCTGACGTTTTTAATGATTCATTTTTCGAAATGATTTGTCTCTTTAATTTGGATATGATGTAATTACAGTTTGTCAGGTTGACCGGTTCGAACAAAATGAATAGTCCAAAGGTTCACCTCGAGGGTTTTAGCTTTGTTGGTGATCCAGGGCGCAGCGGATACTAAACACGCACGACGCCCTGTGTATCGCGTTTTTAGCATAACCTACCCCGGCTCTGACACCACTCTTCTTCGTTGGTATAATATTTATTATAGTCTTGTGTGTTCTGTATTACAAATTTTAGTTCAGTATTCAATTGCTCAGTTTATTCGAAAATAAGGGGAGTCATTCCCCCTACCTAAATGTTGCCTTCCGAAGAAAATATGTGTTTATTGAAGTGTATTGAATGTTTATTGAAGTGCATTGCGGTCCTCTCAATTCTACAGGCGAAGTGGTGTATACGTTTTTTATAACTTCGTCCATAAACACGTCTGTTCTAAACTCTATTGAACTACCGAGAAATACATGTACCTAATAATATAGCATCACAGAGTATTATAAGCTGTCGTCTGCGTTCCTAAATTGTTTCTGTTTCAGTTATCAATAACAATTATTGTTCAGGTAGTTCAGTTTCGGAAATATCGCTCATTATATTATTTACATGGGACAAAAGAAAAATAACGTTCGCCCCGGAAGAATTACTCGTATCAAACTATTGCAGTCGAATACAGGAGATAAATTATGGTGTAGTGTAGAGTATCACAATTTTATAATTAGCACACTTTTGTCTCCCTCTTGTACGTGAATATTACCACACAGTGTATGATAAATTGTAATAGGTAGAAAATGTTGAGCTTCTTCGTTCTGTTCTCTCTGGGCTTAACAACCTTGACATTTTAATTTTTACGGCGCCCCGTTGCAGAAGATTATACTGTAATATGCACTCCAACTTCACGGCTTGGCAACAGGACGCCCATAAGTGTAGTGGGATGCTGCTGGGCCGGAGTAATTTTATCGTCCGAGGAAATTGCATTCGAAGGAGAACTGCATTGGTCCTTATGCAGCTTTATTATCCCTGGCCTGCGTTAAAACTGTACAAGCCCCGTCTGAATGGGGGCATCGGGACAATAATGTCGCAGCGTGTTCATCTCGCGGATAATGTCAGTTCGTTTTATCGTGGGGGAGGCTGCTCAAAATTCATATGCATTAGGTGGAATGTAAGGTCGTTCGGATGGCAGGCGGACTATTAGGCCGCGGCTTCGATCAAGGGTACCTACTCCATCGAACCGGATGGTTCATCAGTCGTAACTAGGTCTCTAGGTAATCTTCATCCCTGGTGATGGGTAATATTCGTACGAACCGAAACCTAATACGTAATACCAAATTGTACTCCGCTAATTTAGCGCCATCTATATTTGTGTATTAGATATACTCGTAGATAGTGCACCCCATAACCAGTGTAATCGGCGTAATTATGTACCTACGTATCTAAAATTTTCAGATCGGTTAGCATATTCCGGTGAAGGTAACATATCTGGTAGCATAACTCTGAAACGACTAGTCTTTGCTTGAAGCTTTTCATCCCGTTTTGAATTTCACGTTTTCATTTTCCATGATGACGTTGGCAGGCAACCAATCGGAGGATAATTCCAATGAGAATTAGTTTGAATTCCGCTCAACATAACTTTTGGATTAACTAGCTGTTCTTTCCCCAAAAAAAGTTGAATGAAATTTGAAAAAGGTTGCAACTAATCTATGGATCTTGAAATTAATGACAACTCAAAATTTGAAAAATCCGAAACCGAAACCTAAGTTGGGTGATATTATGTACCTAAAACTTCACTGATTGAAAATTGATGGGGTCTTTCCAAAGATAGCAGAATATTATATTAATTTTTCGCTAATTTTTAAGCGCGACGAGGCGACAGTTGTTGAAACTATACCTGCTCATGACATGATGGTTTAATTGATTATTATTCCACAGATTTTAGTGCAGGTCCCTTTCACAAGAATCTGAGCGTGAACGTATTCTAAACGCTATAAACATTGCACTTCATTAGAGCCACTGTTTAGAAAACCTGCTAAATAACTGTAAGCTTTGAAAAACGGAAATATTTAGAGAGTTAGCTAAGGCCTTATCCGGCGAAAAATTTTATTCATGTTATTCACCTGTCTGCATATCCCAGCTGATCGTTGATCTCATACTATAATTATTATGTATCTGTTTATTAGTAAATTCTCATTCTTATTCTGTTTAACGGTGAATTTTATAGGCATTTGAATCTCCTTTCAACTTAAGAGGTGGTCCAAACTCATCACATGCAGCATATCCATATCAGTGTTCCTTTTGAGAAAAACCTCATGGATTTCCTTCTTGGAGTTACTATCTCTCGTTCCATGTGGTCAAGATGAATACGAGATTAGTCATAAAAGGACTATCTCTGGTGTTAAATAGACTGGTATTGCAATCTTGAGGATGGATCGTAATGTGTGAAATGGGATAAAAGGATATAAGTAATAATATCGGTGTCCATTTACACTGATGGAGCTAGAATAATGATTTATTGAAAGTTAGAAGACGGATATGAACTCACCAATCAGCTGGGAAAAATATGAAACCTGTACTCCACTTTGTTCTGACGAGTCTTTTCCTCCGCAAGGGACGAATAATGTATGAAGTCACAGGTTTGATGGTTTGACAGAACAAATTATTATTTATTGTATTTTCCTGTATGGTATTACATAAAGCCACAGTTCATTTCATCTTATCGTATTTTATTCCTTCCAGGACGACGAGGACGAAGAGGAACTGTTACTGGAAGAGCCCCTTTCACGAGGACCCCTCCCCACGCTGACGCCCCCCTCATCACCTGACTACAGTTCGGATCCGGGTTCAGGAGGGGGCGGGGGGACGGACCCGCTAAAAACCTCAGCCCTCACCACCACCCACATCCGCCAGAACAGGTACGATGTGTACGTACCTGATAGTTTCGATTTATTGGTGTTCAAGTGTGGAAAAGAATTTTATGTATTAGAATTCCAAAATCCAGCAAAAAAAAAAAATCAAAATCAAGCTTCCATCATGTTTCAGGGAGAAATTCTGTTTATTGTCAACTTTTGGGGAGATCTAGCTGTGGTATCTCTGAGGGAAAATCAGAAAAGCGATCAATAAAAATAATTGTTGCTTCAAAATGGGAAAAAATTAGGGTGAAAAGGTGTATGACAGCTAAAATAACTGATGTAGTTTTCGCAGTCAATTTTTTCGGTGTGACGAGCGAAGATCAAATATAATGTTTTCAAATCATTAGACTAAATTGTTTAAAATATGCATCGTCATGTAGAAGTCCTAAGGTCAATACATGACAAATTACAGACTCACAGGGTGAATAGCACAGAAATTAGCATTTGGAGCCACTCAGCTGATCCGGCCCCTATGCATCGTCATGTAGAAGTCCTATGGTGACTACATGCCAAATTTCAAGTCTCTACCACAACGGGATTCGGCCCAAAAACCGTCGCATTTATTCTCTGTCGCAAAAATTTTACTGACCCGCAGCCTAATAAAAGACATCCATGTCAAAATGCGACTCCGGCAGAGATTGAACTTGCAACCTTCTTTTTAAGCCATATAAGCTGTTAATTGAGATCTTCCCGTTCGTAAATCAGTTTTATCTCATCCCTCTGATTTGCAGAGCGCTAATCAGACCAAGAACCAACTGTAGCATAGGTCAAACAGCAATAAGGAAATCAGAAAAAAATACCAACTCTTACCATTTGGCTTCATAGGACGGTTAGTACGAACGGTATAACACCGAAGGATCAAATCCAGTTGATGTCACATTTTCTGTTTCTTAACATTTATTCAGTAATTAAATTTTCTTGGTCATTGAACGATGTGAAAAAAGCGCATGACGTAAAACGTTTCGCCACATCGAGGCCTTTTGGGCCTCAATTCATTGTTTTTAAATCATCGCCGACCTTTATTACTGATTACACGTAGCTGCACCATCAGACCAGTTTTGAATGCCCGAAGCCTGCTGTTTTGCGGCCTGTATTACAGTAGAGCTTGTTTTGTCGTATCTGTCATTTTGTTCAGTTCTTCTTCGTACACAAATATTAATTAAGGGCTTGAGAGTTATTAATAATATTTATTATGAGCAAACGACCTCATTTTCCCCATCGCAGTCGCCCACTGCACTGCCATACCATGGAAGGACTCTGCTCTTTTTGAGGGAAGGTCTTGTAGACAGCATTGTAGACAGACTGGACAGCACGTCTTTTGATCTCTAGGTTAAAGGAGGTTGAGCTCGGCCCAATCCGAGTCAGGATAATGGTTCAAATTTTGTGTACGTAGGTACGCTAAGTTTGAAGAGATACGCAGATACAGTAGAAGTCGCTTATGGTGATCGAATTGGGATCGACTGGGAACAATCACTATACACGGCCAATCTTAGTAAGCGACTTCTACTGTATGATATACTAGGTGGTGATTTTTTACCGATATTGGTAATTACCACTTTTGGTGAAGATATACCATTTTTGGGAGATTTCAGCCATTTTTACCTATTTTGCCGACTTTGAACATCCAAAAACTCAAAAACTGGTCACTATAAACGACCTCTCGATCACTATAACAGGCCAATTCACTGTGTGTTTACGATCGGGACCTGACTGTTTCTATCCTTATATCCGGCTTATTCATTGAACCGCCTTCTACTAAACGACTCCTACTGTAGTACGTTCTTCTTCCTGACCGCAGTGCAGATTTCCTATCTGTATTATATAGCTGACGCTTTTCTTATTATTGAATTGTACCCATTTGTGCAACGTTCTGTGGCCCTTTTCGCAGGCTGACGACAGCCACAGGCAAGCATCAGACGTCGTTTAGGCAACGGGTCGACCACTCGCCGGACTCGACGCGACGGAAAGTCCACAAGTGCCAATACTCCGGCTGCGAAAAAGTCTACACGAAGAGCTCCCACCTCAAAGCCCACCAGCGCACGCATACAGGTAGGCTTTCCAAAATTCCTGATCACAATTTTTTTCAGAAATCTATAAAGCTTTGTGGGGATACCTTTAAGTACAGATCGACTGAATGGAAGCTCATTTCTGTAACATCCCTCTTCTTGTAATCAGTAGCAGTACGTGGGGTCTGAAAATGGTGGGGCACTACCCAGAACACAAAACCAACAGATATGTCTACAAAATACCTCAAGGCAACCCCCCCCCCCTTCCCCCCTACCCTTCTCTTATTTACTGATTGAGTGATATTCAGCAACGCTTATCTGTTTTAATCAACACTCTATCGTCGAACGACAACGTCGACAATATCTACAGCAAGTTAGCCATCGAATTCATGTGTTACAAAAATATAATAAACTGAAATACAACAAAACAATGACCCGTCCGCCTGTACCTACTTGAATGAAGAAGCTATTGACTAGAAGCTAGGTAGGTAGTTATCCGATCAATCCACAAACAGCAAACAGGACAATACGCCCGTAGTTACCAACAATACAAATCTGTCATCTGAACCGGACCAAACGCAAAACGCGCAAAAAAAATTAAAACTGACAGATAGAGAAAGCGAATGTGATTCACTGAAGTTGTCAGCTTAGTTGTCATCTGTAGATGTCGGACATGTGATCCAGAGACAACAAAAACAAATCAGAAGAAGAATAAGCATCTCGTATCGAGATGACAAATTGAATTGAAGGGATCGAATCGACTGTGAAATGAACGATTTGGGGGTTGAAATCGGATTATGGGGCCAGAGCCCAAAGTGGGCGTGGCGAACAACATTTTTACTCCACTGAGCATGCGCGGGTGGGCCACTTTTCTCAGTTGCCATGGCGACACTAGGTCCCAGGACCCAGGACCTATCTGCCAGTTTCAGGAGCCTAGGTTTCGATTTCGAGTGCAGGACATCGATAACTGTCGGTTTATTCCAATAACATGCTTGTTATATGGAGAAAGAACCACCATGGATGCTCTACTAGAAGTTGAATATCCATAGCCAGAGAACTCTGGCGTATGGCTGTTGACTTATGAAAAACGCTGCAAAGTCCTTGTCACATGGGTTTATTATTCTATTGGACATACCTACAGAAACTTTGGTTGTTCATTTATTGTTTCTTTCATATAAAATAATTGAAATAGCTATTTCTGGTGGTTTCCACCAATTTTGGCCCCCAAAACGCGAATTAGGTACGCTCCTTTTTTTTTCAAATTATCTTTGATCATTGATAGTACCATTTAATTGTCTTGATCCACCTGTTGATACTTTTTCTAGTGTTATTCTACAAATTGATGGTGATTTCAGACGGTTTCCCAGGTTTTTGACTCATAAAAAATCAATTTTGGGAGCTGAACATCTGATACAACCTCAGTTTTCCACTCTTTAGTCAAAATCGACTTCATATTCGGTCTTCTCGTCCCCAAAAACATGAAAAACGATACCTCAAAAGCTCATTTTACTAACATGTTACTAAAACACAAAAAGTACCTATTTTTATACACATTTTCACTCATAACTCCCCTGGGTATATTCCGATCGGGCTGAAAAGTTTCGGGACACAACTAGGGCCCAAATGGAGCATCTGTGCGAAAGAACGAATTTTTTAGACCGAAAATGAAGCCTGTACACGTGATACGGCGGACGGCGGACGGCGTACGGCGGACGGACATTGCATTTTTGGAATCTACGCACCTTGAAACGGAAAAGATAAAATTTTGAGGGGGTGTTATAAAAATTTTTTGCTGAGCGAATGCATAGGTGTATTATTCACAGAATAATAAACCAAAATGGTAGGTACGTGCGGAATACGGAGGGAAATTCAGATGCCAGCTGAAAAATGGTTGGTATTTTTTCTTCTCCTGTTTTCGGGGTGCCGGGGCAGTGCTTGTAATGTATTATACATAAGTATGTATCACATTACGAAAGCCAATACGCTCCAAACTCCAAACAGGTGTTTGACGCTTTAAACACCAGTTCATGTGAATTGTTTGACATTTGACTTTCAAAATCACGTTGCATATTGCGTTTGAGCATCCAGAAGTGAATTCGATCGGATCCCGACCGAATCAGACGAGTGAACGTCGCTATCAACACTGCGGATATACAATAGGGAAACGAACTCTCCAGAGCGACTGGTGAAAATGCCAGTGCTTCGTTCAATGGACTGCGAGATGAGGGAGTCTTCGCCAACCGAATCAGAGGTGTTCCGAGTCAGGTGGTACACAATGCCGCCCCGACCGTGTTTACATTCGGTCGAAAAGCGGGAGTTGCCGAAGGGTCTCGAGTGTATTCCACAACAAACCCTCACTAATCACTGGGCCCGTCCCGTTCAGATCGATGTGGAACGTCGTTGAAATTGCGGTTGGACGAGTTGGAGGGATGTGATTGGTTTACATGATTTTGCATTTTTTGCATGATAAGAGACTGTAAATCACCCTGATTTGATTGGGTGGACTCAGGAATTGGCTTTGCCAGTGGTGTTTTTTATTCAACGGAGTCAGATGGCATTTGGACAGGTGGGGTGGCTGTGTGTTAGAATTCCATTCTGAAGCTGTAGAAATACAGAAATATACATAGCCAATATGCACGAAACATGTATTAATATTTTGTTATCTATTGTCCTTCGGTTATCATTATGTTGAAATATTCACTTTGAATACTTACACGCGTTTATGATAATGCAGCGCTTCAGCATAATAAATACTTGAATAGTGGGAATAACAGAAGTATAATTTATTCTATTGAGAGTTCATCAATTTAAGCTGATTGTACTGAAATTGCGCATTGTTCTGAACATAGACCTATTCACCCAGTCATACTTTTGAGTGTTGCTGATACATGTGATTAGAGTTCGGAAAAAAATGGCTGAAATATGCAACAAAAGTTAGCAAGATATGCAAAAACATGCAAAAAATTCAAAATAATATGCAAGTTGAAATAATGTTCATCCAATTTTTTCGGTTTTCAAGTTTTTATTGAGAAGTCTAATACGGCAATGTAACCCCAAACTCTTAATCATTCATCTATATTTCATAAAATGACAGCAAATATAACTGTACAATATTAAATAAAATTTACAGTGATTAAAATTGCAATGTGTAGGTATAGGTACAGATTAATTTCCCTGGACTAGCAACACTTTTTCGAGGTTTTCGACTGTGAAATTCCTCCGTCGGTCTGATAGAGTCATTTTCAGCGCGGAAAAGGATCTTTCAACGTCGCTGCTGACAACAGGAAGGAATTTTAACTTGGCAATTTCTCCAGGAGTGAGATATCCCGGAGAGATCGAAAGGGCAGTCATACAAAGACACGTATAAGACCTTTCACATGACCGGAGATCGGAAAGTTCAGTGTAGGTACGCAGATATTTCTTAGAAATATGCTATTTATATGCAAAACTCTGTAACATATGCAGATGAATATAATATGCAAAAAACAGCAAAATATGCACGAATATGCTATTTTAAATTCAATTTCAAATGTCCAAAACATCTCCAAATACCTTAATTCGGATAAGTATGACACTTTCTATTGAAAAAACCTGATATGCAAAATTAATATGCAAAATCCGAACTCTACATATGATAGTATGGGGGGTTAGTATAGATACCGTCTTTTAGTTTGCCCAGAGCAAGGTATGGGTGCCCATGTAACGGGTCAATGGTAGGTATCCGTCATATTTCCCTTATAGCACAGGTTCGTAATGTATGGGTTCATTGGATGTAAAACTAAATGAGAATGAGTTCGACTGAAAAAATGCATCAGTCATTCAGGACATGTGGTTTTACTTGACTGGATGAAATTCTAATTCGGAAGTCACTTGTTGAATCGCTTCCTATTAGATTTATATTATTTTGTACTTTTATCTAGGCTCCTGGCACAATTAAGGTTTCGCGTGGTTCACAGTACACGTAGACATTGCTTTTGGCTTAGCGGGCTTAACTACGCTCCGTTACCTCCATCAGTTTTGGACATCTGTCTTCCTCTGCTACGCGAGTGTCGTTTGCTGTAAACGAAAACAGCCGCCTGTGTAGGGAGTTTTAGAGCCCGTTTCAACGAGACGGCGAGCAGGAAAAAGCGGGGATCATCCAAGGTAGAAGCCTTAGAAATTGGCTCAAGAAAACGACGCCTCAACGCGGTAAATTGGACCGCGTGGGAGGAGGAAGTGCCAAAGAGACGGATGAGCCTCCGAATGAAGTTGGGAGTGAGGAACAGGTACGGACTGCGTCTTTGGGTCTGATGGGATGCAAATACGAAAAGTTTGGCAAACTCAAGCGAGATAGTGAGTGGGAATATGTTTTCAGGCGTTGCGACGCGTATCAATTCTGTCCACTGGAAGTCGTACATCTACGAGGAGAACCAGAAGCTGAAATGAAGTGCTTTGTACCTTGAAACATTAACTAAATTGTCTGAAAAATACGAATACACACCTACCTGATAATAATATCTTTCCCCACATATAGGGCAAAGTCCCTTAATATGGTACGATTATCATTAAACCCCATTTTATGCCTCATAATGCACGTTATTTCACTTATAGGGTCACAATGTTCGGAACTTACCAACGTGGCACTAGGTACAATCTTTCTAGGAAGCTCCTCAGAATTTCAGATGATGTCTTTGTGTTAGAGTCATTAGGGGTAGTTTATGTTTAGATAAACAAATTTTGATGTTGAAAAATTGAGGGGGTCATTGAATCATACCTTATTTTGGTTATAATATTTAGAATCAGCACAAGATGTCCCATAAAAGCAGGACACCAAACAAAGAAACCGCCACATGGTAATTTTGGACTCGTTCCAATTTTAGTATATGTACCGCCGAAGCGAGTACAGTAATTTTGGACTGCTGTGCAGCGGACCGCAGCTTCAAAATGTTTCACTGTGCTTCAGCAAATATTATATAAAATTTACGGGGTTTGTAAGCTGTACGCCGTACTGGCCACTTTTCTTAGTTACCATGAATAAAAATTGATGAAATTCGAGTTATAGGTTCCGTTCGGGGTCTAGTTGGTCCTCGAAGCTCGACGTTACTGTCAGTCATCTCTAAGGTGTTCCAAATAGGGGTTGAAATTTTCAGAACGCCGTAGCTCGAAAACTTTCGATTGAAGGGTATGGTTTTTTTTAACGATATTAAATTTATCTTGAGCTAAACAATTTTGGTTTATTATTTTCAATAATGAACCATTGGAATCGAGCATGAAAAAAAAAAAAATTCTTACCCCCCCTCAAAATTTGATGGTTTACGTTTCAAGGTATGTAGAATCCAAAACTGCAATAAAAATATTTCTGTCTGTCCGCCGTACGCCGTACGCCGTACGGGCCACTTTTCTTAGTTACCATGAAAAAAAATTGATGAAATTCGGGTTATAGGTTCCGTTCGGCGTCTAGTTGGTCCTCGAAGCTCGACGTTACTGTGAGTAATCTCTAAGGGGTTCAAAGTAGGGGTTGAAATTTTCAAAACGCCTATACCATTTTTTTACGTAAATATTTTTACGGTTTTAAATAGTTCTTGAACTTGCGAGTTTTTTAAGACCATCCGGAGCATCGTACGTCCAGCCGTTCGTTCACAGTTAGGGCCCCGAAGTTTGCACCTTCAGGCATTTTCGACTCCAGTGTGAATGAAATTCTATACAATTCAAACCAAATCTCGTAACCAGAGACGCGCCCACAATAGGAATTTGTGAATACGGCCAATCATTGGTAGGGATCACCTGATTATATTGGCGGAGTATGAAGTCGAGTTGGTTGTTCTGTGATATTATTTCATTTGAAAAATGATGGCTCTTTTGGAGTTTGTTGGTAGGTAGTGAAACTTGAACAAACGTTGAAGTATTATTGATGGGTAAATCATTACTCAACGGTAAATTATTACACAACGGTTCATTATACCATCTACGTAGAAGGGGCTGGAGTTTGTTGGTAGGTACTTTTGCAACTTTTTTCACTCCTCATCAACAATTTCTTTTCAGAACTTCATTATGTGTGTTTCTTTTTGTTAGGTACTGTTTGTCATCGGCTGTATTATTTTAGCAACATTTAACTCGTGATTTAGGTAGGTACCTAGTAACGAGTACGGGGTTAGGTACTAACCTACGGAGGGTCTGCGATCTACATAATATGCATAGAATAGTACATATTATATTATATAGACGGGTTATCTATACATAGAGCTGCGATCTGTAACAGAAGGGTATTCTATACAAAATAATAAACCGTTGTGCAGGGATTTGCAGCGTTTTTTGAAACCACCCGGAGCATTTTACGTCCAGCCGTTCGTGTGCACCAAAAAAGCTTCGTCAACACGATCGTGAATCAAACGGTATGAATCCGGCCGGGATATCATCACTAAGGAGCACCTGATTATAATCAAGGATGGCTGTATGAAGTCGAGCTGGTTGTTGTGCGATATTATTTCATTCGACAAGTGATGGACTACTGGATTTTGTTGGTAGGTACTTGTGAAACTTGAACAAACGTTGAAGTATTGTTGCTGGGTAAATTATTACACATTGGTAATTTATTACAAAACGGAAAATTATTACACAACGGTAAATTATTACATAACGGTAAATTATTTCACAACGGTTTATCTACCAAGAAGGGGCTGAATTTTGTCGATCGGTACTTTTGCAACTCGAACAACCGTTGAAGTATTATTTGTGGGCATGTTATTACACAACGGTTCATTATACTTGACCACTAGGGTAGGTATTGACCACAGAAAACAGTGATCTACGCAGAAGGGCATCTATTTCACTCCACATCAACAATTTCCCTTCAGAAGTTCATTATTTGCGTTTCTTTTTGCCGTTTTAGTTACTGCTTGATCGACAGAATTATTTTAGCAACATTTAACTCGTGATTTAGATATGTAGGTAGGCTAGTAACGAGTACGGGGTTAGGTACTAATCTACGGAGTGTCTGCGATCTACATATTATATAGACGGGTTATCTATACAGAGAGATGTGATCTGTAACAGAAGGGTATTCTGTTCAAAATAATAAACCGTTGTGCAGGGATTTGCAGCGTTTTTAGACGAGCATTCCAACGCCCGAAATGTATAGTGTCGTATTTTTAGGCACCATATTTATTGTAGTAAGTGTTAATTTGTTCAGACATTGAACAATTTTGAAGCGTACGTGTGTGAGGGGGGGGAGGGTTTGCTCAGGCACAAAATCAATTCATTGGGAAAAGTCATAATTTTGGTATAATTTTGACAATTTCGTTTGAAAAGTTGAGAAAAATCGTATAGAAAAAGTTTATGCGATTCTTGAGATTCTTACGTCGGGATGGTTCAATTACTTTTTAGTATTTCCAGATTGTTGGATGCTGCTTGATGATTGAACTTGCGCAGTGCCTAACTCACGAGAAATTGAATAAGAGGCAACGTGAGAATAAGTGAAAGAGGAAGGAGTTGAGCTACTCAGTTCGAACAGTGCTGGAAGGAAAGTAGCTACTAAAGCAATTTGACACGTTGCGCTCACTCAGAGCCTTCCAACCGAACGGAGTGTACACCCGGCTCACACTCCGAGTCCACCCTTTGATTAGATGAAAGCTCCTTCGAGAGCCGGGAAATAGGACTCCTGTCGATCGACTAAGGAGTCGAAGAGGAGGAGTGCGAGTGAAGACTATGGAACGGACTAAGTGAGAGTAATTGCCTCTCGAAAAAGCGGGCAAGTGGTAAGCGATATCCGCCCATTTGGAACACGATCGTCCCTTTTCCGACGTACCCCTTGCAGAGGGAAAGCTGGAAAGTAACTCGACAGGGCCGAAAGCACGTAGCGGCTTCCCTTTGCTTATCTTTAGTACTCTCCGGCTCAAAGGCACGTTCTAATTATTTCCTTCCGGCAGTTTTTCTTAAATAAACCTTTAATAACTGACCGACTCTCGACAGGTACCACACCTACTCAATCACCTGTCAGTACACCTTAGGCAAATCGTTGATAACCCTGCACTACAAGTGGTACTCATTAAAAGTCGTAAACATCATTAAGCGTAGCAAATGTCTCCTGATTTTCTCAAGTTGTATACAGAGTGTCCGAGAAACGCCCTCTTCGTTGTCCTTATGGAGAGGTTTCTTCTTGATATGAAGAAGTACCACCAAAGAAAATCCCACTTAATTCCACTGTAACCGATCCTCACTAAAATCATGAGAAATTCGCTCGCAGTTTAAAAACTACTGCTCTTTCAAAGTTTCTAAAAATTTACAAAAATGTTCCATGTCTGAAGCTACGAGTTAGAATTATTTCTTATTCTGTTCCATAAATCTCATTTAAGAGTGAAAGCGGGAAATATAATGACATCCCAAGTTGAACTATCACCCACGATAGATTGAACGTTTTTAAATAATATTACTGTACTAAAAATACTATTTATATTCCAACAAAGTAAACATGAAATCTCTCGTTGTCCATCTCGAAAACTCGTGGGACATTTGAAAAATTCGTTAGTATCATTCTGAATCATAATCATCCTCACTTCTCAAATTGTTTCATATATCTCACCAAAATTTAGTTTCAGTAATTAATGCTGAAATTGGTCAAAAGTGTAATTTCATGTCTGGATATATTTCCACAAATTATTGGAAAATTAAAACTCAGGAAAATTAAGCATCTAGAAAAAAACGTAGGTACCTACCTGTCCTATTTTACACTGTTCAAAAATATGGAGTTAGTTCAGGCTCTAAAATCGTAATGGTATTTGTATCATCAGTTGGCGGATATTGGTTTTGGTGTATATTTTTCAACGTATAATTTATTCGCTGAACTGGTAATAATTGTATGGCTGTGAATTGATATGGCTCAAGTTAATGGTATTAATAAACAAACCTTTGATTCTACCTTCTTTGGCCAACCGCTATTTTTTATTTATTTTTTATTTTCTTTATTTTATTTATTTTTGGTGATATTACTCACTAGTCTTCTCAACCAGTCAAAGACCTGTCAATACTGGTAAATTTCATCGTATTCATCGTATAAAGTCGGGACGGTATTAATGAAAACTTTGTTTGGAACCAAAGGGTTACAAGCTGTAACATACACAAGATTAACGGTTGAAGATAATTGGCGATTAGCTGAGAAACAAGCCGATTCCCTCTCCCCTCGTCCTCCATCTTCCATTTTGGTTGCAGTCCAAAAATGTATTTTTTTTTGCTTGTTTTCAAGCTCATAATTTACTTGTCATTATTAGCGCTTATCTGTGTAATCATTTGACTATAATTTGGCCAAGTAGTGGGGTAATGCAGCGCACATAACAGTGCTTGGGATTAGGGATAAAGGGGTTCTGACTGCGGCGGGCCTGTGGCTGTTGTGGCAGCCTTTCTGGTGATGAGGGCTAACCGGGGGACTGGCATTCTCTGAGGCTCAACACCAAGTACAACGGGCACATGCGTATGTTCCAGCAAACTGATCGCGGATATTCCATCACATCCCGCACGGGTCTTAGGTTACAATCAACGGAACAGAACGAATCATTTGAAATTAAATATCCAACCGGCTTTAGAAATGCGTTCGTCCCACACGTTCTTCATTGCCGTTTCCCAACAATACTAAGATTCTCGACGGAAGGTGAACTCAATCCACTCTCCACTTTCAATCTCTTTTACATACCTCCACCAATTCAATCACACTCAACTTCCTGAGTCAAAGGTTTGGAGCGCTGGATTTTCATCTCTTTTTTGTTCGTTCTTTAATCAAGAGAATAACTCTCCTCCTCTTGACCCCTCGCAGAGCCAGCACGTTTTCCTTCCTCCGCACAACTCCGCCTCCCTTTCTTGAAAGATTTTTTTCCCCCAACCTTTTTCATTCAGAGTAAAGTTGTGGTCTGCCTTTTCTGAGGGGCTACTTACTCATTTTATCCGAGGTTTTTACCATCCACGACCTGACCATGTGGTGGAGCTTCTCTTGGACGCGAATGCCCCTTACCTTTCTTCCTGTTTTTCTACTTTTTTCCCTCCCAAGCTCCGTCCTCCGATGTGAATATTCCTGCGTTCGCAACTATGGGTTTTAATATGATTAAATACCGAGCACCAACATAACTCTTTGTTATTCATATTTTTATGGAAGAGGTACATGCAAAAGGTCCACGCAAAGCGCAAAATTATACAGATTCCGAAGCACTCCACCTTACTGTTTAAACAATTCTCAAAGTTCAAGGTATAAAAATTTACAACAAAACGCATTTGACACGATTTGACCCTGCAGAAGCAGTGAAAAGATGTTTAAAAAACAATATTTAAATCTATAATTTTAGAAAACCCCGTAGTATATTTTAAACGGACAATTTCGCGTGTGTAGGAACCTTTGGAATCGAGCATGAAACAAATTTTAACCCCCCCCCCCCCCTCTAAATTGATGGTTTCCGTTTCAAGGTATGTAGAATCCGAAAATGCAATAAAATTAATTTCTGCCCTACGCCGTGCTTCGCACTTTTCTTAGTTACCATGAACCGAAATTGACGAAATTCGGTTTATAGGTCCCGTTTGGGGTCTAGTTGGTCCTCGAAGGTCGGCGTTAATGTTACCTAGTCATCCCTAAGGGGTGAAAAATAGGGGTGGAAGTCTCCAGGACGCCGTTTTCTCGAATTTTTTTACGGTTTTGAATAGTTCTCGAACTTGGGAGTTTTTCAAGACCACCCGGAGCATCGTACGCCCAGCCGTTCGTTCACAGTAAGGCCCAGAACTTTGCACCGACAGGCATTTTCAACAGGATGGTGAATGAAATTGCATACGCTCAGCCCAAATATCATCACCAGGGACGCGCTAACAGTCGAGAATTGGCCCGAGATCATCATTCCTAGGGAGCACATGACTACCTATAATCACGGAGTATGAAGTCGAGTTGGTTGTTCTGTGATATTATTTCATTAAAAAATGATTTTGATAGGTAGTGAAACTTGAACAAACGTTGAAGTATTATTGATGGGTAAATTATTACGCAATGGCAAAGTATTACACAACAGGTCATTATAGCATCTACGTAGAAGGGGCTGTAGTTTGTTGGTAGGCACTTTTGCTACTTTTATCACTCCTCATTAACAGTTTCCCTTCAGAACTTCATTATTTGCGTTTCTTTTTGCTATTTTAGTTACTGTTTGTCATCGGCAGAATTATTTTAGCAACATTTAATCGTGATTCAATTAGGTACCTAGTAACGAGTACGGGGTTTGGTACTAACCTGCGGAGGATCTGCTATCTTACATAATGTGTATAGAGTAGTACATATTATATTATATAGACGGGTTATCTATACAGAGAGCTGTGATCTGTAACAGAAGGGTATTCTGTACAAAATAATAAACCGTTATGCAGGGATTTACAGCGTTTTTGTTTTTGATCTCGGAATCGGATTTAGCACCCTTGAAAACCCCCTACTGCCTCTTTTCGTTTCAAAACTCCGTACAGCTTGGGCAACATGGATAAAAAGAAAACTATGTGACGTCATTAGTGGATACTGCTGAGGGTCCCCCAGGCAGTCGCGTGTGAGGGGGTGAGGGGCCTTTACCTATGACGTCATTTCGCTTTCTTTCCACTGGTTTATCGCCCACTTTCGATCGTCGGATATCCCTCATACAGCACCTTTTCGGACAGCACTCGTCGAGATCTTTTACTTGAGAAAATAAAATAAAACAGGCGAAAAATGCCCATTATTAGATTAGAAAGTTGACGTGCGGTTCAGTTCAAATTCAAACTGAAAATAATGAGCCAAAATATAATTGTGTGATTTCAATATATTAATGAAAATTTGGAATCTCCTAGTGGAAACCGAAATGTGAAGAGGGATTGAGGAGATCTGAGTGATTTTGGGTTGAGAGAGGGTGAGAGAGAACCATTGATTTATTCAAAGTAGGCAGATACAATAAATGTGAAGAAATCAACATAATTATACAGAAACAGACGTGATGCTCTTAATATTATAGCAGACGTGATGCTCTTAATTACTGTGAAGATAAGAGAATATACAGTAAGTGTTAGTTCATGATTGGATTCTGCAACACTGAATCCGCAAAACCAGTGCCTGTCCGTGGACAAAGTACCTATTCGAATGAGGTATTTTCTTGCCTTAAAGTGACACGTGAAACAAATATCTTGAAAAATTTGAATTCAAGAATTTGAATTTCATCGAAAAGCGTTGTCACTCTCTTCAGAAAACGGCAGCGCCTACTGCTGCTTTTGTCAGAACGCCAGCCAACCAGAGCCCAAAACTCGTCGACTGATGCTTTTGGCGGTTTAATGCGGCGGAAAATGAACCTTCCCTTTTCAGTGATAAGTCGCGCCTGAAAACATCCCATTTTCTACTCGAGCCCTCGCACTCGCCTTGGGTTTTATACAGGTTTATACATTGCTCCCTTCTTCCCTGATTACCTTCAAGAATAAGGGGGTCAGAAAGCGGGAAGGGCCCACGCCGGTCCGGCTCTTTGAAATTAAAATAAGTCTCGAGAGAGCGATGGTCTGCAGCTTCGTGGAGAGCAGCAGCGGTGCCCTTTCTTCCCTTTTCTTACAACTCTTCCTCTTTTTCCCTTCCTCTTCTTCCTACCTCGTTTCGGACTAAAGTGCTTGGAAAGGGCGTGAGGAATTCAAATAAATGTCTGGTCAGCAGGCAGCTTTCAACTTGGAAACCCGAGTTGGAGATAGGGCAACTGTTCGAGTTGGATGTTATATGTGGAAACCTCTTCACCGAAATCCTCTCAACTTCAGAGTTTCTCCTGTGTACATTTCCGGAGGAGTTGGCCTCTTCCTTGAGTAATATTACTTTCTTTGGCCCCCGTTTTCCTCTCGAGTTGTTTTAATTGCATTTTATAAGAATCGTCTTGGGTCTCTTGTCTTTTTTTTTTGTCTTCCTTTGTGTTTTCAAGGACAACGCCGTGATACCATCAGTTGTGCAATCTCTTCCACACAAGTTCTATTTCTGGTTACCTCTGAAAATGCTCAATCTGTTGAAGGTTTTGGATAAGTTGCAACTCTTCCTTGTTTTATGATTATAAACAAAACCTGTTGGTTTATTATTGCCAATAATGACCCTTTCGAATCGAACAGGAAACAACATCCTCCCCCTCCCTCCCACAAAATTTGATAGTTTCCGTTTCAAGGTAGGTACATAGAATCCGGTAATGGAATAAAACGCTGCAAATTATTACACAACGGTTATTATTTACCTGTATTTGTAGGTGCCCCTTCTGCGTTAATGTGTGGACAATACCTAACCTCTTGCTTACCCCAGGAAAGCCCTAAATCCGAGGACTGGAGCCGGCAGGGTATCAAAAATTCATAAATATGCGATGGATTCAAGAATTCAATAGTTAATTATTCTTTTTTTTTGTTGTTATACTTACATGAAACATATTTTTAACGTTTATTGAAGTTAAAAAAGTACCTATCAACAAAATCCAAAATAACACCATTCTTCGGATTTTAATACCTTGAAACTGCAACTATCAACATGGTGGCGGGGGGGGGGGGGTTTAACAATAATTGTTTACCGTGCTCGATTCCCAAGGATCATTATTGAAAATAGTAAACCGACAACAATTTCTGTCCGTCCGCCGTTCGCGCACTTTTGTAACTTAAAACAAACATCACCTATGCTTCATGAGCAGAGTTGAGATTTATATGCGCTAAAAACGACCAAATATGCGTGTAACTATGCACTTGAAAAAAAGCGAGAAATATGCTCTATAAATCAAAGAAATGTGCATTCAGAACACGATTAGGCCGTCAGTGGAAAACGCTTTGTTCCCCTTGATCCACTGCTGTAACAGGGTTTTCCTACTGCTTTTGGCATGTTTTTAGAATAAATTTAAAAAAAATTAAAAATTAAAAAAATTAATGAACTATAACAAGCGAACCATAGCTTAACCGTCTAATTCGTATGATATGCACGAACTAACTAACAGGGCTGAGCCTTATCGTTTACGGTAGGTAAGTACTGTTTACGTTTGTCAGAGGTAGTTGATCAACAGATCACGACAAAAATATCGGCAGTAGAGGAGATTCGACCACAATGAACCATCTAATTTCTTCAGTCATTGACTGGATTGCGGAATGCGTACTCCGAAACATCGAAAATATGCACAAATATACACTAAACCCCATTATATGCTCTTATTAGATAAGCCAGCCAAAATATACAGTTCAATATGCACATATTCATTTGTGCAAAATCCCAACTGTATTCATGAATAACAACAAATTGAATCCACCGCAGATTTAAGAAAACTGTAATTCCCCGGCCGGTTCCACTTCACGATTTTGGTCTTTCCGGGGGGAAAGAATCATTGGTCCACGCAGAAGAGGCATCATACAGGTAGATAATAAACCGATGTGTAATAATTTGCAGCGTTTCAATATGCCCTGAAACCCTCTTGAACACCGCGAGGAGACGTTCTAGATACCCTGGACACCCTCGTTCATGTCAAAATCCGTTCCGTTTCAGGGAGAACTAATAATGAGATTTGGAGTAGATCCGGAGTTGAGAAGAACCAGTTCCGTCTTACTAGAATCTCGTCTGCGAGAACCCAATCACAACACCAGTCAAAACCCTTCGGAGAAGAAGCCGTAAACGAGGAATTTTGGATAACAATAATTGTGTATTTTTTTCTAGAATTCGATAAAAAGCGACCATCACCTTTATCTAATTAAGACTGATTTTGGATTTTTGGAAGCTGGTCGAAATGAAGGAGATTGCGTTACCAAACTAGCCTTGCGCCTATCGTTCAGCGAAAACTGCGATTCGGAAAATCGATAGTTGTTTTCATTTAACTGGTACCAACTGCCGAATCACGTACTTCGATAATGAACGAACCTTGAGTTGTTCTCTTTTCTGTATTTTTAGACCAGCAGATGACTATAACAGATTTGGCAACATTCCGCACGAGCTTGGACAACAGCAATTTAAGGAAGCCCATTCATTGGAACCGCTGAGCTAACTGAATTTCGAAAGTTTTCGAATCAATTTTCTCGAATGCCGACGTTTTCGAAATTCACTTTGGAACAGCGGGAATGGAAGCTAAAAGATTCCAGTGACACAGAAAGTGTTAGGAAGGTTTGTCAGAAGAAAGGCGAAGGAGCCGCCCGCCCCTCGGGACTACTTTCCCAACCTTTAAATCAACTTGCTTTTCAAACCAACGAAAAATTCGAACTCGGCTTTTAGCGCAACCGTCTTCTGTTGCTTGGGACGGCGGAAGGGTGAAGTGAAGTTTTCAAATGGAATGAAACAAGTCCTTTACCGGCGGACCCCTTCTCACAGGGTAGCTAATGCATCTCCCTTTGATATCAACTTCTCTTCGCCCTGATGTAATTACTTGCTCCAGTGTACGTTCCTCGCTTGACAAACGGAGGGAGCGAAAGGGTGCGGGTTTGAGGATGAGCGGAAGCGGTGCCGATGGGCGGGGGTTCGATTCCCGGGCCTGCGAACATTTTATCATTTTCTATTTTTTTTAGTATTTTTTTATTCCGCCTCCAGGTGCGACTGCCTCGACGTCCTCGTTCCGATCGGCACATTCTTCTTCCATCAAGTCGAAAATTCTATTAAGCTAGTAGCCTCGGCCGTTCATTTATTCATTTCCGCGTTTCCCTGTCGCCTCATCCCTCTTTCTTCCTACAAAGAAAGGCCCGAAGGAGGAAAAAAAATTGATGTTTCGGAAGAACGAAAAAATCTGAATCTAATCAAATACGTCTCATTTTTTTCATTTTCTCAAAAACCGGGAGTGACTGGAAGAATTTTAAAACACCTTATATTATCTCCATTTATTACACCTGATATTATCTCATGTTCTAATGGTTCCTTAATATCATAGGGGACGATCTAGCAGCTAGACCCCAACTTCCCATCGAATTTCAGAGAAATCGGGGAATTCGTTCGCGAAAAAATGAGTACGTACCTCGGAAAAATTTCATTAATTTGGGTTCATGGTAACTTAGAAAAGTGCGAAGTACGGTGTACGGACAGAAAATGTTTTTTATTTCATTTTCGGATTCTACGTTGAAACGGGAACCATCGACTGGGGGAGGGCGGGAGGTAGATACTCAGTTTCAGGCCTCCATTGAAAAAATTGTAATAAATCAAAATATAGGTATGTTTATTACATATGGAGGTTTTATTGTAAGCACCTAAAATGGAGGATGCACATAGAGACCCTAGCAATGAAAACAAGGAAATCGTTTTTCTTTTTCTGTGTACTACAAAAATGGCTCTCCAAAAGTAACTTAAAGATGGTGTATTATGCATATGTGTACAGTATCCTAATGTATGGTATAGAATTCTGGGGTGGAGCATATGCCCAAACCTTCCGCTCGCTCAATGTTGTGTGCAACTCCCTCCTTCGGATCATCACTCGGTCGCATTCCCGAACGCGAATCAATGATCTTTTTAAAAAACTTGATATTCTTCCACCAAGATTGATATTTGCTTATCGCTGCCTGCTTCGTGTACACAAGATTAAAAAATGTCTGCCCCATTGTCATGCGAGTCACCCGAGCAACACGCGAAGGTAGCCAAATTCGAGTTCCCCGCCCTTCCAGTGATTTTTTCACAAGGCAATTTCCATGGCTGCCTCCCACAATTTCCGCCTGCACACTGACTTCTTGAATAGGTTTGATCTGAATTGTAACTGTGTTATGTATTTAGGTAATATCGTGTAATATGGATGGCATAGGTGCTACACACCCATATATATATGTATGTGTGTATATATATACCGTTGATATATGTAGGTGAGAGCAAGTGTAAGTTGCTTGGATATCGAGGCGCGTTCAGGTTGAATTGAATAATCCTTGGAAGGAATAAAGCATTATTCAATTCAACCTGACCGCGCTTCGATATCCAAGCAACTTACACTTGCTCTCACCTAGGTATCTCTATATATTATAAAAACGAATCTCTGTGTGTGTGTGTTTCTGTCTGTCTGTCTTCCCACGGCCTAACGGCTCGACGGATATCGACCAAATTTGGCACGAATATCCAGTAGGCTCCCAAGTTGTGCAACGTCGCATTTTTAATTCCCTGACCATAGCGGAACTATGGTCGACCATGGTCAACTCCTGAATGGCTGGACGGATATCGACCAAATTTGGCACGAATATCCAGTAGGCTCCCAAGTTGTGCAACGTCGCATTTTTAATTCCCTCACCATAGCGGAACTATGGTCGACCATGGTCAACTTCGTTAATTGAAATGGTAACCCCTATTTTTTATCGCGTATTCGTAATCTACGTGAAATTCTATCTACGATCGACCCTTCGGACCACCCCCGCGGTCGACCATAGCGCATCCATGGGCCCCTCCATGGTCGAATCCCGAATTGCTCAACGGATATCGACCAAATTTGGCACGAATATCCAGTAGGCTCCCAAGTTGTGCAACGTCGCATTTTTAATTCCCTGACCATAGCGGAACTATGGTCGACCATGGTCAACTCCTGAATGGCTTGACGGATATCGACCAAATTTGGCACCAATATCCGGTAGCCTCCCAAGTTGAACGTAGGCGCATTTTTAATTCCCTGACCATAGCGAAAATATGGTCGACCATGGTCAACTCCTGAATGGCTCGACGGATATCGACCAAATTTGGCACGAATATCCAGTAGGCTCCCAAGTTGTGCAACGTCGGAATTTTTCGGTCCCCTTCACCATAGCGGAAATATGGTCGACCGTGGTCAACTCCTGAATGGCTTGACGGATATCGACCAAATTTGGCACGAATATCCAGTAAGCTCCCAAGTTGTGCAACGTCGCATTTTTAATTCCCTCACCATAGCGGAACTATGGTCGACCATGGTCAACTTCGTTAATTGAAATGGTAACCCCTATTTTTTATCGCGTATTCGTAATCTACGTGAAATTCTATCTACGATCGACCCTTCGGACCACCCCCGCGGTCGACCATAGCGCATCCATGGGCCCCTCCATGGTCGAATCCCGAATTGCTCAACGGATATCGACCAAATTTGGCACCAATATCCGGTAGCCTCCCAAGTTGAACGTAGGCGCATTTTTAATTCCCTGACCATAGCGGAAATATGGTCGACCATGGTCAACTCCTGAATGGCTTGACGGATTTTGATAAAATTGGGCACAAATACCAGGTAGGCTACGGGATTTTTCCGTCGTTTGTTGGTTCCACGATACTGCGTACAGCGAATCTCGGATAGCGAGCGAAGCGAGCGGTCAGGCTAGTATATACATATATACATTAATTGTTTTCACTCAAGTTGAATATTGTCTGTAAATCTATTGTTTCCAGCTAAAAGTACACGCTCAATCCAAACTAATAAGCTAGTTCAGTGACAACCAGCCTCTCGACGGGTCGTCAAGACCTTTAGGGGCCCATTCATGAACTTGGTTTTCTCATGTTTCTGTACTTATATTCTTCGTTATGTACTAAATATGTTTTTGAATAAAGAATTGAATTGAATTGACTTTGGTAATCAGTTAGAACCTTTAGGGGACATCGCTAATTGTAATTTCATTATCCAAATGTCAATATTTGAGGTGTAAAGTTGATTTAGTGGCCGGGTCGGAGATGGAGGTTCTTTGACCTGATAAATAATTGACGGCCTACCCGCAAAACCAATCAGAGGCCGTGTCTCAGTATCGCATCCCCCTCACCGGCTCTGCACCTTGCCGTAAACCAATCAAAAGGCGTATCCCGTTGTATCCGGGTCGTCGGCTCCGCACTGGAGGAGCCGCTCGGAGGCGTTTGTTGTGGGGCGCCTTCGGGGGTATTAAACCTCGGCGAGGCTCCAGAGTCACAAGGTTGGTTACAGAGGCTGTCTTGAGGTCCTCCTGAATTATGTAGCAATCATCGGAGCATCAGTCGGCGGCGATGGATGTGGTGGGCGGGTCCGGGGGGTTCTCGCGAGGGGACGCGTGTCGCTCTCAAGTGCCGCCTCCCGTTTTGGAACACCCGATCAAAGATTGATTGCTCTGCCTTATCAATCATACTACCCCCCCCATAGGTACACGGTAGACGATCATTCTACGCCTCCCCTCATCGATCACACTCGCTCAAGTTGTCCTTTGAACAGCCTATTTCTCATTCAATGTTAAATAAGTTCTTGAAAGTTTCAGTATCATGGAAAAAATTGTTTTGTATGCCAAATCCTAAACGTTTTATTAGGTAATAGCGTTGTCCGCTTGTTCCGTCCACCGTTTATTTATTTTTTGAAATTTCGTTATTGCAATGTAAACTTTCGAAGTGTAAACCCTCTCCGAACCACGTTCTGCTACCATGCCATGAGGGCTGTCGATTAAATTGCGAATCGTTACCAAACAGCCGGAAGGTACACGTAAAATTTATTAAAAGCGCAATTTGCAAATGAAATATTATGAAAAACGCAGCATCTTAATGTGACCGAAACTATGATGAAGATCATGGTGAGTTTCTGTGTCGTTCTGTCACCGATAGAATAAAACTGTACAAAAAAATTCTAAAGAAAGATGGTCCGATCCCATGAAACAATATTATATTCCAGGGAAATAGTACAGTTTACCTTGCATCCTGAGGTAGTTCTACTTTTATAGTGTGTTGTACCTATGTGATTAATCCAAGTTTTCATACTCGAAACCCCTCCGGATCATAGTGCAGTACTTAAAAAACCGGTAGAATTTCGGACTTTTTGACATTTTATGTCTTTACTTTGCTACATAAACTCGAAAATGAAACGCGGGACATGCAACGGAGACATGCAACGGAAACAACGTCACGAAAATATTTCTGATGATTTTCGCTTACAACCGATTCGTTGCTACGGAACTTTATCTTCGCCAGTTATCATCGTACAAAAATCGTTCACCACTCGTTGGATAGTTCTCGATTTACCTAACCATACTACGTTAACCACTGCGGACTGCGTGGCCAACAAGCTGCGGTATGAGCGTGATTGTTTAAGTGAATGTTTACGTACATAATATGTACAGTGGAGTCCGGCTAATCCGAACTAATTGGGACTGAAGGCTGTTCGGACTAGGTGACCAAAACAATTAAGTACGAAGTACTTGGTGCGGGTGCGGGAGGGGGCGCTAAGACATAAAATGTCCCTCGTGGTTGCGTACTTGTACGGATGCTGTACCCACCGTTTGTGTTTAGTTTGTTTCTGTAGGTATGTCCAAAAGAATAATAAACCCATGTGAGAAGGACTTTGCAAGTTTTTTCCTTAGTTCCCGTGAACCGAAATTCATGAATTTCTGAGAACGGAGGAAAATCAGAATACGACTGTACGTCGATAAGGGCACGAAAAGGTTAAAGGGATTTTCACTCCTCATCAACAATTTTTATCGTTTTATGACGCTCGCAACCACCATAGTCACGTGACGCGCGCAACCAACATAGTAACGATATGTAATTTCGATGGTGCAATTTCTTGTGCCATGAAGTGACGCTCGTGTCGTGACGGAAAACGTCCTGTTAATCATTATTAAATGATAAAACGCTGCAAAGTCCTTGTCACATGGGTTTATTATTCTATCGGACATACCTACAGAAATGCTGTTCCAGTTTTTGGCTTACAATATCTGAAGGATACAGCCAACAGAAGATTTGACTCGTACAGAATTAAAGAGCAGTGAATTTTGCACCGAATGACCTTGCTTGACAATAAATTTGGTTTAGCGGTTTGGTCAGAATCGGCAGTCAAAACTGGGCAAATTTTTCTGTTTTGACTGAAAGGTTTGTTATGCTGTTCACGCCAGTTACTAAAAAGAAGGTTACTCAAAATAAAAAACATCATATATAACTAAAGTTTTAGGGCATCAAATTATGTTTTCAGGACACTCCTATTTTGATTAAAAGATTCAATTTAAAATTTCAGTTGATTAAAAACCAGGTACATTTGAAATTGAATATTTTAATGAAAATATGGGTGATTTGAACGCAGAATGTGATGCTGTACCACTCTAGTTTATGACATTATTAATTTTGAGTAACATGTTTTTTTTTTAGTTTTTTTTTTTTTTTTTTTTTAGTTACAGGCGTGTGAAACTGAAAATTGGCCCAATTTTTACTGCAGATTTTGACCAATCCGCTAAACCAAATTAAATTTTTGAGGATGGCATTCGACGCAGAATTTAATATTGCTTAATTCTGGTAAGAGTAATATCTGCTTTACGATGCACCTATCAGATGGAATTATACTTGAGCCAAAAACTGATAGGAGTCCAAAAATCGACGGGTTTTTCAAGTATTTAGCAATGTTTTCGAGTTGGAAAACTTGGATTTGTCGTTACGTATGTTTCATCACATGCAATATACCAGAAAATCAGAATTACCTCATCTGATACAAGGCGATCCTTTCCCTGTACTATTAGGTCAGCAGCAACAAATGAATAGCCACATTGAAAATACAGCGTTTCCAATGTCATAGTTCCCTTAAACACACTGATTTTGAAGGTGCGCCAAAACCACGGCAGCCTGAAATAACATTATTCAATTTTGACCCTTTTCACGTACAGCCCATTGATTTTGAATGACTGAAAGAAGTCTGGATGCAATTTTTACGCTTGGTTAAAAGATATTTAGGATCAACCTTTTAGGTTACGACTATAGATATATACCTCAAGCAGGACTTTTATTCTTTAAACCTTTTGGGAGTGAAGTTGGGCCCAGCGTTTGGCGATGGTTGTGGCGTGTTTAACAGAAAATCAGTGGCTGTGGTGTCGATTGGAGAGGGTAGCGGCAACTCATCACCATCTTCCTCCAAGAGCATATCAGTTATGTCAGTAAGGTCCGGGCAGATAGAATCCAACTGTTGTTTGTTATATGAAGCCTCAGGCATGCTGAGTCCAATAGGGACCTGGCCAGAGAAAAGATACATGAAAGCAGAAGTCTCAAGGCCGAGATGATTTTCAAGTTCGGATCCCACGTCCGACAGGACTAAGGAGCTGCTATTGTCAAGTGCTTTTCTTTTGTTATTTTGTCTTTGATAATCAAGTAGTTTGGGTTCATCAGTAGTACTCGATGGATCAGGTTCATCCATGACTAGTGTCGTGTCATCTGTGCGTAGATCCACCTTCTCCTTCTGCACAACAGTAGGTATATTCAATTTCATCGGCTTCTTCGAATCCGCGTTATCTTCTTTCCCTGTCGCGTTTCTCTTTGAAGACCCTGTAGTTGTGCTGGTACTGATGGATGAGTTGTCATCTTGAAGGCGGCCTACAGTCAAGTTGACTTTAGAAGGAAATGGCAAATCAGTATTAAAAGAGATGAGATGCCTGTCCTGCGACTGGATACCGCCGATGAGGCTTGTGATTTCAAGGGTAGCAGGCTCACCAGGGGACTCTGAAGCCGTGAAAAGCATGGATGAAGTGTCAGGCTGATCAACTAGGTGCTCAATTTCGCTAATAACAGGAGCATCCATCTTCTTCTTCTTGACTTCTATTGCCGTAGGGAGAGTTTGATGCAAATCTTTAATGGATACGCCTCTGGACCTATTAAAATTAACACCTCTTGTCTGTTGCTTGCTTGATGTGGTCTTCATTCTACGTTTGATCATTTCCAAGCTTGTAACGCCATCCTTCGTGAAAAACTCGTGGGCGAATTCGTGATAATTCGTAATAGAGGACGACTCTATCGATGACTTTTTATGAAATCCATAGTTGTTCAACTGGCGAATGAAGCTGGCCATGTTATCGTGCTTGTAGTATCTCGGGAGAAGTTGCGAACAGAATCTTACTTGATCTTTGATAAAGAAACTCGCGCCATCCTCTGACCAGCATATCAAATCGTCCAGGCCTTGGTCAGAGACCATGTGCCAGAGTTTGGCGATGAAAGCTGGCACAGTCATGGTCACCGACGTGTTGTTTGATGTCGATCAGGGATGTTCTTCAATCAGTTCTTGGTCATTTAGTCCAAATTGTTGGTTATTCGAAATGACGTAAATAGTCAATCACCAACATAATTCTGCGCGTTCAAACATTTATGGTTAGTTACAGCGCGTTAGAAAATATTATAATGGCGTTGAAAACGATTTTGAAAGGAGTGTGAGGTTCGTCAACCGCAATAAATCAAGGGAATCAAAAAATATCCAATCTAGGTAGGTACCTACTTTATCGAGGAAATTAGAATCATCTGATACGGCCCTGCCTTGTTCGTCCGTCCAGTGGATGTTTTTCTCACGAAACCACGTTCTGCTACCATTTCATGAAGGAAAAGCCGCCCGTGGTAAGATACTAAGTAGTTAGAAAAACAACGCAGTGCTAGCCGAAATCCTGTTAGGGATTTCTAGAGAACTCTATCTGTGCGTTGGCGAATTATTCCCATGAATAAAGCCCTACCAGGTACATGGATTGAACGGTGAATGGCCTAAGAATATCCGTGACCGCTTTTCAGAAACACATGTCTTGGAGGATTTGGCGATTGGAATGTCGAAAAATAGGGAAATTCCCCAATTTTCGATTAAAAATGCAGAAATATGCACAAAATGGCCAAAATATGCAAAAATCTCCGAAATCGAACAAAATATGCGATTTAAATATCAATTTAACACACGCTAAACGCTTCAAGCTCCCTCAAAACGGAAAAGTATAACGATATACACGATAAAAAAAACATAATATGGGTTTTGCATATATTATAATGCAAAATATGCAAATTCCAGTCACTAGCTATCAGAATGGGTGAACGCCCATATGAAATGTATGAGATCCAGATATTTATTTCAGGGTGATTGCAATACTTTCCTGTTATTCTTCAGGTTGGGTAAGTAGGTAAAGTGAAGAACCGGTGCTCGCGTGAATGGCTGATATCGAAGAAGTGACTGGAAGGAGGAAGTCGACCGATAATTTAAAGCTCCTTCGCCCCCGCTCCACCACTCCGAAGAGCAACAACAGCAAAGTTTCTCCCCACGAAGGAGGAAACCGGGGGAAACCTCCGAGTGAACCACCGGAGTGTGAATGAGACTGATTTATTCCTTCAGATAAATATTTTCTCCCGATATTTCCTCTCCCTCCTCTTCACTCCTGGGGAAAAGTGAAATCCTCGGCAACAGAATCCTCCCCGGGAGTTGGTAATTAGCGTTGAACAATGGAAATATCGTAAAGGGGAATAAAACGTCGAGAGAGGGCTCGGAACGCGAGGGATTTCCCCGTGAGAAAATCGCTGAAAAGCTGTTGATATTGCTCGCATTTCCGTCGACCGAAGTGCGAGTTGATTATTGGAGAATTTCATTGGACGCCTCCACTGAACGCTTCGAATCCACTTCGACCGTGTGAAATTGGAACGTCGTTTTCTGAATTGTTTCATCCTGAATATACTAAGCTGTTGATTATTTCAGAAATGTTGCCCGATATCTCAGAAATGAGGGAATCTTGAAGCTGGATCAGTGCTGCCTGAGGGGCATATTCCGTGAGGTATTTCGAGGTTATTTAATCATATTGGAGAGGGGGGGGGGGTATGTGTGTGTGCCTACAGCGATTTCAGCTGAATACTACACCTGCTATAGCGATACATAGTAGGGGGGTCCTAAATTCATCAGTAGGGCCCGGATTCTACGTATTTACATATTTTTCCTGGAGGTAGATATCGTAATGTACGTACGTTTAAAATACGTTTTAGGAAATTCTAAACCACCTGAATTCAGTTTTATTTTACATATTTTTACATATTTCACTATAAACACATATTTTCACATATTTCCTACATATTTCGCGGTAGGCAGGACGGATGCTTCTTATTACACTAAATGGGGTCACGAGGTGAACCAGTCACTCATCGCTTCCCCGTATTCGACAACGTGCATAATATAGGTACTATAATTTATGCGATAGTTATATAAGGAATAAATTGCAATATGTGCTCAATAAAAACCGGGGTGGGAAAATATTGCGCTCCTGGTGAAAATCCACGGTGGGCAGGACGTTGAAGCAGATTTTGAAACAACGTTCACACCACCAGACATTGCAAGTTTGAAATATGCACCAATTATTTATTACTTTATCGGATGTCGAGCGTTGCAATGCGATTTGAAGACCAAACTGGCGATCTTTTATTTTTTATAGTTCCAGGATGTATATTTTATCACAGTTTTGAACAATAATTGAGCAGTTTTAAAATAAATTATTATCGGTCTTGAATAATCCTTGTTATTACGACAGTACCAGTCTATTGATCCACAGTACTTAACAATTTCTTGTTTTCAAACAATTGAAAAAAAAAAATAGTCATTTATAATGGTTTTTGTTTTTACATAAATATTCTGAATGTTTACTTACATGAATATTCAATAAATAAAAACGTATAAATGTACATACTTATTTTACAGTTCTTATCACATAAAAATCCGAGCCCTATTCATAGTAACCGTGATGTAGATGAGAGTGTTAGCTTCTCGTTTCATTGGACCATTTGAACCGTGCAGTAGAATTGGAGTGCACATTCAGCTTAGCATGGCAGCGCTCACCAACTCTCCTGTTAACATGGAACATGTTTTACAGGAGTAAACCAGGCTGGAAAACGTCCGCATCCAGTCCAGGTGAACTCGGCTCCCCTCCCCGTCGCCAGCACAGTTCTCCCTCTACCCCACTCCTGCCAACTCCGAGGAGAGCATGGCCAGACCCCACTCCGCTGAAAACTGCGGAGGGGGTTCTACCTACCCGAAAAACGCCAAAAGCAACTTAGGACGTGTATTACATGACATTGCGGTAGGTCGCTGGTCCGAGGCTTGGAAATCCCACGATGTTTTTTTGCTTCCTCACTACCGAAGGCAGGGAAGCCTTGGATTCGTGATTGAGTTAAAAAAGGTCATGTCCTCCAAAATGAAAATTTCCAATATCATTTTCCGTTTCAGACATCGAGGAGCATATTTGGTTCCGTGTCTGTCTGTCTGTGGTCAATTCCTTGCAATACCCATAACTACCCGAAATAATGGTCGAAGTGGGCTGAAATTTCGAGGGTAGGTGCGGGTTGAGTCACAGATGGTCCCATACCAAAATCATTGAAAAAGTGCCGTAACTTTCGTCTGCGCATGCGCAAACGTGAAATAATTGGAACACCTATAACTACCCTAAATATCGTTGAAATCAATTCAAACTTGGAGGGTCGGTCAGGAATAATACTTTCGTAGTTCCAAATCAATTTCATTGGAATGGTAATGTAACTTTGATCTACGCATGCGCGAACATGAAATGTTGACCATTTCCTTATAACGTTTCTAACTACGCGATAAATAGTCGTAGAGAGCTGAAATTCTGAGGGTATACGCGGGTTGGATCGCAGATGGTTCCGTTTCAAAATCATGAAAATCGTTTAGTCTGCGCACGCGCAAACGTGAAATACTTGTAGTGCCCATAACTACTTTAATTATCAATGAAATTAGTTCACATTTGGAGGGTCGCTCAGTATAATACTTTGATGGTGATTCATGTGATTAAAGTGAGGAAGCTACACTGCCTACTCGAATTGCTCTACACATCTCCATATCCTCTGTTATCGTGTACCTATTCGAAAAACATGTTCCATGTTTCCTTGCTTTGATCTTTGATCTAAAGTGGTATAACCCGGGGGTCTGGGGGTGTCCCCCAGATTTCGTTCGACAATAAATGTACCGTCTTGAACACAGACCACTCGCGGCTAGACGCCCCCTACGGCGTCATTTTTAGCGAATTTTCGACGAAAAGGAAGCTATTGTTCTCGGTCCAAAATTTTTAAAACTCGAATTTCCGAAAGATTTGTATACCAAAATCCGTTTCAGACCATCCTGAATTCACTGCCGAAAGACACCAAAAATTATATGTATATATATATACATATATTTATATATTTATATATTTATATATTTATATATGTATGTGTCATTCCAGACGATAACTCTCGAAAGAATTGAGATAAAAAGTTCAAATTTGCACGAAAAATCTGTCTTGGCAATCGACAGGCTAAGTTCGTAGATGGGCAGAATCGGATCACTCTAAGGGGGAGTTTTGGGGAGTTTTAGGGGGGGGGGGAAATTACCCATAAATTCCCAAAATGAAACAGTCTGACAAGTGACACCTCATTTTAAAGGGTTTTGTACGCTGAACACGATGGTGAAATCAGAATTGCGATATCTCATTCCGTTCTCAAACTGGAGCACTTTGAAGATGAAGGACCGGGGTTATTTCTTGAGATAAAACAGTTTTACATAAAATCAGTTATTTCTTTGAAAATTCGCTCTTATAGCCATGCTGCATGACTGTGGGTTTTTTTTTTCTTTTTTTTTCAACCATATGTAAGAATCAAACTAAATTATGCCGATTTCGACGAACAAATTCTGGAAGACGGTCGTTTATGTAGGTATGGTTCCGTTCCTTACCTTCGTTAGTGTGGATCTAGTAGTAATATTCGGTAGGTGAAAAACAATGAGTGTAGGAGAAAGCGAAGCGGCTGAGGGAGGAGTCGGAAAAGAAAGAAAAGAAAGGAAGGACGGTGGAGCTGAAGGAAAAACGTGACTCGAGGGATCAAGAAAGACCGCGGAAAGATGGAAAGCTGAGGAGGAGGTTTCGGTGTGCGGAATTAGGGCGATGAAGAACAAGGGAGCTACGGGCCCCCGCACCGCCTCACATCCGCCCGGTATTCTCCATCATACAACTGACCCCACTAATGACGACAGGAAGCCGGGGAGAATAACATAAAGGAGTCACGTAGTTGCAGGTTCTGGTGTGACTGGAGGGGAGGGGAGGGGAGGGCGTACGTGTGGCTCATCCACATCCGATCCCGTTGAAACTCTCCGGCTCGTACATCTACGTGGTGTTAGGTCGTGTATGCTGCGAGCTCTGGAAGTAAAATCAACTGCCATGAAGACAACTTTGCGATAACTTTTTATTTATTAGTCGAAGGAAAAACGATGCAAATTATTACACAACGGTCGTGACGGTGCGGCTGGTTCTCGAGTAGTTTTTTGGTCCGGTGGAGACGGGATCGGTGGGCGGAAGCCTAATCGGTATCCCTTCCTAACTGGTGACAATCTCGCTGGTCTAGAAGGGGGCCTCTCGAGGGTCCACCCTCACTGTCACACGGTTTATCATTTACCTGTATAGATGCCCCTTTTGCGTAGACCACTGTTTTCTGTGGCCACTACTAGAGTTCGGATCGATATGCAACAAAAAAATAGCTGAAATATGCAACAAAAGTTAGCAAAATATGCAAAAACATGAAAAAAATTCAAAATAATATGCAAGTTGAAATAATGTTCGTCCAATTTTTTTCGGTTTTCAAGTTTTTATTGAGAAGTCTACTACGGGAATGAGCAATGTAACCCCAAACTCTTAATAATTCATCTATATTTTATAAAATGACAGCAAATAAAACTGTACAATATTAAATAAAATTTACAATGATTAAAATTTCAATGTGTAGGTGTAGGTACAGATTAATTTCCCTGGACTATCAACACTTTTTCGAGGTTTTCGACTGTGAAATTCCTCCGTCGGTCTGATAGAGTCATTTTCAGCGCGGAAAAGGATCTTTCAACGTCGCTGCTGACAACAGGAAGGAATTTTAACTTGGCAATTTCTCCAGGAGTGAGATATCCCGGAGAGATCGAAAGGGCAGTCATACAAAGGCACGTATAAGACCTTTCACATGACCGGAGATCGGAAAATTTCAGTGTAGGTACGCAAATATTTCTTAGAGATATGCCATTTATATGCAAAACTCTGTAACATATGCAGATGCATATAATATGCAAAAAAACGCAAAATATGAACGAATATGCTATTTTACATTCAATTTTAAATGTCCAAAACATCTCCAAATACCTTAATTCGGATAAGTATGACACTTTCTATTGAAAAAACCTGATGTGCAAAATATGCAAAATCCGAACTCTATCTACCTACTCTAAATGGGTTATGTCGCACATAAATATATTATTCGGACATGGACCCGGCGGGGGAATGTCGCATAAATACTCGGCGGATTCAGCTATCATTGATTATTGTTGTTATTCATGAAGCATAACGTTGTTCAAGTTACAAAAGTACTTAAAAAGTGCCTATCAACAAAATCCAGAAGATCCATCATTCTTCAAATGAAATAATATCACGGAACAACCAGCTCGATTTCGTTCAGACATGCGTGAATATACAGTAATCCCTCAACTTTCGCGAGGGATGCGTTCCTGAATTCCTTCGCGAATGTTGAGTGTATTCAGCAATGCATTAGGGGGGGGGGGGGGGAGGATACGTTCCCAAGGTTCTCCGAAAAGGTGATATTATTGACTTTATACCTCTAAATTTCCATTTTTTTTCTCTGAACCTTCCATAAACACACATAACTATGAACTAATGTAAATTATGTATATTTTATTGCATACCTACATAGTATGTTTAGCACTTTTTATCATAAATTTGCCCATTTTTTTTGTTGAAAACACTAGTATTTTTTTTTTTTTTTTGACTCAGCTTATTTTGGGCTATAGATGTAAGGAGCTGCAGCGGCCTTGATGGCTTCCTGAAACGTAGAAGCTCTGCTGGAGTCCGTATCGATCTCTGTAGCCAAACTCATCACCTTTGAAGCCAGCTTTGAAATCCTTACAATCCTCGGAAAATTGAGGTTTCAAGTGTTCAACAATTTTCATTGCCTTGGCCTTAATGACTGACGTTGAAACAGTCTGTCAATCAATAGTCTATCAGAGTCAATATCGGTTCATAGACCGACGGTCGAACGAAACGCGCGATCTGTGAATAACAGCAACAACCAGCCATTCGCGATTGTTGAGTTCACGGTTCTCGAGGGAAGGTAAAGATTGACCCTCTTCGCGAATGTTGAAATAGCGTATGTTTAGAACGCGAATGTCGAGGGATTACTGTAATCAGGAGTTTCCTAGCAGTGGTATCTGGGCTGGATGTGTACCGTTTCATTCACGATTATGTTGACGAAGCTTTCCGTTGGAGTCGAACAGCTGGTCGTACAATGCTCCGGGTGGTCTCAAAAAATTCTCAAGTTCCAGATCAGTTTAAAAACTTGTAATAAACCATACCGTCCTGTTGAAAGTTTTCGAGATACGCCGTTCGGGAGATTGCAACCCCTATTTTCCACACCTTGGAGGAGACTGGCGGTATCGCCGAGCTTCGCGGACCAGAAAGACCCCAAATGAAACCTACAAACCGAATTTAATTAATTTTGGTTCAGTGTAACTAAGGAAAAGGAAACTGGGAAGTACGGCGGGCGGACAGAAAATATAGGGACGAGGGAAACCGCCTGCTTAGAAAACCGAAAAACTCGAACGCTGTTTACGAAGAACACTGTTTACATGGCAGACCAAAGGGGGTTTTCCAACCCCCGTAACTTGGCTCCCTGGGGGGTCTCCGATGTTGATTTTTGGTGCACCCATTTTCGAGGTGCCCCTGAGGACGTGTACCAAATTTCAACCCTCGGGACCGTCCGATGCTGGAGGTGGAAAGTTTGAAAATCGCTGTTCTTCAAGTTTTTCTACTTTTTGTTGTTGTTGTTGTTGTTCTTCTTCTTCTTTGAAAGGGCTACAGCCTGTCAGACGTAACGGGTCGAGCTGAAATTTGGCACACACTCGCTATGCTCTTTTGGTGAATTTTTGCAACCTCCCCCCTCCCCTCCATTTTGCCCCCATTTCGGGGGAAGGCAGTTCTTAGGAATAGGCTAGAGAGGGTTATAAGAGCGAAATTTGGCGCATACATTCGTAATGTTCCAAGGTGTTGCCTTTCGTGCAATCCCCCCCCCCCCCCCCCCCGTAGTTTCAACGACTTCAATTTTGCAGACACAGTCATTATGCTCCAACGAAGGTCCTGTTTAGTAATTTGTCCACCATTTGGGTGTGGTGGGGGGGGGGGGGGGGGATTACTCCTCGGCAGGTAAGAAGGCCCGTCAAACAGTGTTGAAAGAAATTTCAAGGTTTGAGGAGAAGGAATATGTTTCTGTACACACATCCAACAGAGAGGAAAGCGGCAGGTTTTTGTAACATGCACATCCATCCGGTGTGAAGCAGCGAGCTTGCTACATCGGCGGGCAAAATGGATATCAATCCTTTTTGCGGCTGACGAGGTTTGTTGGCGGGTAAATTTCTACAACAGGGTTGTTTTGGGGGGGATTTTTCATTCCATTTCGAATTCTACGTACCCAAAAACGGAACCCATCAAATGTTGATTCCAAGGTTCATTATTGAAAATAATAAACCAAAATGATATACCTACGATGGTGACTAGTTTACTTCGGATTCTGATTCTACGATTGTACGATTGTACGATTGAAAAAAAAAGCCTTCCAAGGAAAATAGAGGGAAGAATAGTACGCTCTGGGTACCTTGTAAATTCCAATTCGGCTCGTTGTGCTTCAAGCGAGATTTTCAAGGTAAAATTCTCTTTCAATTTATGGTATATTTTAGTGTTTAAAAAAAACTGTTTTCTCAAATTTGATCTTCGACTTCTGTGGAGAAAATTGAGTCGTTGTTTACTTAAGGAAATTATTGCTCTCCAATCACCCAAAACACATATTCCAACCGTTCTTGCTATTGATTCTGCTCCGTATTCTGTGTACGAGTCTGAACCCCCCTTTAGCCGCCCTTCAAAAACACTCCTTCCAGCCGCGGTCTTCCATCTGGCCCCTTCTCTGAAAATTTAATATATTCCTACAGTAATTATCAACGGGACTCCACTTTACACTCCCTCCGCCCCATCCCTCAACTCACGCTCTACTAAACTAATTCAATTATTCTCTCACCCGAGCCTTCACAGTAATTACATTTATTATTTTCTTGTAAAACATTATGTTCCGCGTGAGCGTTTACGCGAAAACTGTTGCTGGCGTCTGGAAAATATTGGACTGTAATCGGTATTCCGCCTGTTTCTCCCCCCCGAGTAAAACGGAAAACTCAGAGAAAACCCCCATTTTAATTAAAGCGGGGTTTTCTTTCATAATTACCTACTATAGGGGGAAAACGATAGAAGAAGCCTCTTGATTATTATTATTCGAACGGGTTGCAAAAGGTCCGAAGGAAATGAGGGTAAGACCAGAAGGCACAATAATTAGTGAGTGATTGGAGTTGGGCTTTCCCTCTTCATTAAAGCGTTTCTCGCCTTTAATAATAATACGTCTGAAATACAATATGAGGAATTTATTATGATTACGAGCACATGGCTAAGTTCAGGAGAGAACAAAGAGAAAAGAATTTTGCTATTTTAATTTTTTTGAAATTTAAATTAAATTGTTCATATTTTCATAAATTATGATTGACTATTGATATTTTGTGTTATACAATAATTATTATTATTATTTTCTTGCCTGCTGTTTTGAAAAAATAGACATTTTAATTGGAAAATTATTGAAGTCACTCGATACCATGAGGAATGTTGATGGATGAAACACCAATACTGTAAATGAGCTTTTTCGATCAATGTAAAAGAAAAAAGAGCCGCCCCAGGGAGTTTTCAATCACCAAACACGAAAAAAAGATTTTTTTTTTTTTAAATACAAAAAGTTGGAAAATGGAGAGAGAAGTGTTGAGGGCAGTTTGAAAGTTTGGCGAAATCGTTAATGTATTCCGAACCAAATCGCCATCCCGCTTGAACTCTGGAGTTCGTAACTCCGAAGTTATAGGTAACGGAGGTGAAATATTGAAAACCTATAATGGATGGATTATATGGATTGAGTTTTTCTTTGTTAGTCCCCGTTCCACTCCCTCATTCACTTCATAGTCTTGAGCGCCAAACCTCATACGATAGTCTTGTGATTCGAGCAATTTGAATGATGTATCGATTTGCGATAGACACGAACCAACTTTCGCTTCCGAGTCTACCAGTGCAGCGGAAGCCTTGTGATCACTTTTGGAAGATGAGAAAATACCTCTAAAATCAGAAATACTCCACGCGCTCTGCGTTTTAACCTTCTCAGACAAATTTTGGTTCATTATTTTGAATAATGAACCTTTGAAATCGAGCATGAAAAACAAATTCTAACCCCCCCCCCCCCCCTCAAAATTTGATGGTTTACGTTTCAAGGTATGTAGAATAGGGGTTGAAAATTTCAGAACGCCGTAGCTCGAAAACTTTCGATTGAAGGGTATGGTTTTTTTTGCGTTATTGCATTTGTCTTCAGCTAAAGAATTTTTTGAGACCACCCAAGCATTGTACGTCCAGCCGTTCGTGTGCACCAGAAAGCTTCGTCAACACGATCGTGAATCAAACGGTATAAATCCGGCCCAGATAATCAGCACTAGGGAGCACCTGATTATAATCAAGGATGGCTGTATGAAGTTGAGTTGGTTGTTCTGCGATATTATTTCATTTGGACGTGGTTAGGTACTAACCTACGGAGGGTCTGCGATCTACATAATATGTATAGAATAGTACATATTACATTATATAGATGGTTATCTATACAGAGAGCTGTGATCTGTAACAGAAGGGTATTCCTGTACAAAATAATAAACCGTTGTGCAGGGATTTGCAGCGTTTCTGTTTTTGGATCTGTCCTTCTGTCTGTTGGTCTGTTTTTCGGTTCGCCTGTGAGGTCCCAAGATATATCTCTATGTAAAGTTCATCAATATCGAACTGTAACCTTCGAACCGAAATCTTTGTTTCGGTTGAAATGTTTGATCTCTCGTTAATCCGAATACAGTTTATCCACTTCTCTCAAACAATTCAATAAATCGATCAAACTCAGCGATTCGATATTTTGACATGCACGTCTCTTATTCCTGGGGTCATAATTAAATTAAAAACGTGGTCGATTTTGCGTTATCAGCACTTCCTAATGGTTCTTCAACCAGTTCTTTTCAGTTTCCCTAGTTTTCCATTTTCCCGCCGGCCATAATCGTTCACAACTCGTTGAAAAGTTCTCATTTCACCTCAAAACCTCACACTCTCAAAAAACCCCCATCCACTTCTCTCTATTCACTAAAACACAGAATCAGTTGGGCACTTTCGTTTACCCTCTGTTGATTGTTATCGCACTGCTGTGGGACCAAGTTGGATGCTATTACGTTATTATTTTTTATATATTATTTCATCATATTATCACCTACCTTTTGAGTTTGTAGTATGCATTTATTACCTACCTAGATTAGGTTAATTCCAGCTAGTGATGTCAGTGAATGAATATCAGTATAGTAGTGTTTATTGGTGAACTACACTGATACCTACGTAATAGCCGCATTAGGTTTATTCGCTGTGGGTTTTACGGGTAACCTGCAAACCCACTAGCAAACGGTTTGTGAACCGCAGCACCTTGAAAAACACTTAAATCCGCGAACGGATTCGGCCGGAACCTTACAGAAAGATGAAGAGGAAGCTCAAAAAACGACCACGGATCTGAAGCTAGAAATCGATTTGATTTAGCTGTCGCTGACGGGAGGTGGTGAGGGCGAATCGTCAGAAAAGCCGAAATATCCTCAGATCGACCTGGCAACTTGAAAACCGTCTCTAAGTAGTCAGAAGAACATCGAGAACAAAACGAGATGGATACCATACAGTCAGAGAAGAGTCAGGAAATCCAATGCAAACGTCCAAGTACTTTGCAAGTGGTTTTTTTTGTGGACTAAAAATCCAACTAGTTTGACACGTTACTCAGGAATTTTTATTACCTAAATTAAGGATGGAATAAATGGATCAAATTAAATGAATTAAAATTAGATGCATAAATGGATAAAAATAAATTATAGGTATTTGAATTAAATTCAATGGATAAAATAGATGAAAATTAAATGGATTAAAAACTATAAAATGGATAAATGGGGGGATAAAATGAAAAAGTTGGTGGAAATATGGAAAACTGGAATAATAACATTAATGGTAAAAATTGATAAATATGGGAAAGAAAAAAAAAGTCATCGATAAAATGGATAAATGGAATGAATAATAATGCATAAAAATCGTTAAAACATAGACAGAAATTGAAAAAAATATTAAAGGATAAAAAGGGTGAAGACGGGTAAAAATGAAAAAAATAGATAAAATTAATAAAAAATTGATCAAGTAAGTAGTACCTACCTGATTATTACGGATAAAAATTGATTACAATTATACTATGGACATTTCATTATATATTGGATGTGGTTTCCATAATGGTGTTAAATGTCGAATAAAAAATAAATTAACTATCAAATTAATCAGTGTACATGGCAGCATGTATTTATGTACAATGCCAAAAAAGTTGCAGCTGTTTGACGTGTTTCATGTACCTGCTCGTCCCTCGCACTTACGTTCAACCACCCGACCGTACTCCCTCGCCGAACCCTTAAATGCCTTTAATGGCGGAACCTTCAATTTTCAGGCCCTTGAGTGGAGGGCAGCCTCGGCCCGGCGATGGAGGAAGAAAGAACCACTTTCCCCCCCACCACTCACCAACCGCTGGAGGTGGTCACATCGCCCATCGAATCCCGAAAAGGAAAACCCCTAATGGAAAGTTAATGATCTTTTTCATGGGCCCTCCTCCTCTCATTTGACCAACGCAACGGCACCAATCCAGAACCCCCCCCCCCCCCGTTCCGTTCACCAAAGAAAAGAATAAGAACGTAAAAAGAGAAGAAAGTTTCGGTACCTACCTATTGAAGTAGAAGGTAAAAATAAGGGGAAGAAAAAGAAGGAAATGATTGAAGCCTTGAGTGGAGGCCGCAATCCTCTTTTAAGGATTATGGCTTCTTGTGAATAGAAGTAATAGGCAATGCGCTTTTCTTAATTTTTTTTTTGAGACTTTGATTCAGGCTTGAAGAATTGAGGGAAATAAGCGGGGAGTTTACGAAGGGTGATCGGTGGGGTGAGAAGTTCGACGGGGCTGCAGGGCGTCGTGAATGAAGCGTGAAAACCCTTTTCCAAAGGGTTTTTTTACTTTTCCAAACTTTGCCTTTTTTATGGATGAAAAAAAAAGTGGTTTTGATTATGTCAAGTTTGATCGGAATTTTCAAGAGCTAAAGCAGGCGGTGATGAGTTTTATCATTCGGTTGGTGTCGCGAATTTTCACTGCGTTACTTGTTAAGAGGCGGTTGATGGCGAGGAGTTGCAAGGTGTTCAGTGACGTAGAACTTCCGATAGTTCGGACTGTTGATATAGGGTGTAGCAAAAGTCGGTATCTTTTTGATTTTCCCATAACTTTATTAAAATTATTTATTTTCCCAGTACCGATATCCAGTGGCGTAGCCAGGATTGTTGAATGATGGGGGGGGGGGGGGGTATCGGAAATAGAAAAAGTTCCAGTTACGCAACGTGGCTTTAAGGGCGAATTTTCAAAGAAATATTCGTAAAATCACTTTTCGTAAAATTAAAATTTTTTCATGATTTTAGCTATTTTACCGATTTTTTCAGAAGTCAAATTTGACCCACTCTTGTTTCAGAAAAGTATTTGTATCATAAAAATCGTCCGTCGTGATTCACCATCCCACACAGCGTCAGGTGAATTAATAATTATTTTAGCCCTCAATACCAACTTTTTACCCCCAAAAATCCAGTTTTGACCCGTTATGAAAACAAGTAAATGGTATTTTTCTGTCTTTACTGACCCTCCCATACCACATTCAGTGATTTCCTATCCATTGTTTGCAATTTTAGCCGTTTTTACCGACTTCTGTCCCCTAAAAATCATATTTGACTCCCTTAGGTTTGCTGAAAATTGCTCATCTTCGAACTTGTCCTTTTGTTTGGCAATACGAATGTTTTGGCGAAATCTGGATTTATTATCATGTACCCAAGGACAGATATCGTCTGGAGTGACATATAAACATATATGTATGGGTATTTTTAAACTTTAAGACTAACCATTATTCTCATTATTGGTTTGCGTTGTTGGAATTGATCTTTAAGCCATTTCGTCATCTGTATAATTACTCATCTCTCAGTTAATCAAACATCCTCATTGCAGAAAGCTCATGAATAGGACCTAGCACACTAGGTGGAAACGTCGAGCATGTATTAAACAAAGATCAAAAACTATAACAAGTCTAGTTTGGTCAAACTACCTCTCCCAACTTTACTTCTACTAGACAGAAAAGAACACTAAATTCATTATATATATATATATATATATATATATATATATATATATATATATATATATATATATAAACATCTAGGGATGAATTGAGGGCGCTCTGAAACGAATTTGCCTGTTAAAAAAAAATTCAAACATTTATATTCCTTAAATGTTGGACCCATTGCAATAGCTACATTTTTTTGAAAATTCTCTTATAAGGTTTGACTTTACAAAGCTGAATGTAAATTTAATGAAACTACTATCTGACCTTGGGTACGTGATAAGTTCCAAATTTCAACAAAATGTTCTTATTGCCAAACGAAACGATGAGTTCGAAGTTGAGCTATTTTTAAATGTTCTAAGGGGGTCTAGTTTGTTTTAAGGGTAAAAAACTGCTAAAACCGACTAAAATTGCGATACAAAATCACTGAACGTGGTATGGAAGGAGGAGTAAAGACAGAAAAATACCATTTCATTGTTTTACAAACAGGCTTGGTGTCAAATTTCGATGGGGGTGTCAAAAATTAGTATTAAGAGCTAAAATATATAGGTATTAATTGACCTAACATCGTGTGGGATGGTGATTCACGACAGAACGAGGGACACTATTTTGATTATAGAAATATTTTTCACATTCATGTATTTCAGAAATATTCATATTGCTCGTTTGTAACCAAATAAACGTAAGATTATTTAACTATTTGTTACTGTTGTGATTGATATCATTCTTGAAGATTTAATTTTGTGATAAAGTTTTCGAGCCAATGGGGGGGGGGGGGGGGGGGGGGTATGACCCCCCTAACCCCCCCCCCCCCCCCCCCCCCCCCCCGGCTACGCCACTGCCGTTATCATTTTCACTGGATAAAATTACGAGCGAAGAAAATGAGTACTTCATGACGGCTCGCGCTTAATTTTGCTTAATTTTCTAGCACACAACCCAGCGGTAAAACATTATTCATGTTAAAATAGGTGCTTTCTGTGTTTTAGTAACATGTTAGTAACATGAGCTTTTGAGATATCGTTTTCCATGTTTTTGGGGACGAGAAGACCGAATATAAAGTCGATTTTGACCAGAGTGGAAGAAAATTGAGTTCTACCAAATGTTCAGCTCCCAAAATTCATTTTTTATGAGGGAAAAACCTGGGAAATCGTCTGAAATCACCATGAATTTGTAAATTACACGAGAAAAAGTGTCAACACGTGGATCAAGGCGATTAAATGGCATTATCAATGATCAAAGATAGTTAAAAAAATAAAAAAAGGAGCGTACCTAATTTGTGTTCTAGGGGCCAAAATTGATGGAAACCATCAGAAATAGCTATTTCGATTATTACGCATGAAAGAAGCCATAAATGAACAGCCAACATTTCTGTAGGTATGTCCAATAGAATAATAAACCCATGTGACAAGGACTTTGCAGCGTTTTCATTTCTGAAGAATTTGAGGCTGAGGTTGTTTCCCTGTAGAATTTCGCTGGGAAACCAGGCGTTGTTGAAATCCGGTTGGCTGGTGGTCCTGTAGGATTGACAACCGTGGCATGTCATCGAGTTTAATTTCACGGAACGAAGTTCGGAGGGGATGTGCGGGTACGGATTGGTGGGTTGTGGAAGCAGTAGGAACTGCCCACCTTCCACTTCCCTCGATAGGTTTCTGTTCCGCGAGAATTGCAAGTGTCAGGTGCGGTGCTATCCATCACGAAACGCACCAGGTCCGGATCCCTCCCAATCGTCCCAGTGAGGAACGGCGCCAGACAGACACGCGCACCTCCCTACCTCTTCCAACACAGGTGACTCCGATATTAAATCATTCGGTATATGACGGAAATGCTTGCTCGCGATGGGGGGTTTTATTGTAAAGGGGAATTGAGCCCAAAATGTTACCGGTGTTGCGGGGAGCTGCGGCAACCGCTCCTCCGCGTTGCCTTCTCGTCGTCTTGAAATCCCATTTCTGTAAGCAATAATTCTCGCAATGGGGGCGCTGGCGAGTGGAGGGTGATGCGGCGTATAATAATACTTCGGCTTTCCCGTGAAATACGGCCCCCTTTCGGGTCCCTGTATCCGAACCGTAAGCGGAACAATCTGTTCAATTTCAAATCGTGCACTCCCTCCATACTCCCTCATCAATTCATACCACTGCACCCTCATCCAGTCAGATAACAATACTGAATCAAAACTGACTGAAATTATACATTTACCCAACCATTTCACCCATCTGTTAACCTATACACTCTCCTTCGAATTCAGATATGCCAACATAACAATTGCAGTCTCGCATATTTCACGTCTAAACAGCCCAAAATACAATGCATTCAACTAACGGTTTTGCTTTTAGGGTGTTCGCTTCTCATTAGTTAGGTTTCAGATGAAGGGTGCCCTATTGTTTCAAATTTTCAAAGAAATTGTACAACTTTATTTTAAGAGAAAGTATACTCCGCCAAGTCTGCTGGAGATGTAATCCATTAACCATTCTAAAATCACATTTCCTCAAATTAATCATTACGAAGAAGTGAACATACGGTTGGGGGTAAAATGTTTCCGCAATTTTCGTCGAACTGTAATGGAGCTTTTTGTTTATTATTTTCAGCAGACCCTTTAAACGCAGCAAATCCCTACACAATGATTTGTTATTTTGTATAAATAACCATTCTGTTACAGATCACGGCTCTCTGTATAGAACACCCTTCTGTTACAGATCACAGATCTGTACCTTCTGTTACAGATCACAGCTCTCTGTATTTAGGTAGATAATAACCCTTCTGTATAGTTCACAGCCCCTCCGTATTTTAGTGACTATTCGCCACTACAAATTAATATCATGCGTTGAATGTTCGAGCAGTAGCTAAAATGGCAAACAAAAACACAGAAGGGAAATTGTTGATATGTAGTGAAAAATACGCGGTCCCCGAACCGGGATTCGAACCTCTGATTTTAAATAAGTCGGACGTCTAGACCACTCCGCTACGAAAGCCATCTGGCCGAGAGACAAGTGATCTGCGCTCTCAACCCCGCTTGATTCCTGCATACACGCTGCTCTTTAGGGCCGGATGGCCTCAAAAATTCTTTTTAAATTCTTTTCATTTCAATTTTGTTAATTTTAAAAGACTGAAGGCCCACTTCACTGTTTTCCATTGTAGGTATCATGTCTGTTAATTTTGTCTAGAACGTAAGGCTCCACCGCGAGGACACAAGTCTGTGACTTACTCTCCCGGTGGGCAAAAAACAGTTATTATAATTTATATTTGTAAACTACTGTATTATTGATGAATACCTGCATACAGTATTGTTTTACTTATTCTATTCGAGAATCGGTAGTTCATTTTTATGTTTTTCCTATGTATAATTTATGCTATACATATATTTTTTTTATATACGGGTTTTCCCCCAGGAGTTGTATTTTCATTTTCTGTTTTTTGCCAATAAAGAAATTGTAATTCTAAAATTCCGAAAACATCGAACTATTTAAAAATGCGAGAAAACCCACACCTCAAAATCAAATTTTCCGAGATAGGGGATGCTCTGGATATTTCAACCCCTATTTTTCACCGATTAGAGATGACTGACAGTAACGCTGAGCTTCTAGGACCAACTAGACCCCAAACGGGACCCACAAACCAAATGTGTCGATTCCAAAGCTGCATTATAGAAAATAATAAACCAAAATCACTCATGAAAAAGAAGAAAAAAGTTGTTTGATGTTTTTACTGTTCAATGTGAATATTGACTCAGTTTTGAATCCAGTTACCCATAAAAAACGTGGGGCCGCTGTGAGAGCAAAACAATTTGATTCGTCTAGACTGCTCAAATGCATTAAGTTTATATATATTTTATCCACAGCTGCATTCATATTTTATTGCGGAGGAAACAAAAAAGCGGTGGAACATAAAATCACTCTCGAAGCTGACCTAAATAAATTGAGTGCAGTAGCCGAATGCATCACGTGTTTGTTCGAAGATGGGTTCTGTGGAAATTTAGGAGGATGATGGAGGCGCTTGTTGTTCCAGGACCATGAAAATGTGTCTGTTTTAATCCATTAGCGGCCCGGGATTTCGGCGAATTCATGATCCCATCAGTGAGCCAGCTCCCGGCTAATCACCACATTTTTCGAACTATTTGTTTTATTTTGTTTTATCTGTTTTATTACGGGATAACACAGTTACACGAGAAGACTTAGAATATAGTAATATATATAATAAATAAAAGAATAGAATAATAGTACAGTAATAGGTATATAAAAGAAGAGAAAGAGAGTGGAGAGAGAGTTGAAAGAAAACGTACACAATGTGCATGAAATGCGCGAAAGTCGAAAAATAATGGAAATAAAATAGATATCAACAGATATTAAAACAAAAATAAATAAATATTTGCACTGAAGGTTAGAAGGTCGGGGAAGATGCCATTGTGGATTTGAAGGTACTGATTTTAAGGAAAATTTGCTCGCGCATAAATGAATCAATCAAATTTTGATTAGTTTTATTTGAGGCAGATTAGAGACCCAAATATATCGTGGTCTGTCCAAAATAAATCGTTTTGGAAGTGTGCATTTGCAATCGGGTGTATTTTATTCTTGCGAGCAGTACATTTCGGTTTGACGCCCGTTGTTATTGGAATTGTATTGTTCGAATTGATGAAGTGTGAATTTCGATAAGGAGCCTCTTCCCTGTTGTCGTATTCAATCACCATTATCAGTATTGAGCGACACAGCCATTGCAAACCAAATGGACGGTCTTCCCGTTGAATGTAAGGTATTCCAATCCCATAAATCAGTCGTCATTCAATGTGACCCTCCCATTCATCTCGGTGATCACCTTGTAAATTATCACCAGCCTGTGGGGAAAAAGAAAAAATTTGAAATTTCCTTGTTTGGTGTTTTGATCAAAATTAACGGCGCGGGCGCTACGGTTTCTCCCCTCCCCAAACGACCGTTTCTAACTTCTTGTCGGGTTTTCATTACGAGTTTTTGTCATCAGATACGTTACGGAAAGAGGATATCGCTTATTACGTATTAATTCCCACGGTGCTAACGATCTTCAATCACCGCCCCCTCAAACGACCCTCCTTTCTTTCAAAAGATTCAATTTTTTCTTGTCTTTCTCCAGTCCCTTACCTTAGTTTTTGTCGCGATCTCCGTAGGAAAGGATTATCCGGAGGGGCGAGGGCTTTGGGTAAAAGCTCATCTTCTTCTTCACCTATCTTTGTCTTCCTCTCTCCTTCGTCTCCCTCCGCTTTTCTCTTTCTCTTCATCTCTCCGCTAACGGCTTCAATTTATCGCCGACCTCGTTTCACCGCATTACCCCCACCGCCTCTTCACTATCCAGACAATATAAATTTTAATTAGAAAAGATAAGATTACACAAAGGCGCCTCACCCTACAAAGAACTAAATTTTTTTCTTCCCATTCCATTCCCCCGCCTCCGTTACTGTAGTTCTCCCTTCAGAGTCCGTCGAGGTTTTTATGCTGAAGAGTAATGTGAAAGGCCGATCCTCGGCTTACACCGCTGCCGAAGTTCTCCCTCTGGAGGATTGTCTGGCCCTCAGCTCGTCCTGTTCTGCAGGAAAGCCCGTTGAGGGACTTCATAACCCTGGGTAGAGGAAGTTCAAGGGAACTCCATGAAATATATATTATGAAAATTGTATTGCACACTTTTTGTCGTAAAAAAGAAATTGTAAAGGCCCATCGACCTTATCAACATTACATGGTTATTCTTGTTTTCTTGCAATTTCACATGAACGTTCCGAACCAAATAAAGTGATTTGGTAAAGAAACAAATTTCATGGTATACCCATTTCTCAACAAAAAAACCGCCGTTCCAGAGTTTGAAATTCATAATGAACACACATAATTCAAATTATGGACCAGTCCCTTATAAATTAGATTACCTACATTGAAATGAGAAGCAATTACAACGTTGTGAAACAAGAATTTGAAACTAAATAAAACCGAAGTTCCTTCGCCCTTAAAACTTTCCTTCCATTGAAACTAGATCATAGATACCGGAGTATTTGTTCAAGCAATGGCTATATTTTACCAAAAACTTTTGAAAGTCCTGAACTCGGGCTTCTCCTTAGACTCGCAAAAAAACCTTACTTTCCCTTTCAATAATATAACTTTTGCAGAAAAAAAAAGTTCGGGTCTCCGACCGAAAGCACTCAACGAAGGCAATTGGACTGTAATCACTTGGAATACTTTTCGGTCTGGGGTCCAGCCCCATTTTTTTCAGCTGACTTGGGGGTGGAAGTCTCATCCTTCACGGGAAGCATTTTAATGCGACTTACCCTTCACCATCAATCTATTCGGAGGTTCTATTAATTACTGTAATTTCCGAACTTGCTTCGGCTTCTCAGTGGTCGATTTAATCAATCCAATGATGTCGTGGGACGTGGATGTGGTGATTTGGACAGAAGGAGGCTGTCATGAACATTTAACATTCAGTGGCAGTCCATTTCACGTTTTCAAACGAAGTTCCGTGAAACTCATATTGCGATGGCCATGTGACAGAGTGTGACAGTGGGGGTGGACCCTCGAGAGTCCCCCTCTTAGACCAGCAGGATTAACACCGGTTAAGAAGGGATATCGATTAGGCTTCCGCTCACCGAATCCGTCTACACCGGACCAAAAAACGACTGGAGAACAGCCGCACATGACATACTTATGGGTAGCAGAAGTATGAGAGGGGAATGAAAAGTAGTATGAAGTTCTGGTTCAGGAAACGACATCTGAACAACTTCAAGGTGACTAACCTCCATCGTAATGGTACTACCTCAATAATATTTTACTGGTGGAGAACAAAGCTCCTACATACGAGTATTGGCGGATATTGTTGTCAGAGGTTGTTGTCCAGTGAATTGTGCTCATCTGGGCAACCTCTAGGTGATCAACCTCCATCGTTGGGGTGGAACAACTATTGGGACTTGCCAATTGGGACATGGCATCAATCACCTTCTGATGAGCTCAGTATATTTTAATATTATACTGACACTCTAAAGGGTGGAAAGGGGGTGGGGAAGCCAATAGATGTATGTATTATCAAAGGGACAGGTTGTTAGTAAAGGAATCCTTCCTGGAAACCTTTGGGCTTATCCTTCTGGTAAGCCCACCAAAAGTGGATGGAGTGTGGTGAATTGCTCAGCCCATACTACCAAACCATGTTCTGCTACTATGTGAAAGACTGTAGCAGTGGACTGTAGTGGTGGACCCTCGAGAGTCAAGAAGTGAGAGTGAGAGTGAAGAAGGAATATCGATTAGGCTCCCACCCACCGATCCCATCTCCACCGGACCAAAAAACTACTCGAGAACAGCCGCACTGTTAGAACCGTCTAGGGGAAAACTCGCACAACCCCCATTAAGGACCCAAACCTCTTTATTTCAGGTAATGGCGACCGTTCTTTTGTATAGCTATCGTTTTTTGCAAAGATTTGGAGATGTACAAAGAACACGTATCTAATTTAGCAGTTTGAAACGCAGAAGAAGCAAATTCGGATTTTTGGAGATTCAAAAACTGAATAAACATAGCCTTCACGCGTTCACAGCCTTGGTGAATTCACTGAGTTGTGTAATGGATGAGGGGTTTAACTACGCCGCCCATACAGCGCAGTTTCCCCCTCTCCACTCTCTAGAAAGGTAGGGAGGCAGTGTGACAGCTGCCCCCGGAGACAATGGTTAGATTATAACGCGATGCCTCCAGCAGTTGACGATTCGTTTCCGCGAATCGACCGCCCCTTCAGCCGCGTGTCAAAAAGATCGGGAAGAGCCCGCATCCAAGATGGACAGGATTCCCATATACCGTCACACTCCTCCCCTTAAAAACAGACACGGACTGAAAGTAGTATGGAGTTCTGATTCAGGAAGGCTCATCTGAAAAACTCCAAAGCTGATAGCTTCCATCCTAATGGTACTACTGAGAATTGTTACTGGTGGAGAACTTAGCTCCTTATCAATATCACTTGGCCGACTTGGACAAAAAAGAAAAGAAGTCGTTGTCAGAGGTTCTGGTTCAGGAAGGTTCATCTGAACAACCTCTGGGTGACTAACCCCCATCATAAGATGGAACAACTGGGAAAACAAGGGGGAAAATTGGCATTGAACGCCAGGCATTGAGCGCCTTAAGAATAATAATCAAGTTTGATAATAATAATAGTAATAATAATAATGAGTTTGATTTGATGAAAAAAGAAAATCCAATGGCCGAAGTGTATATTGATTAACAAAGGGGTTATTAAAAAGAGAAGATATTAAAAAGAGGATTCCTTCTGGAAAACCTCAGAGCTATTCCTTCTGGAAAAGCTCTCAAAAAGTGGAGGGGGTACCGAGTACTGAGGATAAAATCCAGCACATACCCACCAACCACGCTCTGCTACCATGTAATGGATGAGGGGTTTAACTACGCCGCCCATACAGCGCAGTTTCCCCCTCTCCATCCTCTAGAAAGGTAGGGAGGCAGTGTGACAGCTGCCCCCGGAGACAATGGTTAGATTATAACGCGATGCCTCCAGCAGTTGACGATTCGTTTCCGCGAATCGACCACTCTTTCAGCCGCGTGTCAAAAAGATCGGGAAGAGCCCGCATCCAAGATGGACAGGATTCCCATATACCGTCACAGTTGACAGCAGCTTATTTTATATGTATACAACAACAGCCATATATATTGCTTTGTATGATTTCTTGCTTGCGTTCAAGCAGCCTAACTAGGGAGGAAAAGCATGGGAAATCCTACTGCGAGACCATACAATACAGCCATACAAGTTTCAAACCTATTCAAAGGTACCTATGTTGAATATATTCAAGAAACAGAGGTTGGGAACTAGAAGTAGGTACAAAGGTAGAACTGAACTTCGACTTGCTTTTTGGATGAATGATTTTCTGATGATACGATGTTATTTTCCTTTGTTTGCAGGGGAAAAACCTTATAAGTGCCACTGGGAAGGTTGCGGATGGTCGTTCGCCCGCTCAGACGAGCTGACCCGTCACTACCGGAAGCACACGGGGGCCCGACCGTTCAAATGCCGTCAGTGCGACCGCTGTTTCAGTCGAAGGTGAGAGTCACATTATATGAAATAACTCTTTTAGTTCTGTACGTTAGATTCATGCAGGTAGTCAGCTCAGTGTGGTGGAAAGCATATCCAGACCCCATCATTGCCCACAGTAGCATCTTCGCCAGAGAGTGGTAAGAGTACCTAGGTCCTTATTTTGCAACACCTTTGAGAGACTCATGATTATTCAGCTATGTGCTGAGTAGATGCTGAGCTCTCGAGGCTGGTTTGGGAATATCTGAATATTCTCAAGAGCATATTCTCCTCTAGATTCCAGGCCACGAGAGAATTGAGGGTAATGAAAGACTGGTCTTCGTGAGGAAGAGAGAGTCAGAGTCCTTGCCGACAAGACCATGACCAAAAATCCTATCCAACTCATTGCATCTTTTTTTTTTTTTTTTTTTCAAGAAAAAGAGCAGCTGAATTGATTTTGCTGCCCAAATTTTCGACTAGTTGTCAGACCAGTACTCGCTCTGCTATAAGTTGAAGAAGATTTTGCAAACAACGGCACTTTGTCGGTTCTGCAGAATAGCGAAGATTGGGCTTCTACAAACCAAAATCTTGGACAACGGTGAATTAAGTAAATCCAGGCATAGGAAACTTCTCGCAAAACCATCTCTTCCCCCGCAGCTAGTTCGCTAATACCGAAGACCTTTGTTCGGGGGGGGAAAAGTCCGGATGCTGTCCCTGAAGAGTCGTTTCTTAGGAATTACTGTAGGAGTTGTGACTGGCTGAACTGGGTACCTACTTAGTACACAAGGTGATGCTTGATTTATGATTAATGGGATGACAGGTATCTTCGTATCCCTTAGCCGGCTTCTCGATTTGAACAGTTCGAGCCGAACGATCTTTCTTGGTGAGCAGCGATTGTTGCCCCGTATTATCCATGAACTAGCGGCATTTCACGTTGAGGGATTAATTAGGCCGTTTACGGGGTAACGCGCAGCGCATGTTTTCCTTCCTGCGTAGTTCTCAGGTCGCTGACGTATTAACGGCCAGAGTATTAAATCTAAAGGGTAATTTACGCAAGTATTAGAAGTAAAATTACCATACTTCCCTAGGTGCGTCGTCACTAGCTTGTCGAATACAGGAGGCGAGCGCTTTCGATGTAAGGACATTACCGGCCTCCTCACAACGGATTCCTCCGAGAGGTGTGGTAATTTAACGGTCAACGTTTTGCGAAAAGTCTCCAATATTCCTCAGGTTTCATGTGAGAAATGTGAGGAGCAAGCAAGGGCTTCCGATAAACTGTTGAATAATATGCAACCTAGGGTTAACCAACCCCACAATAGATCTGGTTATGAGTTACCATTATTCAGTCAAAATACTGAGTCATGACAGCCAAGAAACTGGTCCTAGTCATGACAGTTGTAAAATTTTGGAGAACGAAATTAACAAAAGGTTGTGTTAATATTGTGTGTTAATTTCTCTCTCCGATTTTGGTTTATCATTTTCAATAATAAACCTTTGGAATCGAGCATGAAAAGAAATAATTTTAACCCCCCTCAAATTTGATGGTTTCCGTTTCAAGGTACGTAGAATCCAAAAATGCAATAAAAAAAATTTCTGTCCGTCCGCCGTACGCCGTACTTCGCACTTTTCTTACTTACCATGAACCAAAATTGACGAAATTCGGTTTATAGGTCTTTTTTGGAGTCTGTTGGTCCTCGAAGCTCGGCGTGAATGTCAGTCATCCCTAAGGGGTGAAAAATAGGGGTTGAAATTTCCAGGACGCCGTTTTCTCGAATTTTTTACGGTTTTAAATAGTTCTCGAACTTGGGAGTTTTTTAAGACCACCCGGAGCATTGTACATCCAGCCGTTCGTTCACAGTGAGGCCCAGAAGTTTGCACCGACAGGCTTTTTCAACAGGAGGGTGAATGAAATTGTATACATTCAGCCCAAATATCATCATTAGGGAAGCGCTAACAATCGGGAATTGGCCCGAGATCATCATTGCTAGGGAACACATGATTACATTCACGGAGTATATAGTCGAGTTAGTTTGTTAGTTTGTTAAATGATGGCTCTTTCGGAATTTGTTTGATAGGTAGTGAAACTTGAACAAGCGTTGAAGTATTATTGATGGGTAAATTATTACACAATGGTAAATTATTACGCAACGGTAAATTATTACACAACGGTTCATTATACCATCTACGTAGAAGGGGCTGGAGTTTTTTGGTAGGTACGTTTGCCACTTTTTTCACCCCGCATCAACAATTTCCCTTCAGGACTTCACTATTTGCGTTTCTTTTTGCCATTTTAGTTACTGTTTGTCATCGACAGAATTATTTTAGCAACATTTAACTCGTGATTCAAGTAGGTACGCAGTAACGAGTACGGGGTAGGTACTAACCTACGGAGGGCCTGCGATCTACGTAATATGTATAGAGTAGTACATATTATATTATATAGATGGGTTATCTATACAGAGAGCTGCGATCTGTAACAGATTGGTATTCTGTAAAAAATAATAAACCGTTGTGCAGGGATTTGCAGCGTTTTTTACAATTGGCATGACTAGGGCCAAAATCTTTGACGGCAACGTGGAATAAAACAATATTTTAACGGGATACTGGTACCTTTTTTCATCCCAGTTTTGGTTATATTATCAGTCTTCTTAATACACAATAGACCTTGAAAAAATTTACTAATACCTGTGTTATATTCTCATGTAAAAATTACCCCACCAAATATTGCAGAAATGGGTGACAAATTAAATACTAATTGACTTTCCGAATAATTATTCGGATCGCAAATCTACCCGTATTACAAGTCAATGCATTTATTTATCTTCATTTCAGCGACCACTTAGCGCTCCATATGAAACGCCACGCGTGAGCTTCACGTGGCCCCCACGTGGTACCACCGCTCCCCCCCGCTCCACAAGTCACTGCCAACCCAAGCAGCAATCCGCAATCCCACCCCCTAGTCTATTAATATATTATAATATTTGTGTATGATGGAAAAAAATTTGTTGTTTTTTTTTCGATGATAAACTTCCTAATATTTCCTCGACGTATTTTTGTATATTCTGCAGAACTTTGAAAACCGTTGTGATCCTTACGGATTCCAGACACCCATCTTGTTGCCCTTTTTAACCTGTCTGAGTTGAAGAAATTGAACCAATGAAAAATGGGACGTTCGAGACTGACATTTCAGCGTAGATTCTCGTTTCGCTTTTACCTGAGAACTGTTTTCAAAAAGTACGGAGTACATATAGCGACGTGAAAGCAGTTAAATGATAAATTAGAAATAAGTTCACGATGATCATTGAATAAATAGGCGCCATCACTTCTTCGGACTTTCAAAACGTTATAAATACGGAATACCTGCCTAGTGATCAGGGTTCGCCATAACCGCTCAGTTATTTACATCACAATATTCGAACCTAAAGGTTGAACTACCAAAAAATCTTAGTAGTTCTTATAACTAAACAAAAGATGTGCATTGAAACGAACATCACCGGGTAAAAGAGAAGGAATTGCCCTTACAGAATACAACAGCTGTCTCACCTCGTATAATCACTGTTGAGGGTGTCGTTTTATTTGCATACCAACATCAGAGTCAAGTGCACCCTCGAGTGCGCTTCAATTTATAGAAGAGGAATAACAAAACAAAATAGCAACATTTTCATCCGGTTTGTCAGGCTTATTCAAATTTAAGAGTCGTATGATGTGAGTCAAGTGCCAACTTTTGCCTTGGGTTGGAACATTCGTAAGTGAATTTCTTTTCGGCTGTGAAGTTTGATAACGGGGATGGTGACCATTAAATTATGAACGAAAGTGCGTCGCTATTTTCGTAACTAACATTGTTCTTTGTTACCAAAATAGTGCGGCACCTTATGCGATCTTTTAGGTTCCGAAGGCAAAGCTGTGAAATATTTTTAGAATCGAACGGCAGTGATTAAAGTTGACCGGTTGTAACCAACCTTGCACCCATAGTAGTGACATTTTAGGGTGTCGTTTCAAGTTACGATTTGTTCCACGGTTTTCTTTACTTAAAACGGACGCCAAACGTAAAAATCACGATATTCGGTCCTTCGTTTAAAATGTCAAGTGCATTTTGTTTTCTTCAACTCAGATCCTACCTCTGCACCCCTCACCTAGTCCCACCCATATCTGTAATAGAACGAGTAAGCTGTTTGATTAAATAATTAAATTTTTACGCTAATAAGAAAAACAGCCCTCCCGTTAAACGTTAGGGTTTAATGTAAAATTTTGGTGATGGATTAGTGCGCTACCACGCGCTCTAGTTTTGTGATATTGAAATCACTCTAATTATATTTTTCTGTTTTCTTTTACGTTCTTGTCAATGAGAATGATGAAAAATAATTCCTTCGCCCCAATGTCCTCTATCGTGTTGTATCTAATTGTTCGCTATTTGTATTTGTATAAAAAAAAAAGTAAAACTGTGGCCCCTTAAGGCAATATTCTGTATAATTGTTTGAAACTTCAAAATATACCGAAATTCCTTCCCCTCCAACAGTGATTCTTTAAAATAGAATAATTTAAAAAATCGAATTCGAAAGTCACCAAAAACGTACTGCGTTCTCGTTATATAGAACTAATGAAATGAAAAGAGCTCCTTATGCGTGTTGTGTACAATTTAGGCGGTAATGTATTCAACGTCTCCGAATCTAGAGAGTTTTTGTGGTAATTTATAATCCCTTAGATGTTTTCCCTAGACGAAATAACGTTTTCTGTAGCGGTAAGAAGTCGATAGCCAATTCTTGGAGGGTACCTACCCGTTAGTCGAATATGCAAACTTACAGGTGCAACAAAACCTAATATCCACAACATTTACATGTTAATGTAAAAATGTGTATGTTAATTGTTACCAACTCAAGACTTGAATTATTTGTCATAGTTGGGTACAATATCTCATGAAAAACTTATCAACTAGTTTGGCAATTCATTGTCGATAAATTTGTTCAAATGTGAAAATTCAGTCCTCATTTTAATTGCAGGAAAAACTTGAATGTGATTATTTCGTGCAAATTCATTAACCTCAAATTATGAACCACATTATCAGAATTAGTCGGGATTTCTTGTGCAGGAAGCGTGGAAATGAGTTAACTGGTAATGTAGAATTCGAGGCACAAAGTGACTGTACCAATCCGTAGTTGACTCGATGAAATTTAGAAGAATTCTGCACGTTTGGTGAGTGCGTTGAAAAACGGTTAAAGCTTGCTACTGCATTTTAGCTAAATTTAGTTCAATTTGTTATTCAAAACTCATTATGTTCACCGTCCTATTGTGATTGGTTGTATTCTAGTTTCTGTCATTATTCGTTGTTTATAACTCTGTAGCTTCAACCGTCGAGCAGGTAATCTAATAATTGCCAGTACCTGTCAGTTGTTGTTATGGGCGATACGTCAAGTGTAGGTAAATATTCAGTGTTTTTAAAATCTAGGAGAACGGTGAACAGCTCAGAAACCATTGGAGCAGTCTCAACTGTGATCAAAACTATTTCGCATCGTACGATGAACAAAACGTAATTTTGTTCTCTTTAAAGAGGAAATTTATTTATTTATTTGGTTCGTACTTCTTATTTCTTCTTCTTGATCTTAACCTCGTTCGTTAGATAAAATACTTAGTAATTTTCTACGAGTAATTCAACGTATTCAAGATGCCTGACTGTGATGATTTAACTGAAGGGAGTTTTCGAATTTTCGTTGATGGCTCGTTTAAAATCAAATACCTAATAAATAATATAAAAACAATAAAATACAAATCTAACGGAATTCATGTTTGTGTCAAAACCTTTTTCACTTTTTTCTACACGTGTTACCCTGGCTACCCTATTGGTCGTGCTGTGGGGGGTTTTTCCAGTAATAGATTTAATTGTGCAATATTCTTAATGGAAACTCGACGTAATCCACTGCGATTGGACTCAATTTTCTGTTGTATCAATGAACCAGTTAGGTAATGCGGTGTGAACTTTTTTATTGGACCCCCCTCCCCCCTCCCCTCCATGCCTTAAGGGGCCACTACTATCCCATCGTTCGGAATAAGGTTTTTGAAAGAAAAAAATTAATTTTTAGCTTGTTGAAAAAAATGAGTAAAAAAATTAGCTTCGTCTCTTCGGGCTTCCAATGCCCTCGCTTCTTATTGTTAATTTTAACTCGCTAATAATTACCTATTGATTAACAAATTTTTACAAATTATATTTCAGAGGAAGAAAAAAATATTAAGTTTTAACCTTGTAATTTTATTGTAATAATGCATTCCCTGTTCAACCTTGTAATTTTATTAGCTATTATAATTGTTTTTTCTTTGAAAGTTTTAAAGAACAAGAGTGTGGATAAGAAAAAATGTTTATTATGATGAAAAGATTATGAAAATATATTATTGATTAATATTTTAGTACTGTAAAACTTTGTACATAATTGTAAGGAATGATTGTGTGATAATTGTGTATGTATGAGGGAAAAAAAGATGTACCTATTTTAAAGCTTAGGGGAAAATGTTGTATATTGCGAACGCTGTAATTTTAAGCAAAAAACCACGAGCTGTAAGATAATTTTCTGTAAAAGTAAATTGAAAATTTTTAAAAATTACTAAGTTTAGTATATGTGATGCTTTGAATGTTTGTAAGAAGTCTAGAAAAAAGAACGATTCTGATTTTTTGAACAAATCATGATTTAAGTTCAATGAAATTTGAAGAAAACAAATGGTTTAAAGGACAAAAAAAAATCGATAATTATAAGCCGGGGAAGATTGATGAAGAAAATTTAAATTAAGAAAAATACTGAATTTGATATAATTAACACCTAATAATATAGTTGGATTGAATGCGATTTCCTCGTAAGAATCGCCCAAATCGACGTGCGAAATATTCAGTGCTGGTCTCGCTGATGTAATTTGGTGATTCAAATCACGATCGCGGCGGAGGAATCACGGAATGCACTGCGCAACATTCAGTTCTACGGCCCATATCGATGCGATGCGTTCAAATGAAACAGAAAACGGAAAACTCAATGGTAAAAAAAAAAAAATCGAATCATTAACGAAAATATTTACTGTACAAAGTATTTTTCATCGATTACACTGAATTCAATACTCGAGATTTTCGCAGTCATTTGTCGAATTTTAAATGTCTCTGCATTTTCGAATTATTTCCTCCAACAAGTCCTGTTTGAAACTTACTAGGAATTGCAATGTGAAAAATAATATCAAGTCATTTTTTTTAAATTTTGAGTCGTTTCAGGAATCATTTCCCCGTTTTTTCAATCCTGAACCGAACTCATCTATGTGTTACCGTTAAATTTTAAATATAGTTTATATTTAGTCAAAAATACGTGGACTGGGGCGAACATTATTTTGGGAAATGAATTAAGAAAAATGTTATTGTATTGAAATGGGGATGAATTTGTGAATTTGATCCCTCCCCCAGTTTACATCACTAAATCAACATGTTGCATTGGACAGGTCAAGTAGTATTTTCGTAGAACATATTGATTTATTTCTCCGATAAGTCGTTGTATTTTTTGTCTTTGTTTCTGTTGTATATAGCATTTAAATTGAAAACAGAAAATTTCGCTCCGGAAATAAAATGTTATTTTTGGAAAAATTTGAAAACAAACATCTGGATCTTAATTGGAACGAACTAACATTCCAACTTGACTAACTTTCCTTTGTTTAGTTTTATGTGGTTTGTCGAAATTCTTCGGGTGATGGGCTGCAGCGCAAATGTAATGAAGTTATGGAAGTAGCTGTACTTTGGCAGAAGCGACTGATATGGTGGGGGTCACCCATTGGATTTTTATTGATGAAAATCATCAAAGGTTGGATTGATGTGGAGCGAAACTCAGAAAAAACATCGATCGATGATGCAGTGAAGGAAGAACACTAAGTAGTTCTGTTACCTATCGTTGCCTTCATAGTTTTGCAAACCTAAATTAATTGAAGTTCACTTTTGGCTGCTGCATGCCTGACCAAAAATTTGCTATGTACAACGTAAATTCGGGTTTTTTTTTATCCGAATTGGTTCATCAGATCTGTCAAACTTTACCGATTGGCGCTCAACGTCCACAGCTCTTTGATTTGATCGCAGTCTCGATGTATCTGATCGTGAACCTCGTAAACGACTTCGCGTCTAGTAAAATTATTTTTGGATTTCGATCATTGCACATAAAACCATGGCCTCGCAGCAGCGCCACGTGTTAGTTTTTTCTTGTAATTTCGATGTTTTTTCAATACTCTTACAACTCCCTCGTTTCCCTTTCATTTTTGAATGTTTCTCTTTTCATTCTTGATGTGAAATACGAAACTAAATAGTCTACAATTTCATCAACCAATAAAACAAATTGGACATTTTCAACAAATCTAAATAAAATTTACATTTTTCTTAAAGAAAATTAAACCACCCCTTTGTGATGTCAATTCTCAGAATTGTGATTGTTGTTTCATTACAACTTTTAGTAATCTTGATGTGGAACGGAACACTTTTTTCTCAATTTTTAGCTGTTTCGTTTTAAATACGACTAAGAACTTGAAATGTTTTTGAAAAAAAATCTCGATCGGAAACTGTTTTTCGACGTGGGTGGGTCCGTTCGAGCAAAATTATCCAATGGGCTTCGTTCTTACTCGAAAAAGCTTTAAATCAAATTCGTAACTGGAGGGTCGACCCAGTTCCTCGATATCTCTATGTTGTTACCACAGTATCTCAGTATATATTTAAACGTAAATTTTAACAAGAAAAAGTGTAAACTAATTCAGACGTGCCATCTTGTTATTTGTATAAAATTCCATTTTAAAAAAAGGGTTCGCCAAAAAGTTAAGACCCTTGTAGAATTTTAGAGAAGTATTTGTCCACCTCTTGAAGGCTGGCAAAACTGAAAATAACAAAAAATGTTTTGGGGTTAGAATCCAAAAACTTGGTGGCGCGCCGTATTTTGTACTTTGTTGTTACCTGATATGTCTTTATAATAAATAATGATTATATTATTATATACTGAAAAAGCTCAGAATTTCCCTCATGAAACACCCCCCAGTGTTCTGAATCCTCTTCAGTGAATTTAAGAAACCAGAATTGTGTATACGGTTTTTTCAAATAAAATCATTTATGAAAATTGTACTTATATTATTCATTTACCTCTTTCGTTGTTTGAACTGATTTGATTTGTTGTCCATTTGCCATCAGAGTGTATAAAGTTGGCTTAAGGGAAACGACATGGAACAGTATCCACATCGCGCTTCCAAATGAGCGAGGGAGTCCTCTCCCGTATTTGAGGAACGGGTTGACCCAACCTGGAAAGTTCTTTGGTATTTTTATGACCACATTTTTAAATTTGGACATTCAGTTTTGGATTTAAAAATTTTATTTTCCATGATTTTCCCATGATTTGTTCACATTAATTAATAATTAGCTTCCTCAATTTTTGGCTCGTTTGAAAAAGCCGGGTAGAGAGGGCGCAGAACAAGTTGAACTAAATGAACGAGGTGCTGCATTGAAAAATCCGCTCTCTATCGCTCATTCGTCCAGGCTAAATTATGTGCTCATTTCTGCTTCAGATCTTTTGTTTTCGATCAGATTACTAATTAATTCTCGTAATGGACATTTTATCATTGGATCAATCGGCGCGTTGGAAATTGATTAGTCGTTAGCTGTTGCGTATTCGTGTTACAGTTGCTTTCCCAGATGATGGACGTAACATGATTGTCAATTGTCATGGTTTAATTTGAAATTTGTATCTAAAAGATCTTGGTAATGTGGAGGACGAAGGTAGGGTTGAAGTGACGGGGGGGGGGGGGGGGTATTTTAAAATGTTTTATTTTAATTGGTTTTTGGAAAATCCAGATTTCAGTGTAGGATAGTGGACGGTGTCGAATCGTAGCTATTCCAATGTATTTATTAATATTTCAATGTTTCAAATGTCGCCAAAATTTTTGGTAATGCCATGTGGAAGGATAAGTTCAATGACGAGTTATTTTCAAAAATAAAAATAAATTCAGTTTTTGAGGGTAAAAAAACACCTGTACCCCGTGGAGGGGAGGGGGGGGGGGGGTACCAGTCTACCTCCTACGCATCTTGATTGACTGAGGCCAAGGCTGACCCAAAAAATTCGTTCATTCGGTCATGCCGCATGATTCCTAAAGAATCAATTCGACAACCGTCCTTCTGTAAATATTCGAAAACTGCTGGTCTTTGAACTAATCCAGCAGGTACAGTCGTCGCGTCTTTTACCGCTTCACTGTTGGTCGCGCCGCTGTGTTTACACCGCACCGGCAGAAGTCGTTGAATTCAACGACTGCTCGCATGCTACGAACTATCAAGAGGATATGAATGGAGTCATAGAACTGGTTGTATATTTTCAAACTATCAGGTACCTACATTAGGTAGTTCCACCCAATAAATCAATAAAACACAAATAGATAAGAAAACTAACATTCAAATATGTGTGTACTAACAGTAATAAAATCAAAATTCCAAGAACAGCTTTAAAATATTCATGAATATTTGAATGGGTGTCCGGAAGAAGGGCCTATGTCACGATTTTTTCGAAACCCAGTTTTTCGTGGAATAAGGGCCAATGTCATGTAGAGTAAGAGTTCCCATGGTTTTCAGTTGTAGACAAGGCCGACAGAGGTCAGGAAAAATGCATTTATGTGCAGAAGTGGAAGATATTAAAGTGGAAGAAGGGCCTATGTTATCAGTTCGTTATCGGAGAGCAATAATATTGACGCAGTATTGCTGGTGATTTTAAGGTTCCTTTCCAGTCCGTTTATATATTTTGCGTTCTTTACTGTGAGAGTGAAAAGTTCTTCATGTTTGGAAGTTTATAATGGCTCAAGTTAATTTGTCACTTTCTGAGGCTAGGCATTTGAATAGTGGAAAGAAGCGTTCAGTGAATGTGTGCAAATGAAAGGATAAAGAACAGCAAGCTCTTCGTAATGCAGGCAAAGAATACGTGAGTAAGCGTGGTAAAGGGAATGTGGTTCCATCAAAACAACCTCCAGTTTCTAGCAGAGGTTGTAACACCGACGATTGCCCTGACGATGGTCAATGTGAATATTCAGCGCAAAATAAAATGAAATTAGTCAGTGTTACTATTCAGAGCAAAATAAAATGTAATTAGTCAATGTTAATATTCAGAGCAAAATAAAATATTGCCTATTTTTGTAATAAATAGTTCCTGATGATTTCTAATTTTACCAATGGAAAAAGGGCCTATGTCACTCAGACTTTTATTAGTGGTCATTATTAGCAATATCCCAGTTTTTTAGCGCTCCTGTAAAATTTAGAAATTGTGACATAGGCCCTTCCTCCGGACACCCATTCATTTAGAACAATATAACGATATACCTACCTACCTATCGAAATATCTTCTTTTTTGTGTTGCTATCCTCAATTTTTGGTTCGATAGGAGAAAAAAAAGAAGATATTTCGATATCTTCGGGTTTTATATTGCATAAATTTTAAGCAATATAAAACCCGAGGAAGTCATACTGTTTTTATAATAAAAAGGTAACGAAAAATATAACGATTGCCGGTGGTACTTACATGCTGAATTGGAAAGGTCTATCTAACAAACCGCACCACGCGCTCTTCTGGCCAAAAACCGACTGATTTCCTATCACCTACGTTTATTTACGCCTTTGCCTGGTGGTGTTCGTGCATTTTGGCATGTTAACCGAGGAATACAGGCACCGCTCATTTTCAAACATATTGGAACCCTCTTTTGAAAATTTGCGGTGTAAACACCGCACACGCGACCAACAGAGGGTTTAAGAGTCGGGGAGAAGTTGAGATGTTGTTATGTAAACTTGATGTGTTCCTATTAATCTATTCAGAATTCTCGAATGAAGCTGATTCCGAGTTCGATCAATCAACTGGTTCCGTTTTTCTAAATTATTACATTAGATTTGGTAGATTAGAATCATCTCAGTGGGGACGTTGGAGGTTGTGGGGGGAGAGAAAACTGTGGAGATGGCAAGTAAATTAAATTTTGGTAATCATGGAAATATTGGTGAAAATTCGGGGGTTTCTTTTCACTGCAGCCTATTTATTTAATTTATATTTTTAATCAATCATCAAAACGATCATCCAAGCAACTGTAATGTCTGGAGAACTTGCTCCTTGGTAGGGCGATAAGATGGAGCGATAGATTATTATTGTAAATTGCTGCATTACAGCTTACCAGGCTGTCAATAATTGAGAAAAATGTACCCAAATGTGTTGATAACTAAATATCCACAGCCTCCAAATACCGTCGATACCTAATAGGTGGTTTCGTCCGGAGATAAAGTCACGATTGTGGGGGTACATTGATTCCTTGGTAAAATCGCCGTTGCTTCACGCTCTTTTGTGAGAAAAAATATTTGTAAAAGGGTCGAGTTACAGTACTGGTCGGGTAGGCACTGTAAGGTCTCCCAGATTGAGTTTTGGAACACGAGGAAATCAAATAAGCGTTGCTCGGAATGCTGCTGTACCCAGTGAAAGAGTTAAGTGACTTACTCACGGACTTTTCATACTTTTTACAGACCCGCGAACAGAAAACTGCCGAGCGAATCCCAATTTTCAGAGCCACTGGAGTTCGGTCGGAGTAGTTGCTCGGGAGTTGGGAGGATTCTCAAGGGACTGGCGAATGTGACGTGAAAGATATTATTCAACAATAACTAAAGTACCCGCGGAAACTTTTAGACTTATACTCGTATGAAGTAACTATTGATAAAGTTAGCCCCGCGGTCGAAGGAGGTTTCTGTGGATGAGCCGTAGCGCTCTTCCTACGGTGTATTGGAGTGATGAGGTGGGAAGGGGATGTTGGGGGGCTTTTCTTAAACCCCTCGGATCCCTACAGGATGAAAATCGTCCCGGTGAAGAAGAAGAAGGATAAACAGCCGAGATGAAGAAGGCCAACTCCGCAGCAATATGCCCGCAGGGACGGGATCGCATATGAAATACCTACAAAGAGATCCGAGACAGACCTCCTTCATATTGTTCCTGCGAAAATTCGCTCGTTCTCCGAAGAATATTCCTCCAGGCTCACTTCGCGGGTCGTAACGTCTCTTTTTTTCGCAGGGAATAAACTGAGGCCGAGTTATGAGGCCAATTTTTATCGATAGTTTCTCTCACCTGGTTGGCTGATCCGCTGATAGATGAACAATTGTTGGTTTTTATGATTCCCTCCGAGTATATGAAATGTGATCTAGAAACTGTGCTGGCCAGAGAAATAACGAAGGCCTATGGAGCACATCTGAATTATTTTGTAGCACTTTGATATTTTACACATTTGGATTCCATATAATTTCCCTTTCACTACCGCGTAGAGATACGAATTTTTCCCCGCCGATTTTTGGGTTGTAATCGATTTAGGAGTGCTTCAGTATGACACACATCAAATTTGAACTCATTCCGATCATTAGGACGAATTTTAGAGGGCCGGGACAGAATTGTCCCAGTTGTAGGGCACGGCACCAAATGTCCCACTGGTAGTAGAGATATGTCCCAGGACCTGTCCCTCTGGTTCGGGAGTGCTATCCAATGTCCCATTAGTATTTTCAAGAATGTCCTGGACCAGTCCCTTTGGCAATACAAGTGAATAAAACAGTAATATTCGTTCGAAAAAATTTAATAAAATCAAGTATACATACACATAGGATTTCACATAAAATTTTGGGAGGAACAATACAATGAACACATGGATTCACAGAGGAAAACGAAGATAGGTACTCCAAAAACATGTAGATCCATGAAGGAACACGTAGAAAGATCCAGAACATAGAACTGCTCAAATACCACATTCCTAATCGGACAAGAACATAGATACATACACATAGGATTTCACATAAAATTTTGGGAGGAACAATACAGCTGGGACAAATTGGGACTGACCCCAGATAACCATACAATACCTGGTATATTGGTGTATCTGCGGTTATCGGCACTCGGTAGTATGTAATTAGCTTCTAAATGACCAAAACTACCTACTTTACCGTCGTCTGTCTAGTAATTAGCTTCAAAATGACCAGATAGATAGACAATATTGCAAAGTCAAGAGCAACATCCAACACAGCTAACAGGTTCAAGGAAACATGCAAAATCGGTATCAAGAACCCCCGGGACAACAACTTTTTTTAGTTTTCGTAGTTTGTAGTATAGATGGACTTACCAATCGTTCAGTTTTCGGAAAGGGAAAACGGAATTTCACCCTGGGTGAAGCTTTGTGTTGACCTTCCTCGCAGAAAAACACAGCGTGACTGATAAGAATTACCCTGCCGCCACGTGTGGTGTACACTGGCGTCCATTCGATTTACTATCGTGTTTGTGGGACCTGTCAGTACAGCTGGGACGTGGAAGCACGGAAATCGGAGTATTTTTCACTCCTCTACGAATTTTCAAAGGTAGAATGTCCCGATTTGTCCCGATGGTAGTGAAAGGGTTAAGCAATGATTATCTACCTATCTGTAAGCTTTGGCTTTTAAAGCTGACGCTCAGCGTTCAAAGCATCTTAAAAATACATACCTATTAAGATAAATAACATAAAAAGGCAATTAGAATAATTAGTAAAGCTTAAGTACACTGCAACCCTTTTGTACAGTCGGGAACGAAGAATGCTAACGAATTAGACTCGAGCGAATTTATTTTGAGAACTGTACAGAACGATTAACTCAGATTACAAAAGAATAATGCCGGACTTTTCATTTCTACCACATTTTCACACTGAGGTTCTACGCCATCTTGCCGTCCGAGTGGGGTCTCAGGTTTGCAGGAACCAAAGGACTACATGACTTGACAAATTTCTATAATTCTGCCCCGTCGAACCGAAATTGGACCGCCTACGACTGACGTACTGCACAATGCAATTTATTAAATTACACACACTTATATTCGTTCGTTCAGCGGCTTTTAATTCAGCACGATCACATCAGACCCGCTAGTTGCAGCTAGCGCTCGAACGGTCACTCGATACACTACTTCGGGCGTTCCTATACCTCTACGTCCGAACGTCTTTGTTTGAAGACATTAAAATAAGAACGATTATTGCTGAATACATTCTGCAGGCCAGCTGTTGCATGGAAACGAACAATTTCGCCAACTCGAGAGGCGGCACAGAAATTGATATCACTTTTTTTTACAGCTGATGACCCAGCGCCAATTTCACCATATGTCACCAGAGATATTTAAGAAAATACCAATGTGCGAGTAGGCCAGTCAGTACAGGATAAAAACATCGTGTGTTGCAAAAGATAGTGTAAACTTTTTTTGTAAAATTTTTAAACTTGTGTATATATGGGTACAAACATGTAAAAAACAAAATTACTAACACGGGCTACTTCGGGACACATTTTGGAGCGAAAAAACCTCGAAATTTTGGTACTTCGTTCAGTTTTTGGTTTATAAAATCTGAAGGATGCCAATGTACAGAAAAGTTTGCTTGATCCAAAATTAAAGAGCATTTAATTATAAAAACTCGTAAAAGAAAAAGGCGATTCAAAGAAGCAGCTTGCTTACGTCATACCGCTGTAACGCGTCGACTGCCATCTCCCATCTACTCCACCGGCCAGCCAATCAAAACCCATATCCGTGCAACCGGCCAGCCAATCAGAACCTATATCCGTGCAACGTAACAGGCAACAGCAGGGCGCCCGTTCCCCGCCTCTTTTTTGAAATCTCAAAGTTTGAAAGTCTCTCAAAATATTAAGGATGCATATTTTACCGATTCAATGTATCTCACATGATAAATTATACAGCAAAAAATGCTAAAAGAATTCATGATTACTGCCCAATGGGTTTTTGCTGTTGTGATTGCTATAGATATTTCAATTTTTGGTTTATTATTTTCAATAATGAACCTTTGGAATCGAACAAGAAAACTTTTTTTTTGGTTCATAGGTCCCGTTCTGCCATCATTGTCAGTAATCTCTAAGGGGTTCAAAATAGGGGTTGAAATTTTCAGAACGCCGTAGCTCGAAAACTTTCAATGAAAGGGTATGGCTTTTTTAACGTTTTAAAAAAAAACCAGCCGTTCGTTTGCACCGAAAAGCTTCGTCAACACGATCGTGAGTCAAACGGTATAAATTCGGCCGAGATAATCATCGCTAGGGAGCACCTGATTATAATCACGCATGTCTGAACGAAATCGAGTTGGTTGTTCCGTGATATTATTTCTTTTGAAAAATGATGGATCTTCCGGATTTTGTTGGTAGGTACTTTTGCAACTTGAACAAACGTTGAAGTATTATTGATGGGTAACTTATTACACAATGGCAAATTATTACACAACGGTCGATTATTACACACCGATAAATTATTACACATCGGTAAATTATTAAACAACGGTAAATTATTACACAACGGTTCATCTACGTAGAAGGGGCTGGATTTTGTTGATAGATACTTTTGCAGCTTGAGCGACCGTTGAAGTATTATTAATGGGGAAATTATTACACAATGGTAAATTATTACACAACGGTAAATTATTACACAACGGTTCATTATACTGTCTACGTAGAAGGGGCACCTACGTATGTAAATCACGTATGTAAATTATTGCCCAGCGGTTTGTTGTTTACCTTATGATTCATGAATAACTACAAATAATTAAAGATTGAATTAGTGAATCCCACGCATTTGTAGAAAACTTTAATTACGGGGCCGGCTCCAGTACTCGATTTAGGGCTTTCCAGGGGGGGGAGCTCGAGGGAATTGGCCACAGAAAACAGTGATCTACGCAGAAATACAGGTAACAGGTATACGTTTTTGGATTATATACAGTGATATTATCAAAATAAATATATTATGGCGATGCAATGAACTTCCAGGTTCCAATACAAATAAAATATTATGTAATGCAGTGTAACGGCTATCGGTTATTGCGACCATATTTGCTTGGTTTGTGCAGTTTGTGTAGGACCGCTCGGGTTCAGATTTTGAACACTTCCGCAGGGAGCCCCAGTGAACAAGTGTGCAACATTCAAGCTCCTAGACACTGTGCACCCCCCCCCCCCCCACTCAAATTGTGGAAATGGGGGAGAGGGGGGACAAAATGCACAAAAGGAGCGTAAAGATTGTACGTGCTAAATTTCAACTCGATCCGTTATGTCTGCGAGGGAACAAGAAGTAGAAAAACTTGAAAAACATCGATTTTCAAACTTGTAACTCCGGCACCTGATGGTCCCGAGCGTTGAAATTTGGTACACGTCCTCAGGGGCACCTCGAAAATGGGTGCACCAAAAATCAACACCGGAGACCCCCCAGGGGGTCCGAGTTACGGAGGGGGCCTACTTGTTCTGTCGTGTAAACCACTGTATTTTCCTCAGGCTGCGAGAGCCCAAGCTTCCGTTCGCATACTCGTTCGAACGTCGCCCAGACCCTCGCACCGAACAGCGCGCCTTCTTATCTCCTAATTGCGTCCAATTCGTTTCCCGAAAAAGGGCGGAGGAGGGAAAGGAGAAAACGGGTTTTCTGTCGGCTAACTCCCTGTAATTGCAGGCGGAAGATGTAGTGGTGAAGGAGCAGGACGTCCAGACAGACAGGCGTTCAGTCTTCGCCGGAGGGGGAATTCAGTCTTCACCGAACGGCATTCCGCCTTCATTTCGATCCCTACAGCGACCCTCGTTTTTACCCTAAAAGCAAGCCCCTTCTTTTTCTGGAATTCTAATGGAAATTGTTGGTTTTCCTTCTCCCCCCACCAGGACTAACCAAATTAGTCAAATGGAGGAGCCCTGGTTGAAGGCTGTAAGTAAACCCCCACCCCTCAGTATGTACACTTAAATAACCGCATAAACTGGTTCCCCAAAACGACCACTTTTGCTGCTTAAGTGGATTCCATTCATGCATTCAAGATTTGCATCATATGATTCAAGAATCATTTTCGTTTAATGCACCTCTTCACGTTTTTATATAGGTAACAATAATCCAAATATTAGTTATTGTACAAATTAACCACATTTCTCTATTGTTATTTATTCTACGTTTTAGCGAATTTTCAAAGGAAATGAAGCTATTGCAATGGATCCAAAATTTTCAGAACATAAATTTTTGAAATTTTTTTATACGCAAATCTGTTTGCTAATATCTGGGGGTGATCCGAAACGGATTCGCCTATAACAAAATTTCAAAAATTCATCTTCTGAAAATTTTGGACCCTTGCATTTTTGAACCCAAAAATATGAAGAAAAAAATGGTAGGTATATGTATATATGTTTATGTGTCACTCCAGGCGATATCTGCCCTCGGGTACATGATGGAAATTCCAAATTTCGCCAAAACGATCGTGTTGCGAAGCAAAGGATGAGTTCGAAGGTGAGAAATGTTTAATCATTCTAGGGGGGTCAAATTTGTTTTTAGGGGACAAAAATCGGGGGAAAATGGTAAAATCGTGAACAACTGGTAGAAAATCACTGATAGTTGTATGGAAGGGCGAGTAAAGAAAAAAAATACCATTTCAGTTGTTTTTCATACAGAATAGGATTCAGATTTGGATTTTTGGCAGTCAGGAATTGGTATTAAAGGCTAAAATCAATATTAATTCATCGACGTTGTGTGGGTTGGTGAATCACGACGGACGGACTATTTCGAAGATAAAAATATTTTGGGGATGGTTAGGGATGGGTCAACTTTGACTTTATAAGGGTCAAAAATCGGTAAAAATGGCTAAAATCACGAAAAAATGATAGAATTTTACGAAAAGTTCTCGCTATATCATCTTTTTACCCAATTTCACGAATATTTTTTTGGAAAATTCGATCTTATAGCCATTTTGCATGACTGGTTTATTATTGCATTCAACAAAATATTTCCATTGAGCACTTACCTCCATATATTAAACCAATATTCGGAAAAAAACCTGGCGGTAGTGCTGCCAGTAGACTGACAATAACGCCGAGTTTCGAGGACCAACGTTCATGGTAACTAAAGAAAGTACGACGGACGGACTTTTTTTAACAATTATTTTTTTTAAATAACTTTTTTCGAGCTGAAGTCCAAAGGTTCATTATTGAAAATAACAAACCAAAAGTAGTAATTCGAAAAAATTTCGTGTATTTCTTGGTCTTCTCTTCGCTGTTCCTCTATATTTATTAATTGTAACACGGTTGTTACTGTTCACACGGATTTAATGCTGTTATGCTTGGCTGATATAAGCCTCGTACCTGATAATAAATATAAAAAGTGGGAATATAGGACGTGACTAGAGCAGCTTTGAACCGACAGCATCTGCGCAGTAATCAACTCGCCTGGTACCATGAAAAGATAAACAGCTAGTGATTTTATTCTGCATAATCTACTAAAAGGAAACGTTTCAGAGGTTAATAATCCCTTTTTATCGTCTCTTTACGAGCCCACATAACTTTTTTTTCCATCTTACCCGTAATATTCGTTGCTCGCGCTAATTCTCGACTGTTTTATTTTCTTTTATATTATCATTCTTTTATTCGTTGCATTTCACATCGCGAGCGTCAGTTAAGGCTTGTAGGCTGCTGAGCGACTGTTCAGAAGGCGGGAAAGACAATTTTTCGGTACCTACCAATACTTTTCGCGTTGCATTTTATATGTATATAATTGTATACGTAACATAATCAAGAGATGTACATATACTGTAGAATGTATACCCACCTATTTTGATTTAAAGGATTTTATCAAGCCGATTGAATCAAACATCAAAAGAATTACAGAAAAATAGTAGGCACTCTATTATACATCATGATCACATCGCGCTGAACACCACAAACGTGGAGAGAAACCCTAAAGTTCTGTGAAATCACCATGGTGATATCAAATCCCGCATGTGCCGACCTTAGAAAACATTATCAATAAAAATACAACATTGTATGCAAATTATACTGTTTCAACTGACAGCTTTGAAGATTGGCCCTTTTTACTTGCACCCCAGGAGGCGGCCACCGAAGTTAAAAAGGCCAATCAGAGAATTCTATGCAGATTGGCCCCTTTTCGCTTTTTGTCCTTGAACAGGAAAAATATATTGGCCCTTTGGGGAAAAATTCAGATTGGCCCTTCTTCCTCTCAGGTGTCGATATAAATGTGTACACACATAAATATGTAATTTTTTTGTAAATTTAGGGATAAATTCAGGGTGCTCAAACGGATTTGCCCATAAAAAAAATTTCAAAAATTCATGTTCTGAAAATTGTTGACCTATTGCAATAGCATTTTCCCTGAAAATTCGCTAAAATGTGTTTAAAAACGCGTTTTCTCTGGTTTTTTGGTGAAAAATGCGTTGGGGGAGCTATAATATTTATAGAAATTGTGACAGTATATGGAAATCCCGTCCAATTTTATATTGGATCCGGGCTCTTTCCCGATCTTTTTGACACGCGGCTCAAAGAGTGGTCGATTCGCGAAAACGAATCGTCAACTCCTGGAAGCATTGCGTATTAATCAAACCGGTGTCTCTCCAGGGGCAGCTGTCACACTGCCTCCCTACCTTTCTGGAGTGGAGGGAGGGAAACTACGCTGTATGGGTGGCTAGTTATACCTCCTCATCCATTACAGAACATAACTATGGTATACATGTGATCGGTGTTGAATTTCTTACAAGGACAGAGGTTTCAGAATTCTTGCCGAGAAATCACACATTTTATTCGGAACAATGTCCAATGATTTAAAGGAGAACCCAGCCCAAGGCTTGCCGTGTACCCCCTGCTGCAAGCAGACAGGGAAGCCCTCCTAGGAGGCGGCTGTAGACTCAGTCAGTGTCCTTGGATATGCCCAAGTTCCTGTTATACCTGCAGGTGGAGGCGACTGTTCTAGCTCACTCTACCAACTTAGCAGGTTGTAGTGATGGGCGTTGAATAACGGAACCGCTTAGAATAACCGGTTATCGACCAAGAACCGGTTATTGCGATAACCGGTTACGAGAAAACCTACGTTATTGGAATAACTACTTCGCTTCTCCTGGGCAGTACTAAAGAGACGGTACCTACCGGCTAGTCGCACACAGGTAACTAACTGTCTCGCTCTCGCACCCTTTGATGTGGGGATGGTATGGGATGGTATTGAGTAACTACCTGCCGCCGATAACGCTTTACCCCGTAACCGGTTATCGACTTCCTGACAGTTATCCATCAGCTTAGGACCTTTCGCTTCCCTTTGAGGTGAGATGGTATCCTACGCTATAGGACACAGCGTACCTCTAGTGATCACTCATTGCTCTTCACTCCATACCTAACAGGCTACCTACCTATTTTAGGACGGTATCCCTCAGTTTAGCGACCTTCAACAAAAAATTAAGAGTTATTCCTCATGCTCTCAGTACATTTCTAGTTATCTAGTAATAACGTTAAAATTGTTGAAGGGCCTAAAAACTAGCTCCATAACGTTTCGCGTTCCAATTTGTTGTGATGCAGGAAGTTCTAAATCGTATTGCCGATAATTAATTCAAGATTTTATCTACCGGTCACATTAAACTCTAGACAGGACATAACCATAGTTACCGACCTACTAAACTCAATTTTGTGAGATTCCCAGGGGGGGGGGGGGTTGAGATTAGGAAATTTCAAAATTTTTATTCTGTAATATTTATGGTCAGCATTTGAATTTAAGCCCTATCAGTGTAAATGACAGATTCACATGATGAAGCAATAGGTAGGTAGGCATCATATGATGAGAGAGAGAGAGAGAAGACAGAGAAATTGCTTTATTCCTTAAAACATTTTATAGACAAATTTTGAAATACAAATATGGTAAGTTCAATAAAAAGTTTGGTTTTTTAAAGTGGTTACATATATTTTACTTACGTCCAAGTTAAGTTCTTATAGATATCAAAATAAAATCTTAGTTACAAAAATATTTCTTAAACGTGAGTTTTATAACAATTTGAGACTTAGTAATCGAAGTAAGTGTCGGTATTTAGTATGGTAGAAATCCCACAGTAGGCCAGGGCCTATACGTGGGCAATACAGAGCTGAAGCCAGTGTAGTTCAACAATGCTCAAAAGATGAACTTTTCGACATCGGCTCTCAGGTAATCAATCACTCATGTTTGTTTCTCTACTCCGGAGTGAAAAGCACCCCCATCACTAAACTGGTAACCGGTTATCAGAATAACCGGTTATCGTAACCGGTTACTGACCGATAACTGTTAGCGAATAACCCGTTATCAGAAAATAACGCTTTAGCCCATCACTAGCAGGTTGGTGCCCGAGTTTTTGGTTTCCCACAAAACTCACATGCCGGAGCCTACCCAATGGACCTCTACAGTCCATGGGCCTTCCCATCACATCCGGATCAGTTCCGGTGCTTGTGTGACAACCACGACCACCACAAATCCAACCTCAACGGTGGGGGGGGGGGGGGGGCAGACAGGTGGCACTTTGCCGAAGCGGTGTGCTGGTTGCCTGTGGCTCTCCCTGCCCGTGGTACCGGTTTTGGTGAGTGCAAGGTCCCAGTTGCCTGGCTTTGCTTCCAACCCAGAAGCCAGACCGGTCGCAGGCCCGCCATCAGAGAAGGTGACTCCGAAGCTACCGCTCTATCCCCTATATGCGCATGCGCAGCCCGAGCAATACGGGAGCATGGGGAAGGGAGACACTGGGACTCCTCTCAGGGCTCTTGATCCCTTCGAGTCATGGTACTATGTGTACGACGGCACCCTTTATTCGGAACAGGTGGTATCACAACTTCTCTAGTCGTTATCTTATACCGCGATTTCCGTATTTGAACCCCCCCCCCCCCCCCCCGGTCACTGGCTGGGTGCTCCAGAGCCGTTCTGTTCTCTGGATCCACCGTACCAGGAGCACGCTTGTACCCCCTCGTCGCTTCTTCCTTACGTGATTTTCGTCTCCTCATTCCTTCGCAGGCCTCGTCGATGCAAACGAGGTGGAATACGAACTGCGCTAATTGGTCTGCTGGAGTGTTAGGTACGGTGGAGTGGAGCGGCGGGGAGGAGAGGGGAGAGGGGGTCTCTCATGAACGGCGGAGGCTCAGAATTCTGCTACTTGCTTCCCGTTTACTCGCTGTTTCCCCTCCATCGCGCCTATAACCCCCCCCCCCCCCCCTCACTTCCTCGGTTCTATTTGCTACGTTTGCCGCGGCGTTGAATTGCTAATGCTGCTTCGAGCCGAAAGGACGACAAGTCCTCAGGGTGTTTAGCTCCCCCTTCATTCCGCCACCTTTCAGCACAAACCCCTTTCAACCTCATCGTCTCCATTCAACCCCCCCAGTTCTACTCGTACTAATCCATTTCACCAACATCAACCCCAAACAGCGTTGACATTGATTTTCCATTCTAAATTTTGATTTCGTTCATTAAGAAGATATGTTACTGAAAAGGCTTAAACAGTTATTTCAGGTACTTATTACAAACCGTTATTTTGGGTATTTCAAACTGTTATTTTAGGTTATTACAAACATTCTAAGTATTAAAAACGAGGTATTTTCCCTCGTTTTCTCAACCTAAGAAACGAGGAAAAATGGATCAATTTTTTCAAATTCAAAGATGGCGGCGAATTGTATTCAATATTTATACGCGATACCCAAATGTCGTTATTACTTCAGTTCGGATTATTGTATTTAGCTGATTCTGACGCCACTTTGCAATGAATTATGTCCTCTAAAAATGCTGATAGATTCATAATTTTATCTCAACGTTTGGATTTTATACAAACATTTAAAATTTATTTTTCCAAAAATGCCAGTTAATGTATGTTTTGAACATATATAGGTCGATTTCTATCGGAGCTGAGTCGTTCCATGAAGTCTATATCAGTGGTTCCCAACCTAGGGGCGATCGCCCCCAAGTGGGCGATTTGGGTTATCAGGGGGGCGATAAATAAGAGGGGGGCGATTAGGGGGCGATGAGTATTCAAAGGGGGAAAAATTAAAATAGTACTGTACAGTAGAAGTTGTCGGGTAGCACGAGTCACTGGCTGGTCTCAGCCGGCGAGTTCACTCCACTCTCCGCAGAATTATTTCATCATTCATCGCCAAGTTAGATATTCATAAGGTAAATATTGGCCGTAAAGAGCTGATTCAGTTTCCGACCCTTAAAAAGGGTTCAGTGTCAGATAACGAGACTCCTGAACTCCCAGAAGACTAAATCCTAATTTTTACTGATCACCTTGACCAGTTAAAAACTGACATGGAATCAAGATTTGAAGATTTTACCAAGTAACAAATTCCGGATTGGATTCTAGATCCATTTTCGTTTGAAGCTGTGGATAAGCTTGATAACTCTTTGCAGACGGAGTTTCTAGATCTGAAGTATGACTCTGAGGCGAAAATCATTTTCAAGCAGAGCGGTTACGAGTTAGCCTGGGTGAAGCTTATGGACACTTATCCAAAACTGTGTGAAAAAACTGAGCCACTTCTCATCTCGTTCCCGTCAACATATTTAGTTGAAAAAGGATTTAGTTCTGTTGTCCAGCTCCTCACAAAACAAAGAAACAAGTTGGAAATTTGTCTCAAAGGATACTTGCGCCTGAACTTGACGAACATAAAGCCAGATATTCAAGCAAGCAGAAGGCAGCCATTGAAAAGGTAAAATAAAATAATAACAAAGTTTTCAAACTTTCATTTATTTTTTTCAAATTTTAACTGTCAACTTTCTTATTTTTTTCAGATTCCTATTTAAAAATGAAAAAATGTACTCCTGTTTTTTAAATGTACGTCAATGATCTTGTTAATTATTTCACTTCTTTGTTCTTAAAAATCTGTAAAGAATGTACATTTTAATTTTTTGTCTATTTTATTTAAGAGTGACCGGATAAAACTGCTTTGGCTGTTTTTATATACGGTAATAAAGTTTAAAATGGTAAAACTGCTTTATTATTGACACTTTACTTCAAATTAAAATTAGGCATGTAATGAAAATGAAAAGGGGGGCGATAGGTGTTAGTCAATCTCCAGAAAGGGGAGATGGGCCACAAAAGGTTGGGAACCACTGGTCTATATCAATCAATTTTACGTCCCTCATTCTAATATAATACAAGGTCATAACTGCGCTTGTTGATATACGAGCAGAAAGTGGTTTGATATTTCAGAAATATATGTAGAGATTCGATCAACCCTCTTCTCCCATAAACTGCTCACCTACTCGAGTATTTGATTACCCGCTGGGCTCAGTACATTACTGACAAAGACGTCATCACCTACCCACAATACGTTGCTACAGATAATACAGATAAAGGTGAGCACTCATTAACTTCAAGGGATGATTCAATTTTTGTTTTATTATTTTCAATAATAAACCTTTGGAATCGAGCACGAAAACAATAAATTTAACCCCCCCCCCCCCTCCCCATGAAACTTTGATGTTTTCTGTTTCAAGGTATTTAGAATCCGAAAATGCAATGAAAAATTTCTGTCCGTCCGCCATACACCGTACTGACCACTTTCCTTAGTTACCATGAACCAAAATTGATGAAATTCAGTTTGGTCCCATTTGGGGTCTAATTGGTCCTCGAAGGTCGGCGTTAATGCCAGCCATCTCTAAGGGGTGAAAAATAGGGGTTGAAATCTCCAGGACGCCGTTACACCGAATTTGTTTACGGTTTTAAATAGTTTTTGAACTTGGGAATTTTTTGAGACCACCCGGAGCATTGTACATCCAGCCGTTCGTTCACAGTAAGGCCCTGAAGTTTGCACCGACAGGCTTCGTCAACAGAAGGGTGAATCAAATTGTATACATTCAGCCCAGGTATAATTGCTAGGGACGCGGCAACAATTGAGAATGGGCCCGAGATAATCATTGCTAGGGAGCACCTGATTATATTCACGGCTGGCTGTATGAAGTCGAGTTGGTTGTTCCGTGATATTATTCAATTTGAAAAATGATGGATCTTTTGGATTTGGTTGATAGGTACTTTTGCAACTTGAACAAACGTTGAAGTATCATTGGGTAAATTATTAAACAACGGTAAATTATTACACAACTGTAAATTATTACACAAGGGTAAATACGCAGGAGGGCTATACAGCTATACAGGAAAGTTATTACACAACGTTTATTAATTGCCTTATGCTTCATGAATAACTACAAATAATTAATGATTGAATTATTGAATCCTGCGCATTTGTATGAAACTTTAATACCCTGGCCGGCTCCAGTACTTGATTTAGGGCTTTCCTCGGGGAAGCTCGAGGATAGGTATTGACCATATAAGACAGTGATCTACGCAGAAGGGGCATCCATACAGGTAAATAATACACCGTTTTGTAATAATTTGCAGCGTTTTTTCATTTCGTGCGTCCGTAAAAAACCGTGTTTCGTGCGTTTTCTGCTGGTACTTGTTCCCGTTTGAAAAGTTGCTTCCAAACATACTGTTTGCGGCCAAACGGTCTGCGCTTTCGGCGAATTGCGTCCAAACGACACACTCCCGGAGAAACTCAAGCGAGAGCTCGGCTTAGAAGAAGTACCAGGAGACCCCATTTCCAGTCACTGACAACGATATAGGCATCTATGCATACGTCTGTTGATCTCTTAACAACTCGAATATACTTTTGTTGACCATTATTCACCAACGAACTTAGCGGTGTGTCTAACGGACAAAGTAGGTACCTATATAATTAGCAGGACGTGTAAATTAAAATACTGGAGGGAGTTGATTAATGAGAACAGAAAGTTGTGCATTCCAGGATTCATTATGCACTTTATGAGTTCAGATTAGGTCTAATGAAATCTCTTTAATATTTCGTATTCCCGCCTTCTGCCGTCCCCGGGTAATTTTCTCGACTCCTAGTTTTTAATTAAAGCTACGATTCAAATTGGACCTCAATAAGAAGTTGAGAAGTCGTCGAGAAGTTTTCGGGATGGTTCAATATTATTTACGGGTCGTGGGCGAGTTCGGTAGTTTAAACGCGTTGGGCGAGAGAAATGACCTTCGAAATGGGTTGGGTAAGCTACGAGTGGGTCAGTTCGGTTGGGGTGTTTACTAGGTTTTTATTGAAGATTAACAAACCGTATAACTCCCAAGACGTTCGATAAGAAGGTAGGTAGGCAGTACCTGGCAGAGTATCGATACCAGCCAAGTTATAGGCATTAGGAGTATGGATAACCGTACCATTTCTCTCGAATTTTGCTCAAGATTTTCTCTTTTTTTAAAGCAATACAATCAATTATTTAAATTTAAATTTGGATTTGATGAGGTCACTTCAGGACCCCAAATCAAATTACTTGAAATTTCCTATCCTCTTCGTCATAACTCCTGCGACCATTCGAATTCTCTCGCCTCCATTTAAGATTTTAGCGCATTATTATCGCATTATCAACCAGTTGGTATGTAACTTATATTGATAAGAACAATAAATCATGATATCAAACCTCGAAAAGTGCATATACCTACGCTTTCCCGCTTCTCTCCAGCCATAAGTGCAGAGTGGAGGAGGAATTTTAAAGTTTTTTTTAAACAGGTTCATTGAACAAAACCTAAAATATGTTTTTTCTTGGAAATGACTGAATTTTTTTATTCGGTACATTTTTGATACGGCAGATTTCATCCAATACCAGTTACTCGCAACGAATGAAAAGTACTGATACCACCAATACTTGGTATCAAACTAATGCCATGCACCGATACCGTAAGCAAATCGATGTGATTTTTCTTGAGGATCTTTTTCTGAAGTTGTACTCCAAAAACTGATCAACTGAGCGACCAGCCGACGGAGTTCCAGAAATTGTACATATTATTTGGTTACTTGTCGTGATGTGCTTATTCAACCCTCTGCCTGGGAAAATTTCGTTCTTCAGTCGGGAGTCGAACCCAGGCTTACCAATATTTGTTGCAGTGTCCAATGACTGCCTTAGATCGTTCGGCTACTAGAGACCTTCCGTTTCGGGTGACCAATGCAAGGAACTTAGTAAAGCTTAGAACTAGAGTGCAACAATACTCCTTCATTTATTTGATTACGCGGGAAGTGTCCTCCCTTTTTGTAATTAATAGAAATAATTTATTGAAATTGATTATTTTACTTGAAACTAATTGAATTTACTAAAATTAGGGTTAAGATTGGAAAATGTATCTGCACAATTGTAAGACAAAAAGAGAAAAATCAAAAGCATGAATTGAGAGGAATTTTTATAGGTACGTAATCAATTTTGTACGGACAACAGAAATGAGTCACTCGAGAAAATTGGAGAAGATTAACAGCACGGTCCTCAGTGCATTTTAAATTCAGATTTGCTTTGAGCGGGAGTGGCGTCACAAATTAATGTTAATCTAATGGGAAAGGACAGTCGAGCCGTTGCTGCTGTTGTTCTTCATATGGCACTCCGGGAAGAATGGGTCCCGGGTTATGATGGATCTTGAGGGCTCCAGGTCACCAGTGCCTATAATTATGGTTGTCGAGGTTCCCTCACATCTCTACAATAACCACTCCTATGGTAATATTGAAAGATTTAACCGAAGGGAACGACTAGCTGGGCGACACCGAGGGGAAAGTAGGAGAAGAGTCCCTTCCATCAACCGCCATCGCCCCTCAACGGCCATAACGGCCGATTTTGGTTGGGGGACGGGTTGATACAATAACCTTATAAGCAGCCCTTCTAGCCTAGCTCGTCATTCGACCGATCACTCCCTGAACTTGCGACTTCTCTCTCTCTCTCTCTCTCTCTCTCTCTCTCCTGCCCTTCTCCTGCACTTGCTGTGGTTACCTCCACGGGGTGCTAGCAAAAGACCCCTTAGGAGCACCTAATACTCGCTGTGGTACATCCACAGGGAATTAGTTCCCTTCCTATCCTTCTACTTAACGCTCACTGTGGTGGCCTCCGCGGGGTGCTAGCAAAAGACTCCTAAGGAGCAACTACTAATCGCTGTGGTACATCCGTGGGGTATTAGTTCCCTTCCTATCCTTCTACCTAACGCTCCCTGTGGTGACCTCCGCTGGGAGTTAGAAAAAGACTCCTAAGGAGCAACTACTACTCGCTGTGGTACATCCGCGGGGTATTAGTTACCTTCTTCCCTTCCCTCTAGCACTCGCTGTGGTGACCTCCACGAGGTACTAGCAAAAGACTCCTAAGGAGCAACTACTACTCGCTGTGGTACATCCACAGGGAATTAGTTCCCTTCCTATCCTTCTACTTAACGCTCACTGTGGTGGCCTCCGCGGGGTGCTAGCAAAAGACTCCTAAGGAGCAACTACTAATCGCTGTCGTACATCTGCAGGGTATTAGTTCCCTTCCTATCCTTCTACCTAACGCTCCCTGTGGTGACCTCCGCTGGGAGTTAGAAAAAGACTCCTAAGGAGCAACTACTACTCGCTGTGGTACATCCGTGGGGTATTAGCTTCCTTCCCATTCAATCCTACCCTATCTTTAGGGAACACCACAATGGTGAATCGTACAGATTTCGGGTGATCTTATTCAAAGCAGTAAGATCAATTTGGAGCCAGCGCTGTTCGAGTGTATTCAGCTTCAACCTCCTCCTCTGCCATGATCGCTGAACTCTTCCAGTGCCTCACGGACTCCCATTTTTAAAAATCTATGTTGCACCCGTTCCAAAGACTGGATATACGTGGAATATACCGGATTCCACACCACTGAAGCGACTCCCAAACGGCTCCGCACCGGGTAACGGTACAGTACCTTCGCCGCAGCCAAATTTTTGAATGAACACGAATCACGATAAAGGAAACCAAGCTGTCGGAATCCGCTGGAGACTACGTCGAGGATTTGAGACGAGAGCGAGAAATCAAAGTCAGTGGAAGCCCCCACATCTCTCACCATATCAGTTGTTCTCACCAGAGGAATGCCGCCAGTGAAGAGTGTAGAGTTGAAATGTAAGGATCTGCTGCGAGCGAAGGAAATTGTGTTTCAGTTGTGAAGCACCAGATCCATTGACAGATGCGATGTTTCCTTCGGAAAGTGAAGGAGGGTAATATCGCCTTATCAAGAAAATGAGGAGGAAGAGTGCATGGAGGGAGAGGATTGTATTAGAGTTTGCCGGGTAGCGATTCATCCATTCAACGTCGCCTGAGCTTAGTGTTGATGTATGGGGGCTCCGGTGATTGTCCCAAGGACTCAGAAAGCGCTGGCAAACCCTCTTCGCCTGTTACCCCATCGCCGAAATCCCCTCCGTCGTCAGTCCGCCCGCCCACAATGGTCCGCACAACGGGTATTCGATTTGACATGAAGGTTTTAGGTGATCCATCAGACCCCCCTCCACCATCCGAGCCCCCGTTTCACTTCTACTTTGAAACAATAGCAACGCTCGCGGGGAAGTAGATTGATGAAGTAGACGCACTTCTTACCCCTCTTACCCCCATTACCCGGCGGTTCCTCGTTTTCCGTCCTGCTTTTCATCGTCGTTTCCGCATTGAAGCTCATTTTCAGTCCTTTGAATAGTAATACCCGCCTTCCTCCTTGCGTTGAAACGTCGTTGGCGGCGCTAGGGAATTAAGCGTTTGAACGGAAACTATAAGATTATTCACTCAACGCTGCGAAGCAGACATTCGAGAAACCACACGTTTCTAGAGGAGTATTCCATCAAGTTGCTCGCTATTAATTTCCATGGCTCTGTGGGAACAAAAACTCCATTCAAACCCTTTTGATCCTCAGCATTTCAGAATACTTGTGTAGTAGTTGTAAGATAACAGTTTTGGGCATCATCCAGGCATAAATCCTCCCTTAATCTCATACCACATCTTCGAGTATCATAAAAGATAAGAATTTATTTTCAAAAAACACAATGCGGTGTATAAATATGAAGGCACATGAAGTGAGACGCAAGCATATTATGCCATCGAGAAAATTTCAAAATGGCGCCTCAGCCTTGTTAACGAAGAGCGAATCAATCCAAAAATCAAACTTTTGGGAAATTCGCCTCAAAGTTTTTCATATAAAACCTAGTTTAGGTTCCCCCGATTACATTCCCCAATCTACTTCAGGAATATCGATAGGGCTTTAATTCACTCAACTAGGTACAAAAAAATTGTGTTTGTCAATGTGAAATGCCTCAACTCGCCTGCTGGACTTTTTACCTTCACGCAACCCACCTTCTGTAAAAAGTGTTGTTGAGGAGAAACGCCTCAATTTCTACACAAATTTAAGCCCTCACTATGATTTTTTTTTTTTTTTTTTTTTTTTTTTTTTAAGGAAAAAAGTTCAGCCTGCCACAAACGATCACAATGAAATCCAGCTGAAGGTTTGCAAAAACAGATGATTTTCGGCTCATTTTTTGTGTGTGAAAAATGACTCACTCTCGATCAGCTATGTAAACATCAGCAGAAACGCCTAAAGAATCTCAATCAAATGCCTCAGCCGAAACCTGAAGCCAAATTAAGCCAAAGCTGTGAAGGAGAAAGGCCTCATTTCTATTTCTGACGACTTGAATCGTTTCTCCTCAACATTTTTCACAGGAAAGCACTAGTTTGAATCGTTCTGATACAAAAGTTGAGGCGTTTTACGCATTGCGTAGATGAAGCGTCAAAATTTCCCCTCGCGTTTTACGTTTTAGAGCTTTCTGAACAAAAATGTGGTTTTGTATCAGTCGGTCTGTCTGTGGTTCTGCATAACTTCCTCAGTTCAAATCCGATTTTGCTAAAATTTTCAGGGATCATACGGGCTGGGTCCTAGATAGTCCCCTGTGAATTATTTCTCCTCCAAAATGGTCGATTTTCCGATTTTGTTATTCGGAATTCGGAATTACCCCTACTTCCGAATCGAATTTTGAAATTTGGCTTCGCCATCGAAAAAAGCAGCACGGGTGGGGGGGGGGGGGGGGTACGTGAAAATCCTAATTTCGTCAAAATCGGACTTGAGACGTTCTTCCTTAACAGGGCAGCTCTGGTGGAGTCTTGCAGACACCATTACTATCGATATCTATGTAATATTTTTAATTTTGTGCATGATCTCACTCGTAATGAAGAATGATAATGCAAGGTTAACCACACTACATCGAAACCTGACACGATTTCGTTTATATTTTTTAAACTATTATCATTAGGAGAGTCAGGAGGATTGATGCGGCGATGGCGCTTCCTAACGAGTGCGCATGCGCCAAGACTTGATGAATTTCCTCACCAGTTCTGGTTAGCTTCTACGGTATTCCTCTCCACTTTCGGTTAGTTTCTGTAATACTACCCGTAGATCAGCTTTCTGGCGTATCTTTCAAACTTGGCCACCCCAGTGTTACCAACACGTGTGTCCGACATCCCTGATTTGCGGAGGTTGTAAGTTACGTTTGCACATTATCCAACCTTTGTTTGCCTTTGCATTAAAAATAACGGTCGTACCTAGATATAGAATTCGGAACTTAGGGATAGAACAAATATGAAATTCAGCAATGTGATTTGACAGTCTTATCTTGTTCTTGTTTGATAATGATAATTAAAAGCATACCAGAAGTGGTGAGGAAATTCGTCCTAGTGTTTGCGCATGCGTACTCGTTAGGAAGTGGCATCGCCTCATCAATCCTCTGGACTCTCCTATTATCATCACTAGGAACAGCTGATTAAAATCACGCATGATTGTATGAAATCAAATTGGTTGTTCCATGATAGTGATAATATTATTTCATTTGAAGAAATGTTACAATTTGTATATTGTTGATAGGTATTTTTGTAACGCTAACTATATAACATGCAAAGCAACAAATAGTAAATTGTAGATAGAATTCTTAAACCCGGCATATTAATTATGAAACTGTAATTATTGCTTGGTCGGCTTCAGGCAATTACAGTTGCAGAACGGACATCTATACTGAAAATAATAACCCCTTGTGTAATAATTCGCATAGTCTCAGCTTTCATTTGGTTTTGAGAGATGAATTTATTATTGATTTACTTCGGACCTTCATTTCCACTTGAATGGAACGTTTTTCCAGAAACAATCGTTTCTACGGACTTTCTTTTGGCTGTACGGATAAGGGTAAATCCGACTTTCCGAGTACCCAGCGGTATTATCTCTTCGCCCTGAAGTACTCGGCTCAGCTTTTCAAGTGAGTATTCTTCGAAGGATGTCGAGGGCTCTAATCTCTTTAGAATGCTCCCATTGAGTCCTTTGTGGATCTCTGTTGAACAGGCTTCCCGCGGGATTCAACGTCCGCCGTGAAGAGAGGGCAGCAATCAATGGGCGGCGATTCGTCGAAAATTGAGGGAATCAACATTTTCGTTCCAACCAGGTCTTCCCTTCGATTTACATATTTCACACGCTCCAATCATATGACAGCAATTTTATTTTGAGAGAATAATGTTTGAAAACGAGTCTCTGTCATAGCCGTCTGAATCTGCAGACACAGCATTCCCAACTCAATCCAGGGGTTTCCGAAGAAACAGTAGAGGTTATCCAGAACAGATTCATCGTTTTCCAGAGGAAAAAATAAGGTTTTCTAAAACAAGTCCAACGTTCTACTAACACAAATTTAAGGTTTTCTCTTGCAGGCTTACTGAGCTTCGCTCGTACTCAACAAAACTTTGGCATCTTTGAGGGGTCCAGAAACGGATAAGATCCATAACTGACACTGTAGCCAATAAAAGTAGCGATTAAATGAGCTTTGAAAAGAAGTTGTTAGGTACGCTGTTTCTCTCAATAAAATTGGAACGGTTTATCCCGCAGAAATCGTTTTGGATCCGTTCACAACGGGGCAAAAAGTTCGTTCCGTCGAGCTACGCCCCATCAGCGACGGACGCAGTTTTACCACTTTCGAGACCTTCCTTAATATTACGGCGAGACGTGAACAAATAATTTCGTCGTTATGGCTCAGAACACCCCAAAGACGAGACCGAGCCATATGGCGATTTTCGCTCGGGGGGGGGGGGGGGGGGGGGGAGGCAAACGAAATTTCATAAAAATCGCTATAGCCGTTCTCGAGATAGTTATTATTACCCAGCCCGTTGGCGATTGGAGTAGAGGGATGTCAGATTTGGGGTTTTCATTTCAAATTCTAGGTTATCCCAATCAACGGGCGTTTCTGTTCTTTATGAGAATCGAAACTAAGCCCTTCGTTTATTGTATGAAACAGTTCGGGAAAGGTGTTTCAATATAACAGCTTCGGCAACAAAAACGCTTCAAGAAATGTTGGCTCTCGTCTAAAAAAACATCAATTTACCTAGTTGGTTCGATTTATTATTATTATTTTTTACTTTTTTTACAATCAATATTATTTTGCAATCAATCAATATCAAAACAACAGAAACGCGAAACAGTTTCTTCGTTTTTCCTGCTGCGAAGCTGTCTCCAACGGAAACAGTTTCGAAACACCCGTTTTTTTCTTTTTTCCTACAACAGAATTGTTGTTTTTTGTTTATTATTTTCAACAGTGGACCTTTTGAATAGACCATGACAGTTGGACTATTGGCAATCTTGGGACCCGAAAACGAATCAAGACCGTAACGCCTCGTTCCGTCTGTGGCCGTTCTGTTGAAACAGTTGTTTCAGGTTTTGAGGAAACTGTTTCATCGTTTCCTTTCAAGAAACAGTTTCTTCGAAACAGTTCCACGTCTTTTCCCCATCCCTACTCATTATCCGAACTGAAATGAAATGAAAATGAAATTTATTCCTCTAAAAATAATAATTCCTAAAAGTAGTAATAAAATAGTTATACAAAAATAATTCCTCTAAAAATAAATTTATTTCTCTAATTACATAGGTATATATACATGAAGAAGAAATGGAGTATCTAAACTACAGTGCCCACTTGATGACTGGAACCACCCCACACCAAAGGACACAGTTCCGAGCTGGGTGGGGGAATCAACTCCCGAGTACCTACCTACATAAACATTCAACTTGTGCGGACTAATATTATATAATTATGTATGTTATTAAATCAATAGCATTTACTTAGTACATTGCTACTGCACAGATCCCTACACTACATAAGAACTCGTGAATAAATTGTCGCATAATAGATATCCTTGCGATATGAGCCAGCTAAAAACAAATTGTTTGTACTCTGCTCTAGTATAATTAGTGGGTTTAGTTATAGTGAAGGGTGCAGTTCTTAACATACTGTTATACACGTGACGTGATGTACTTTTCAAAAGTGAATGAGGTACAGAAATGACTGAAGTGAGGCGTAGTGAGGCGGAACGAATGGGCACTATTAGGCGAAAACCTGGGGGCCTATTCACTAAAATAGGTAGATAGTGGAAAGAGCCAATGTCTCCGGGGTTGGTCTATTTTACAGAATAGCTCCAGTGACCTTGAGAAGGAGATATGGATCCTAATGCATGAAAATCCTATAGTATCCATGAAGTGCGAGATGTTTTTGCCCCCGGGAGTTCAATTCCTAAATGGCAACGAGAAGGAGGAAGGAGGAAATGGCTAAATGCAACGAGTTTAGTTGCAAAATCCGCCACCAAGTGGCAGCACCAAAATGAATAAATTTTATTCTACTTCTCATTTGAGAACGGAGCGAGATATTTCAATTCGGAAAACGGATTTCTCGTCAATATTCACGTAGAATTCTGGGTAATTGGTTTAAAAAGTGTGCACAATTTTTTTGCCCACTGTTCCAAAAAATGTTTGTTCAAATTTTGCACATTTTCAAAAAGTGGCTTTATAGGCACTTGCAATGGACTCAAGAGAATACAAATCCGTTTTCAGAATTCTTCTAAATTGACTGTAGCCGTCGGATTCTCGTTTCCAGGATTTTGGGTACAAGGGTCAAGATCGAGAGCTTCTGCCTCCTTGTGGGGGTAGGAGTTCAATGAACGCATTTCTTAGTAATACCTATTCAGTGGGTACCTAACTACCTCAATCCTACGTGGACGTTTTTACTCATGAATCCGATAAAAGTTAAAATGAAATCGAAAAAAGTCTCAATTGTAAACAGAAAAAGTCGAATTAGGAGGCTTAATGCTTGTATTATATCTACACCTAATGTAGGTAGGTACCTACCTCAACCCGTACTTGGACGTTTTTACTCATGAATCAATAATATGTATATATTTTTAATGAAAATTGTCTTAGGTACCTTTATGAAATGAAAAAAAAAAACACACTCAATCAAAATTACCGATGTGGTTGAGGATGAACGAGGATATTACACGATTTATCACTGTCAAACAAACGAGAAATATACTCTCTCTTTCGAGGAAAGACACCTAATTAGATGTCTCTCTGAAAGAGATCGAAAATGCGAAGATGGCCGCCAACTCTCTCTTTTAGAAGTTACTGAATAACCCTGTCATGGATACTATAAAACTCTCTTCTGCCAAAAGAGTCGGACCGAAAAGAGATATATCTTTCGCTTAGTGAATAGGCCTCCTTTAATTGAATTTGCTAGGATGCTTATGCAAAAACATGAGGGCTGACTTTGCATGAGGGCCAACAGAGAAAACCTTTGCAATCGAAAATATGTCATTTATGGGAAATCTTTGTGTCGTGGTATCCTCCCAGAACCACAACCTCTACATATTGTAAACTTAAGTTCTCGCCAAAAAACTCGCAGAAGTGGGGACGGAAGTCGCAGGAGAGTCGATGCACAACCTGGGTCCCCACCATCTTCTACTAGCTAGAGGATGGAGGGAGACGGCTTCCAGGCCTATAAATACTCGCCTCCTTCGCCTTTCCATAAGTCGCTGTCTTATCTCTCTCTCTCTCCTCATCTAATCTCTCTCCTTACCTAAAAGATCTTGAGCATGGTGGAGGTTCGCTCTTAACCAAATCAAGCAAATTCTCCCAAAAGATCTCGAGCATGGTGGAGGTCCGCCCTTAACCAAACCGAGCAAATTCATCCAAAAAGAACCCGGGCATGGTGCAGGTCCATCCTTAACCAGAGCCGGGCACATCCCCCCTCTACACCGCTCGTGGTGGATGTGCGCCAAATTTCATCCATCACACTTTGGTTTTTTGGTTTATTATTCTGTGAATAATACACCTATGTATTCGCTCAGCAAAAAATTTTTATAACACCCCCTCAAAATTTTTTCTTTTCCGTTTCAAGGTGCGTAGATTCAAAAAATGCAATGTCCGTCCGCCGTACGCCGTCCGCCGTCCGCCGTATCACGTGTACAGGCTTCATTTTTGGTCTAAAAAATTCGTTCTTTCGCACACATGCTCCATTTGGGCCCTAGTTGTGTCCCGAAACTTTTCAGCCCGATCGGAATATACCCAGGGGTGTTATGAGTGAAAATGTGTGTAAAAATAGGTACTTTTTGCGTTTTAGCAACATGTTAGTAAAATGAGCTTTTGAGGTATCGTTTTTCATGTTTTTGGGGACGAGAAGACCGAATATGAAGTCGATTTTGACCAAAGAGTGGAAAATTGAGGTTGTACCAGATGTTCAGCTCCCAACATTGATTTTTTATAAGTCAAAAACCTGGAAAATCGTCTGAAATCACCATCAATTTGTAGAACAACACTAGAAAAAGTATCAAGAGGTGGATCAAGACGATTAAATGGTACTATCAATGATCAAAGATAAATAAAGATAATCAAAGATAAGAGCCTACCTACCTAATTTGTGTTTTGGGGGCCAAAATTGGTGGAAACCACCAGAAATAGCTATTTAAATTATTTTATATGAAAGAAACAATAAATAAACAGCCAACGTTTCTGTAGGTACCTTATGTCCAATAGAATAATAAACCCATGTGACAAGGACTTTGCAGCGTTTTTTATTATGATTTTTAGAATGGTCTTGTGGGCTGTTATCAAGGAACGCAATATCGATGGGAAAGTACCTCCCCATGCCAATATGCCGAAACTCAACAAACATTGCACCAAGGATTTATAGACAATTAGAAGAGATGCATAGCATAAACAACGGAATCTTGAGAAAGGAGTTTGGTAAAGCAAACAGCAGTCTTGGCATTTGGAAAAAGTCTTCGTTTTATACGTAGCAACCGAGGTGAGTGTTTGCTTCTTCTTTATCGTTCCAAACATACTTCGGTTGGAAGTGTCAATGGAGGGGCTCTTTTGGTTGACTTGAGATGGCTTCCCTGAACAACTAAGTCCATTTAAAAGGAGATTCCGAGGTTATCCAAGACAACCTCCTCCTCCCACCGACTTCATCCCGTGCACCTTTTTCCTCAATCAGTGCCCCACTTTTTAACAAAATTCGACTCCTGGTGGATCCAAATAAAGATTTGCATGTCTGATCCTCGGATCTCCTCCTCTTCCCGAAGGAGACGCCTGAAACCCACCCGGAGCTCTCCGGGAAAACGGAGGGAAAAGACGTGAATGGGAAGTGGTAATTGGATCCTTCGACAATAGAAAGCAATCACCGGGGGGGTTTCCAGAGTACGAGAGATCCGAATCTATATCGAGGGAGCGGAGAGGGTGACGCCCAAAAGGAGAGACGGTTTATGCTAATTGTTATCTAAACTGATTCGCCGTTCAGCTGATCGAGTCCTGTTTCCCTTGTACCGGCCCGGGGAAAGAGGTCGGTTGAAGAGGGAGGGAAGATGGATGGACGGAGAGGGAATGATAAAGGAGTGAGTGGAGGGGGGGGATGTATCGCTCAGCTTGATTTTCCCCTTTCAATCTGCCAGGTTTCTGGGACCATCTGTCTTTCCGAGAGATCCTCCCAAGATAACTCTCGAAAATGGGATTTCCGTCTCAAACGTTGAAACTCGTTTTTCAACTTTCTTTTTCAATTTATCGGGTTTTCGGCCGATGCTCCAAAGGATTTGAAAGGTATTTTGCGGTTGAGAACATCTGTGTCCTTAGAAAACAGGCTTATTCTCCATTCCATGCATTCATTAAAGAAAAACGTAAGAAAAGTAGTTCATGCCATGCAGTATGACGATGTACACAAATTTACAACAATCGAACCATTTTCATACACTTGTCAACAAATTTGAATGCGATTTAATTAATTTTGAGGAATTCGTAATTTCATACGCACAACCTTGAGCACTTTTTCGTTTATTTGCAATAATGAACCTTTGGAATCAAGCATCCAAAAAAAAGAAAAAATAGAAAAAGAACATACAAATTTAACCTCCCACCCCCCCCCCCCCCCACCACGAATTTGATGGATTCCTTTTCAAGGTACGTAGAATCCGAAAATGGAATTTAAAAAATTCTGTCCGTCCGCCGTACACCGAACTTCGCACTTCCCTTAGTTACCATGAACCAAAATACGAGTATTATAGAATTAGGTTTGTGGGTACCATTTGGGGTCTAGTTGGTCAGCAAAGCTCGGAGTTACTGTTAGTCAGAAGGGGTGACAAATAGGGGTTGAATTCTTCAGAAGCTGGGAAACTTTTAATAGAAGGGTATGGTATTTTTTTTAAACTTTTTTTAACGTCCAGCCGTTCTTTTGCACCGAAAAGCTTCGTCAACATGATCGTGAATGAAAAGGTATAAATTCGGGCCAGATATTGCTTGGGAACACCTGATTATAATCACGGATGGCTGTTCCATGATATTATTTAATTTGAAGAGTATATTTCGGATTTTGTTGATAGGAACTTTTGTAACTTGAACAAATGTTATGCTTCATGAATAACAACAAATAATTATCGATTGAATTATTTTTTAGTCCCGCGCATTTTAACATGTTTAATGTTTTAGGGCTGGGGGTCATTTTGTGAATTCCGACACGCAAATATGCAACGTTTTTCATTGGTTACTACACAGTTACTACCTTCTGTTGTAGCAACCATAAAGAATATCGCACTCGAAAGAAACAAGAGTCAATAGCTACGTTTTTCATTGGTTACTACACAGTTACTACCTTCTGTTGTAGCAACCATATGTTGATGGCGAGTTCTATAATAAGTACAGTAAATGCAACATTATACTTGTAGAGTCAGTGAAATTGTGGCTTTCATTTTTTCTTGACATTAAAAAACTATATCTAATTTCTCCCTTGCGAGGGAAAAACATTAAACATGATTTAATGTTTTTCCCTCTCAAGGGAGAAATTTATACAGCAGAAAAACCGAAATTGAGAGAAATTTGTGATGTTTTTATGAAACTAGTTCACGAGCCGGCTCCAGCACTCGATTTAGGGCTTTCCTGGGAGCTCGAGGGTTGGTATTGTCCACAGAAAACAGTGATCTACGGAGAAGGGGCATCTATACAGCTAAATAATAAACAGTTGTTTAATAATTTGCAGCGTTTTAGTATTTTTTGGTGTTTATCATTTTTAGATATTTTTAGCCTCGGGAATGCTCAACAAAAAATTCAAGAGGGTATCATTTTGGGAACGTAACAGTTCAATTTGTCCCGTACACTGTAATTGTATCGCGTGCGCTGTTTCCGTTTCAACTCGACTCAACGGTGTCAACCGTAGTTACGCGTATAAACGTAGCTTCGCGGTATTTTCAGTGGGTTACCTCTCAGGTCTAGTTTTACCACACCAAATATAAATTTCGACCCTTGTACAACCGAGTTGTCATCAACACGAGGCACTTTCGTTTAAAGGAGGCTTCACACCGGGAAACCGCCGCACGGGCCTCTCTAGCCGAGCAACGCCATTTGTTGTGCTCTAGAAGTGACACGCCAGAAGCTGAGAGGCGGGTGGAGAAGTTGTTCAATTATGCAAACACAGGCGTCGCTGGGGTAGCGGCCGGGGAGTGGGGGGGAAGGTCTGCATTATATATCCGCCGTACAATACATTTACATAATTGCTCATATCGTCCCCTTATCATATGGTAAATGGCCGGGGTCTCCTCGCACTGGTATCCGCGGTGGGGATAAGCCCTGAGATCCCGCCAACCGCGTTGAGCCCTACGTGGTCACACCGACACACGTAATCACCACAATTTCCGCTGATAAAATGGATAATGGTCAATTTTGACTAACAGCCGATTATTCCCTTCACGAAATACTTTGCATTGCCCTTACCTACATACAATGCATAGTACACTCTACAAGGAATTAAATCGAAAGTGTTAACTCTGCTATTATAATTTACTACTGATGTCACGACTGAACAGTCTGCAAGCAGATAGACAGCAAACAGGAACAGTAATAACAATGCTATTATTAGACCACAACTACCAAGAGAAGTTAGTAGCTAGTTACTATGTATGCGCGCGTTTTGCTGTCTGTTGCCTCTAAGTCATGCAAATATTACTTCTAGATTTCAAAATGGAGAGCACACGGAAAAAAACGGGAAATCCCCGCTTATCTTAATTTTGAGAAAATTGAAACGTTAAGTTTGGGACATGACACTGTTGAGATTCCATCACTAACAATATAATATTTTTTATCGTTCCATTCAGTCATCTACTAACGATTCAATAGATTTAGGGGATTTGAACAAAACTTGAGCCGAAAATTTAATTTTTTAAATTAAAACACTCAAAAACTCCAAGGATACTGAAGAATGCTACAGCTTGCAGGCAGAATTCATAGTAGGTTAGGTAGCTAGCTATTACTTTTGGTTTATTATTTTCAATAATGAACCATTGGAATCGTGCATGAAAAAAAAAATTCTAACCCCCCTAAAAATTTGATGGTTCACGTTTCAAGGTATGTAGAATCCGAAAATGCAATAAATTCTTATTTGACTATGTGAGGTTGAAATGTAAAATAAGCACGATAAACAGTTATGTACTGACTTTGTTAGCTACTATCTTAATTTTGGTTTGTTAACAAATGATGGTTTCTAGGAACGCCCCTCAGAAATCGCTCCTCAGACGGGAATCCCTAATCAGTAATCATCTTCGACTTTGAGGGAAAGGTAACAACTCGAAGCCGAAAGAAAAATTTTTTCATAAACGTTGATAAACGCTTGCATACGAGTCTGCAACGCATTGGGACATTTTCATGTCTTTCCCCTCCTTCCTTCTCACCTACCAAATTAGGTAGGTACCTAATTATAAAGTCGCAATCTAAGTTGTAGTGTTGATCATAAAAGAATTGGTAATTAGACTCAGTTCTTCGATTAATGTAATAAACGTTGTATTATTGTTTAAATGAAATGTCGGCTAAGATTGAAGAGTGGATTTGAATTTGGCCAATAGATCTTCAGCAGAGCGCTGAGCCTCCCTCCATTGTGCTTGAGCGCGTCGTTCTTCTGTAAGAATTTGGCACGTATGTATAATCTTTGCTTGGTGGTTGGAAACCATTCTCGCGGCTCTATCTCTTTCCAATTTGTATATGATAATAACCGGAGAAGTTAAAGTTCCGTAGCAACGAATTGGTAGTAAGCGAAAATCATCAGAAACTTATATGAAGCTTGCATTCGTGTTGACAATATAAATTATTGAGAATGATCACCTGTGTGTAAACAATTATTTAAACAATCACGCTGATACCGCAGCTTGTCGGCCACGCACTCCGCAGTGGTTAACGTAATATGGTTAGGTAAATCGAGAGCTATCCAACGAGTGGTGAACGATTTTTGTACGATGATAACTGGCGAAGATAAAGTTCCGTAGCAACGAATCGGTTGTAAGCGAAAATCATCAGAAAATATAACGTAACGGTATTTCGTCACTAACAATTTTTAGGTTGTGTGCCACGGCAAAGACATGAAAATGTCAAAAATTCTTACCTCCCCTCAAAATTTGATGGTTTACGTTTCAAGGTATGTAGAATCCAAAACTGCAATGAAAATATTTCTGTCTGTCCGCCGTACGCCGTACGGGCCACTTTTCTTAGTTACCATGAAAAAAAATTGATGAAATTCGGGTTATACGTTCCGTTCGCTGTCTAGTTGGTCCTCGAAGCTCGACGTTACTGTGAGTCATCTCTTCAAAATAGGTTCAAAATAGGGGTTGAAAATTTCAAAACGCCTATACCATTTTTTACGTGAATATTTTTACGGTTTTAAATATTTCTTGAACTTGCGAGTTTTTTAAGACCATCCGGAGCGTCGTACGTCCAGCCGTTCGTTCACAGTAAGGCCCCGAAGTTTGCACCGACAGGCATTTTCGACTCCAGTGTGAATGAAATTGTATACAATTCAAACCAAATCTCGTAACCAGAGACGCGCCCACAATAGGAAATTTGGCGGAGATGAAATCATTGCTAGGGTCACCTGATTATATTGGCGGAGTATGAAGTCGAGTTGGTTGTTCTGTAATATTATTTCATTTGAAAAATGATGGCTCTTTTGGAGTTTGTTGGTAGGTAGTGAAACTTGAACAAACGTTGAAGTATTATTGATGGGTAAATTATTACTACGGTAAATCATTACTCAACGGTAAATTATTACAAAACGGTTCATTATACCATCTACGTAGAAGGGGCTGGAGTTTGTTGGTAGGTACTTTCGCAACTTTTTTCACTCCTCATCAACAATTTCTTTTCAGAACTTCATTATGTGTGTTTCTATTTGTTAGTTACTGTTTGTCATCGGCAGAATTATTTTAGCAACATTTAACTCGTGATTTAGGTAGGTACCTAGTAACGAGTACGGGGTTAGGTACTAACCTACGGAGGGTCTGCGATCTACATAATATGTATAGAATAGTACATATCATATTATATAGACGGGTTATCTATACATAGAGCTGTGATCTGTAACGGAAGGGTATTCTATACAAAATAATAAACCGTTGTGCAGGGATATGCAGTGTTTTAATTTGCACGTGCCAGTTTGAAGCAGATCCTCCCCGTTTTGGATTATTATTTTCAATGATGAACCTTTGGAATCGAGCATTGCAACAAACATTTTAGTCTCTCTGTGTAAAAAGGCCGGGAAGAAGGAGGACTAGAGCCGCCCAAGTGGTAGCACAAGTAAGTGCGAAATGCCTCGGGCCGAGGCGCAAATTATTAATCAAAGCCTGAGGTCTCTTATCTCGCGGGTAGTCGTTTGGCCGGGGCGAGTGGCTACACGCACCCGGTAGGGAGCCAAGTTGTAGGACAAAGTTTATAAGATGGGTGATTTTTGGTGAGAAAAGGCCGGGGAGAGAGGCCCTGCACGCCCCGTAGGATCACGCATGAATATTAGTTGCCTCGGGCCGAGGCAAATGTTCATGAGATAGGGTGGTCGTGGTGGGAAAAGGCCGCGGAGAGAGGCGCCTCACGCGCCGTAGGATCACGCATAAATTCTAGTTGCCTCGGGCCGAGGCGCAAATTATTACTCAAAGCCTGAAGTTTCTTATTTCCCCATCTCATTTAACCCCCCCAGTTTGATGGTTTCCTTTTCTAGGTACGTAGAATCCAAAAATTGAATAATTTGTAGCGTTTTTCCGTGTGCTCTTCAAATGCTTGTCGTATTCCAAACAGCTCGTCCATGTTACTGTAACGAATCCTCTGGAATAAAGTTTGTAAAGGTTTTCTGTAAATACCTCTATTTTAAAAGCACTGTTGTACCAATTTGTGTGTTTTAATATAGATACACGGCTAACTTCTTGCTGTGTATAAACAGTTAGGATTTGAACTTAGCAACATATTAGCTTCGTTCGCGGTGTGTTTTTCTGACGGTCAGGGAACCGTCTGAAGCCACTTTTCTTATCGTGCCAACACGCATGCCAATACCAACTTTCAAACTCACAATGGACCGGGTACACCGCGAACGCTTCGGAAGGAAATCTGACTGCAACCGCTGTGCAACCTGAAAATTTCTAACCTTCCTGATTGTGTCGTGTCGTCGTCGATCTTGATTTTTTCTGCTTTCTGACGTTTGTTATACAAATCATATCTATTAAGGGTTTATTGAAAGGCTGTGACTCGTGCATGTGTGAGAAGTTCATATGTCATCATTGATCTCTGCTAATTTATTTCTTCTTGTTATAACAATAATACTAACGTTCGTCCTATAGGTCACCGTTGATTTCGGCTAATTTATTACTTTTTTTATTCTTCAACTTACTCGTCTTATATTTCGATTATTCCTATGCTTCTGATGAATGGGTAGACTATCTTATGAATGTTCCTAGTTGTAATATAGTTCCTACGTTTTGCTTCGAGTACCTATTCATATCTTACCAATGTTATGCATTCCTTTATCTCAACTTGTAGGTACTTAGTCGAAGTATTTTTAATAAAAATAAATCGAAATCTCTGTAGTTTTCTTCCTAACTAATGACCTAATGGGATGTTTATCAAATTCGATACCATTGTACTTTTGTGGAGTAATTGGTGACTGAAGAAATACCTAATCGAAAGTTTGAAGTTCGTTGTTAGGTACCTAACTAATTTTGCTGATAACTGACTACACATTCTTCATGTGCTCATTTTAGCATGGAACATGCTTTAGCCTTGGACTAACTAGCCGAAAAACGTTACACGGGATGGGTGACGCGGAAGTGGAACGCGGAAGTGGAACGAAATTTTAACAATGATTTTCACTTACAACCGAGTAGTTGCTAGGGAAATGAAACTTCTTTCATTTTCATCGGACAAAAATCGTTTTCCATTCGTTGGAAAGCTCTTGATTTATCACGAATGTATTTCGTATTTGTTCTTGGTATTTATATCCTAGTTTCATAATATAACTATATAAATGAATGTTGTAAATGGATAGTAAACAATGACGCTTGTTTGGTTGTCACTTGGTTGTAGTAAACTAGGCGGCTAAAGCATGTTCCATCTTTCTTGAATTTTAGCCGTAGGCTCCAAGTAGTAAGCATCCGGGGGTCCAGGGGGCTTGCCCCCTGGCGAGGCGCGGAGCGCCGAGTTTTGTTAATATAGCTATGTATTCGGTTTCCTCAAGGGTCAATAATATGATAAAACGGCTGAAATCACCGGAAACGTCTACAAAAAAAAGGTATAGCATAAACTGTGAATTCAGCCTTAAAAATACATTTTCAACAATCGAAGATAATTTGTCAAAATTAGGTAATTCGAGTGGGCCAAAAGTGGCAAAAACGAACCATTGCTAGGCCAGTTCTTGGAACACCCACCGTGATCGTAAAATTAGGTAGGTAAGTGGCACTAAGTTTTTCATTTGGGATATTCAACCGACCACCTCATTATTACACACGAAATAAATCTATAGGCAGCAATTTTATATGTCCATTACAATTTTTTTTAAACCCCTCTAGTTATTTGTGCCAGTAGAATTTGCAGCGTTTATCGTTATGGTAGGAAACTTGATTCAGGGACATACAAGTGCTCACTATATGATCAGTCGTTGAAGGATATGGTGATTGAAATACAAAAGCTTGGGTAGTTATGTAAACATAATACTATAATTATATGAATTCAAGTAGCTAGTAGAGATGCCAATCTTTCCCTAACAGAACGGCCAGTGACGTCTTCTGGGTGAGATTCCATGGATTCATCTTCATCAGGATAGACTTCAGTGCCTTCCTCGGGGAAATCATCGTCCAACGCTGTAAAATGTGGAAATGGTCAGAGTCAGTTGGGGGTTGTATTTCTATACCTACACATCAGCAAGGCATTATAATAGTACTCTATAACTATAATATTATAGTACTTAAAATAGTACGCTTTCGAAATTAAAACAGGATCTTCGTTTTGTACACAGGTTGTTTTTAGTAAGTAGGTAAGTGATGCAGGCACGATGTGAAAAGTAGAGGTTGGCAAAAGTAAACAACTTACTTGATAATGGTAAGAGGAAGAGGCACCATACCGTCGAGCCAAATCTTCGGCTATTGGGCCTGCTCACACGAAAATGAACAAAAAAAGTTACCTCGTCGTATACAGGAAAAACTTCTTCCAGATAGTTTTCATTTTTTTCACTGGATGGAGTAAGTCCAAATCATCTTCCGATGACACCTCGATAGGAGTGATCGACCCCTCATCACTCGATAAACTCATGGTGAGCGAGAAGTACGAAAACGCAAGTGATAGAAGTGGATAGGGTTATTAAAACGAATAACAACGACGAACGACGGTGCGATGAGAAATGATTTGATTGGCTTAAGCGGGCGAGCGGTAGTGGGGGGCGAGCAGTCAGAAAGGAGTACATCGGAAAATCCGCGGACTGATCTGACGGTCTTGGAACTGTCTTCGAACCGCCAGAAAAACACCGCGAACAGCATCCTATGGATGCTATACAGTCCGATACCAGTCCGCAAGACCACCGCGAACGCCAAATGATGGATCTGACGGTTTGAAGACAGTCAGATGGCCACCGCGAACAAACCTATATTATGCTCATTTACAGCTTTCCCGAAGAAAATTTCATTTCTCAGCCGGTAGTCGAACCGCAGCCCCCGAGGTTCCTCTCAGGCTTCTTACAGGAAGTAAGATTAAAAGATTACAAAGGTTGTTGGGATTTCTCGTTCCTAAAACAGGCCTGAAAATACCAGCAAGCACAGGCCTTCTAACGACAAGTAGGAAGTTACAACTTCTTTAATATCCGTTACCATCATGTTTTAAAAATCATCAGCGTTATTGGACCCTTAGGCCTATCGACGAAGATATTGGTCAAAAACGGAAGGGACTGTTGAAAAGAAGGCTGTAAAAGATAACCATGGAAGCAGCGAAAAACTTATAATCTGATATTATTTTTCTTCTGTGTAACCAGGGGTGGGAAGGAGAAAAAAACATTTCCTAATTTTATGCAGACGCTGAAAGAGCTACAGCTCATCCTTTTGTGATTAATAAAATTGTTTAAGTCAAAAGGGAACTTTTTCACAAGCTCCCGAAGCCCCGTATCGCAGGGTCTATCTACAGGGGGAGCAGTTTTACTGACGGGGAAAAAAAAAGAAACACGAAGGGCAGGAAAAAGTTTTAAAAAGACAGAAGAGGCGACAGGTCGCCAAGTTAAGGGATACCTTGATGGTGGAGACAGAATGGGTTGAAAGCTATTAATTAAAAAGTAGGAAACGGTCGTGGAACATTCCCCTTCTTAGGGCTGAAAATCGTACCTACAAGAAGGACTCTGAAAGGGAGTGATGGAATGTAATGAATGGCTGGGAGAGGTGGGGTTAGGAGCTTTCCGACCGAAAAAAACGAGAGACAACACTGCATGAATTGAATCACGAGAATTGCACAAAGGCCTTATTAACTTCTCTTTATTGATCTTGGGGGCCCGTCTTGAAGCTTTGCTCGTGTTTCTTGTAATCCGTTCTTAAAGAGCGTTTTATTCATTTCTCCATTACCTATCTTTTTTTCTTTTTCTTTTTCTTTTTCGAGACTTCTAAAAATTCCGTCTTTGTCGGAGAAAAATTGCAGGGGCATTGAATTGCCCAAAAACATAAAAATAAAAAAATAAATAAAAGTGAAGTAAATGAAAGATGGATCCGTTCGAGTTAGGCCTTTGTTGCTCTGCCATTCATCCTCGTCTTATTATTATCTGTGCCAAAATGTTTAATTCCAATGAATTTATTTCCTACGAGTTATACGTTAATAAGATCATTCATCTTCATGGAATGTTGAGGTAAAGTTGCGGTCACCCCTTAGAAGCTTGGTTTTCTTGTCAAGCCCACTATCTCATTGTTTTCCTATATTATCCTTGTAAAATGAATAGCAGCTCGACCCGGAAGTTACATGCCCTGGCCTGTGTAAACTCAGGAACATGTATAACACTACGTCATACAATTTATTATACCTTGACATGAAACAGCTTGAGTTATCTTACAAAGAAGGTATGAAACTTCTTCAAAAAAAAAAGATAAACTTGAACTCTTAAAACTTGCAAATAATGAAAGTCATATAGCTCAAATGTTTAAGCTAGGATAATGATAAATAGCAGGCGCACTTGCTCGAGGTTAGGTATCGACCACAGAAATCAGTGATCAGAAGGGGCATCTGTACAGGTAAATTATTACACAACGGTTTATTATTTACCTTACGCTTCATGAATAACTGCAAATAATTAATTATTGAATCGCGCGCATTTTTATGAAACTTTAGTTATCCAGTACTCGATTTAGGGCTTTCCGGGGGGGAGCACGGGGATAGGTACTGACTACAGAAAGCAGTGATCTACGCAGAAGGAGCATCTATACAGGTAAATAATAAACCGTTGTGTATAATTTGCAGCGTTTTTTTATGTATATTCTATTTCTGTAACTCGCAGTTACTTTTACACTGACTTACCTACTTGGTAGATGTGAATGAAAGTGCGGATTATAGATAGCATATAGCACCCAGCAGTTATGGAACTGAAGAGCCTGGACGGGTCATAGAACGTTAGGCTCAAGAATCCCTATAAGTACTGAACTTATGAATTGTCTGGTGAACTGCGGTCTCGTAGTATGTTATGAAAAGTGTTTGTTGAATCAGTTGAATTGAATTGAAGCGGTTTATTTTCAGCGGGTTACTCCAAGCTATCCTTCCAATAGCTTATTCTGCCAAGTATCAGTTGTGTTACCTACTGTGCGAATTGAAATGGCCCATTCGCGCATCCCAACAAAATGGCTATAGGCCAGACAGTACCTGTAATGCATCAGTGGAGACGGTATTGTAAGCTTTGGTGACGGTCAACAAGGCCGATCGTTGAGAACTAAGCAACTTTCTTCGTGGATGCACTAGTGGTGCTCTGTGCCCCCATACCGGGCTCGCATAAGTCAATAATCCTTCATAGACTCCTTTGTATGTTATCTTTAGAGTAGCATTTGTCGCCGCATGGTGTTGTTTGAGGATCCTTCTCATCTTCTGAAAGAATGCTGACGCTTTGGTCGTGATATACTTGATACGCTCATTGAAATTCAACTTCTCGTCAACATGAACTCCGAGAATTCGTACCACATTCTTGACCCCGACTCGAGAAGCAAAGAAAGACCAAAACTAAGAGAACAAAGTGGATGTAGAAGATCTAAAGGTCAGGAGATGTCTGGGTGGTGGAGGGTTCCATTATCCCAACAAAATTGTTCACCACTGAGCAAAGGAACCCAGCGTGAGAAACTCCACAAGGAACATTTCCCGCTGACGGAATTTCTCGCCCGGATCAGCAACAAAACCCGGATGGGACCCTGAAGCCACGCGCCTTTACCCAACCTCACCTAAATTGTCCCCACCAAGAACAGAGCTGATAAAAGCCATCGAAACATCGGAATCGTGGCCTTTCACCAACAGTCATCGGAGACGAAGTTCCAACGCGCCGTGGTATTAGCACTCACAGTACCAAGTGCCACACCAGGACGATATCCGCTGTGGGCCGCCTGCAGAAACATGACGAAACTCTGCACTCAACATACGTCACCCGGAGGAGGTAGCCAGCCGCCTCTCGGGAGATTTGCCGCCTCCACGCCAACGACTCGCCGTTCTCAAGATAAAGCTCAACGGCCTTATCAGGTGGAATAAACCGGTTCCCGTGAGATCATCGAAGTTAAGATACCTCGAGCGTGGTTAGTACTTGGATGAGTGACCGCCGTGACACGTGGTGACACGTCCAAGTATGACTCATGTAGCTATTGGGCGAACTCCTCTACACTCAAGGGGGCGAGGCAGTGAGGGCCAAGTAAAGAGCGAAATGATCAGACCGAATTCTGATCCTCTCTTAGGAGGAAAGCTGATCACGTCCGCGACGCTGGCAGGGCAGTCGGACGAAAATCCTCAGCCTGGAATGGCTGTTAACCTTACTTTACTCAAGGTAAAGCCGAACTTTTCCTACCGTTAGGCCTCTTGCCGAGTACGAATGGCGTCGCATGTGAATGAGCCGTATACTTGGAGAGCATAGTGAACATACGTACTAATCTATACATATAATAAAACAGTGTCTGTTTGTTTGTTTGTCTCGGCATCAATTTATTGAGAACGGCTGAACGTAGAAAGTTGCGGCTGGTACCATTTGACGCAGAATTTATCTGGGAAGGTTTATGAAAAATCCACATTTGAATCTGTCCATCCGTTGAAACGCTATGAATGAAATACTACTAAAAAACGTGTTATAATCACTTCTATGAGGACGTTTATGCTTATAATAACTTTGAACGGTTGGACGTAAATCCGATTGTAATTAGATTCTGGATTCAGCTCGACGAGTACATTCAAGTGGTACTTCAATCAGGATGTTAGTGGGAGGGGGGTACAGGTTATGAGAGGGGGGGGGGGGGTCTACAGAAATTTCAAAACTACTTGACCAATTGGAGTGCAACTTTGGGAATTTGTTGTGTGAACATTGAGGAATGTTTCTAACCAGGTAGGGAGGGTTCATAGGATACGGGGGGGGGGGGGTTAAAGGCAGTTAGGGTTGGCATTGGGGAAGGTTTCTGATCAGTTGAGGAGGGGGGGATACAGGGGGTGTCTGTTCTACAGTTGCGAAGCGCGGGTACACAGCTAGTAATTAATAATAATAGATATGTAATAATAATAATTACTACTGTTATTATTGTAAAACCGTTACCTTCTATGTAATTCCATTTTTCATTTTTGTCCTTTCTCTCCTGGCAACATATCAAAGGCGGCATAATACTAGTAACTGCTCGAACTCTCATGAACCCATCAGCTTCAGGAATGCGGATTACATGCTAGCAAAAATTGAGCATCTTAAATTTACCCTTACCCAAGTTGGGAGATGGATCCAAATTTGAAAACCAGGTATTTTGCGAAAGCGAAAGGAAGTGCACCTGAGCATGCAAAAAGCTGTCCATAGTTTCGACTTGAGCCCCCTTTCAGCACAGCTAAAACCGACTGGAACACGCCTGAGCAGCTCGCGGTACGCTCGCCGACCTGTTCACACTTACGAGCTGAGGCTCTTGGACGCACCTAGGCCTGGGCGGTGAGCCTGTTCGGACGCGCACGCTTCTGAATCGAACTGCCCCTTTGGACGCACCTGATAAACATGAAAATGAAATGAAATGAAAAGTAACTTTATTCCACGTAGAACAAAAAAGTAGATACCGGCACAAAGAAAAAAGACATTAATAATAGGAGAAAAATAAGCATCAATTGCGAAATAGTAAAATTGGAATATCGAGCTGGGCTCGGTATTGAGTGGGGAAGTTGCATCTGTCCGTAGAGAAATATAAATACTGGGCTTCTTATACTCGTAGTAACTTTTAACCCAACATTATGTGCACTTTTTCCTTCGTACCTTCTTCTTTATAACTCAAAGTGTTAAAGAGCAGTCGACAGTCTAAGTAGCCTTGCTCAATTAGCCACGATAAAATAAATTTTTTGTAAGCTGACCTAGTATATTTCGAGGGCTGCTGTAGTTCTGCAGTGGAGTTTCGGAGGAGAAGTGGGAGGCTGTAATATATTTGGCGATTTGCTGTTATTAGTCGAGTTGCTATACTGGGAATAACTTGTTGTGTAGAAGGGCGGACGGAGTACGGGTGCTGAGGTTTAGGGATCCTGAAGTAGTCCGGGTGCTTATGGTAAAATGCAAGGACGGACTTAATGTGAAGATGATCGATGGAAAACGCTTATGCCTCATTGAATAGGCTTGACAAAGAGTAACGTGGTGGCTTACTGAGAACCACTTTCAGTGCTGCTTTTCGTTCAACACACAACGGATTGAGGACTGAACCTGTCGCCGAACCCCACACCAGAATGCCGAAAAGAAGACCAGTCTGTACCAGAGCCTTATAAACCTGTAGCAGCAGTTTTACGGGAAGACATTTCCTCAGATTATAAAACTGGTATACAAATTTGCGTACTCTGGTTACTATATTCAACATCTGTGGCTTCCAGCAGAGGTCCTGATCCAGTATCACGCCAAGATACCTTGGTTCTGCCAACATGGTTCTGCTCGAACATCGTCGGTGTACTGGAGTAATTTCTCGCGTCCACGCTTGCCAACCAGTGATCGCGTCCGCCGTATCAGTGTGTGAAAATTTGCAATATTCGTCAAAGATGGAATAATCCGTCCGTCCTGTGATATTATACTCGTAAGGCAAGATGGGACGCAGCTTGGTGAGGTGAGGTGAGGTTAGTTTCTGCGTAACGTGAGCTTCGTGAAGTGACTCTGCTTCGTCTGTTCTCGTGCCGCAGTTTTCACTAGTGACAGCGACCTGCGGAAGGTTCTGAATCGGCGAGGAAGGGCTCCGCTGATGTATATCAGAGTAATATTATAGAAAGCGGAACATCGCATCCGCCAGTTAACAGGGAGGAAGTGGAGGTATCGCGGGTGATGAAAGGGGTTCACTCTCCTGTCGACGGGTTCATCCATCATTTCCCAGCGTTGAATGGCTGCTTCGCTGCCAACCACCGACCGCTGCCCGCCTCCAGCCCCCGGGTACATCTGAATTGGAGAAACAGATCTATCGCTCACAGATAAAAGATAGGGCAGCCTGTCGTCCTCGGCCATGGCACATCGACAACAACACCATCCCCCGAATTTTCCAAGAAAATTTATCACCGGCTCCATCAGTGTTTTAATGCCCTGCTCATTTTGCTGCCGATTCTACCGGTATCAGAATATTTGTAATATTTTTGAACTCTCCGAATTCCCTACAAAAGTCATTAAAATGACATAGTACCCCCAAATTATCCGAAAACCAAACTTTTCAAAGCCTTCCGAACGAATCCGTTACCTACATTATAAATGTGTTTGTTTATGATGTTAAGATTAAGGAACATGCAACAATGGTTCCACATACCTACTTTAAAGATGACAAAACAATCTGCTGGCTTTAACTGTTGCAACCTCTCAACTTTCAGGCGGGCGCGGCATTTTGGTTCTCACCAACGAGCGCACGGCGGCATTTTGGCCGTCTTAAAAAATGACCACTTTTCCAGAACATAAGCGCACGTTTATTCCATTGATGACTAATTTGTACGTAGTACATTATGTATTATGTATGCCGCCAGGCAGGACCTACCTACTTCAGCGGCTGTGGTGTTGTGGGACGCCTGATTCTTGAGACGACTTGTAGTTTATTATTCTGTGAATAATACACCTATGTATTCGCTCGGCAAACATTTTTGTAACACCCCCTCAAAATTTTTTCTTTTACGTTTTTTGAAACCTTGGTTCGTAGATTCCAAAAATGCAATGTGCGTCCGCCGTACGCCGTCCGCCGTATCATGCATATCTACTTCAATTTCGGTCTAAAAAACTCGTTCTTTCGCACACAGCCTCCATTTAGGCCCTAGTTGTGTCCCGAAACTTTGCAGCCCGATCAGAATATACCCAGGGGTGTTATGGGTGAAAAATGGGGTTTTCTGTTGTTTTAGTAACATGAGCTTGTGAGGTATCGTTTTCCATGTTTTTCGGGACAAGGATACCGAATAAGAAGTCGATTTTGACCAGAGTGGAAAATTGAGCTTATAACGGAGTTTCAGCCTTAAATTTACGTTAAAATTTGGTCTAAAATCGTCGCTCTTCCGCACAAAGTTTGGGTCCCCATTTGGGTCCCAGTTGCGCTCCGAACCTCGGCAGCCCGGTCAAAATACCCGAGGGGTGTCACGGGTGAACATTGGGTATAAAAATAGAGTTTTTCGAGGGTTTTTTTGAGATTTTAGTGGACATGAGCTTGTGAGGTATCGTTTTCCATGTTTTTTAGGGCGAGAAGACCGAATATGAAGTTGATTATGACCAAAATTCATTTTGGTGTCATGAGTCAAAAACCTGGGAAATCGTCTGAAAACACCATAAACTTGTAGGAATAACACTCGAATTAGTATCAACCACCAAGAAGATTAAATGGCACTATCAATAATCAAAGGTAATTTGTCAAAAATAGGAGCTTATTTCGTGTTTTTGGGGGCCAAAATTGGTGGAAACCATAAAAATCGCTATTTTAATAATTGCACATGAAAGAAACAATAAATGTTTTTCCAGCATTTCTGTAGGTATGTCCAATCGAATAATAAACCCATGTAAAAAAAAACAAGTCATGCAGCATGACTTAATGAGCGAATTTTCAAAGAAATATTCGAATTAATGGCTATGGTTTTGTTTTGCTTCGAACTCTCGTCTTCAATTAATACTTCTCACATTTTTCAATCTGACCACTCTAAGGGTGTGGGGGGGGGGGGGGGGTAAGAGTTTAAAGATTATCCTAGTTTTGGGTAATTTTTGCGCACTTTAAATGCTCTAATTTAAGAACGGATTTAGATATCTAAAATCCGATTTCACCATCGTGTTCAGCGTGCAAAAACCTTTAAAATGAGGGGTCACTTGTTAGAAAATAACATTTTGGGGATTTTTGGGTAATTTTTGCGCACTTTAAATGCTCTAATTTGAGAACGGATCAAGATATCTAAAATCCGATTCCACCATCGTGTTCAGCGTGCAAAAACCTTTAAAATGAGGGGTCACTTGTTGGAAAATAACATTTTGGGGATTTTTGGGTAATTTTTGCGCACTTTAAATGCGCCAAAACCCTCCTTAGAGTAGGCCAATTTCGCCCATCTTCGAACTTAGCCTTTCGATTGTCAAGATAGATTTTTTGTGCAAATTTGAGCTGTTTATCTCAATTCTATCGAGAGTTATCGTCTGGAGTGACACATATATATATATATACATATAAAAAAGTGTTAAATTTCAGGAATCGTTTTAGAATGGTCTGAAACGGATTTCTATGAAGAAAATTTCCAAAAATTTATATTATTTAAATTTCGAAGCCATTGCAATAGCTTCATTTTCTTTGAAAATTCGCTAAAAGACAGCAGCGTTTTTTTTCTAAGCTTATGACACCCAGGTTGCAGCAAGGGTTCCCTCTTCCTTTACCCTGGCTTGGGACAGGGTACGAGAGGAGCTACCGTAGCCAGCATTCCCCCATAAGCGAAGTTACCTACATTCACTAACTATAAAATCATGAATTCATTCTGTGGTAGGGGTTGGTATCGATATACCTACCAATACTTCAGAAATATCGATATTTTCATGAAAATATTTTTCAATATTTTTATATCGATATTGGACACACTCTTGATAGGTAAGTTACACACTATTTTACCGCGAGATATCTGTCTTTTTTACGCCTAGCCACCCTGCTTTTGAAACATCGCCGTTTGAAGGTAAGTTCTTGTAGGTACTCCTTGCGTTTCTTGGATATACCTACCACTATCTAAGTAAAAACTGGACGCAATGAACCATCTATGTCCGATTTATTCGTCACGAGTAGTCTACCTATCCTATGCCGATCATGGTCTGGGCCAAGACAGGTAAACTTGAAGAACAATATTTATAACAACAACAACAATATTTATTTTTTTTATTTTTACACCTATGGCCACGCGAAGAGTCTCTTCAGGGCCAAAAGATGAGTGAAGAAGAAGAAGAAGCTATTGCTGTTACCTTTGTTCTTTCTGCCCATATTTCCTAATCATGGCTCAAAAAGTGTGAGATGTGAATATTCTTCGAAAATGCCGATCGATTCTGCCGTTCGAACTCGAAATTTCATCTTGAACATATTAAAAACTCCTACCTATCGATCCTCCTTCCTATCCTACCTATCGATTTGTTGTTGTTGATTTTTTTGCTTCGATACCCATCCTACCATTTGGCAGACGATTAATGATTGAAATAGTGGTGGTGTAGGTGGGCAAGTAATTAAGCCACATTTCTTGTCATTGAGCGATTTTTTAAATATTTTATAACGTCTCGGAGGAATGTTCTAGACACTTGCCATTGAGATCAACCGTGTGAATGAGGGAGTCGGGGGAGAAAACACCTCCAGAGCGCACTTTGTCGTTCGCGCAATAAACTTTATAGTAGTTTATACCGCCGGGTTTTTCTGGTCCCACGTTTCATTCTTTTATTTTCCTTTGAAACTGCGCTTTCCGGAGGTTGAAACGTGAGGCGGAAGCCGGAAATCCTACTTTTTCCCTAGGAACCGCTGAAAGGTAAAAAGTGGAGAACATAACTAGAACCACCCCGCGGTTTTACTGCTCTGCGGCTGTAGGTGGCGGTAGGAATGGATAAAAAGTGACTTGCATTCATCGATCCCCTTAACAGCCCTGATACGATTGAAACTGAATAGAATGAAGTATTCGACTGGAACGAGGTTGTGGATGTTGCGTCGATGCCGTCCGAGCGGTTGAATTTAACGAGTTTGTTGATATTCCAACTCATACGGCAATAATCACCGTAGGTACGAGTATGCTGCAGGGTGTGGTGGATGGGTGATGGGATGGAACATAAATACAGAAGTACGCAATGGTCTAATTGCCTTAAGGTTTACATGGTATATTGTACCCCTACGCACTCTACGGATTTGGTATACTGGGGTAGTGAAAATGTGCTGATGACATTCAGCGTTGAAAAATCAACAATAAATTAATGTCAGGTTTCAATCATTTCCTCTCGTCCACCTATTCAATGTGAGGACCAGACACTAACTATTCCACACAGAACAGTTTTGTTTTTCCATTGAATCAAAGACCTAGTATAATTAGAAAAATATCAAAATTAATGAATAGGTACCCGAAAAAATTGACACCCCTAAAATTAATCACTAGCATGACCTAATTCATGTCCTCTGAATTTTTTTATAATGAAGATATTTATTGTACTTATATAGTTGTAGAAAATTTTAATTTTAGAATTTGAATTAGATTTTAAATTTATAATATGAAGAATCTATAAACATACACTCCAAATTCGCCAAAATTGGCAAAGTTGTGTTAATAAAATATTGATTGATTGAAAAAATATGAAGAATTTTACAATTTTTTGTACTCCCGCTAAATAAACAAATTCCAATTTTAATGTCGAACCTCAGGTCCTCTTTTCGCCTAGCAACGGCATCCCGCTAAAACTGCGTAGTGCATAGTTGTAGTAATATTTGTGATTACTTCATTATAAATAGGTGTATACAGTTAAAATAAAACCAACTACACAACGTACTACGCCATCCACTGATCGATGTGTTCCTGTCTTATCTCCCCACCAAACTGTATTCCGCGGAGTTCGTATCGCTAAATTCAACCACCTTGGAACAAGAGACGAAATTCAGAACCCGAGGAGGATTCCCGCTTTGAAAACCGCCGACCAACGACGACCAGATCCGAGGGCCATCTTCCAGCCCTCGACAAACCTCGACATTCAACCGAAGTTTCCCCTAACAAACCCGTTGTCCAGATGCTGTAAGGCAGACCCTTGTAATGCTATTCCCCACTCCGTTGCTCCGTCTTCAGCCCAAAGCCTCGAGTTTACGGCTAATGAATGTTTTCTCCCTTCCCGAGAAAACTTCATCGGTCTAATCCAACGTCGAGGTCGCGTATTGAATCCTTAATTAGTTGAACACAATTTGGTTGTAATGTCTGCAGATATTCTTTGGGAAATAATAATATGGAACTGTGTGGTAAGAGGTTGTAAGGGCTTCGAGAACTTCACGCAGTGTAGAACGACGCTCAGGTGTAAAAGTTAAAGAGTTGCGTTAAAGTCTTCAAGTTTTAATGAAATAGTACCCACCTATAAAAGCTGCTAACGATAATTATTACTCTTTACACACCTATATGAGTTTGTTAGTGAATTATTAATTTCCAAGTTATTCATTGCTCTATTAGGTGTGTCTATGGGTATATTCGGACAAACAGTTCTGAACCGTCCGTAACTGTCCACGCCCATTTTTGGCTGTTCGGACAGCGTCAGAACTAGTTCTGAGATTCCGAACTATAAGTTCGATGTTCGGACGTAGTAGTTCTGAACCGTCCGTAACTGTCCACGCCCATTTTTGGCTGTTCGGACAGCGTCAGAACTAGTTCTGAAAGATTCCGAACTATAAGTTCGATGTTCGGACGTAGTAGTTCTGAACCGTCCGTAACTGTCCACGCCCATTTTTGGCTGTTCGGACAGCATCAGAACTAGTTCTGAAAGATTCCGAACTATAAGTTCGATGTTCGCACGTAGTAGTTCTGAACCGTTCGTAACTGTCCACGCCCATTTTTGGCTGTTCGGACAGCGTCAGAACTAGTTCTGAGATTCCGAACTATAAGTTCGATGTTCGGACGTAGTAGTTCTGAACCGTCCGTAACTGTCCACGCCCATTTTTGGCTGTTCGGACAGCATCAGAACTAGTTCTGAAAGATTCCGAACTATAGGTTCGATGTTCGGACGTAGTAGTTCTGAACCGTCCGTAACTGTCCACGCCCATTTTTGGCTGTTCGGACAGCATCAGAACTAGTTCTGAAAGATTCCGAACTATAAGTTCGATGTTCGGACGTAGTAGTTCTGAACCGTTCGTAACTGTCCACGCCCATTTTTGGCTGTTCGGACAGCGTCAGAACTAGTTCTGAGATTCCGAACTATAAGTTCGATGTTCGGACGTAGTAGTTCTGAACCGTCCGTAACTGTCCACGCCCATTTTTGGCTGTTCGGACAGCATCAGAACTAGTTCTGAAAGATTCCGAACTATAAGTTCGATGTTCGGACGTAGTAGTTCTGAACCGTCCGTAACTGTCCACGCCCATTTTTGGCTGTTCGGACAGCGTCAGAACTAGTTCTGAGATTCCGAACTATAAGTTCGATGTTCGGACGTAGTAGTTCTGAACCGTTCGTTCCTGTCCACGCCCATTTTTGGCTGTTCGGACAGCGTCAGAACTAGTTCTGAGATTCCGAACTATAAGTTCGATATTCGGACGTAGTAGTTCTGAACCGTTCGTAACTGTCCACGCCCATTTTTGGCTGTTCGGACAGCGTCAGAACTAGTTCTGAAAGATTCCGAACTATAAGTTCGATGTTCGGACGTAGTAGTTCTGAACCGTTCGTAACTGTCCACGCCCATTTTTGGCTGTTCGGACAGCGTCAGAACTAGTTCTGAGATTCCGAACTATAAGTTCGATATTCGGACGTAGTAGTTCTGAACCGTCCGTAACTGTCCACGCCCATTTTTGGCTGTTCGGACAGCATCAGAACTATTTCTGAAAGATTCCGAACTATAAGTTCGATGTTCGGACGTAGTAGTTCTGAACCGTTCGTTCCTGTCCACGCCCATTTTTGGCTGTTCGGACAGCATCAGAACTAGTTCTGAAAGATTCCGAACTATAAGTTCGATGTTCGGACGTAGTAGTTCTGAACCGTTCGTAACTGTCCACGCCCATTTTTGGCTGTTTGGACAGCATCAGAACTAGTTCTGAAAGATTCCGAACTATAAGTTTGATGTTCGGACGTAGTAGTTCGTAACCATTCAGAACCAGTTCGGGAGGTTCGGGATTTTCTTCACAACTTGTAGTTGAAGACATGCGCAGTAGACGTTTTCACTCCTACAACCTTACTGTACTCTCCCTGTGGCGTCTGCTATCATTTTGTCTTCTTATTGCTCATGTTGTAATTACGAAGTACAGCCGTACTCTATAGGTTCGTTCTTAGTGGGCGTTCTGATAGTTCTCGAACTCATAAGAACTGGGACGGAAAATCCCGGGGCGTTCTGGAACTTGAGGAACCGCGCTCTGCACTGCGAACGATTTCAGAACTGGAAGTGGAATAACCTGTGTGCGCATGCGTCACCTACGTTTTTGAGTTCCAGTTCTGACAGTTCCGAAAAAAATCGGGGACTGTCAGAACCGTTCGGAACTGGATTCGCAAAACACTGCGAACGCAGAACTCGGCGTTCTCGGCGTTCCGGAACTGGGCGTTCTGGCACTGCGAACGACAAAACTCGACTGCGCTTGCCCAGAACCGTTCGGAACTGGCAGAACGCACACTGAGAACGAAGCTTATGATAACTGCTATTGTTTAGAAGTTGAAGTTTGCCTGTTTAACTACCATTCAGCTGGATCGAAAGGACTACTTGAAGATCTCGTCATCAATAAATACGTATTCTTCAAGTTCTAGTGACAATGAAGAGGAAAACGACATTAGTGATCCACAGTTCAGTGATTCGGAGGACGAACTCGTTTTTCACGTATAAACCTATATTCCTGTTTTATATTTGTATGTAATGTTGTTTGTACCTTCTTGTTGATTGTATGTTCATGATGTTGGCATTAAATGTTTTTGAATAACAACAAAACTTCGATCACTTTGGTTGTACCTACTTTGTTTCCAAATACACTTGACTACATTCGTGAGATTACAGAACACAACACTTTTTGAATAAGACTGGTTAATTTCAAGGAAAATGCCTTGACAAATTATGTTGTTCATTGCAGTCTTACCTTGAACGGAGTACCTGCTTAGGTATAGGTAGGTATCCAGCCTAGTAAGATTAGTTAATTCAGTCCTCAGTTGAATCTGCTAAACAAAACTTGCCCACCCGTTTAAGGTACCTAATAAGAAATTCATACTGGTTTATTATTTTCAATAAACTCGACCAATATTTCGAGAGTTATGACGTTTTTGTCCAAATTTTGCCCAAAAATCTGGGTATATAAGGTTCAAGGTGGCTCTATATGACGCAACTAATCCCTAGATATTGATAGGATACTTCTGGTAAAAGCACTGGTAGTGGCCACAGTTAAGGAAATTGTCTAAGTTTTTCATGAATTTCATTGTTTGGTATTTTTTTAATTGCTTTATTTATAGCTCTGAAGAAGGGATAAGGTTATGAATGCCTGGACTCAGGAGTTGATATTCTGTCATTAGTTCCGAACTACTCCGAAAACCGTTCGGACCCGAACAGAGTTAGAACTAAAAGTTCTCACCGGTTCTCATCCCCTCCCATTGCAGTTCTATTTGTAACTGGTTCAGAACTGCTTGTCTGAACATACCTTATTAAAATTCTGTAAATAGGGCTATTTGTATCAACGAATAAATTTAAAAAAATGTATGTATAATACGTTTAGGCTATTCATAAGTATAATTATTTTAATTAAAATGTTTCGAGTTTGAAAATTATAAGCCAATAATTACCAGTAGGTAAGTAACCTTGTCGGCGGGATACTGTGATTGAGAGGGTCGGCTTATTGCCTAGTTCCAAACCTACCTCAGGAGGTGACGAATTTTCCAAGTTTTGTTGAAACGTTTCAAGTATAAGGCACTTATCGTAGGTACGTCCCTAGTGCTTATTACTAAGCTTGAGCTGCGACATCGATACTACAGGCCGATAAGTCGCTGTGTATTCTGCTTTGCTGTAGCATGGAGGGAGACGTAGCACACTACTTAATCTTTGAATACTTACAATGCTATTCCAGCGAATCGACTCGATTTTTCTCATCAACGAACAAAAAAAAGTTTGGGAAAAAAATCAGCAGTTCAAGAACCATGGGTATTCCATATTAGTTTATATTATTTATTTATTTATTTATTAAATTAAACGGCACAGCTGTGCCAATTACAATAACATAAATAGCGCATATAATATAATATCGTGTGAGTTACAGCTGATTCTCAATTTCAACTCATTCATCTTTCGTTTACGATTCGACGCCAAACATTACTTTAGGATCAAAAAGCGAGATCAATTCTGCAGAGTTCCCTTTTGAAATTACCAGCGAAAAGAAAATGCACAAAGAGACTCGCAAATCAGAGCCGATTCAGCCTTCTCTCCTAATAACCAAAGTAAGAAAGAAAACGGTAAAAAGAACCACACTGGAAGGCTGGAGAGAAAAAGGAGGTGAAAGAGAGAAATTATCGGAGACGATGAAAGGAAAGAGGGAGCAGGACAGGGCTCATCAATTAGGAGAATTGTATCTTCTTCCTTTTGTCCTCTGTTTTTAAAAGGTAAAGGTAATTCCGCAATAATTACCCCCACCTTGCTTTTTCTGTAAAGACTTCCCCTCCGTCTAAGTGGACCGAGTAAAATTCAATTAAAACTCGCTCGGTAGAACAAATGTAAGAAACTGGAAGGCAGGTGGTAAAATCATGAGGTGAGGGGAATAAATTCACACAGGCAGTACAAAACTGTTAAGTATAAAATAATGGCGGCCTCAAAATGGGAAAAATTGACGTGGAAGTTTTATTGTTGTATTTTTGTATTACCTTAGAACCATAGGGCCGTACGTTCTTTTCAGTATTCCTGTGGGATTCCTTTGGCAGGGAACCATTGAACGAAATTCTACCTGTGATAAAATCGCATTTCACGAAAGGAGGCCTTATTTGCGTGGTTACCTTTGGGAAGGACATTTTAGGAGAATGTTAAAGTACCCTTATTATTGTTTCGTAATAGTGACGCTACGTCCAGGTAGGTTCAGTTTTGTTAACTTGATTTTGGAATATCGAAAATAGGAGGAGTTGAGGATGGGGTAACAGCATTTATGCGAGGCAGTGAACCTGTCATAAAACTCAAATGTAATATTTTTCACCAAAACTAATACTACCTACTCGCAACACTTTGCTCCGTGACGTATCGTTCATCTAAATCGTTGTAACATAAAATGGTTGCAAAAATAGATATTTCAACACAGTAATATAAATATATATGTATATTCAAATTTTTGGTTCAAAAAGTTATTGCAGTTATAGGTAAGCTTGTAATGAAGCAGGGTTAGTTTTTGTTCAATTCTGCAAAATAGCCCTTAGGTACTTTTGTGAAGTTGTCAACCTTTTTCAAGGCTGTTTTTGAAGAGGGGGAAAATGTGGAACTGAAAAGAAATATAAAAAAATTAATTGGATCCGACAAGAATTCCTCCGTTGACATCGAGTTGCGGAGTATTAAACGTTGGCGAGAGGCGCTACGCAACGGCTAATGGATTGAAATTTTAATGAAACGTGGTTTCTCATCTGGAAAACGGAATAGAACTCGTGAACTCGGGATTTACGTACCGCGAATGGCATCGAAATGACAGCTTACGATGAAGTAAATGACTTATGATTTTTGGATGGTTAGGGATGGTGGTCAAAAATTGCTTATAACTGGTAAAAATCACGAGAAAAAAAAATTGTTTGGAACAGTTAGGTGAACAAGTTTTTCAGACAGGAAAACTTCTATCTAAAGCGCTGATTACTATACTAGGAGATAACGAAAAGAAGGAAAAAGCCAAAGGTAGTAGTTAACGAATGAGAGTGGACTGTAATGAGGTAGTAGGTATGTGATCGTACGATCCAAAATATAACGTAGGTTTGCGGACTTACAGAAGATGTTGCTTTTCCCGAGCCTAGTAAATACTTAGGAGTGCGGAGACCGGTGACGACCGGCAGGCGCTATATGGTTTTGGATCGTACCTACTATTTATTTTCGTTTGAGAATTTTACTTTAGTTTGATAAAATTGACAGAAACGTCTGAAGAACTGAGCTTTCGCCGAGAAAAAGGATGAAAATTAAGATACGAGACGCAAAAGAGAAAAAAAAAACGCTGCAAAGCCCTTGTCACATGGGTTTATTGCTCTGTTTGAAATTCCTGCAGAAATTTTGGCTGTTCATTTATTGTTTCTTTCATTTGCAATAATCGAAATAGCTATTTTTGATGCCCCCCCCCCCCCCCTAAAACACAAATTGGGCTCCTATTTTTTGTTTTTTTGGTTTATTATTTTCAATAATGAACCATTGGAATCGAGCATGAAAAAAAAAATTCTTACCCCCCCTCAAAATTTGATGGTTTACGTTTCAAGGTATGTGGAATCCAAAACTGCAATAAAAATATTTCTGTCTGTCCGCCGTACGCCGTACGCCGTACGGGCCACTTTTCTTAGTTACCATGAAAAAAAATTGATGAAATTCGGGTTATAGGTTCCGTTCGGCGTCTAGTTGGTCCTCGAAGCTCGACGTTACTGTGAGTCATCTCTAAGGGGTACAAAATAGGGGTTGAAATTTTCAAAACGCCTATACTATTTTTCTTCGTAAATATTTTTACGGTTTTAAATAGTTCTTGAACTTGCGAGTTTTTTAAGACCATCCGGAGCATCGTACGTCCAGCCGTTCGTTCACAGTAAGGCCCCAAAGTTTGCACCGACAGGCATTTTCGACTCCAGTGTGAATGAAATTGTATACAATTCAAACCAAATCTCGTAACCAGAGACGCGCTCACAATAGGAATTTGTGAATACGGCCAATCATTGGTAGGGATCACCTGATTATATTGGCGGAGTATGAAGTCGAGTTGGTTGTTCTGTGATATTATTTCGCTTGAAAAATGATGGCTCTTTTGGAGTTTGTTGGTAGGTAGTGAAACTTGAACAAACGTTGAAGTATTATTGATGGGTAAATTATTACTACGGTAAATCATTACTCAACGGTAAATTATTACACAACGGTTCATTATAGCATCTACGTAGAAGGGGCTGGAGTTTGTTGGTAGGTACTTTTGCAACTTTTTTCATTCCTCATCAACAATTTCTTTTCAGAACTTCATTATGTGTGTTTCTTTTTGTTAGGTACTGTTTGTCATCGGCAGAATTATTTTAGCAACATTTAACTCGTGATTTAGGTAGGTACCTAGTAACGAGTACGGGGTTAGGTACTAACCTACGGAGGGTCTGCGATCTACATAATATGTATATAATAGAATAGTACATATCATATTATATAGAAGGGTTATCTATACATAGAGCTGTGATCTGTAACAGGAGGGTATTCTATACAAAATAATAAACCGTTGTGCAGGGATTTGCAGCGTTTTTTTGTTTTTTTCAATTATCTTTGATCATTGGTAATGCCATTTAACTGTCTTGATTCACATGTTAATAGTACTTCTAGTGTTATTATTCAAATCTATGGTGATTTCAGACAATTTCCCAGGTTTTTGGCTCATAAAAAATGAAATTTGGGAGCCTAACCTCGATTCTTCACGCTTTGGTCAAAATGACCCCCCCCCCCCCCCCCCCAAACATGGAAAACGATACATCACAAGGTTTTAGTTCACTAAAACCTCAAATATCCATCGAAAACCTCCATTTTAACACCAATTTTTCTCCAAAACTAGGAGCCAAATGTTTTCCCAAATGGGGACCCGAACTGTGTGCGGAAGAACGACGATTGTAGACCAAAATGTAACGTAAATTTAAGACTGAAACTTCGTTAGAAGCTCGTCTTTCTACTTTGGTCAAAATCGACTTCATATTCGGTTTTCTCATCCCAAAAATATGGGAAAACGATACCTCAAAAGGTCATGTTTACTGAAAAACCAAAAAACCCTATTTAACACCCATTTTTACCCATAAAACCCTTGGGTGTATTCCGATCGGGCTGCAAAGCTCAGGGGGCACAGCTAGGGCCCGAATGGAGCATATTTGCGAAAGATTGAATTTTTTAGACCGAAAATTAAGGAGATATGGATGATCCGGCGGACGGCGACGGACATTGTATTTTTGGAATCTATACGCAAATTGAAACGTAAAAGAAAAAATTTTGGAGGGTTGTTATAAAATTTTTTGCTGAGCGATTACATAGGTGTATTATTCACAGAATAATAAACCAAAACAGGAGGTAGAGCCAACGGCTGAAAGTTAATTATAGAAGTGAAGTGATGAGGGGCACCTACGGGACAAAGCGCTTCAACGAGATAAAAACTGCATAGGTAGTCCTTGTCACATGGGTTTATTATTCTACTGGACATATCTACAGAAATGTTGGCTGTTCATTTTTGTGTCTTTCATGTGAAACAATTGAAATAGCTATTCCTGATGGTTTCCACCAATTTGGCCCCCAAAATACGAATTAGGTAGGCTCCCTTTTTTTTCTTCAAATTATCTTTGATCATTCGTAGTACCATTTATTCGTCTTGATCCACGTGTTGACACTTTTTCTAGTTTTATTCTACAAATTGATGGTGATTTCAGACGATTTCCCAGGTTTTTGACTCATAAAAAATCAGTTTTGGGAGCTGAACATTTGGTAGAACTCAATTTTCCACTCTTTGGTTAAAATCGACTTCATATTCGGTCTTCTCGTCCCAGAAACATATAAAACGGTACCTCAAAAGCTCATGCTACTAACATGTTACTAAAACAAAAAACCCTGCAAAGTCCTTGTCACATGGGTTTATTATTCTATTGGACACATCTACTATTATGTTGGCTGTTTATTTATTGTTTCTTTAATGTGAACTAATTGAAATAGCTATTTCTGATGGTTTCTACCAATGTTGGCCCCCAAAACACGAAGTAGGTACGCTCCTTTTTTTTTTCAAATTATCTTTGATCATTGGTAGTGCCATTTAATCGTCTTGATCCACTTATTCTAGTGTTATTATACAAATTTATGGTGATTTCAGACGATTTCCCAGGTTTTTCACTCATAAAAAATCACATTTGGTAGAACTCAATTTTCCACTCTTTGGTCAAAATCGACTTCATATTCGGTTTTCTCGTCCCCAAAAACATGGAAAATGATATCTCAGAAGCTCATGTTACTAACATGCTGCTAAAAAGCAAAAAGTACCTATTTTTACACACATTTTCACTCATAACACCCCTGGGTATATTCCGATCGGGCTGAAAAGTTTTGGGACACGACTAGGACCCAAATGGAGCATGTGTGCGAAAGAATGAATTTTTTTTATCCGAAAATAAGCAGGGAAAAAAAAAATTTAACTGAACTGGAAGGGCTTATGTAACAACCTGAACTGAATAATGTGATAATTTTATAATAATTTGATAAACTGATAATCTGATTAATTTTTTGTTTGTTTTTGTGTACTTGTAGCGGCCTACCTCCGCCAAACGGCTAATATGCCATGGCGTATTGTGTGTACTTAATATTTTGTTGTTTTGAATTTTCAAATATATACACTTGATCTATCTATCTATCTATCTATCTATGCATGATACTGCGGGCGGCGGACGGACATATCATTTTTGGAATCTACGCACCTTGAAACGGAAAAGAACAAATTTTGAGGGGGTTTTATAAAAAATTTTTGCTGACGAATACATACCTAGGTGTATTATTCATAGATTAAAAACCAAAAAGTGCCACTCGCTTACGAAAATACTGGCTAATCACCAAACATGTTATAGGATGGAACTTTGAAACTTAGCTCGTCGAAAGCGTTATCCGTACCTAATAGCTGTGGAAGATTTTGCAGAGGTCTTTTTACGGTTCCGACCGGGTGGAAGTTTCCTGGATGGGCGAAATAATAATTAGCTATTTATATGGATGTATGTATGTTTAATTTATATTCATGATTTCTACGGCTTGGAAAAAAAAGGTAGGAAAAAAAAAGAGGGAAGGAAATGAAACGAAATTCTAGATGATGTTGTGTCGGTGAAGGTGAGGGTTGTGAGTTCCTTGATGTGTAAATTGATGTTGATTATGAAGCGGTTGAGCGAGCGACTTGCCTCCTCGTGGCGGCTGAAGTGTCGCTGTGGGGGACCGAGTCGCCGTGAGGAGTTTGAGTTGAAAGATGGTCGTTGAAAGTGAGGTACGCTAGTGAAGAATATGACTTTTTAATTAAACACTCCCCTCTCCACTCACCGTCACACCTTTTTCCTTCGCGAGCTCTTTAATTTTCCACAGACACCGCCGGCGGACGCCGCCGGTAGGCCTATCGCCTTTTCTCTGCGGTCTTTCTCTGAACATTTCACGGCCATTTCATTCATAACGAATATCCTTTGTTGCCTCTTCGCATTCCTTAACTTGAAAACCGCTCATATTCACGGTCCTTGGCCTTGAGCCGGCAGCCCTTATTTACCCTTCCATAATAAAAGTTACGGTGTGGAGATTGCCGTTCCATGTTCTTCATAATAAATAGAATTTTTTAAAAATGCATTTATTCGAAAAAAAAAAAGAAAATACACACAGTATAACCTTGAAAATACAAATCGTATACAAGTAATGCTAGAAAAAGTAAACACCAAATGCGTTCCCCCCTCTTTGTTAGATAACTTGTGCTGAGGGGGGGAGTCGCCTTAACCTATTCACATAGCTGACTATCTGCTAAACTACAAAAAAATTCGTCAGAAATGAACTGCTTGATAAGTACCTTGAAATTTTTCGAGCTAAGAACACATTTTATTTTATTAGGAAGGTCTTTAAACATTTTGAGTCCCTCATAGGAGAAAAAATGTTGGCCTTTAGATGTGAGTCGGAAAGGGAGTTTCAAAGCCAGATGAACGAGTGTGGCCAGCCACTGTCTCATACTGCGATAAGTTTTTATAAATATGGATAAGTACAGTGTTCTTATATATTATGTTAGGAACATCCAATACTCTGAATACCTAATTTAAAAACTTTAGAGGTAGGAAAGCGCGTTTTTTTGCGCAACAGAATTTTAATAATTCGTCTCTGGATGACACTTACAGATTCAAGGTGTGTTTTGTATGCAGATCCCCACACTAGAATGCTATACGAAAGTAAAGAATGAACTAGTGCAAGATAAAACATTCGCAAGGTAGCCAAAGACATAAAATTTCTAATTTCCAAACACATAAGAATGACTTTGCGCAACTTATTACCAAGGTTATCCCTGTGGTAATCCCGAGACAAGCACTGATCCACCAACACCCCAAAATATCTCACGTGCGATTCTTGTTTGATACTAGGGCAAACACAGTCCACACCTGGGCAGGTGGGCAAAACGTGACATTTTATCGTTTCCAAAGCCGGGATAGAGATATTTCTTAAAGAAAAAGCAATAAAATTTGACTTACTAAAGTTCAGTTTTAGACCAACACGTCCAAGCCAATTTTTTACTGTAAGTAAGGCACTCGAAGCAGCTTGTTGGGATTCGTCCCATGTACTACGCGAGACAGCTATTGACGTATCGTCAGCATAGGTAATTATCCGTCTACTTGCAGTACAAGCAAACAATTTATAAAGCAGATGAAAAGCACTGGTCCAAGGACAGTGCCTTGCGGAATTCCAAAGGAAAAAGTGGCTTTATCGCTCAAAGTCGAGTTAATTCTTACTTTTTGACATTGGTCTGTCAAGTAACTTTGCACCCATTTAGCGAAAGCTTTGCGATTTAGCGAATGGATACTAGTTGGGCGGCAGGGGCCCATTTTGGTCCAAAAAATGGCAGCTTGCGTAGAAATCTCACTTTCAACCCCTTTCTGACACCACACCACCGTCATTTACTAGCTGGTAAATCTAGAAAATGTTGGACCCATTGACACATTAAGCTTAATGAAACGTGATCAAACTTGTAGCGAGAGTCGTGTTAATCTTCTCATCGATGGACTCCCAATCGTCAACATCAACACCTTCCCACCCCTCCATCTCTGATGCAGCAGATCTGAATTTCGTGACTCCTCGCCAGTTTGCTTTCGTCAATTGCCTAGGGCGGATCGTTTGATATTTTCGCTGGTTCCTCAGCACAGTCGGCGTATTCCACGTGGCTTTCCACGATCTAATGGCCTGGACAACACTCATCTCCTGGTACTAGGGTGTACCTACTGGTGTACCAGAGGCCTTGTCACCCCTGGAGGATCGGTACTTCTTCTTTATGTGCCTTATCCAGCTAAACGGACGTTGGCAATCACAGCGGCGAGAGCGTCGCGGTCCTCTGCTGTTCTAAATAGCTCTTCTGCACGCTGAATCCCGGTCCGCTGCCTCAGGTTGTTCAGCCAAGAGAGCCGTCTCCTTCCGGCACCGCGCCGACCCTCGATCTCGATCGGTACTGGAGCGCCTTTTTCATCTTTTCGAGTACTTTGACCACCACCTCCATTGAAGCTCTCCATTCGGCAGAAGGGTTTCATCGGATCATCTAAGAAACGGCATCACATGAAACACCACCTTTCCCACTTCGACCGCCAGCCTTATCTCGGTGATTCCAAGTTTGGAGTGGAATTCCACGGAATCCGGTGGCACCTCTCGCCAGAAAATTCGCAAGTTCAGGTGGGCCAGTTCCAATACGTCTTTGGTCGAGCCGCCCCATCTCTAGAAATAAATTTTGCTATATTTTTTTATTTTTTGGTTTATTATTTTCAATAATGAACCATTGGAATCGAGCATGAAAAAAAATTCTAACCCCCCCCTCAAAATTTGATGGTTCACGTTTCAAGGTATGTAGAATCCAAAACTGCAATAAAAAAATTCCTGTCTGTCCGCCGTACGCCGTACTGGCCACTTTTCTTAGTTACCATGAAACAATTTTGATGAAATTCGGGTTATAGGTTCCGTTCAGGGTCTAGTTGGTCCTCGAAGCTCGACGTTCCTGTCAGTCATCTCTAAGGGGTTCAAAATAGGGGTTGAAATTTTCAGAACGCCGTAGCTCGAAAATTTTCGATAGAAGGGTATGGGTTTTTTTACGTTATTAAATTTGTCTTGAGCTAAACAATTTTTTGAGACCACCCGGAGCATTGTACGTCCAGCCGTTCGTGTGCACCAAAAAGCTTCGTCAACATGATCGCGAATCAAACGGTATAAACCCGGCCCAGATAATCATCACTAAGGAGCACCTGATCATAATCAAGGATGGGTGTATGAAGTCGAGTTGGTTGTTCTGCGATATTATTTCATTTTATAAGTGATGGACTATTGGATTTTGTCGGTAGGTACTTCTGAAACTTGAACAAACGTTGAAGTATTATTGATGGGTAAATTATTACACAATGGTAAATTATTACACAACGGAAAATTATTACACTACGGTAAATTATTACACAAAGATAAATTATTTCATAACTGTAAATTATTACACAACGGTTCTTCTACCAAGAAGGGGCTGGATTTTGTTTATTGGTATCAGTTTGTTATAGTACAAGTAATTGATTCGAGCTATATTTGATCAAATATTTATCTTCTCAAGATTCTCCACTAACTTTTTTCCGTTTTTCCGACTATTTACACTTGACACTGCAGATCTAGGTATATCGGACGAAGGCTTTAAGGTAGTTTGCAATTTTAACGAAGTTGCATTGTGATCTGTTACGTTACTTGACCTGTGACACGCCCTGGCAGACATTTAACAGAGAATAAGATGTGGTTCCAAGAATTGAGTAAAAAACCCAAATTTTCTGAAATGTCTGAAAAAAATGCGAAATGCGACTGGAAATTTTGATTTTGGAGGACATAGTTTTTTTCGACTGTTACATGAATAGGAGGCTTCCGTAGTGTACGAGCAAAAAACCAAAAACTCAAGGCCGGTCCGTATCATTTCATTTTTCCTCCAAACTAATATTGTTTTTGTTCTCTCGCAAAACGGCCCCAACAACTTTCTGAAAAGTCCAGCTGGTGAAAGTTTCACTAGGTGGACCCAGTCAGTTTTTGCCACCGGTTAGGCAGATCTACCTGTGTAAAACAAAAAGACAAAAAAGAAGAAAATCTTCCCTGTAACCGGCCTGTGTTCTTAGTTTTCTTTAAAGTTTTCCTTTAAAAAGAAAAAGAAAAAATTGTAAAAATAATAATCACTGGGATGGGTCAGAAAAAGGGTGGAATAAAGGTCGAGGAAGAGCCCTCGAGGCCTTGGACAAGTGGGGAAAAAACCCAGGCCTTGGTAACGTCAAGAGAAATTAGTAAAAACAGAGAAAACCGCAAAGCTTTGCGGATAAAAGACTTTGCTTAACTCTTTTTTGCTGTATATTGTAGAACTTGGGGGAAAAAAACCATCCCCACCTTTCCTGTCACGCTTTTACTCGTGAAATCGTCCCAATTAGTCTAATAACGCTTCGGGACCATTATCACGGGATCTACCTAACCGCTAATTACGGAGAAAAAGTTTTCCCCAGGCTCCCGAAGTCGAGCGTTTTGCACGGGAACAAGAATTGAATAAAGAAATTACGCTGAATTTCAACTTGGACGTAATGAATTGTACTAACTTCAACCCGCTGTTAAAGATTTATCACATGGCGATTGAGAATGAGGCGTTGAATGCAAATAAGCTATTACAAATCCGAAATGTGTATACACGATTTTCCATACAAATCCATTTTTGGGTGCTCCGAATCAATTAGGTAACAGATTTTATCATTAATTTGTATGCAGGTATATGAAAACAAAGTGATGGTATTTGTGATGTACACCTTTCGATTTTGCCCAACATTTACCAACAATTTGGTGTTTTTAGCCAAGAGAAGTGGTACGAATAGAGAATGTAGTGTTTTTGGAATTTAGGTATTAAATTTTGCTGAAGTGGTGTACTAGCGAATTTTCGAAGAAAATAAGGTATTGTCATGTAGATGAATTTTTGAAACATTTGTGACTCTTTTCCGTTTCAGAATCCCAGATTTTTACTTCATAAATATACAAATAGTTGTTGTAGTTGTATGTATATCCTTCCAGACAGCAACGGACCTTCGCTGCATTTCGAACTACCTACGCCAGAATGTTAGTATTGGCAAATTCTTCCTTTCATTTGAAAGGATGAGTTTTAAATGAGAACTTTTTTTGATCAAATCGTCAAAAACCGCTAAAAATCTCCAAAAATCGACATGAAGTTACCAATAGTGGTAGAAAGTGGTGAATCGAGGCAGTCCGCTAGGTAGTCCAATAATCAAACTCGGCGCTGCGCGCCTCGCCTGAGTACTACTTAGAGCCCTTGGCTAAAATTACAAAACATGAATATGCTTTAGCCTCATGATGTGCTCCTCGCTGTTTCTCTGACCCAAAATGTGGGTATCATTATGTGAGGCTGCACATTTGTTTTCAATACTTCATCCAGTAATTATTCAACAAATTGAATCTTGGAAACGAGGAATTGTCGCCAATCTACTTTGCCCGATGGAGTCAGTACGAGTGAGAAGGAAGGGAAAAGGAGCAAAGAAAATAATGAAGGAGGAGGTTGATAGGAGTTCAACAACTGAACCGAAGGAGGCAACGGTAAGTTTTTACTGTTTCCAAAAATGCTGCAAGTGTAATAGGTACTTACCTAAGCTTTTTTTTGTGGTCATACAACTGGAACTCCTATGATTTTCGTATATAAGATCAACCACGCGTTCAAGGTCGAGTAAGAATCTGAATCTTATATAATCACCGCGTCACAACAAATTATCGCAACAGTTACATAGTTCCGTATCATCGGTATCCATGTTGTCGTCCCACATTTTATGTCTTTGCGCCCCCTCCCGCACCCACACCACGTACCACGTACCTCGTTAGTGAGAATGATCACCTGTGCGTAAACAATTATTTAAACAATCACGCTCATACCGCAGCTTGTCGGCCACGCACTCCGCAGTGGTTAACGTAATATGGTTAGGTAAATCGAGAGCTATCCAACGAGTGGTGAACGATTTTTGTACGATGATAACTGGCGAAGTTAAAGTTCCGTAGCAACGAATCGGTTGTACGTGAAAATCATTACAAATGTTGTCGTCCCAGATTTCGTTACGAAATTTCGTTACGAAATTGCTTTTTTGGCTAGTTAGGTCACGGCTAAAGCATAATTATTCATGCTAATAAAATTTCCCCAAAAAAAAGAGGTCAACTTTGAGTTTTGTGGGTTAGAAATTGTGCAAAAATTCTATAGTTTGAATAGGTAGGTACATGTCGCAGAGATGGGCTGTACTGCGATAGTTGAGATGGAGAGAGCCTAAGGACAACGATGAGAGACTAAGGAATTATTATTATTATTATTTTTTGTGTGAGAAAGTTACCAAATTTCTGTAAATAATTTCTTAATACTACACTTGAATGTTTTTTTCATGTTAATCTCTCTATACTCAATTTCTATAGGCTATTAAATAACTTGGCTCCTCTAAAGTAGTACCTAAATTCTCCATTATTATTATTATGCCTAAATGAAATCTTAATTATGCACTTATAATTTGCTGTTGTTCCGCCTTGCTTATGCTGGTCGAGTTTACTGCACCTAAGCTCTTACTGCACTTTAATGAGGGTTAATATCAACAAGCTCCCTTATTGTGCTAACTTTAAACTCCTCAAATATCTTCGAAAATCTCTTATTTTTCCTTAATAATACTTTTATCAGAGTTTTTTGTTGGACGAAGATAGATTCCATCAATGAATCACTGCAACCTCCCCATCCGCTAACGCCTTAGATCATTAGTAATTAGGCCAGCGCATAATATGTATACCATTTTCTTTGTAGGTATTGGCAGGAAACGACGAATTTATTTCTCTTAAGATATATTAGTTTTCTCATTCTCATTCTCAACTGACTCACATGTTTGTCAGATTTGTCAATTTCTACACCGACATGTTTTGTGCTACTTACTTGTTTTATTTTTGGCCACTCACATCTTCGAGAATCATTACAGTTAAGGCCGTGACATTTTATAGTGTCTATATTAGGTATGTTGATATTTCATAAAACAAAGGTGATAAAGTTGGGTTTTTCCTATATTAAATTTCATACCTATACTGTTAGTAAATATAGTCAATATTGCTATACTTCTTTCAGTTTTTTGTACACCTGTTCCCAATCATCTTCTGAAACAATAACACTCATGTCATCTGCGAATGATAGTGCTATACCCTCTAATTCCTACTTTAAAAACTTATTTATATAAATAATATTTTAAAAAATTACTTCCTAGTACAGTTCCCTGTGGAATTCCGTACCTACACAGCCTCCCCTCCTTTTTCAGAAAAGATATCCATCGGTTTGTGTGTGCCTCAAATTCTGACGAACCTGAATATCCGCGCACAACGGGCTGGAGATGTTTTGAAATGGCAAAAGAGAAGGAAGGACAAGGAAGGAGAAGGATGAGGGTGGGGATGGGGAGGAATCAAGATCAAGGAAACTCTGCCAAGTTCCTCTTTCCAAGTCTTATTTTAAAGGTCTCCCTTGATAAATCCGGAACGGGTTTTTATTGTTCCCTCTACCCACCATTCTCCTTACAACCCCTCCCCCTCCGCCACACCCGTAACTTCCCCTCCATCACCTGGAAATAAATTACTCCGGAGTCCTTCGGGGACTCGTAAATATAAAACAAAGATAATTTTCTTCGCGAGGAAAAGAAAAAGAGGAAGCGAATGGTTTTATTTTATTTTATCAAGAATAAGAAGGAATAGGTGGAAAACAAAAACAAAAAATGCAGTGGGTAATGGGCGGGTAGATGGTGCAGCGTGGTGGGTTTTGCGCAGGTTCACGAAGTATCCTCTTTCGCCCGATCTTAACGTTGAACGTCGGAGATAACGAGTCGTGCGGTAATAGGAAAATAATTTATGCAATAAAGCAGAAAAGGCAAGGGAAAAGGTGGCTAAGAAACGAATATCGAATATTATTTTATTTTGCACATCCTGGTTAATTAATAATGCAATAAACCAATGGTTTTATACTTCATGTTCCTATCTACTAGACAATTAATAAGGGATCTAATTAATAGGGGAACAGAAAGCAATTAATCGTTATTCGCATGTTCAGTAGGGAGTTTTTATGAGAAATTCGAGCGAAAAATCGCTGCTTTTTTTAAATAATTTAAATTTAGATTCTTCCACAACGGTTTATAATTATTATTATTGTCTTCATTGATGAACCTCCTGAATAGTATAAGTCACCGTTCTATGGCACTTTCAAGATGCCTATAAACATGCGGAAGGAAGCTATGTTGATGATTTAAAATGTAGAGGACAGTAAGGAGGACAGGCTGTCTCTCATGAGGTCATGAAATTCCAAAGTTCTGGGCCATTCACACATTGCAATGGATCCGCAGAATTTTATTGGTGCTCCACAGTAAGTGCGCCTCATTTTCTAACAAGAGGTTTCCTACCAACAAATACCGTCGATAGGAAAAGTATCTCGGAACAAAGATCTCACTGTCGTGCGGGACTACGCTTTATTATTGAAGCTGTTCCTTCTAGCAGTGGTAACTTGGGTGGAGATTCACGTTCACGTTGATGATGTTTCTCGGTTCGAACTCTGGGCCCTTTCGAACTGTTGTTGGTCTTACAACGCTCCGGGTGGTCTCAAAAATTTCTATAAATCAAAATCTAGAAGATTCGAAAAAAATGTCTGAACCCTTCTTACTGGGAGATTCCTAGACCCGGCGTTTTCATTTCACCCCATATTCACTTGGTCCCTTCCAAAGGTTTTTTATTGAAGATATCCCGAAGAGGTGGAATTTCTAATGGTATTTAGTTAATCCCCCCCCCCCCCCCCCAATTAGCAGCGACCTAAATTTTTGATGTTCTCATAGAATATTTGACCTTCTGTGTGTATCCTCTTTAACTGTTAACTGTTACGGGCGAATTCCCCCGTTTTGAGGAAATATGGCAGCAATATGATTTTCCCTGACAAGCAAATGAATATAAATACAGGGAGTAGGAAATTACACGAGTAAAATAGGTATACCTAAACCAGTATGGCTTACAGCGGACGAAAAGAAATTAGTTTATTCGATTTTCATATTCTACGTACCTCAAACCATTACAACATCAAATTTTGAGGAGGGTTGAAAAATATGTTAAGGCTCGATTCCAAGGTTCATTATTGAAAATAATAAACCGACATAACTTGCCTGTTAATTCTCTATCACAACCATGTGGTTCGGTGGCGCATTCCGGTGGTAGAAGTACAATTCCCACTTTCAAGCGGAATGATTGCTATTCACAAGGCAGATGATTTCGGTTTATTATTTTAAATAGTGCACCTGTGGAATCGAGCATGAAATATTTTTAACCCCCCACCCCCCACACCCCTCAAAATTTGATGGTTTCCTTGCCAAGGTACCTACGTAGAATCCGAAAATGGAATATAGCCGTACTCCGCCCATTCTTTAGTTACCATGAACGAAAATTAATGAAATTTGATTTGTAGTTGGTCCGCGAAGCTCGGCGTTACTGTCAGTCATCTCTAAGGTGTGAAAAACAGGGGTTGAAATCTCCAGGACGCCGTAACCTCACATTTTTTTACGTTTTCAAATAATAGTTCTTGAACTTGGGAGTTTCTTGAGACTGCCCGGACCATTGTACGTCCAGCCGTTCGTTCACAGTAAGACCCCGAATTTTCCACCGACAGGCTTCGTCAACATGATCGTGAATCAAACGGTATAAATCCGGCCCAGTTAATCATTGCTAGGGAGCACCTGATTATAATCACGGATGGCTGCATGAAGTCGAGGCATCTATACAGGTAAATTATACACAACGGTTTATTATTTACCTTATGCTATGAATAACAACAAATAATCAATTATTTAATTATTGAATCCCGCGCGTTTGTATGAAACTTTAGTTCCCGGGCCGGCTCCAGTAGGTACTCCATTTAGGGCTTTTCTGGAGGGAGTTCGAGGGTATTGACCACAGAAAACAGTGATCTACGCTGAAGGGATCATCTATAATACAGGTAAATAATGAACCGTTGTGTAATAATTTGCAGCGTTTTTTTTTTTTTCATTTTTCGTTTTTCATTTGAAGAATGATGGTTATTTAGGAGCTTGGTGATAGCCACTTCCCTAGTTTGAACAAACTTTATGCTTGTTGGATAAAAACAAATAATCTATACATATAATAAAACAGTGTCTGTTTGTTTGTTTGTCTGTTTGTTTGTTTGTCTCGGCATCAATTGAGAACGGCTGAACGTAGAAAGTTGCGGCTGGTACCATTTGACGCAGAATTTATCTGGGAAGGTTTATGACAAATCCGCATTTGAATCTGTCCATCCGTTGAAACGCTATGAATGAAATACTACTAAAAAACGTGTTATAATCACTTCTATGATGACGTTTATGCTTATAATAACTTTGAACGGTTGGACGTAAATCCGATTGTAATTAGATTCTGGATTCAGCTCGACGAGTACATTCAAGTGGTACTTCAATCAGGATGTTAGTGGGAGGGGGGTACAGGTTATGAGAGGGGGGGGGGGGGTCTACAGAAATTTCAAAACTACTTGACCAATTGGAGTGCAACTTTGGGAATTTGTTGTGTGAACATTGAGGAATGTTTCTAACCAGGTAGGGAGGGTTCATAGGATACGGGGGGGGGGGGTTAAAGGCAGTTAGGGTTGGCATTGGGGAAGGTTTCTGATCAGTTGAGGAGGGGGGTTACAGGGGGTGTCTGTTCTACCGTTGCGAAGCGCGGGTACACAGCTAGTTAATGATAAAATTGAATCCAACGCATATTTATTAAACTTTAATTGCCCGCGGCCTGCTACAGGACTCGATTTAGGGCTTTCCTGGAGTGTACTGACCACAAGAACAGCGATCTACGCAGAAGGGGCATCTTCACAGGTAAATAATAAACCGTTGTGCGATAATTTTCAGCGTTTTCTCTCTCGATTATACCGATATTCCCCTCGGCGGCCTTCTGAAGGGAGTAACTCGGAGTAACAAACGGCCAAGCTGAAAGCCGACTCCAACAAACGCACAAATACAACTGCACGCACGCATACACCGTCTGTCTCTATCGCGACCACAAATCCACGCAGTCGCTTTTTCGCAGTCGCTACTCGGGGAAAATTTACGAGTCGGTCGAAACCGGCTGTGGAGCGGTTTTGTTTTGATAGGCCTCGCTTCTTCTCGCCTCCCGTTCAAGCGCCAGTCAAAACAAAGCACCTCCGCCGCCCTCCAGCAAACAAGTTTTCCCGCAGTCTGACAACATAATTTTATCGTCTGTTCATTATTTCATGGATGCTCATCGTTTTAAGCTGGTCGACGAGGCTGTGTGTGGCGAGGTTATTGAAACAGAACGAGTAGCACAACAGACGAGTAGATTGTTGAGGCTACGTCACTAATTATATTTTGTTCGTTAATAGGTACGCAACCTCGCCGTCGGCGTCGCGTCTGAGGGCATCATTAATTTATACTCGTAATACCGGCATCACAGTCGCATAAAATTAATAGGCACAGGTGATGTTCCATGTTAGCTTAAAATACAATAATATTAGCGTACCTATTAGTTAATTGTGCTACTATAGTATGCGGTCTGGCAGGTGGTGTCTGCTATAGTATGCGGTCTGGCGGATGCTCATTGATTCTATGATGGAATGTTTTTTTTATGGTTCTGCATCACTAATGTCGTGGTATCCTCCCAGAACCACCACTTCACTATGTAGAAATAATATCTCGCCAAATAAACTTAGAAGTGGGGACAGAAGACGCAGGAGAGCCGAGGGCCAGCCTGGGGATCCCCACCATCCTCCACTAGCTGGAGGATGGAGGGAGACGGCTCCCAAGCCTATAAAAACTCGCCTCCTTCGCCTTTTTAAACATTCTACGCTCTCCTCTAGTCGCTGACTACTCTCTCTCCTCCTTACCTCGTCTCTCTCCTTTACCTAAAAGACCTTGGGCACGGTGGTGATTCGCTCATAACCAAACCAAGCAACTCATCCAAAAAGATCCCGCGCATGGTGGTGGTCCGCCCATAACCAAACCGGGCACATCCCCCCTCGACGCCGCTCGTAGTGGATGTACGTCAAATTTACATTCACTACACTTACCTTACTAGGTCGATTTTATATCATCAAGGAGGGCCAGAAACAGGTCAGGGGGCCTATTCACTAAGCCAAAGAGACATCTCTTTTAGGTCCGAATCTCTCTTTTGGCAAAATAGATTTTTATAGTAGTAGTATCCATGACAGGGTTATTCAGTAACTTCTAAAAGAGAGATTTGGCGGCCATCTTGGCATTTTCGATCTCTTTCAGGCAGACACACACCTAATTGGGTGTCTTTTCTCGAAAGAGAGAGTCAGTCCCTTTCTGATTTCTCGTTTGTTTGTTAGTGATCGCGTATCATCCTTCGTTCATCGGCTACCATATCGGTTATTTTTATGTATGTTTTTTCTTCTCTTATAGGTATGTCGATTGTTCATTAAAAATATATACATATTATCGATTCATGAGTAAAAACGTCCATGTAGTCGGGTTGAGAGCTATTCAGTAAAATAGACGAACCTGAGAGACACTGAAAGGGACTGTCTCCCGAGGGAAACTTTCTCTCCCAGGAGATTTTCAAAGTAGATAATATATTTTCGGTATCTCTTTTAGGAACGTTTTTCCAGAGCATTTTCCAACAGTAATGGCCTGAATAGGACTGAAGCATCGTCCGGTGCTCCTCTTATCTTCTTCAAATCGATTAGTGTGCACCTAATCTTTGTACGAATCAATATTTACTTAATATAATGTACCTAATCTTTTGGTCAATAATAATGTGTGGACAACAATCATGCGCCGATCCAACGTAAACAACCGGAGTGCACAAGCCAGGCTGCAGATAAGTAAACATAGACCGCATGAGATCGCCATACCAAACACTGTATTAATATGTCAGTCCTAAATAAATACAAAATAAATAAATAATAAATAAATTATTACACAGCGGTTTATTACTCACCTGTACAGATGCCCCTTCTGCGTGGATCACTGTTTTCAGCGGTTAATGCATTTTTTGGGACCACCCGGAGCATTGTAAAACCAGCTGTTCTTTTGCACCGAAAAGCTTCGTCAACACGATCGTGAATCAAACGGCATAAATCCGGCCCATGTATCATCGCTAGGGATTACCTGATTATAATCAATTATGGCTCTACGAAGTCGAGTCGATTGTTCTGTGATATTATTCCATTTGAAAAATGATGGATCTTTTGGATTTTGTTGATAGGTACTTTTGAAGCTTCAACAAAAGTTGAAGTGAAAGTTGATGGGTAAATTATCACACAGTGGTAAATTATTACACAAGGTAAATTATTATCCAATGGTAAATTATTACACAACGGTTCATTTTACCATCTGCGTAGAAGGGGCTGGATTTTGTTGATAGACGCTACTTTTGCAAGTTGAACAACCGTTGAAGTATTATTAATGGGAAAATTATTACACAACGGTTCATTATACTCTATGCAGAAGGGGCATCTATACAGGTAAATTATTACACAACGGTTTATTTTTTGCCTTATGATTAATGAATAACTACAAATAACTAATTATTGAATTATTGAATCCCACGCATTTGTAGGAGGAAACTTTAATTCCGGGGCCGGCTCCATTACTCGATTTAGGGCTTTCGTGGGGGGATCTCGAGGGTACTGAACACAGAAAACAGTGATCTACGCAGAAAGGGCATCTCTACAAGTAAATAATAAACCTCTGTATAATAATTTGCAGCATTTTTTTGTGTGGTTTCATCGTTAATAATAATAAATAAATAAATAAATAATAATAAATAAATAAATAATTAAACGTTCGTCCAAAAACATTCCAAAATATCTCACCTGTAGGGAGCGAAGAGGAAGTTGTGCAGAGTAATTCAAGGGTCTGTGAGTGTATATAGGTACTCTCAATGATAATTTGACCGAATCCGACTTGAAAGCAACATCGTTCAAAACATCTGTCAAGCTTAGTGCGAGTTTTGTAGAACTCACTGCGTTTCCACAGTTAATCAGCTTTCCTCAAAGCGGATGGGTCTTGTGTAAAGTGAATAACGACATTCATTTTCGCATTTTCAAGCGTAGACGAAAAGCAACAAAAATCAAAACGTGATCTGTTTGTTTAACCGAGTCAGTTTTCAATTGGGGAAAACTTCATTCAACTCCTCTTAATTCGAGGCGAGCCGGAAATATAATCAGATGAAGCGAACACTCCTGGAACGGATGGGATCAACGCTGAAGGCATTTCCCGACCGGATGAGTGGAAGAGGGGGGAATTGTTTCATATTTTCTCTCATCGCCTCATCCTGGAGGCCAGTAATGATTTTAACCCTCCCACCGCCCCACCGACCATTCCAGAAATCTTCTCTTCGCAAACTCAAGGAAAAGGTTTTCTGACTAATGGGCCGAAACCTTCAGTCTTAACCCGGGATTTCTACGTTGAAGGAAAAAGGCCAAATGAAATATTTCCGCCCCCTCCACACTTTGCTTTTCCTGAAAATCTTATGCTTAAGGAACGCAGATGGCTGTAATGGGTTCTGCTTCCTAAGCCCACTGTAAACACCTAACGCAATGGATTTCGGCGAAGGGGGTTTCGGCAAACGGAAATATCTTTCGTCCCGAACAAAAGAAATAAACGACTTCTCTTGAGGTGAAAATGAAAAAAGGGAAAGCATTTCAAGATTATTCAGGTTTTGGGAGTTTCTGTATGGATTGGGGGATTACGGAAACGCCGCTGCATATTGTACCTACTAAGATGTTTTGAATTTTTGACTACCTACTTAGAAAAATATAGATATTCGTGCGAATTCAAAATACACATTCGCACGTAAAAATGAGATCTACGTAAAGAAAAACAAAGTTATTGAAAAGTAGGGTGCTGTTTCGATATGCGCTCTACCGAAGCGGGCACGCGCTCTACCGATCAGTAACGTTTCGGTATGCGTTCTACCGACCACTACCTTTTCGTCATGCGGTCTACTGACCGATTCCTACCAGAAACCAACAGAAAGAATAAAAAATTTACCTTATGCTGTATACATGTCTTCGTTGTCCCTTAGAAAACGAACAGGTCTGGAACGTCCTCCCGGTGCAGCCTCCAACAATATTCGTCGAGGTGTGACTGGAGGTGGAATGTGACGCCTCTGTTTTTCTTCAAAATATTCACTTTTGCATCGAGCCAAGATCGTTGATCGCCTGTATATGGGCGTCAGACTCAGTGTCAACATAGTTTCTTTGGTGGTTAACTGTCGAATAAAGAACACACCGTTGGGATAGTTGACGATAAGCCGCCCACTCGTCGGAATGAATGACAGAAAACACCTTGAGCGATTGATCTTCAGCGAAAGTCAACAATACGTCAACAACAGCGATATGATCGGCATGAAAAAACCTAAATTAACGACGCTATAACAGCGAACGGGATCCGATGTTCAAATCACCAGCTTAAGCCATGTAGAGCACGATAGAGCACAATTGGGCTGACTGTAGAGCGCGGACCTCGGTAGAGCGCATATCGAAACAGCTCCAAAAGTAGGCCATTTCCACCAATACAAGAAAAAACGCGAAAAATACGCTGTTAACAGCGTATTCTCGTTTGCGTTTTTTCGTGTATACTGGAAATAGACTGCTTTTCAATAAATCTGTTTTTCATTGAAATGGGTTTCCGCGATCTCTTCGCGAGTGATTCATTTCGTATGAGATCTACGTATTTAAACACCCAGCCGGCGAGTCAACAAGGCTCACACCGTGGGGAAACACCCAGTTTTTCTCATGAAACAAGAAGGACGATGCAAACATCATTAGTTTCTGCACTTCAAAAAATTCTTGTTTTCAAGTTCTGGGGTCGTCCCATTCGCAAGTTCAAAAATAGTTCATATTCCGTCGACAGATACCGGCGCCTACTGGACAAAATTACAGATGTTTCATCAGCCACAGTTAGCAGCACTTAGAGGGCCCTGATCAGAATTCCCTGCTCAATTATAAATCCTCTGTTTTCTATGCAGAACTAACGAAACTCCTTGGAGCCCAAGGAACAGTGGCTTTTATCGATCATCCACGCAACAGTGCGTACTGCCAAAACTGTCGATATGAGCTGAACGTTGAGTGCCCTGGAGCTAATCAGCCTTCCTGAGTGAGTGCGTCGTGGCCGCTTGAGAAACAAGACGAACTCTCAATCTACGCGAGGAGTGGCCGCCCCGGGGGGAACTGAATAGATTTACCTCCTGTAGACAATTCGTGACGCTAGTGAATGACGGGGATTTAAAAAATCACTGGGGAGGATTAGGGTCAATATTTAGGGCTAGGGAGTGAACACATGTAAATTATATACGGAAATAGAAACCCACTTATCGTGGTACCCCTCAAAATTCTACATTTACCATTCCTATGTAATACCTAAAGATTTAACTAAATAAACGAAGGGAACGACGAGCTGAGTGACACTGCGGGGAAAGTAGAAGAGTCCCCTCCATCGAACGTCATCGCCCCTCAACGGTCATAACGGCCGTTGGTGGGCTAGGGACAGGGTGAAAGGGGCCTTTATAAGCAGCCCAGCGAGCACAGCTCCTCATACGACCGACCACTCTCCGACTTGCGACCTCTCTCTCGACCTCCTTACGCCCTCTCTCTCTCTCTCTCTCTCTCTCTCTCTCTCTCTCTCTCTCCCGCTTCTCCTGCACCTGCTGCGGTGATAACCGCGGGGTGCTCCCTTCTAGAATACCTGCTGTGGTGATAACCGCCGGGTATTCTCTCTCTTCCTGGCGTCTTCTGTGGTGATAACCGCGGGACGCCTCCTTCTCTCCTAGCACCTGCTGTGGTGATAACCGCGGGGTACTAGTATCCTCTTCCGAGTAACGCCTGCTGTGGTGATAACCGCGCGACGTTAGCAAAAGACTCCTACGGAGCACCTCATCCAAACCAACCCTACCTTCGGCCCGCCATGTTCGCTACCAATCAATCTTTATCAATTTTTATATTGCTTCCTAATGCCTCACATAATTTGATGTACCCCCCCGGTAGGAGGTAGTATAATATTCAATTCAATTCAGTTCGGATTTATTTGGCGTCACAAATGTACAGAAAAAGAGAAAAAGGAAAAAAAACAGCAACGTACGAAACGTTCGGAATAAAATTTCAAATAAACGAAAAATTCAAATAAAAAATAATGTAATTAACAAGATGCCCAACGAAAAATACTAAAACTAATAATAATACCTTCCCCTTTTTCTCCAACTTCAACTCATTTCCGACCCGTCATATAGCACCTTTTTGGAAAGCTCTCCGTTAGATCTACAGTTTGAAAGAATAAGCAAAAATTCACGTACATTCCTCAACCCGAGACCATTCCAACACATGCACCTACAACACTGTTCGTCGAGTAGGCCCAGAGCAAATTATTGGCCCGATTCTCTCGCCCTTACGATAAGCAAGGCCCGTTTACGCAAACCGCGGGCTCCGGCAAATTGAAAAGCCAAAAGCAAACAAGGGTTAAAACCACACCTACGAAGCTCCGCGTTCCAACGGTAAACCTCTCTGGCAGGAAGGGGTCCTTTGTTACTAAGGGAGTTTTTGAGGGGATGAAACATTTTCCACTTTTCCCTTTAAACATTCAAATTTTGAATACTAGGTAAACTAGGTGACACAACTGACGCCTGTAATCCCTCGACTGATTCTGATATCTATTGATTATTGTAAAAAATCTCTCGTTGATTATGGGTACCTATATCATTCAAAGACGGGCACCGAATGAACTATTACGATTTATGAAACTATAGTCTAATAATTCGCAATTTTTTAAAAATGGTTACATAGAGATTTCCTTCCGGAAAAAAGCCTGTAGAAGACGGTTTTTGTCGAAATATATTTTTATGATTCACTTCAGCGTACTAAAGTTTTAAAACCAACGGCAAGTGAGAATGACAAAATTCCACCTCATTTTCTTGATCTTAGAAAATTTTACGAGGTAAATGGGAAGTTCAGTCTGAAAATTCTTATGTGAATTTATAAAATGTCTAATAAAATTATTAGAAGTCTAATTTACTGGGAAACGACCGATTAGTTCATACCATTGTGATAATAATTAAGTGAATGTTGTAGGAGGATAAATGCATTATATTTTGGTTCATTATTTTCAATAATGAACCTTTGGAATCGAGCATGAAAAAAAAATCCCTGCACAACGGTTTATTATTTTGTACAGAATACCCTTCTGTTACAGTTCACAGCTCTCTTTATAGATAACCCGTCTATATAATATGTACTATTATATACATATTATGTAGATCGCAGACCCTCCGTACGTTAGTACCTAACCCCGTACTCTTTACTAGGTACCTACCTAAATCACGAGTTAAATGTTGCTAAAATAATTCTGTCGATGACAAACAGTAACTAAAATGGCAAAAAGAAACGCACATAGTGAAGTTCTTAAAGAAAATTGTTGATGTGGAGTGAAATAGATGCCACTTCTGTGTAGATCACTGTTTTCTGTGGTCAGTACCTACCCTCTGGTCAAGTATAATGAAGCGTTGTGTAATAACTTGCCCATAAATAATATTTCAACGGTTGGTCAAGTTGCAAGAGTACCGATCAACCAAATCCAGCCCCTTCTTGGTAGATGAACCGTTGTGTAATAATTTACCGTTGTGTAATAATTAACCGGTGTGTAATATTTTACCGTTGTGTAATAATTTGCCGTTATGTAATAATTTACCCATCAATAATACTTCAACGTTTATTCAAGTTGCAAAAGTACCGATCAACAAAATCCAGCCCCTTCTTGGTAGATGAAGGCTGTGTAATAATTTACCATTGTGTAATAATTTACCGTTGTGTAATAATTTACCGTTGTGTAATAATTTGCCGTTATGTAATAATTTACCCATCAATAATACTTCAACGTTTGTTCGAGTTTCACAAGTACCTACCAACAAAATCCAATAGTCCATCACTAATCAAATTAAATAATATCGCAGAACAACCAACTCGACTTCATACAGCCATTCTTGATTATAATCAGGTGCTCCCTAGCGATGATATCCCTGTCGGATTTATACCGTTAGACACGATCGTGTTGACGAAGCTTTTTGGTGCACACGAACGGCTGGACGTACAATGCTCGGGGTGGCCTCAAAAAATTGTTTAGCTCAAGACAAATTTAATAACGTAAAAAAAACCATACCCTTCAATCGAAAGTTTTCGAGCTACGGCGTTCTGAAAATTTCAACCCCTATTTTGAACACCTTTAGAGATGGCTGACAGTAACGACGAGCTTCGAGGACCAGCTAGACCCCGAACGGAACCTATAACCCGAATTTCAACAATTTTTTTCATGTTAACTAAGAAAAGTTGCCAGTACGACGTACGGCGTACGTCGTACGGCGGACAGGCAGAAATTTTTTTATTGCATTTTCGGATGCTACATACCTTGAAAAGTAAACCATAAAAATTTGAGGTGGGTTAGAATTTTTTTTCTTTTCGATTCCATTGGTTCATGATTGAAAATAATAAACCAAAATGTTTGTCTGTCCGCCGCACGCCGTACGCGAATATACTTCCACTGACGGGTAGATGACAGGTTTTCTTTGGAGGATTTTCAGCAAACATTTTTGTTTGACTCAGGGCAGTACGATTGTAGGAGACGATTAGGTACAGCCTCGCTCACAGCAATCGGAACAAGTCTTCAAAAACCTTACATCTCTCAGAAAATTGAGAATAACTTTGCTAAGCTACCTAGTTTTCGTGGTCCTCCTTCATTCTTCATCATGAAGATAGGTGGTCATGGTCGCTTGGGGAAGCCTAATCGATATCCCTTCTTAACCAGTGATAATCTCGAGGGTCTACTCCCACTGTTATACTCTGTCACCACATTCACGTGAGTATCGCCAAGCAAAGACTCACTGAAGTCGAATGGCGGTCTCAAAAACCGCTGAAACGCTATGGTTTCTTCGATGATCCAGGTGTGGTTTCGTGACGAAAATTTCAAGAAACGCTGCCAGCCACTCATTGAATTTATGCCCGAACTGTACAAAATGGTCATTGAGAACAAGGGTGGACTTATCAAATACTAAAATGTGACTTATTCTATGTATATTCAAAAAATAAAGATTTTATACATGTTTCCGTTGTGTTCCTATTTGTGTACGTCCGAACGTCGCGTCAAGTGTGTTGGTTTGTGACTGCGCATCTGCTGTGTGAATATTTGAATGTTGAATGAAGGTTAATATTTCAGTGTAAAAAATGGTTCAGGGCGGATGTTAGTTGATGGCGACGTGTGGGCGTGTTTTGACGGTACCTAATCATTCAACGTTCGATGCCTGAATACCACGCGTTGAGCCGAATTGCGGTTTATCATCCCTCAGCATCGCGCACCGTTTTTCGCACGTTCGGCCGCATGCAGACGCTTGAAAAGGGGGAGACAACTTAAATCCGTATCGATGGGAAGGGACCCATATAAGGTGAAAAGACGCGAAAGAGGCGTGGAAGAAAGGCGAAGGAAAACGCGTCTGAGGGCGGTAAGGTGGGATTGATTGATGGTAAGGTAGTTAATTCAGGCCTTATACCAGAGGCGTAGATTGTAGTTGGAATAGGAGCGTGGAAGCGGTTTTGGGAAGCAAAGATTAGGAACGACTATCAATAACAGGTATGATGGGGAAGGGAGGAGTGTGACGAGGAGCGTTGGGGGAGGCTGCTGGTCTAAGCAGGAGCTGACTCCTTGAATGGTGTGATTGATGAACCCCGGGGACCTCCCTTGCCGACTCATCTCCCGAGTTTTCCGAACACGATTCCCAACTAACCTTCTTCCCCCGCACGTTACTCGCGGGACTGATTGAACTATTGGCACGTGACATGGGACAGAAAATCGAACGCGATTAGCAGCAACACAAAAAACCCTTAATTCTTATGTTTTTCGTTCCGGACTGGGAATTCTCTAACGAAATAAATTGCCGTTGCAAATAGAGCCCAGTCGACAAATAATTCATCAGCCTCAGTTTCTCAGGGAGGGCTTTGAGGTTTCTTAGTTTCTTCTGCTTTCTACCTTCGGTTAAAAATGGTTTCTAACTGATCATTTCAAGTAGGTATATTTTCTCAAATAGAAATAATAAAAATCTTTCTAAAATTGTATAAATATTTTTTTCTTATTTTAACAGGGACAAAAAAACCTCCTATGCCTTTCGATTTTTTTTTCTCGGTCGTTTTTCGGTTTTACAAATCCTGAAAAGTGAAATACTGCGAATTAGAAACTAAACTCCCTTATTGGGGAAAACATCTGATCATGGATATGTCTATTTTTCGCAGTAAGGGAGCAATTAAGTAATTACCATAGATTGAATAGCATAGAAATTAGCTGTAGGAGCAACTCAGCTAATCCGGAGCCTGGGCAGTGTCAAGTTAGGGTCCTAAGGAGGCTACATACCAAATTACAGCTTCATACAGTGAATAGCATAGAAATTAGCTTCAGGAGCCACTCAGCTGATCCCGGTATGCTGCTTAAAGTGTAAGTCCTAAGGAGGCGACATGCCAAATTTCAAGACTCTACCACCACGGGAATTGCGCCAAAAAACGTCACATTTTTTTTATCACAAAAATTTTGGAATGACCCTCGCCATAAGACATCCATGTCAAAAAACTGTACCGTCATATTGAAAGTTTCCGAGCAACGTCATTTTGAACATTTCCAGCTCATATTTATATACAACCGTCCATTCCTGTACAGTTGGAGTTATATGAAGTTTCTGGGATCATACGTCGCGAAATTTTAATTTTAAACGAACATTAATTTTTAAAAACTCATGTATTATTATTATGGTAGTTGATTAGGTAATTGAAAATGGAGCATGTCGATATATGGTGGTCCCTGTCAATCAATGTTCAGATTATATAAAGTGACAATGTTTCACGAAATTCGAGCTCGAGTAAGATTTACCCATTTTATTACAGAGCAGTAAGTACTTACCTACTGTATCTATCAGCACCGTCCTACCATATTCAAAACACGAGAATCATATATACCTGTACGAATTATATATTATATTATAATTTATTGTGCCACCTTCAGCCGTCTGGATTTGTGAAGGAGTACCTATGTTTTTGTCCGAGTTGATACCATTAAAACTTGGCGTATAACACGCCAACGATCCTGCGTGAAGAACACCCAAAAGTGAAGTCCGATCCTGATGTTGCTCACCCGACCGCGCGAAGCCCCCTTTTGGGCTTTGAATTTTCAGGTTCGCCAACTCTACGAGAAGAATCGTTGCAAAGTTTGCTAACCCCTCGAAACTAAACCGGCCGGACTCTCTGCCCCCGACAGTTGGAAACCGTTGTGAAATCGCCGCAGAAATAGTTCACTTGAAAATTATCTTCTCGAGCTGCCAACTGGCTGGGTAAATATGAATGTGGGGCGGAGTCCCTCGCCGAAACCCATTTACCTACGGCCTCTAATGGAAAATTCAGCGTTTTATTAATACCAGGGCAGGTACCGGGATATGCTCCATATAACATAGTAAAGGCCGCTAGCTGACCGAAACGAATGGCTTTCCGTGGTTCACAATGGTACTGTGATTTTTTCTGAAACCTCAAATCACGCCAAATGGAGCGTCACTGTGATCGAGGGGAACTTTTGGGTTGAATGAAGCGCTACATTTGCATGGCTGTCACTCCACTGTTTATTATTTTCAATAAACCTTTAGAAACAAGCATGAACAAAAAAATAATCCCCCCATTTGATTGTCTCCGTTTCAAGTACGTAGAATCCGAAAATGAAATTTTTTAAAAAATCCAAAAAATCTGTCTCCGCTGTATGCTGTCCGTAATTCCATCAGCAGGCACAAATTATTGTGTGCCTCACAAGATTTGTATGCCCCAAACAAAATTAGTGTTCTCGTGAAAAAATACACATAGGACACCGGCAGAGTATACAGTTAGTAGAGGTCGTCATACTACAAATAAAGCTTTTGTGGATCGATTAAAATTCCTTTTTTTAAGTTTTATGCAGAAAAGCACAATTTCCTGGTGCAGGTAGTTGTGCTAATATTTGTTTGAACACAAACGGCATATTAGTAAACCAGTATTGTTGCTGTACCTGCTGTTCCTTAAACTAGCTAGGTCTGCATTTTTTAGTGAGGCTGCCAATTTATTTAGCACGCAATCAACTTGCTTTTTCACGTCCGTTTCCGATTGAAGGTTCCACACTACATCCATTCTCATAAAGGACTGCTAAAAATTGTGAACAACAGTTATATTTTTCATTTGGTACTTTCTTGTGCAATTGAATTTCTGCCTTCAGGCACTGCATTCACAGACGATCATCTGCTATTGCCCCTATATTTTAGTCTCATGGTGAAAATAGCTGTGACAAGTTGTTGGTGGTTATTGTTAGTTGTACCATAGTTGCTCTGCCTATTAATAAGATATTAGAATGAGTAAGTGCTTAACAATGATGGAAAAATATGCAATATGCAGTTTTTGAAGGAGCTTTAAACTTTAATGTCATCGGCTTCAGACGAGTGAGGCAAGGCAGTCAGTGAATGGGTGGATCTGGGGACCAATGCATCAGTCAATAAATTGAATAATTTTATATATTACTTCACCTCCTTATAGAACGTATATTATCCGATCGAACGGCACAACATCACTAGTTGTATGAGTTCTCTTCCCCTTCGTAGGTGTAAGAACTCGAAAAATTACACTTTCTTGGAAATATTCTAACTATGGAATGTTACAGCTCTTCTTGTAACTTCTCCGCAGACAACGGCTCGGTGCCCACAGCTCCACGGAACCCTCGTTCCAAAAACTCTGGTGGACGGAAATACAGAGAAAAATCTCTTTCAGGAGGACGAAACTTTGAGACTTACGAATGGAGATCGTGACTGACTGGGCGGAAGATGCACGTCACCTGGCTCCTTGCCCATTATTCCTTCTCAACTTTTTCTCCCGGAAGCCCTGGGAGATGAAGGAATGAAAGGAAAGGGAGGGGAAAAAAACTTTCGACTGTAAACAAGGTAATGGGATATCTTGCCGAAATACCCGGCTTCCGTGTCTCTCCTGACGCGATGGAGCGGAGCCGGAAGTGTCCTAAGTACTCGTAAAAAACAAAATGCGTATATCTCTGATGATGTTTTTCTCTCGTTATTTTGAAAGAAACTTATCTCATCCGGAGAGGGAAAAGAAAGGAAAGAAATTACATTATTTTCAAAGGTTCCAGATATGAGGGCTGATGCGAACCTACAACGCCAGAGTATTTGTGGTTGTGTAGCTGCCTTATCTATGCCGCTAACTGCCCCTGGAGACGATAACCCATATCAAGTCCAAGAAGGCTTGTGGATGAATAGTTTGCCCTTGAGCTACCCTAAATACCCGTAATAAACGAATTTGGGCGCCCAAACGGCTCGCTCTCGGCTTTAATTTATTTATTTTATATTTAATTTATTTTAATTTGATTTTTAAATCTATCACTCAAGTAGTTAGGTTTCCCCCAACGTTGTCTATAGTACCTAAATATTATAATTATCAACTATTATGTCCACTAAATTTTGGGCATTTTCAACGTGACAGTTCAAGAAACCTCGTCGCCACAGGAAGTCGTGGAAAATTATTGTTACTTAATTTTGGATAATTGATGTGTCTATTTACGGTGTTAAATTGCTCATTTAAAAAATAAACCATTTAAATTTAAAAATCTAAATCTCAAGAGGTCCGTATCCCATTGGACGTAAAGGGATTTTTCCTCCAACTGTAATAATTATTTTCAAGTTCCCTTGCGGTTCAGATTAGCCTCCGTATCAAATAATAATTAAAGGGTCTACATGTTTTGGTCAAACGACCACTCAAGTGAAATTTATAAAGAAAATGTTGTTGAAAGTTGAAGAAAAAAGAAGTTCAAGTTCATAAGGAGGAAAGCAATCCTTGGACCGGATAATTTCGGTTTAATATTGTCGGTAATGAACCTTTGGAATCGAGCGTTAAAAAAAAGCTGCAAATTATTACAGAAGGGTTTATTATTTTCGGGAGATTCTGGTTTTTGACCGTTGATATTCAGACTAGGTGCAGGATGGGGATGTTGAGGTTCGGTCGAGTCGAACCTCAAGATCCCCATCCTTTATTATTTTCAGTATAGATATTCCCCTTCTGCGTAGATCACTGTTTTCTGTGCTCCCCCCCCCCCCCCCAGGAAAGCCCTAAAATACAGTAGGTAACCGATTAGAAAATGGAGCCGTACAGTGGAATGGAGGATGACGTTGGGAATTTGATAAAAGAAATCTCCCGTTGAGAAACAAAAGCCGGCGCCTCAACACGGAATCCGAGTTGTTCGAAGGGCTAATCAAAATTTCAGGTTTGCTGATGCGCAGCAGTCATACAGCGATCCAAGCGCATTGAAATTCACAGCACTTTGCCCTTCACCACCTCCACCATTTACAACACTCCTCCGCGCATCACAGCAGGCACACAGACAAGTCTACTATTCCCCACAACAATCCCTAAGGGAACTTTGTGTATTCATTGCGGACCATTTTCTTCCAATGATCTTGTGCCAATTTATTGCAGTGAACTGCATGCAGTCCATTGAAAACCAATGAATTCCAACTGACTCCAATAAATTGATAGATTGATTGAAATGAAATTCCAACTGAAATTCATTTCCAATTTAAATCCAATTCCAATTGAAATATGTATTGAAAACCCTTGAAAACCATTGAAACCCCTAAAACCGATTGGAGATTGCGGCATCGATGATATCTGGGCTGAATGTATACAATTTGATTCACCGTCCTGGTGACGAAGCCACGGTGCAAGCTTCAAGGCCTTACTGTGAACGAACGGCTGGACGTACAATGCTCCAGGTGGTCTCAAGAAACTCCCAAGTTCGAGAACTATTTAAAAACATAAAAAAATTCGAGATAACGGCGTCTGGAAATTTCAGCCCCTATTTTTCACACCCCCCCCCCTCCCATCTCTAAGGGGTGAAAAATAGGGGTTGACATTTTCAGAACGCCGTAGCTCGAAAACTTTCAATGGAAGGGTATGGTTTTCTTTTACGTTTCTAAATTGATCTTGAACTAAAGAATTGTTTGAGACCACCCGGAGCATTTTGCGACCAAACGTTCGTTTGCACCGAAAAGCTTCAACAGTATTAAACGGTACAAATTCGGCCCAGGTATCATCGCTAGGGAACACCTGATTATAATCACGAATGGCTGTTTGAAGTGGAGTTGAGTGTTCTGTGATATTTCATTTGAAAAATGATGGATCTTATACTATAATTAAGAATGGTACTAGAAACTTTTCAGACCCAAAATCAATAGGAATGGGTGAAGAAGCGTTAATAATAAAAAATAAAATAAAATAAAACCGGCCGAAATAGGTTAGCTTCTCTCCCCCTTCAGAATCGAGGTCCATATTTCTGGAACTCGTAGTTTCGTGCTTTCGTTCTAATTGTAGCGAATAGCGGTCGGTTGGTTGGTTAGTGAAGCTTTTTTTCCACAAACCTCTCCGTTCCAGTTATACCGGTACTTTACTGCAGTCAACAAAACAATTACCCCAGCATCGATTTCAGTTCGGTTCTCAGCTTCTTTTCCTCCTCCTTGCACCCGATTCCGCTCGATGTACTACTTGGAAATATATCGCTTGTAATTTCGGCCAACCGAGAAGGCCGATATGTGAAGTAGTCGGTAAATGTAACGAGCTGTTAATTCTGAGCTTTCTTTTTGTAATTTTCCTCAAGATAATTATTTTACTGTTGAAATTGTAGGTAACTCCAACAAACGAAAAGCAGAACTGACATTTTCAAATGAATTTAGAAACAAGTTTTTTTTAGGGTATTGTTGAATACTCCAATATTGATGATTATTTTATGTTGAAAATTTATTAAATCATTAATTACTGTACGTCCAAAACAATCATTTCTTCTAACGGAGAACAACGGGGATTACCCACGGGTCTGAGAATTTTTTTTTTTTTTTTGCGCCAACCTTACTCTCATACGACAGGCAGTTTTTATTCTATGATTTTTAGAAGTATCCTGCACTAGTGACGTCATACCTGGCAGGTCCCGCCCAGGTGAGAGGGGTACAATGACGTCACTGGTCTGGGAAACTTTGCACCAAAAAGCTTCGTCAACACGATCGTGAATCAAACGGTACAAATCCGACCCAGGTATCATCACTAGGGGGCACCTGATTATAATCACGCATGACTGTACCTATGAAGTCGAGTTGGTTGTTCTGTGATATTTCATTTGAAAAATGATGGATCTTTCGGATTTTGTTGATAGGCAGGTACTTTCGAAACTTGAACAAACGTTGATGTATTATTGATGGGTAAATTATCACACAATAGTAAATTATTACACAACGGTTCATTATACCATCTACGTAGAAGAGGCTGGATTTTGTTGATAGGACTTTTGCAACTTGAACAACCGTTGTAGCATTACTGATGGGCAAATTATTACACAACGGTAAGTTATTACACAACGGTAAGTTATTATACAACGGTAAATTATTACACAACGGTTCATTATACGATCTGCGTAGAAGGGGCACCTGTACAGGTAAATTATTACACAACGGTTTGTTTTTTGCCTTAATATGCTTCTACAAAATAATTAATTATTGAATTGTTGAATCCCGCGCATTTGCAGGACACTTTAATTCTGGAGCCGGCTCCAGTACTCGATTTAGGGCTTTTCTGGAGGGAGTTCGAGGGTATTGACCACAGAAAACAGTGATCTACGCAGAAGGGGCATCTATACAGGTAAATAATAAACCTTTGTGTAATAATTTGCTGCGTTTTTTATTGTATTTTCGGATTCTGCGTACCTTGAAATGGAAAAAATCAAATTTGGAGGGGGGGGGGGGGATTAATAAAATGTTCATGCTCAAATCCAAATGTTCATTAATAAACCAATATTAGGATCTACCGCAGTTCTCGAATGATTTGGCTCTTAGTTAGAGAATTTATGATTTCATCATTAATGATGACTTATATGGGACGTACGTGCGCCTGCCCTCAGTCTTTCCCCTCACACGCTTTTCTTTTGAACAGTTACGGGCAATGATGCAGTGACCTCGACCAGATCCACACGAAAAATAATGAGCCGTTGAGGAAGTATTCGCGGCGTTTTGATAATGGACTTATCAAGTACCCACATTCCCTCACCCCTGAGCTCATAGAGGACCCCCCAAGGGCCGCTTTTCGCTTACGATTTCATTCGCCCACTTTTTTCCCTCCTCACGAAATTAGCTTCCAGATTTTTTTTCCCCCACCTCCCACCTTATTGCATATTTCCCTAGAAGGTAGTTAGACTTCCCGTCTCGGAAGAGGAGTTTTACTCCCAACACTTCCGCACTACAATCATCCCCCAAACCTCGTTCTTTCCCTCCAAACCATCTTCTGGCCTTTTCTCGCGTTCCATATTCAGGCTCTAATCTCATTTTTCAAACCTTTCGAATTGTTCCCTCACCCCTTTACATTTTATAAATATTAAAACGCTGAAAATTGTTACACAACGGTTTATTAATTCACTGTATCCCCCCCCCCCCCTGCTGCGTGCATAACTGTGTAACTCTTTTTAGTATATTCGTTTTTTTTGTTTTTTTGCTGCGCATGCCAAATTCTCACGGGCGCACACACACAGACACGACAAAAATCCTACCAAATTCGCTGTATGCGCAGCTCCCGACAATTGATGTATATTTTTCATGATTGAGCCATGTATTGTCATCGAAGATAGATGATCATGCAAAATTTCAGCTCAACTGGACATCGGGAAGTGGGTTATAAAAGCCTAAAATAGGTAATTATTTAAAAAAAACTAGGTACCTATCAACAACAACCAAAATAACCATCCAACTTCGAATGAAATAATATCACGGAACAACCAACTCGATTTCATAAAGTCATGCGCGATTATAATCATCTGTTCCCAGTGTATACTGCCGTGAAAACGTAAAACACTTCAACTCTCAAAATTACAACTTTTCAGGGGAGCGCTTCAATGTTTTTGCACCGTTTCCTCTACCTAACGTCCATCCAGTTGATGATAAATTCAAAATTCCTTCGAAAGTCGATCAAGAGATATTTGATGTTTACAACGAGATAACATAATCGCCAAAATAATCTATTCTAATAGGCCGAAAATGCTCATAAGGCGTTTTATTTTATTTCCATCGAGTTTTCTGTTCAGAAATTAAAGGTAGAACGCCTTGGTGTGTTTTTCCTTTGAGCAAATCCAAAAAAGTAGCTAGACTAATATTGAGCTAAAACGCCTCAGGGCTGTCTCTATCTTGGCACGTGGTGATGTTGTAATGGCACGAAGGCACGAACGGTTGCTTAAAAACGCCTCATGTGTGCTCAGCTGTTATAAAAATCTGAGGAAGAACGCCTTGCACATCAGATCAACAACGCCCCAACCTCGGAAATGAAGCCAGCGGGTAAGAGGTAAAACGCCTTGTGTTGATTTTCATTGAGATGAGGCGTTTTACCTTGAAATATTTCAAAAAAACGGCGTCTAACCTTTTATTGCCACATTTTTCCACATTTTCGAATTGAAATTTGACCATTTTCCGAATTAAGTTTTTAATTTTTGACTTTCCCATTGGAAAGAGCGTCCAAAAATTAAGGGGGGTTATCTGAAAACCCCATTTTCGACAATTTTCGAGATGAGGCGTTCTTCCTTTTTACGGCAGTATATTCGTTCAACGTGGGCAGCCTTCATGCTGTTGTTTAATTCCTGTTGTTACATACCAAATTAGCTGTATATTAATTTCCATACTTTTGTTTCCATTAAACGCATTGTTAGTTTGTAGGTATCCGTGTCATCCACGCATGCCAGCCGGCGATGACCTAAGGTCCATTTAGGCATTTAATACTCAAAGGCCCAAAATTACCCACTTATATACCAAATTCCGTAGTTATGCTAAATGAATTTGGAAACGGCAAAGTGCTTTTTACAACGGACGGTTAGTTATTTTCATTCCATTTCCGAACTGTACGATTACCTATGCCTTGAAACGTCTAAGCATCTATTAATTATTTTGGGGGTTTAAAAAGAAATGCTTCATATTTTTTCCCAGTTTAGAGACAAAATTTACTCAAACAACAGCTGGAGAGGTTCTGCACTAAATCCTCATGGTTTGCAACTCATATGATTGTCACACAGTTGCATGTTGGAATGGACGTTGCTCGAATGGAAAGCTGATGTGTGAGAATCGAGGAGCTGAATGGATAAATCAGATTTTACAGCGTTTATTGATTTTGCAGCGTTTTTTCTACCCTCTTTATAGTGTATTTTATTGTCTGTAATATTTACTAGCTTCAGCCGTAATTTCAGTCTCAGTTCGTACCTAATGTCTACTACTTGTACCAATATATTTTTATAATTAATTAAAATGTTCGTAATTGGGCTTTGCCCCTTTGTATATAAAATAAATAAATAAATGAAGGTCTCAAAAAAATGGATGGCAGTTGAAAAACGAACTTGTGGGAACCGGACTTAATCAAACATGGATGACCGAGAGAATTATTCTTCTAGAGGTGCGATGGTTTGTATATGTGGGAGTCTGTGTTTCAGGTGAGGGCACTTATTTAGTATTCTGGCGGAGAATTCAGCACGACCCCTAAAAACCAGCGTAGGTACTCCTTCACTTGAGCTACCTCTAACCGCCCTTCGTCCACTTAACCATCAGACACACACACGTAGTCCGCTATCAAGTTTCCCTACAGAATAAAAAGTAGGTTAGGGCTGTTGATGATGGGGAAAGATCTGGAGGGTGAAGGGGGGCGAGGTGTAACCCATCGTATGGTGAGCCCTTTCACTTAACCTGCTCGGACGGTAACCCTTTCAACCCATCGGGACGATGCAGGGACGGGGCAGATAAAGAGGGGTCCTTCGAGAGATAAGCGTTTTGTCTGAGCCAGAGTGCGCTTCCACAGCAAACCCACCTCCGATACGTCTTTTTAGGCCTCGGTATAACCCAAGGGTTACCTTCCTCACACAAACACCCAGCGTAGTCCTTTTGCCATTACCCGCCTTTACTACGGATTTACAGTGAGGTAAAGCCTACTCCGATAACACGTAGGGGTAAGCTTTGACAAGGGTAAGATAAAGAGTATTGAACGTGAACTCGCCTTTGTATCAATATGACGGTCAAATGCAATTATTCCACAAAAAGAATAGCAGTTTGAAAAGAGGTTCAGTGGCCAACACTCTCCAGTTGGTATTGGTACTATTCAATAAAGTTTATTCAACTACTTCTTATCTTTTCCCGACACAAAACTAGTGGGTCCGCTACCAGACTTTGAAAATAAGCTCAAATTCTGCCTATGTACCGCGCTCTATAATATTTTTCGTAACTTTTTAATGCTAAATATTTATCAATCGCTGTGAGAATGATTGAATGATAGAGCTTTTAAAGTTATTCCGTTCGATTCGGCGTTTTCGAAACATGAAAAACTAACCAAACGTACATTTTTCTGACATTGCACCATGCCAGAAAAATTTGTATTTAGAGTTAAAATCAATATTAATTCACCTGACGTTGTGTGGGATGGTGAGTCAACAACAGAAAGAGGGCATATTTTGATGTTAAAAATATTTTTCTTAAAAAAGAGTGGGCCACATATGACGTTAAAAGGGTCAAAAATAGGTAAAAATTGCTGAATTCACGAAGTCATATAAATTTACCAAAATGGTATGGTCTCTCGCTATACCATCTTTTTCATTAATAGCCCGAATATCTCTTTGAAAATTCGCTCTTATAGCCATGCTGCATGGCTAAACTTTTTTACATTTATCACAAAATGTACGAAAAGGCAGACTAGGTTCATACTGGAGGGGTAGGTAATATCTGCATGATTACCTGGCGGAGGCTAATTGCTAAGTACATAGGTGTCCATAAAAAAGACAGTTGATTGAAATGAGGGAGAAACATAACGAAAAGACAGTATTCAGATCGACAAGTAGACACATGAAGTCTGCACGAAGGAAAACAATAGGTATTTCCAACACAGAAAAGCCAATTAAAACGTCGGTAAGATGCTTATGACAAGCTTCTACTGAGTTTTGACCACGAATCTAGAGGATTCTGGGCTTATTATTCTCTGAATAACACACCTATGGATTCGCTCAGCAAAAAAATTGTACAACAACCCCTCAAAATTTTTTTCTTTTAAGTTTCAAGGTGCGTGGATTCCAAATACTTAGGTGTATTATTCACAGAATAATAAACCAAAATGCAATGTGACATGGACTTCGCAGCGTTTTATGTCATCTAAGGAATTTTTGGGACCAGTCTTCTAAAAAACTGTAATTCAGAGTTGGCAACACTGCCCTTATTATTTAAGTTTTTCATTCGACGTGGCCACGACTGAAGCAATGGCCACTACTCGCAGAACAACCCACTTTTCGACCATCGTCAAAAATCGCAAAAATGACTAAAATCACCAAAACTTGTTATAAATTCACCAGATTACGTTTTGTAGAATGGTCACTCCATACGTAAACAGACTACCACATCCGTCCACCCCATAAAAATCCCCATCCAAACCAACGTTTTCTCGAGAACCGTTCTCGCCTACAACTAAAAAGCGGGACCTCTTTTGTCAAACGACCACAGTTTGGCGATTCAGTTTTTCGATAGACGATAGGGAGGTTGTCGTTTTCCCCCGGAAAATGACGTCCCTAATCGATTTATGACCGCTGAAATAAATCTTTTCCTCCTCCACCACGTTCAGTGTAGTTGGATGGGCAAACAGTTCGGCGATCGCCGGGCCGCCGCGAGTCACAACCAGATTTATTGTCAACTGTTTGTAATTAAAATTACATCGCCCTTTCGACTAGGGACGGGTTTCGAGCGCCCGGGCGCCGTTTTTCGCCGGTTGTTTGGACGACGAACAATGAGACACACAATTGTGTGTGTATGTGAATTAGTGCAGTGTGCTCACGATTATCCGAGTTTGTGTGTTATTTATATGAAGAAACACATGAAAATCTGCCAAGTGGACGTTATTATCTCTAATCTAATGCGTGTTTCGACAAAAATATTTGACTTTTCAACAGTAAAATAACCCTTAGCGAAAGAAAACAACCCTGTAAATTGTTACGCAGCGGTTTATTATTCTGCTGTATAGATACCCCTTCTGCGTAGATCACCGTTTTCTGATTGAGCCTAATCGGGACATTTATTCGTGAGGAACTGAGTAGGTATCTTACCTATGTACCATTTTACCTCGGTACCTGACCTAGGATTTACGTACGCACATGCGCAGTGGCCGTCATGACTCATGATCCAGCCGTTCTGTCATTCATTGGGAACCACCTGGAAGCTACATCCCAACTACCCAACAAATTTGAGCAGAATCCGGCCGTTGATCCGTGAAAAATTGATTACGTACCACGGATTCCGCGTTTGCGCATGCGCAACGGTCATACCAATGATCCGAGCGTGTTGGAAATAACAGGGGACCATGCAGAAGCTACACTTCATCCTATACCCACCGTATTTGAGTGAAATCGAGCCATTCGTTGGTGAGAAATTGATTACCACGGATTTCGCGGACTGTGATAATAGGTGAGGTTAAGTATAGGATAAGTGAGTGCATACCACGCACTCACACAAATTTACCTACTATAAACTGTGATAGTAGGTTAATTTGTGTGATTGCGTGGTCGTGTGGGTGTTTGGGGCCCTATCGGTCCCTCGGGGGGGGGGGGGGGGGCAGCAAACCGATAGGTGTTTTTATTCAATCCTGATTGATTCAGTTTGCATTTTGTTGATTTTCTTTTTGTTTATTTTAAGGGCTGTAGGCCCTTCTGGTTACAGGAACACCCTAAGATAGCGGGAAGCCCTACGAAGCGGGTACCAGAAGGCTCATCCTAGGAAGGGTAAGCTCGAGGGTGCCGGTGGGGTTTTCCCCAGCCCTACTGGCTAGTAAGAATGCGTTCGTGATTTGATGTGAATGTATTTATTGAGTGCATGGGCAACCGAGTGTGATTGTTAGTCTGTGACACTAGGTGTTTAGGCAATGTATTTTTCTTCCGACGCCAAAAGTTGTGGGTGTGTTTCGTCTGCCGGGAGTGATGTTTAATTCAGTGAGGGCGAGGGGGGTCGAAATGACCAACTCTCAGTGCACAACAATAGCCAGGATTTTTCAAAGCGCGTTGAAGGCACCATTCCCTCTACCTATAGACGCCTTCCCCACCAGTCTTCTCTTCGAGCTCAGCCGCTTCGCATCTTTTCTGTAGGTCGTCAGCATCCTACACCTTCTTTACTTCCTCCATTAATTGGAATCCTTGGGTCATCAGCATCCCTTTCCTCGATCAACCAAACTCATCTGTAACATCTTATCTGCACAGTCCGGCATCTGGGGAAGCTTACCTCGTGCTGCATACCTCATGCTTCACACATCCTACCCTGTACTTCATACCTCGATCATCGTCACGTTTCACATCAGCTGCTGTCTTCATACCGGTTGCTGTGCAGATTCGGCATTTTCTTCTCTTCCACCGTGGGATATTTTCGGTCAGATCAAATCTTTTAGCGAATTTTCAAAGAAAATGAAGCTATTGCAATGGCTTCGAAATTTAAATAATATAAATTTTTGGAAATTTTCTTCATAGAAATCCGTTTCAGACCATTCTAAAACGATTCCTGAAATTTAACACTTTTTTATATGTATATATATATTTATATATGTGTCACTCCAGACGATAACTCTCGATAGAATTGAGATAAACAGCTCAAATTTGCACAAAAAATCTATCTTGGCAATCGAAAGGCTAAGTTCGAAGATGGGCGAAATTGGCCTACTCTAAGGAGGGTTTTGGCGCATTTAAAGTTCGCAAAAATTACCCAAAAATCCCCAAAATGTTATTTTCCAACAAGTGACCCCTCATTTTAAAGGTTTTTGCACGCTGAACACGATGGTGGAATCGGATTTTAGATATCTTGATCCGTTCTCAAATTAGAGCATTTAAAGTGCGCAAAAATTACCCAAAAATCCCCAAAATGTTATTTTCTAACAAGTGACCCCTCATTTTAAAGGTTTTTGCACGCTGAACACGATGGTGAAATCGGATTTTAGATATCTAAATCCGTTCTTAAATTAGAGCATTTAAAGTGCGCAAAAATTACCCAAAACTAGGATAATCTTTAAACTCTTACCCCCCCCCCCACCCCCTTAGAGTGGTCAGATTGAAAAATGTGAGAAGTATTAATTGAAGACGAGAGTTCGAAGCAAAAAAGGGGGAGGCAAACGATTAGTACAACTCCTTGAATTTCCCATTTGACATATAATTGTTATGATACCTTCATAGATAGACAAGTACCGGCCCACGTATTACTAGAAGGAAGACGAAAGAAAAAATCTATTTCAAATTATTCAATTTAGGTACTAACAGTAGGAGGAAGAAGTTTTCCTTTATTCAAAACCATAGCCATTAATTCGAATATTTCTTTGAAAATTCGCTCATTAAGTCATGCTGCATGACTGGTTTTTTTTTAAAATTAATTTCATCCATCATCAGCATTGGACATTTTAGTCACTAGGTACTCGTAATAATAAGTTTTACTAGTTTTTAAAGGAGCTCCTTTTCTTTCTATTCGCCATCGGTTGTATTAGTAACGATTTATTTTCAATTACACCCATTTTTCATTCAGCTAGGTTAATTCGTTGTGCTAATATTTCAAACAACCCCTACCTACGCTCAATGCTATGTTTAAAACCGATACCTGAAAGAACAATACATTCCACTAGGTTTAACGGGTGCGGAGTAGTCGCTCTGCTTCACCAGTACCGAGTAATACGTGGCAGCAACGGGCACACCAAGACTGACAGCGAATTCGACGACACAGGGAAAACCTCAAGTCACGAGAAGAGGAGGCAGAGTACCTGGATGTCGTTCGACCCCTGTCCCATAAATCCCCTGTAAAACTGGCACCTCCACGTGGTCCATCCCGGGCACACTCACGAGGGAGTGTGGCTAACGCCAGAGGGGACAGGGGGGCCTGCTGTATTGTCAAGAAAGAGTGACGGTCAAGCGGAAAGCAAAGATCTGAATGATTGTAATGAGCCTGAATGGCCTTAGACACAATCCAGCCCACTCTGATCGGTGCTGGTGAGGTGCGTCCCGATCCCCTTAATGACTGATGAGTCCCGCCGCCCGAGGCACGCAAAGGTGAGGTGCGTCCAGCACAAAGTTTTCGCCTTTATTTGTTTTGATTTCCATTTTGTCAATAGCTGCGTGCGTTTCTTCAGCGTTTTTTGGAAGTGAGGGTCGGACTAGTGAACGAGCGCGTTGGATGTTGTGTCGTATGAGATTTAAATCACCAGCTGTAATCGTGGGTACGTCTTTTACCTTCAACTCGGTCCTAATTAATTTGGCTGGCCTCGCTCACAGATCTTCTACTGCTTTCCTCTTCAGGGAGTTGCTCAACTTCTGTCTGTTTAGTGATTTTTCCTCGTCACATGCATGATGATGATTAGTGAAACTGTCCAGAATAATGTTGCTAGAAGAAACCTTTAAAAAACACAAGACTTACACAGCCCACACACACACAGCCACACAGCCACTTTTGCACGTCATCCGCTAGAGTTTTCTGGTATCGATATTTGAACTTTTCGTACAAAATGAGGGGTTTCAATTTCTGGCTCGTTATAAACTCCATTTCCGACACAACAAGCGATGAGGCCACGACCCGTTCGACTGATCTTTCATCGGCTAGGTACTAATTACGTTTGTAAACATCCACTCTCCACCTGGCGGGACGCATGTAACCTTCGCACCCCCAGCCGGACACAACTCACCATCGCCCAATCTGATACAGCAGGATTTCGCCTAATTGCTCATGTGCGTTGGCCGTACCAGTGCTCCGGGCGGTATGAAATCGTAGAGGACCATCTAGGAAATTCACCCCAACTAACCATCAAATTTGACCAAAATCTTGCCATACTCGTGAGAAATTTATTACCTCGGAATCCCGCTTGCGCATGCGCTGTGGGGAATTAGAAATCTTTGAAACGGAAAAGAATCAAATACATTGGCTAAAAGAAATGAATGAATCATCTATAAACAATACATTAAAATTGTATAATATAATGTTATTTATAAACAATTTATGCATTTACATGTCTTTAAATTGCCTCATTCATTATAATTAGGGCTCGGATCGATACGACCGATAAAACCTCTGAATAAGCGCGTTAAACCCGTTAAATAAGATGGTATAAAGGATCGAAAAATGGCTAAATAAGACTGTCATATAGGATCAATAAATTGATAAATAAGCTCAGTCATGACCTCAAAAAGCATAGCGCTCGATAGAAAACTTGAAAAAAGGGAAAGAAAGTGAAGGGGTTTAAAAATCATTCTTTTATTTTAAATTTGTATACTAGGTAGGCACCTACAGTACATGTGAATTTGTATATACTCGCTACGTGCAACAAATGATCTCTCGACATCAGCTGAAAAGAGAGGCAAATACTTTAGTGAAGCTGCTTCTGCTGGGGTGAAACTGAGACCTTTGCACGTTTCTCCTCTGAGCATTTTGGCCAACTTTCCAGCCAGGATTCCGTTCAAGAACGAATTCCAGCTTCTCTTTGACAATTTTCCCAGGCTTGCCGAGCCAATTGCCGGCTTTCTCAAGGGCATCTTCCATCAATTTAACAACTCCAGTGAGTTCCTTTCCGCTGGTTTCGAGCCTCAGGATGAGTTCAGGAAGTGAACTTAGGTCTGCTTTAATAAAAATGAGAGATGAAATGCAGCCTCATCCATGAGGGTTGCCTTAGCTTTGGCAATGAACTTGAAACGGTTCGAGGAAGTATTTTTCAATAATATATGCCATCTTTTAGGATGGTAGGAAATATGCGATTTTCATGCGAAAATGAGCAGAATAGTACACTAAACCAAGAAAACCCCACATATAAGATTTTATTCAAAAAAAGGCCCCAATAGGATTTTATAAGATTTTATAACTTCTATTCTGTAAACTCTAGAGACCTCATTCTACTGCCAAAATGCTTGTTTCAACGAGTATAATCGCCCATTAAAATATGCGAATATTCCCGGATCCGAGCCCTAATTATAATTATATACATCAATCCGCTCTAATAGCGGTAGAAATGTTCTGGTTGTTGGTTGAAGTTGTTCTCTCATTGCGGTTACTAACAGTACAGCAACTGAACAGCAGTTCTCCCGGGGTACTCGACTATTCCCAGACTTCGGCCCCTCAGTTGCCCTCAACCGCCGCCAGGCCGCTCTTTAAAGGCCTCGGGGCGAGGTTTTCGAATCGCCCGGATTCCCGGCTTCCGTCGGCGGAGTTCTGCGGTCGCCTTTGAGGAGGTCTGTGCGGTTCAAACGCCCCTTCAGGTCCGCTTTCGGCGTCTTCTTCTGAGGGGGATGAGGCTCGTGGGGTTCGGGACGAGCGGTGGCGTGTGCCTCCTCTCGCTGAGTGGAAAACGCGTTGTTTTGCCGCTTCCCTCCCGGGCGTCGCAACTCCTCAGAACAAAGGAGAATTCACGCAACCATTTCCATACGTACGGCGTATCTTAGACCTACCAGTAGCTGTGCGGGCTCTGAAAACGGTGGGGCACCAGACCAGAACACAAAACCAACTGATATGTCTACAAAATACGCCAAGGCAACAACACCCTTCTCTTATTTACTGAAATTACTGATATTCCCCTATTTACTGATAGCAGTGATATTCAGCAAAGCTTATATCTTTTTAATCAACACTCTATCGTCGTACAAAAACGTCGGCAATTTCTACTGAAAATTAGCCACCGAATTCATGTGTTATATATAAAAATATGGTAAACTAAAATACAGCAAAACAATGACCAGTCGGCTGGTACTTACCTGAATCTTGAATGGAGAAGCTATTGACTAGAAGGTAGATAGTTGTCTGTGTGTTGACACCGATCAGTCCACAAACAGCAAACAGGACAAAACGCACGTAGGTACCACAAATACAAATCTGTCATCGGAACCGGACTGAACGCAAAACGCGCAAAATTTGACGCAAAAAAATTGAAAGCTGACAGAGAAAGCGAATGTGATAACAAAACAGATAACTGACAGAGAAAAAAAATCAGAAGAAGCATTTTGTATCGAGATGAAAAATTGAATTGAAGGGATCGAATCGATTGTGAAATGAACGATTTTGGGATTGAAATCAGATTCTGAGGCAGTGGCCCAATGTAGGCGTGGCAGACAACATTTTTACACGACTGAGCTTGCGCGGACGGGCCATTTTTCTCGGTTGCCGTGGCGACACCAGGTCCCAGGACCTACCAGTTTCGGAAGCCTATGTTTCGATTCCGGTTGGACCACAACGATTACTGTCACTATATTCTGATAACATAGCTGTGGAGCTACAGGGAGCCAACATGAACAGATTGGTGGAAAATGCTAGGTACAGTTTACGGAGGGAAATTCAAATGCCAACCAATTTGTGACCAATTAGGTGAAATCCAGGGTTATAAAAGAGATATTATTTCATTTTTAATTTTATTTTTAGTTTATTACTGGGACTGAATAATTTATACAATGTAATACAATTCATTTAGCAATATATCTTTCATAAGTCAGAGTTCAGACCTCAGTATAATTTTTCAGCAAACCATATCCTGTACCAATATCTTATGAGCAAAACAAAGTTCATTTGTAATTGTTTAAGTTGTTCCGAGGTACTGCTTTTGAAGCCACAGCTGAAATTATTAACCTTAATTGAAACTAATTTTTTTTTCATGTATTCAGACAGGATCATAAACAAATAAAAACGCTGCAAATCCCTGCACAACGGTTTATTATTTTGTATAGAATACCCTTCTGTTACAGATTACAGCTCTATGTATAGATAACCCGTCTATATAATATAATATGTACTATTCTATGCATAATTATGTAGATCGCAGACCCTCCGTAGGTTAGTACCTAACCCCGTACTCGTTACTAGGTACCTACCTAAATCACGAGTTAAATGTTGCTAAAATAATTCTGCCGATGACAAACAGTACCTAACAAAAAGAAACACACATAATGAAGTTCTGAAAAGAAATCGTTGATGAGGAGTGAAAAAAGTTGCAAAAGTACCTACCAACAAACTCCAGCCCCTTCTACGTAGATGGTATAATGAACCGTTGTGTAATAATTTACCGTTGAGTAATGATTTACCGTAGTAATAATTTACCCATCAATAATACTTCAACGTTTGTTCAAGTTTCACTACCTACCAACAAACTCCAAAAGAACCATCATTTCTCAAATGAAATAATATCACAGAACAACCAACTCGACTTCATACTCCGCCAATATAATCAGGTGATCCCTACCAATGATTGGCCGTATTCACAAATTCCTATTGTGGGCGCGTCTCTGGTTACGAGAATTGGTTTGAATTGTATACAATTTCATTCACACTGGAGTCGAAAATGCCTGTCGGTGCAAACTTCGGGGCCTTACTGTGAACGAACGGCTGGACGTACGATGCTCCGGATGGTCTTAAAAAACTCGCAAGTTCAAGAATTATTTAAAACCGTAAAAATATTTACGTAAAAAAATGGTATAGGCGTTTTGAAAATTTCAACCCCTATTTTGAACCCCTTAGAGATGACTCACAGTAACGTCGAGCTTCGAGGACCAACTAGACGCCGAACGGAACCTATAACCCGAATTTCATCAATTTTTTTTCATGGTAACTAAGAAAAGTGGCCCGTACGGCGTACGGCGTACGGCGTACGGCGTACGGCGGACAGACAGAAATATTTTTATTGCAGTTTTGGATTCTACATACCTTGAAACGTAAACCATCAAATTTTGAGGGGGGGTAAGAATTTTTTTTTTCATGCTCGATTCCAATGGTTCATTATTGAAAATAATAAACCAAAAGTTGCAAAAGTACCTACCAACAAACTCCAGCCCCTTCTACGTAGATGGTATAATGAACCGTTGTGTAATAATTTACCGTTGAGTAATGATTTACCGTAGTAATAATTTACCCATCAATAATACTTCAACGTTTGTTCAAGTTTCACTACCTACCAACAAACTCCAATAGAGCCATCATTTTTCAAATTAAATAATATCACAGAACAACCAACTCGACTTCATACTCCGCCAATATAATCAGGTGATCCCTACCAATGATTGGCCGTATTCACAAATTCCTATTGTGGGCGCGTCTCTGGTTACGAGATTTGGTTTGGATTGTATACAATTTCATTCACACTGGAGTCGAAAATGCCTGTCGGTGCAAACTTCGGGGCCTTACTGTGAACGAACGGCTGGACGTACGATGCTCCGGATGGTCTTAAAAAACTCGCAAGTTCAAGAACTATTTAAAACCGTAAAAATATTTACGTAAAAAAATGGTATAGGCGTTTTGAAAATTTCAACCCCTATTTTGAACCCCTTAGAGATGACTCACAGTAACGTCGAGCTTCGAGGACCAACTAGACGCCGAACGGAACCTATAACCCGAATTTCATCAATTTTTTTTCATGGTAACTAAGAAAAGTGGCCCGTACGGCGTACGGCGTACGGCGGACAGACAGAAATATTTTTATTGCAGTTTTGGATTCTACATACCTTGAAACGTAAACCATCAAATTTTGAGGGGGGGTAAGAATTTTTTTTTTCATGCTCGATTCCAATGGTTCATTATTGAAAATAATAAACCAAAATAAACAGATAAAAGACTCGTGGTTACGGAAGCGTTAATTGTAAATCGTTGTGATCAGCGGTCATGTTTGTATCGCGGTGCCCAACTTTTTGTTTGCCTATGAATGTTAAGAGGTGCGTTGCCTCTAGCCTCTTTTAAGCTTTTGGTCAAAAATTATTTAAATTTGAAACGCAATACCTAGTTCCATAATAATGAAACATAATAAATTTAAAAACGCTGCAAATCCCTGCATAACGGTTTATTATTTTGTACGGAATACCCTTCTGTTACAGATCACAGCTCTCTGTATAGATAGCCCGTATTATGTAGATCGCAGACCCTCCGTAGATTAGTACCTAACCCCGTACTCGTTACTAGGTACCTACCAAAATGACGAGTTAAATGTTGCTAAAATAATACAGCCGATGACAAACAGTAACTAAAACGGCAAAAAGAAACGCAAATAATGGAGTTCTAAAGGAAAATTGTTGATGTGAAGTGAAATAGATGCCCCTTCTGCGTAGATCACTGTTCTCTGTGGTCAATACCTATAATGAACCGTTGTGTAATAACTTGCACATCAATAGTCCAGCCCCCTTCTTGGTAGATGAACAGTTGTGTAATAATTTGCCGTTGTGTAATAATTTACCGTTGTGTAATAATTTACCGTTATGTAATGATTTACCGTTGTGTAATGATTTACCGTTGTGTAATGATTTACCATTATGTAATAATTTACCGCTGTGTAATAATTTACCGTTGTGTAATAATTTACCATTGCGTAATAATTTACCCATCAATAATACTTAAACGGTTGTTCAAGTTTCACAGGTACCTACTACCTACCAACAACATCCAATAGTCCATCACTTATCAAATGAAATAATATCGTAGAACAACCAACTCGACTTCATACAGCCATCCTTGATTTTAATCAGGTGCTCCTAGTGATGATATCCTGGCCGGATTAATACCGTTTGATTCACGATCGTGTTGACGAAGCTTTTTGGTGCACACGAACGGCTAGACGTACAATGCTCCGGGTGGCCTCAAAAAATGGTTTAGCTCAAGACAAATTTAATAACGTAAAAAAAACCATAGGTAACCCTCAATCGAAAGTCTTCGAGATAAGGGGTTTCTGAAAACTTCATCCCCTATTTGAACCCCTTAGAGATAACTGACAGTAACGCCGAGCTTCGAGGACCAATTAGACCCCGAACGGAACCAATAACCCGAATTTCATCAATTTTTTTCATGGTAACTAAGAAAAGTGGCCAGTACGGCGTACGGCGTACGGCGGACAGACAGAAATATTTTTATTGTATTTTCGGATTCTACATAGCTTGAAACGTACCTAAACCATCAAAATTTGTGGGGGGGGGGTTAGAATTTTCTTTTTTTCATGCTTGATTCCAATGGTTCATTATTGAAAATAATAAACCAAAAACGTATAAAAACATAATGGAAGCACAATAATAATAGCTACACTACAATAATGATAATCTACTTTATCTACGGTGTATCTACGATAACGAAGTGTAATCTGCTCCCCCAAGCACGAGGACTTCCTCATAAGGGGGAGTAGCATTCATATGTGTAGGTCATATCTGTATCAATTTACCTTATGTTATTTGTTGAACATGAAAAATGAATGATACAAAAATTCAAGGGCATCGCACAACAATTATTTATAGTAATGACCATTTCCGGTGACAACTTGCGCTTATGGATAAATATTCTCCGTTCAAATTGAATGATGTCGATGTACCTACCTCCAGTTATTATCGATCATGAAAAATGAGAAAGCTAATCAAAATGCCGCCGTGTCAATAGCAAGTGATGGAATACAAGGCGAAAACATCATTTCTCTTGAAAACAGGTTTAAAAACAGAAATAATTCGGAGGAAAGGTAGTTATATACTCGTAAATGGCGAAATCCTGCCTCTGATCATTTCCGATCTGATTGAAACATTCGGATAAACCCCCGGTATTAGTCGTCCGACCGGTTTTGAAATGCGTTCCTTTGACAAGCTGGAAATACGTGGGTCGCGTGTGTGTCATGTGTCTGACCTGACGTTAATGATACAAAGCTCATCATCGCTGAACAGGTTAATGAGGAACACAAGGGGCATTTAATAATATCAGTATGATCTCTTACATTAAATGGCCCAGTTACCGCATCTTTCTCCTGAACCAGTCAATCCACTGAATCAACCAGTCAATCCTCAACAACTACCAACGATTCTCGGACGCTGATGGACGATATTAAATTACCTGCGCGAATAGGATAATATCGTTTGCCGGGCTTCATATTCACTCATGACGGCTGATTGGCCTCAACGGTAAGTGGGGTTGCACTGCAAAATGTGTTCAGATTTAAAACCAGTCGAAATTTTGTCAATAAGACGACACTTACGACTTAACCTTAAATATACAAATAGGGTATCCCAAGGCGTGAACAATAACATATGAAACGAGAGGGGGCTATAATTATCTAACCATAACTTCTGCTAATACTTATTACACCTAACAGTTACACTCTTACACTACTAATATGACTACACTAACTACAATTTTACTATGGGTATTATTTTAGGTATTATGGTCAAATGAAAATATAAACTTTATAAACTTAATTCTGTAATAAACTATAAATTATTTCTGTAATAATTATTTCTGTAATAAACTATATTTATATTAATTGTAATTTCCATTAAAGCAATAATTATTAAAGAAAATTTGGAGTGCCTAGGTCGTTTTTAAGGTTGTGTTATACGGGTGATTGCGATGCAACACATAAAGTGACTTTGGAACTCATAATTTTTCCATAAATTTCCTGGTGAAATTACAGTAATATAATAGGTTGACGGCAATTTTATAGTTTGTCATAGAATTCAGTTGGCTTCTAGTTGTTCCTAGTTATAATTGTACATTATTACGATAGATGGTCGTACTAACTAGAATAGACACTTACCAATTCTCGTTCTGCTGACTGAAGGCGTTGTAGCCGTTTGTACTTAGTATTCGATGCAAATTATTTCTATCGTAGGTATGTAACTATACTCATTTAGTATTAATTTTTCATCCGTATAGGTACATTTACAATAAATCAATTGATTTACAATAAATTTATAAATCAATGAATCATAATGTTATTTGTATTCTCTTGTGCGGTTCATAGGTGCACACACCCCTCTACAATGGGGGCGGCTATGTTGAAACTAACCCGCACGACCGTACGGTCGTGACGGCGAGGTATAACCCGTCGATGCAAGAACCCGGTTCTGCAGCATCAAGTCATCAGTATACGTTTATCACAAGTATGTCATATACAGTTAGGTATGATATTTATGCCTAGATGAGACCGAGGACAAGTAGGTATGATAAACCTAGATGAGGCCGAAGATAAGATTAAAATTAAGATATCATAATTATTACTCTATTGTAAACAGTGTCCCATAATCAACTTGAGGTTGAAGCCTTGGATTCCGTCCCCGTACCTGTTCATAAATTTTCTCCTCTGGGTGCATGAAAAGTTAAGATAATAATTATATTTATTAGGTATAATATGACATAATTATTACAAGGTACCTGCTAGCATTTATAGCAGGCTACGCCCGGCACCCTGGTGACAGTATTTGTTAATGCGTCTGGCGTCAAAAGTGGTCCATTCACGTTACTCGGTTATTCGCAAAAACCGAACATTCGGGTCGCAAAGGAAAGTTCACGTCGAAAGAAACATACGCAAACCTTAGTTTTGTTTAGAAGATAATTACATTGTAATCGGGATTTAAATGTTCAAAGTGCCACAGTGGCGACACCGATCCTCTGCTAAGATCAATAATCTTATAATATATAAATATACAAGTTTTACAAATTTAAAAATCAGAAATTGTTCATCTAACACATACACTAGGTATATATTCTTGGAATATTATTTCTCGTTTAGAGATAATTCTTTCTCATAAAATAATTATTAATAAAATTATTCTTAATAGGGAGATTCTTGACCCAATGGATGAAATGACATTTCATGTTGTAAAACTATCTGGTTAGTTTTACGACGAGGCATTCCTCTTAATCGTAAGAAATGTTGGAGGAAACATGTTATATTTACTCCAGTAAATATTGTTATGAATTGGATCTTTAATCATCTTGGGTTTAGTGTTAACCCTGAAAATAGGGGGTATCATTGGATAAATCTTCCAATAATAGCAGTATTTTCCTTAGATTTACATTAAACCTGAATAACTAATTATGTTATGATTAAACTTGCATACATTTAAAATCCCCCACCCATCGTATTCTGTCGTTTTCTATGAATGTCATGAATTGAACGGTAAAATTTTATCGTCCCAATTCCATTTTCGATTCAAATGAGCAAGTCAAGAGGGTTTCAATACAGATATGAAATAGCACGTTAACCGCAGTGAACAATGGCGAGGTTTTTATAAATTCAGCGTCTCCCAGCGTTCTAATTATGCTATGACTGTTACTGTCACTATGAACATTTTGCTTCCTCACTACCGGAAGTTAGGGAAGCCTTGGATTCGCGATTGAGTAAAAAAAATTCATGTCCTCAAAAATGAAAATTTCCACTAATTTTGCCTTTCAGACACAGGAACATTTCTGGTTCTGTGTAGGTCTGTCTCTCTGTCCATCTGTCCGTCTGTCTGTCTGTGGTCAATTCCTTGTAACGCCCATAACTACCCGAAATAATGGTCGAAACGGGCTGAAATTTGGAGGGTAGGTGCGGGTTGGGCCACAGCTGGTTCCTTACCAAAATCATTGAGAAAGCACTTTAATTTTCGTCTACGCATGCGCAAACATGAAATAATTGAAACGCCCGTAACTACCTTAAATAATATCGTTGAAATGATTTCAACCTTGGAGGGTCGATCAAGATCAAGAATAATACTACTGTACCTTTCGTCTGAGCATGAGCGAACATAAAACGTTGACCAATTCTGAGGGTACACGCGGGTTGGATCGCAGATGGACCCGCATGTACGCTATTCTATGCGGCCATGTGATTCAAGTGAGGAAGCTATACTGTCTACCTCGAATTGGCAGACTTTTTGGTTTATTATTTTCAATAATAAACCATTGGAATCGAACATGAAAAAAAAAAAAAAAAAAAAAATCAAACCCCCCCTCAAAATTTGATGGTTTACGTTTCAAGGTATGTAGAATCCGAAAATGCAATAGAAAAATTTCTGTCTGTCCGCCGTACGCCGTACTGGCCACTTTTCTTAATTACTATGAAACAAAATTGATGAAATTCGGGTTATAGGTTCCGTTCGGGGTCTAGTTGGTCCTCGAAGCTTGACGTTACTGTCAGTCATCTCTAAGGGGTTCAAAATAGGGGTTGAAATTTTCAGAACGCCGTAGCTCGGAAACTTTCAATTGAAGGGTATGGTTCTTTTGACGTTAATAAATTTGTCTTGAGCTAAACAATTTTTTGAGACCACCCGGAGCATTCCGGACGTCCAGCCGTTCGTTTGCACCAAAAAGCTTCGTCAACATGATCGTGAATCAAACGGTACAAATCCGGCCCGGATATCATCACTAGGGAGCACCTGATTATAATCAAGGATGGGTCTATGAAGTCGAGTTGGTTGTTTTGCGATATTATTTCATTTGATAAGTGATGGACTATTGGATTTTGTTGGTAGGTACTTGTGAAACTTGAACAAACGTTGAAGTATTATTGATGGGTAAATTATTACACAATGGTAAATTATTACACAACGGCAAATTATTACACAATAGTAAATTATTACACATTGGTAAATTATTACACAACAGCAAAAAGGGGCTGGACCAAAAAGGGGCTGGATTTTGTTGATCGGTACTTTTGCAACTTGAACAACCGTTGAAGTATTATTGATGGGCAAGTTATTACACAACGGTTCATTATAGGTATTGACCACAGAAAACAGTGATCTACGCAGAAGGGGCATCTATTTCACTCCACATGAACAATTTTCCTTCAGAACTTCATTATTTGCGTTTCTTTTTGACATTTTAGTTACTGTTTGTCATCGACAAAATTATTTTAGCAACATTTAACTCGTGAATTAGGTAGGTACCTAGTAACGAGTATATCAACAGCAGGGTGAATGAATTGTATACAATTAGCCCAAATGCCACCACCAGGGACGCGCTAACAATCGGGAATTGGCCCGAGATAAAATCATTGCTGGGGGCCACCTGATTATATTGACGGAGTATGAAGTCGAGTGTTGGTTGTTCTGTGATATTATTTCATTTGGAAAATGAGTGAGGAAAACTCTTTCGGAGTTTTTTGGTAGGTAGTGAAACTTGAAACTTGAACAGCCGTTGATGATTGATGGGTAAATTATTACACAATGGTAAATGTTATTACACAGCGGTTCATTATACCATCTACGTAGAAGGGGCTGGAATTTGTTGGTAGGTACCTACGTTTACAACTTTTTCACTCTACATCAACAATTTCACTTCAGGACTTCGTTATTTGCGTTTCTTTTTGACATTTCAGTTACTGTTTGTCATCGACAGAATTATTTTAGCAACATTTATCTCGTGATTTAGGTAGGTACGTAGTAAAGAGTACAGGGTTAGGTATTAACCTACGGAGGTTCTGCGATCTACATAATATGTATAATATAAAGGGTTATCAATACAGAGAGCTGTGATCTGTAACAGAAGGGTATTCTGTACAAAATAATAAGCCGTTGTGCAGGGATTTGCAGCGTTTTTCAGGTTACTGGCGCTTCATTGAATAGATTTTCCCAATATTCCCAAAACTGAACTCGTCTGGTCTACCGTCCTTCAGGCCGTCTCTCCACCAGTTCACGTCGCTTGGGAATAGAGAGACAGTCCGTCGATGATGGGGAATAGAAATCCAAAGAGACCACCAGCCGCGATGAGACGAGAGGTTTTGCGGCGACGAACTATGAGAATGTAATTAGATAACGGAATCTGATTATCCACCTCCCGCTAACTCGGTTAAGACCTTTTCCGAAGGGACAGAGGGGCCTACCTCCCTCGCCACTCCGACAATATAAATCATAATTAGTCCTCGGATATCCTTCCGTTGTGTTTACAACTTCGTTAGCTTCTCTTCCAGGCCAACTTTATACCCACCTGCTTTGCCTTTTCCAACTCTATCTTGGAAACGCCGGGTGGCTTTCCAACTCTCTTTTTTTTTCTTTTTTTTTCTTACCCCTACAGCCCGTTCTATGTTTCACGGGGTTTGTTAATGATGGAAGAAGAACTTTTACCGAGCCCCTGCAGCGTCAGAGGGTGGGGAAAGGGGCTCCTTTATTTCGCTTTTTGAGTTTGAAGTTAGTCCAAAGATCTTCGTTTTCCTTTTTGCCTTCTGTTGGAAGTTAAAAGAGAGAGAAAAAATAGTGAGCTTCTCTAATTGTTTTGTCTTCCTCCGCCGCGGTCTTCATCATTTTTTTAAAATGGATTTGGAGAAACTCAGGGGTTTACCCAGTTCAACCATAGTTTAGGTTAACCTTCAATTATTGTTTTATCTAATTAGTCGATTACGAAACCCTAATTCCATTCACCTTAAGTCTTGTGCTGCAGTGACACACGAGCATTATTAGTTACCTTAGATCATGGTAACTATTCTTCTATTTACTTAACACAAGACAGTAGTGTGTGTTCTGATTGATGGGTGCCAATCCTCCCAAGTACTGATAAGGAAAGGTGTCCGTTAGGGTTGCCTGCTCTCTCCCACTTTTTTAACCTCTACTCTGAGGCGATTTTTTCTTGCTTAACAGCAGTGAGGAGATGCAGAGTAAATGGCTACCCGATAAACAACATAACGGCTGATGATGCAGTCTTAATAGCAGGTAGTGCTGAAGAATTGTATTAGAATTCTAAAGAAATCTACTAGACAGAGTAGTGGAGGAGAGCCCATTACTCTGTCTAATACAACCTTCAATTCTTCATCAGTCAACACAAATAAGACCAAATTCATGGTTATAAGCCGTGAAAAGCAGGAAGCGCGACTGTTGATTGATGGGGAGCCTACTGGAAGAGTTTGTACCTACATTCACCCGTTTGGGGTGTAGTATTCATGAGAGCACGGACGTTGACACACATATTAAGAGAAAATTTCCATGGCCAAGACTTAGTGTATTAAATAAAAGGCAGTATTGTGTGACAAGAAGCTCTGTGTCTCCTCGCGTTTTCTTTTCCTCCGGTGCTACGTCTGGTCTGTTATGCTCCACGGAATCGAGTCGTGGACCCTCCGTGCCTCACGTATGAATAGAATCGAGGCCTTTGAAACGTGGTGCTATAGGAGGATGCAACGAATATCGTGGACCCCCAGATGTCCAACGAGGCTGTTCTCCGTTTGGTGAACATGGGAGGACGACAGTTGCTCCTAATTGGCAAAAAAAGAAGGTGTCGTACGTTGGTCCTGCGAGGTGACAGTAATACATAATAATGCAGCAGCATGTCTTCGAGAGCAAGATTGTTAGACCTCATGGTACAAGAATCTGTTTCAATGGACTGGACTGAAAATTCAGGATTTGAAGAACAAGGCAGTGATCGAGAGACTTTCCAGCAGATTATCGCCAAACTCTGAATCGGAGAAGGCACCAAACGAAGATGTTCTCGGTAAATGTACCATGCGCTGTCGAGCAGCTCTATATACTTCAGCCTGACGATCCCATTGGCTTTCGTCACGTAGAGATGTTTTTATGTCCTGTAATGAAGGCCATGTGACTAAATGATGCCTACTCCGTTATTTCCTGATTTCCATCGCAGAGAAGGAAATTTGGGTCTGCAGCTACTCCTATACGATGCTGGTGCAGTCAGTTGGTAGACCTGTATACTTTGGATTTATCAGTGACGCCCACTGGCGTCCTTCGACTTTTTCTTGCAACGAAGTTGCCGCCTTTTCCTTCATACAGCTCTTACTCAGCCGGTTTCAACCACTGTGCGCCTTTGAGAGGTTAGGTTTTTGGCTACGCTCCTTGCTTAGCGAGAGTGTCAGCTCGCTTTTCCTTCTAAGACCCATGAGAAGGCGCCCACGGAGATCTGAGACTTTTGGCCCCTGCCTAAGAGCTCACTCACCTTTGAACGGCACTCAAAAACGCTTCTAGATTCCGTGTGGCTGTTGGATGTGATCCCCATCCCCATTATTGCTGCCTCCTTCACACTAAGAGGTTCAGTTGAAAGCTCGCGAGAGCTCGGTCACAGGCAACCGGAACGCCTAGATGTGGAGGGAGGAGGCACAGTCGAGACGCTAGCTTTTTTTCTAGATTTTTCTTCGCTTTTTATCGCTAGTTTTTGCTGTTCAGTACGATGCTCGAACACGAAACACGAAGAGGCTGGCTGGCGCGATGTTGGCAATAAACATTTTACCTTACCTTTAGTTTTTTGTCCATTGCTTCTATCTTCTCAAAGTCAGGATAAACTTTTGAAAAAATTCCCCGTCCTGCATCTTTTTTTTTTTTAATCCTATATTTATTTAACGCAGATTGTGTCCCACAGAGCCGGAAGAACTCGAATTTCTGCAATAAATGCTTGAGAATCGAAAACGTTCACATTTGTCCCCCTTTTTTTTCACCAAAAGGGCAAGACGCACGTGTGAACACCTGAGCTCAACTACACTCCACGAGACCAAGGAACGAGGCTGGAGCTAGGCTGTGACGCTAGCCGGCTCGCTTGTGACTCTAGGGTACCCGCCGTGTCACGCTCGAGCCTCGTCTGGAAGGGTCGAGTTGGTTCTCATTGCTCGACGCTTACGTGGCAGTCAACCCGCCACGTCAACTCAGTTGCTTTCAACTCAACCCCGTAGTATGAACGCCACAATAATGGGAATGGAACAGCAATTCCTGCAGTGCCACGATGATACCACGAATCTCTCTATCAAAATGTATGGACATTTTACCAACAGGTCCACATGTTTCAAACTGCGCACAAGATAAACACCAGCGCCAGCATCCAAGTTTGCTCCTCGTGCCGAACCGTCTTAGTAGATTTTGTCCATTGTTTGTGTGCATCATACAACATCAAGAAATGGTAGCTTAGCTTATATAAACAAATTATTTCATAAGTTAATGTGGTATTACATGCGTAAACACGAAATACTTTACTGATGATGAACAACGTGATGAATTGGACGTAACGAGCTGAGATTTAGAGGGGAGCTGTGGGTTGGTCCTTGGATGCAGCAACTCTCTCTCGTCTGTGGATTCGTGCATGTATTCGTGAAACCCTCGCGACGCGCATAACTCCGGTACTAATCACCCATCGAGATAGAAGTAAGGGTATTAAGTAGCTGTCTGCTCTTAGAAACGCATTGCGGTCATTTGTAACGGTTCCGAAGATGAGAGTACGGTTCCGTACACCACAACTCCGGGGAAATTCGAATGCAACTGGCAACCGCTATGATGATCCCCGTCTGAACCTTCATCTAAATCCGCTCTAGCGCAGACATTCTTTTCTGCCCTTTTCAATAATCTAAAATGACCCTTCGTCGAAGTGATGGGCAGCTGTAAAGGTAAAGCTATCCCGTGGCACTTTCCGTCAAGCCCTCCGCCTTCCCTCACCCCCTAAATAGCCACCCAGCGACAGTAAAACTTTTCATTTTGTGAAACGGAGAGTGAGGTTTTTACGTCTTTTTTTACAACCTCGCGGAGCGCTCGGGTGCCCTTTCCACGGTCTTCAACAAGGAAAAGGAGTTTTACTGCGCGCTGCCACCAGGGGCCCCGTAGCAGAAAAAAATCCAAGTATAAATTTATATTATGCCCAGTGAAGAGGGAAAAAAATCATATGCATTCGTCCTTCATCGTATAGCCAGGAGACGTTTTAACTATATTTGTACCAACTCGACAATCGGATGCATACAATTCGGGACGAAGAAACCACACCTGCACTTCAACCTATGCCAACTTTCGCACCCGGTGAGCCGAGCTGAGCCGAGCCGGGACCTACGAGACCAAGGCCGGACATCGAGGGAGGATAGAGGCTGGTGATTCACGCTAGAGGACCCAGCCGAAGCCCACTCTCCATAGAAAAATGCATAGAGAGGAGCGGTTTTCGCTCGCTAATTATCAATTCTCTATAAAGACCTGTTGAAGACCTGTACTTTGCAAATGTTACTACATATACAACACCGGGAAAAAATCATTTGTACAGGAAGTTAAAGAACAGATAACGACTAACAAGCCTTATCTCACAGTTCTCACAGTTCTTCAACCCCGTTCTGTTTTCGATTTTCCTCAGAAAATGAGAAAAAGCTAATCGAAAATTATTTCATGCTGTTATACTCCAAAGGTTCGTTATTGAAAATAATGGACCCATGTCCAAACAAAAAGAATGAACAAAAAAAAAGATAATAATAAATTCCACGTTTTTTGAGATTCAACTCCATTTTCTCCCCTAGATACTGTAGAAATAAAATTGAGTAAGCCGTTGGAAAGCTGAGATTCGGGAGAAATTTTGAGAAGATATGCAAAATGCGAGAGGTAACACCTAGTTCAGTACCGAGTACACCTAGGTACTGATTCTTCAAAGTTTTCAAAGAATTATTGTCAATTTCTTGTTCCAAGTTTGAGCCCCTTAAAGCACTATTTTTGTGAGCTTCAGGAAATGCTGATGGTCTATAGGTATAACGTGAAATGTAACGTAGTTTTCAAAAATGGGGTCAAAAATAGAAAGAAAACGCTGCAAATCCCTGCACAACGGTTTATTATTTTGTATAGAATACCCTTCTGTTACAGATCACAGCTCTATGTATAGATAACCCGTCTATATAATATGATATGTACTATTCTATTATATACATATTATGTAGATCGCAGACCCTCCGTAGGTTAGTACCTAACCCCGTACTCGTTACTAGGTACCTACCTAAATCACGAGTTAAATGTTGCTAAAATAATTCTGCCGATGACAAACAGTAGGTACCTAACAAAAAGAAACACACATAATGAAGTTCTGAAAAGAAATTGTTGATGAGGAGTGAAAAAAGTTGCAAAAGTACCTACCTACAAACTCCAGCCCCTTCTACGTAGATGGTATAATGAACCGTTGTGTAATAATTTACCGTTGAGTAATGATTTACCGTAGTAATAATTTACCCATCAATAATACTTCAACGTTTGTTCAAGTTTCACTACCTACCACCAAACTCCAAAAGAGCCATCATTTTTCAAGCGAAATAATATCACAGAACAACCAACTCGACTTCATACTCCGCCAATATAATCAGGTGATCCCCACCAATGATTGGCCGTATTCACAAATTCCTATTGTGGGCGCGTCTCTGGTTACGAGATTTGGTTTGAATTGTATACAATTTCATTCACACTGGAGTCGAAAATGCATGTCGGTGCAAACTTCGGGGCCTTACTGTGAACGAACGGCTGGACGTACGATGCTCCGGATGGTCTTAAAAAACTCGCAAGTTCAAGAACTATTTAAAACCGTAAAAATATTTACGTAAAAAAATGGTATAGGCGTTTTGAAAATTTCAACCCCTATTTTGAACCCCTTAGAGATGACTCACAGTAACGTCGAGCTTCGAGGACCAACTAGACGCCGAACGGAACCTATAACCCGAATTTCATCAATTTTTTTTCATGGTAACTAAGAAAAGTGGCCCGTACGGCGTACGGCGTACGGCGGACAGACAGAAATATTTTTATTGCAGTTTTGGATTCTACATACCTTGAAACGTAAACCATCAAATTTTGAGGGGGGGTAAGAATTTTTTTTTTCATGCTCGATTCCAATGGTTCATTATTGAAAATAATAAACCAAAAACGTAGGTAAATAGAGGAATATATCAAGTGTTTGTTTGAAATGACGGTGTTCCGACGAAAAATGTCAAAAATAGAGTTCTCCACTAATTTTCGATGTTTTGAACCCTTTGATGTGAAGTTTTATTTTTTTCCGGACTTAGCTCGTTCGACATCCAAAAATAGCCACAAAATTAAGAATCGCCTATCACAACAGGGCTGTGAGGCAATGGGCTGCCTCGAGGGATGATCGAGACGGATTTTGAAACCCAGTCAGTGGCTGGGGAGTGTATATACTTTTACGTCATTGGTAAGCCAAGAAACGGATTGGGAGGAAACGCCTGATGCATAGAAGATCACGACGTTATAATGAAAATGAAATTACATGTTGTTGGCTTCGTGTGTACGTGTAGGTACAACGTGTGTGATTCACTGGGAGAGTATTCAGCGAGCAGTTGGCCCCGAGGCAGCCAATGTTGGAGATAACTAGGCAGCTCCGAAATGGATGTGGGGGAAAGCAACTTGCTCCTCCGTGTTGCTTGTGTTTGCTAAGGGAGATGAACAAAAAACAATCTACGCCTATACAGGGAAGTGATGATGCATGAAGGGAGAGGGATACGATATTTTGCCCAGCTCACCACGTTTTTCCGAGAGGAAGGGCGAGGGAACTAAAATTTATACAAGAGACTCCAAGAGAAATCTTCGCTTTCGCCATATTACTGTTTGGACAAGGGCGTGGAAGTGGCGAGGGGTTAATTGACTTAGGTGTATGTCAATAACAAGTCAATAGAAAGCCGTCTACAGCCTCGAGGCGTGTGAGACCGATCGCGGGGCGTGCGAGTGGTTTGACTTCCCCTGATCCCTTGAGAGGGAATTCTCGTGCGAGCTGATTCCAGACACAAAAGTCCAGGTTTCCAGTTCGAGCCTCCACAGCTGAAAGAGATGTGACAGAGTGTAACAGTGGGGGTGGACCCTCGAGAGTCCCCCTGCTAGACCAGCGAGATTATCACCGGTTAAGAAGGGATATCGATTAGGCTTCCCCAAACCGATCCCGCCTCCACCGGAAGAAAAAATGTATCGAGAACAGCCACACTGTTACAGAGGTGACTAACATTTTCCTCAAAAAAGAGAAGGAATCGGAGGTTTTTGATTCCCGCTATTCGCCCAGGCGTTCAGAGAACTTCCCATCGTTTAGTTCGATTGACGGCGGGTTCATCAAGAGAATTAGAGGACCTGGGCAGAGTGCTGTGAAACTATTGGTTATGTCGAGGTGTGAGCAGCTGAATTTGAACGCTACGATATGGAAAAGAAGTTTGCGACAGGCTGTGTTCCTTGTGTAACCTGATGGGGACACCTTTCATTTTTTGTGTAAATGCCCCGTCCTATCAGAATTCAGGGTCAATATTTCAGAGCTTTTTTTCGAAGGTACGGAGATAGTAGAGCTGTTAAGTAGAAGGTAAACTAATGAATTAAGAGAGCTGTGCAAGTACCTGAGAGACGCCTCAAAATATAGACAGTTTTTAATTGCCGACTTTAAAATTATTAAAAGTGAATATTGGGCGGTATTATTCATTTATTGTTATTGTCTATTATCATCAGGTTGTTTATTATCGCCTATTGTTTACTGCAATGTAATTATTGTTCTGCATTATTGTAACCTATAGTAGATAACGATGCAGCCAGTTCTGTTCTTTTCGATTAATTTTATTGTCTAGCGTAATAATGAGTAAAGCCGGATTGATGGTAAACTTGCCGTCAATCAGTTATCTGTAAAATCTGCAATCAATCTGTAAACATCTGTAAGACTTTTTTTAGTACATTACTTTTCGTTCTAATAAACCTGTTTTTCTTCTTCTTCTTCTTCTTCTTCAAGTCTAGGTACTTACCATTCACCATGCTCCAATTTCCTCCTCATTTAACGACTGAGCGTGAAGCTGCGACTCCGTAGTGCACTATTTTTCTAGACCGCGCAGATTTAATTTTCGAACGAAGCTGTGTATAATAGCTGTAAAAGCAAGATACCTTAGAGTTACCTACCTAGCTCATTAGAGTACCACAATACGTATGTACATAACGAATAAATTAGGGACAAAAGTCGCAAGTATTACTACTTCTAGCGTCTTAGGTCTAAGCGTAAGTAGGTCTACTTCTGCTGGTAGCAGAAGTGCAATTACCATTCCTTCAGGAGCAATCCGTCGTCACTAGATGGTTGAGTACTGGAGGCATGACACGAGGTAACAGGTACGCGAACGCACCACACCAGCAAATGGATATATTTACAACCCAATAGCCAACAGAAAAATACAACCTCACAAAGTAAACAACACCCACAAGACACCACCACACAGCACACAGAACGAGCTAGGAACGAGGAAGAACTTTGTCTCTACTCATGATTTATTATTTATTCATTTAATTAACCTACACGATTTTGTATACAATTTTGTTCACAGCTCATAATACAATAACTACCTAGTTGATAATATTATTATGTGTGTTTGTGTGCAACAATAATTCAACTGTAATTAGAAAATATTGGGGCAGGTAAATAACAAATAAATAAAAGATGTATATTTTAGTTAAGTTGTTAGATGGAAATGAGGTAGCGAGAACAGTAACTGTGAGGAAAACTCATGTTGAAATATGAAGTCAATTAATGAAAACTAAGATAAATCTAGATGATAATTGTGAACAGTTTGAAAATACTGTATTATAACGGTAACATTAGGATCAGTCTCCAAAATTAAGAGAATATCCGGCTGTTGGTAGAACGAAAAGCCCGCCATGTTTGATTTATATTTACCTTGCTAATATTCGGACAATAAAACATGTTTTTCGTTCGTTCATATGTTCAAGCCGATCTGCGCCAGCAGGCTGATGGAAAAATAATTACCTACCTCGTGTACATTATTAGGTCGGTACCTCTCTCATACTCGGGTTTGCCTTCCACTGTAAGTAGTTGGTATCATATATGAATATAGAATGGCAGCAATAAAGATACTACATCGTATTGTATTGTAAAACGACAGGTCATTCATCAGTCGAAAAGCCTATATTTAATAATTTCTTGAGGAAAGAGCAGGTAAGACTTCTTGGGGAATAATATTACCAACCTTCCGGAGATACCCTTGCCACTAGCTGGTGGAGTACAGTTAGTGACGACGGATTCCTCCGGAAGGTATGGTAATATTACTTCTTACACTAGCGGAAATAACGCTTTCTTTCTTGGGGAATAATTAGTGCCGTGTTTTGATGGATGTGGGGAAGCTATGTGCCACGTGCGTGAAACGATGAAACGTTATAATCAGGATCGGAGCGATCGATAGAGGGTTTGGGAGGAATGCGCCCACTGGAATGGAATGGTAGAAGGTAAGAGCTGTGTCTACTAAGAAATGACCAAAGAGAAATTCCTAGATGACCGTAAAACGTGTTGGGGTGCTCTCCGGCTCTACGATCCTTTGTGTCGGCATGTAAAGCATCTCCGTTCATCAGATTATCCGCATTTCCCGCTTCCCCTCCAGCCGCCTCTTCAGACGGACGATGTTATCTCTGGAAATTATAAAGCCCCATAAACCGATTACCAACGGTTATTACTGCTCTTTCCTTCAATGCCGAGGGGATAGGCGGAGTACTTGAGAGGCTTGTCTTCTCCAACGTTCAGCCGATTATGCTAAACGCACTCCAGAAAGTGGAGCAGATCACGTGATTAAGGGCATAAAACGAACGTGTAACGTTAGACATAGAGAAATATCAATTGCAGCATTCGTACTATCAATGCAGTTCAAGTTAGCCCAGCCGTAAAATGTCTTCTACAAGATGTCAGAAACATCAAAGATTCCATAGGTTTGCAAATAGGGATAGTTGTTTTTCGATCAGGAAAATGATATTTATATGCACATTTTCATGACCCTTGATTGGTTAGTTAATCCCCCCCCCCCCCCCCCCCCGCGTGATAAACGGTGTTTGAATGTGCCGTGGTGAACTATTTTCCTTGAGTACGTAATTTGAACATTTGAAAATAAATTTTCCCTACCTAACACCTGATGGCCACTAGGAAGAAAAAACGCTGCAAATTATTACACAACGGTTTATTATTTACATGTATAGATGCCCCTTCTGAGAAGAAGATCACTGTTTTCTGTGGTCAGTACCCTCGAGCTCCTCCCAGGGAAGCCCTAAATCGACTACTGGAGCCGGCCGGGGAATTACGGTTTCATAAATATGCGGTGGATTCAATAATTCTATCATTAATTATTTGTTGTTATTCCTGAAGCTTATCGTTTGTTCGTTACAAAAGTTCGTATCAACAATATCCCAAGGAACTATTTCATTCCTCAAATGAAATAATATCACAGAACAACCAACTCGATTTCATACAGCCATGCGTGATCAGATGTTCCCTAGCAATGCTATCTGGGCCGGATTTATACCGTTTCATTCACGATCGTGTTGTCGAAGCTTTTCGGTGCAATTTTAGGGCCTTCCTTTGAAAGAATGTGTAGGCCTATACTGCTCCGGGTGGTCTCACAAAATTCTTAAGTTCGAAATCAATTTAAAAACTTAAAAAAGTGTTCTAAAGGAGCCCTGGAAGTTTCAGCCCCTATTTTTCATCCCTTACAGATAACGCAGAGCTTCGCGTACCCACTAGTCCCCAAACGGGACCTACAAACCACGTTTCATTAATTTTCCTTCGTGGTAACTAAGCATGGAGATTTTACTTGACGATACATAGCAGGTACGGTAATTTTACTTGTAAAATACCAGCGGAAATAACACTTTAGATTTAATACCGAAAAATCGGGTGGTAGGTGTGTGCTCATGAACCTGCTCATACATGGCACTTGGGGGAGAGCAGTCATTGTTTTAAAATTATGACTGCGTGTGTGCGTGTGGGAGGGAGGAGATGTTATAATGCACAGCTAAAATGCATATTTGAGGGGGTGTAATTAAACTGGTGCACGAAATTCAAGTGTTTTGAAGAGACCTGTGTGTTCAATTGGTGTTTTATTGGAATTTCGCGACAAGTCCTTGTCACGATTGCCGTCGCGAAAGATGAGGATTTCGAAGAGCCTTGGGAGGTGGAGGATTTTTTTTTTCTTCTTCTTTTTTACGAGAGAGAATCATGAGAAGTGGCAGGGGATGTAAAACAGGAGAAGGAAAAAAAAAATTCTGGGAGCACGAGAGGTGAAGGGAGAAAACCCCAGCGGGATAATGTGAAAAAAGACCCTATTTGTCAGTTAGATAGGTCCACCCGACCCCGGCACCCACCCGCACGCTGTTTTCAACCGGGCCACACCAGCCGACCATAAGAACAAGGAGGTTTGGGGTGGTGGAAAAGGGAGAAAAAGGGAGAAAACCGGGGTTTTGAGTGGCTGCTGCGAGGGTTTTCTGTAGACGAACACAACGAATGTGTGCGCGAGTAGAAGCGAGAGATCCACTGCAAGAGAAAGGTATAAGGAAAAAAAAGTAAACCCATCCCACGTAACGCGATTCATGAGGTGGAATTCCAAAAAGTTTTTCCCTTCAGACTCGAAAAAGATAGGAGGAGGACGTTAAAGCGTGGAAGACGAGGTGGAGGGAGCCCCCAACACTTCTACCCGTTGACTGATGAGATTGCCGGGAAGCCGGCATCTCTGCTCCCCAGAGATAAAAGTATTAATACCACTAAACTTAACTTCTTGACGAATTGCTTCGAAAAATAAGGGTTGGGGGGGACCGCGCGAGCACCGTCGACGCGTAAGGGTAACAACCAGACCTCATTTCCCTCCGCAGCTCCCCAACCACCTTGCATCAGGTCGGAAGGGGCCTACTCGCTCTCCCGAGCTGCTTATACAGCTGAGTTTGCTCCGGCTTCGATGTTAATGCATTAATATGAGGCTTAGTTGTAGAGTTTAACAACCCCCTAAGTACGTTATTACCCCCGGAGAAGTGCTCCCTGAAGACACCCTTCCGACTCCCCTTGGCCACCGAACCGCACTCGACTCTTAATATGAGTAAAGAATGAAGTCGCTTTTCATAAAGGAACACTTTGAGACACTGACACATGATACGCTACCAAACTCGACTTCCTAACAGTGAAGCGTTGTTACTAACTTCAACTCCTATCAGTTTTCATGCTCTGAGATTTCAATTGGATCCCCCCCCCCCCCCCCCAACCATAATCCATCGCTCTACAAGTGAAGTTGTGAAGTTATGAAGTTCGAGTTTCTCTCGGGTTCAACCGACGATACCAGCAACTAAATGTAACCTCGTTTCATTTCGCTTTAATGTTCCCGAAAATCCAGTATTGTGCTTTGGATGTCTAGCAACAACTACACAAGCAGAAGAGGAAATACTTGAACATTTCCTTGTTAGTGTGGACAAGGCCCGAAATCCTTTTTATATTCTGGTTTATTATTTTCAATAATGAACCTTTGGAATCGAGCATGAAAAAAAAAATTCCAACCCCCCTCAAAATTTGATGGTTTCCGTTTCAAGGTAGGTATGTAGAATCCGAAAATGCAATTAAAAAATTTCGGTCCGTCCACCGTACGCCTTACTTCTCACTTTTCTTAATTACCATGAACCAAAATTAATGAAATTCGGGTTATAGGTTCCGTTCGGGGTCTAGTTGGTCCTCGAAGCTTGGCGTTACTGTCAGTCATCTCTAAGGGTGAAAAATAGGGATTGAAATTTTCAAAACGCCGTAGCTCGAAAACTTTCAATAGAAGGGTGTGGTTTTTTTAGGTTTTTAAATTGATATTAAACCAACGAATTTTTTGAGACCACCCGGAGTGACCAGCCGTTCGCGTGCGCCGAGAAGCTCCGTCAACATGATTATGAATGAAACGTTATGAATCCGGCCCAGATGTCATCGCTAGGGATCACATGATTATAATGGCGGATGGCTGAGTTGGTTGTTTTGTGATATTATTTCACTTGAAAAATGGTGAACCTTTTGGATTTTGTTGATAGGTACTTTTGAAACGTGAACAAATGTATTACACAACGATAAATTATTGCGCAGCTGTAAATTATTACACAACGGTTTGTTATAGTATGAACGCAGAAGAGGCATCCATACGGATAAATTATTGTACAGTGGTTTATTATTTACAGGGTCCCGCGCATTTGTGTGAAACTTCAATTCCCGTGCCGGCTCCAGTACTCCATTTAGGGCTTTCCTGGGGGCAGCTCGAGGGTATTGACCCTAGAAAGCAGTGATCTACACAGGTAAATAATAAACCTTCGTGTAATAATTTTCAGCGTTTACGTTTCAAGGTGCGTAGATTCAGAAAATGCAATGTCCGTCCGCCGTATCATGCATACAGGCTTCATTTTTGGTCTAAAAAATTCGTTCTTTCGCACACATGCTCCATTTGGGTTGGGTCCTACGTAGTTGTGCTCCGAAACACGGCAGCCCGATCGGAATACACCCAGAAGTGTTATGGGAGAAAATTGGGAGTAAAAATAGGGATTTTCGAGATTTTTTTAAGGTTTTAGTGAACACGAGCTTGTGATGTATCGTTTTTCATGTTTTTTAGGGCGAGAAGACCGAATATGAAGTTGATTTTGACCAAACAGCGAAGAATTGAGGTTGTAACAAAGGTTAAGCTTCCGAAATTCATTTTTTATTGGTCAAAAACCTGGGAAATCGTCTGAAATCACCATAAGTGTGTGTAATAACACTAGAAGTAGTATTACCGGGTGAATCAAGCCAATTAAATGGCACTATCAATGATCAAAGATAATTATTTGAAAAAAAGGGAGCGTAATTCGTGTTTTTGTGGGCCAAAATTTGTGGAAACCATCAGAAATAGGTAGCTATTTCAATTATTTCACATGAAATAAACGAAAAATGAACAGCCAGCATTTGTTTAGGTATGTCCAGTAGAATAATAAACCCATTTGACATGGACTTTGCAGCGTTTTTGGGTTCTACGTACCTTGAAGTGCAACCCGTCGAAGTCTGCGGGGGAGAATTTTTATTATTTACAGTAATGAAATTTGAAATCGACCATGAAAAAACAGAAATCCCCCCCCCCCCCCCCTCACACAACAAGCCTTTGATGGTATGCATTTCAAGGGACGCAGGATCCAAAAACGGTGCAAATTATTACACAACGGTTTACTATTTATCTGCACAGATGCCCCTTCTGCGTAGATCACTGTTTTCTGTGGTCAATACTTCCGTCGTGCCCCCCCCCCCCCCCCCCCCACGCAGGTAAACCCTAACTCTAGTGCTGCAGCAGCCGGAGAATTACAGTTGCATAACTAATGTTCGGTAGATTCAATCATGCAACAATCATCAATTATTTGTTGTTATTCATGAGCATAACGTTTGTTCAACTTACAAAAGTACCTCTCAACAAACAAAAAATACCTCAAATGAAATAATATCGCAGAACAAGCAACTCGATTTCATAAAGCCATCCTTGATTATAATCAGATGCTCCGTAGTTATGATATCCGGGCCGGATTTATACCGTTTCATTCAAGATCATGTTGACGAAGGTTTATGGTGCAAACGGACGGTTGGACTTACAAGGGTAATCATAAAAAATTCTTTAGTTTGAGATCAATTTAATAATGTTAAAAACTCGGCGCTGCGCGCCTCGCCAGGGGGCAAGCCCCCTGGACCCCCGGATGCTTACTGCTTAGAGCCTACGGCTAAAATTCAAGAAACATGGAACATGCTTTAGGCTATGTCCTAATTGGGCAGGCATCGCGCGATCTAAATGCCTGTCCTAATTCATGTGCCCGTCGATCGCCTATTTAGTGCGACCAGACGATAGCGCGATGAAAAACACGCCATAGCGCGACCACCTCAGTTCCGATCTCATTGCAGGAAATGCCTCCATATGCGTAGATGCTGAGTTTTTGTTTATTTTCCGATGCTTTTTAAAGAATATTCTCATTCTCAGCATAGAAGTTGTCACAGTGAAGTACAGTAACCAATAATAACCGGATACCACTTTTCGTAGAATTATATAATTTTATTCGTGATTTTTAGCCATTTTTACCAATTTTTGACCCTTACAAAGTCAAATTTGACCCACTCTTTTTCAAGAAAATGTTTTTATCATCGAAATATTCCCTCCGTCGTGAATCACCGTTCCACACGAATTAATATTGATTTTAGCCCTTAATACCAGTTTTTGACCCCCAAAAATCCGAAATGGACCTCTGTTCTGTTTAGAAAAAAAATCAGTCATGCAGCATGACTTAATGAGCGAATTTTCAAAGAAATATTCGAATTAATGGCTATGGTTTTGAATAAAGGAAAACTTCGGTCTAAAATTTGGTTTTCTATGTATATTCTCTTCGTATTTATTTTAATTTGTACGTTTTGTCCATCCTGATTCTACCGTTTGTTTATTACGTAATTGTACTAAGTGCTTATTTATTTGATCGCTGTGGGTAAATTCAAGGAGTTGTACTAATCGTTTGCCTCCCCCTTTTTTGCTTCGAACTCTCGTCTTCAATTAATACTTCTCACATTTTTCAATCTGACCACTCTAAGGGGGTGGGGGTAAGAGTTTAAAGATTATCCTAGTTTTGGGTAATTTTTGCGCACTTTAAATGCTCTAATTTAAGAACGGATTTAGATATCTAAAATCCGATTTCACTATCGTGTTCAGCGTGCAAAAACCTTTAAAATGAGGGGTCACTTGTTAGAAAATAACATTTTGGGGATTTTTGGGTAATTTTTGCGCACTTTAAATGCTCTAATTTGAGAACGGATCAAGATATCTAAAATCCGATTCCACCATCGTGTTCAGCGTGCAAAAACCTTTAAAATGAGGGGTCACTTGTTGGAAAATAACATTTTGGGGATTTTTGGGTAATTTTTGCGCACTTTAAATGCTCTAATTTGAGAACGGATCAAGATATCTAAAATCCGATTCCACCATCGTGTTCAGCGTGCAAAAACCTTTAAAATGAGGGGTCACTTGTTAGAAAATAACATTTTGGGGATTTTTAGGTAATTTTTGCGCACTTTAAATGCTCTAATTTGAGAACGGATCAAGATATCTAAAATCCGATTCCACCATCGTGTTCAGCGTGCAAAAACCTTTAAAATGAGGGGTCACTTGTTGGAAAATAACATTTTGGGGATTTTTGGGTAATTTTTGCGCACTTTAAATGCGCCAAAACCCTCCTTAGAGTAGGCCAATTTCGCCCATCTTCGAACTTAGCCTTTCGATTGCCAAGATAGATTTTTTGTGCAAATTTGAGCTGTTTATCTCAATTCTATCGAGAGTTATCGTCTGGAGTGACACATATATAAATAAATATATATATATATATATACATATAAAAAAGTGTTAAATTTCAGGAATCGTTTTAGAATGGTCTGAAACGGATTTCTATGAAGAAAATTTCCAAAAATTTATATTATTTAAATTTCGATTATTTAAATTTCGAAGCCATTGCAATAGCTTCATTTTCTTTGAAAATTCGCTAAAACAACTGAAATTTTTTTTCTGTCTTACTCACCATTCCATACCACGTCCAGTGATTTTATATCAACTGCTCGCGACTTTAGCAATTTTCATCGATTTTTGACCCACCTTAGAATTTTTTTAAATTGCTCATCTTCGGACTCATCCTTTTGTTTGGCAGTACGAAAATTTTGAAATTTTTATCATGTACTCCAGGACAGATATCGTCTGGGGTGACACATAAACAAATTTAAATATATAATACATGTACATTTTGTTACAATCTAGGGATAAATCAGGATGCTCTGAAACAGATTTGCCTATAAAAAATTTCAAAAATTCACGTTCCGAAAATGTTGGACCCATTGCAATAGCTACATTTTCTTTGAAAATCCTCTAAAAAGTATGTCTGGCAAGCCTGGTTACAACATTTTTGACTATAATCTGCGGCCACACAGTCACCAGTTTCAAGGTACCAATAAGCGTCGAAGATTGGGTTCACACGAATTTCGTTAATTAAATGTTCTTCAAAAGCCATTACTGCACAAATAGGTACTGTTGATCGTGCGTTGAAAAACAAATTTGTTTGTTTTGAGGCGATGAGGCGTTTGGCAGTCGCGCTGGCCGGTCGAAGTCTCGAACTGATTAGGACACTCCCCTCAGAAAGGATAGGTTTGTTGCTTACGCGATGGGGCGATGTACGCGATGCGATGTCAAAACAAACAAGTGCGGGCGATCTTCCCCATCACGCGAGCGCATCCGAGGTTCAAAGAGGACACCTTTACTACTTTGTTAAGTTTGATTTTTTCATCGTTCGATGCAGCGACCATCGCTCATCGCCCGATCGCGCGATGCTTACCAATTAGGACATTGCCTTAGCCGCGCTACAACCAAGTGACAACCAAACAAGCGTCATTGTTTACTATCCATTTATAATATCAATTTATAAAGTTATAGTATGAAACTACGAAATAAATACCAAGAACAAATACGAAATAAATTCGTGATAAATCAAGAGCTTTCCAACGAATGGAAAACGATTTTTGTCCGATGAAAATGAAAGAAGTTTCATTTCCCTAGCAACTACTCGGTTGTACGTGAAAATCATCGTTAAAATTTCGTGACACTTCCGCGTGACATTTTTCGGCTAGTTAGTCCAAGGCTAAAGCATGCTCCATGCTAAAAACGCTGCAAATCCCTGCACAACGGTTTATTATTTTGTATAGAATACCCTTCTGTTACAGATCACATCTCTATGTATAGATAACCCGTCTATATAATATGATATGTACTATTCTATACATATTATGTAGATCGCAGACCCTCCGTAGGTTGGTACCTAACCCCGTACTCGTTACTAGGTACCTACCTAAATCACGAGTTAAATGTTGCTAAAATAATTCTGCCGATGACAAACAGTACCTAACAAAAAGAAACACACATAATGAAGTTCTGAAAAGAAATTGTTGATGAGGAGTGAAAAAAGTTGCAAAAGTACCTACCAACAAACTCCAGCCCCTTCTACGTAGATGGTATAATGAACCGTTGTGTAATAATTTACCGTTGAGTAATGATTTACCGTAGTAATAATTTACCCATCAATAATACTTCAACGTTTGTTCAAGTTTCACTACCTACCAACAAACTCCAAAAGAGCCATCATTTTGGTTTATTATTTTCAATAATGAACCATTGGAATCGAGCATGAAAAAAAAAATTCTTACCCCCCCTCAAAATTTGATGGTTTACGTTTCAAGGTATGTAGAATCCAAAACTGCAATAAAAATATTTCTGTCTGTCCGCCGTACGCCGTACGCCGTACGGGCCACTTTTCTTAGTTACCATGAAAAAAAATTGATGAAATTCGGGTTATAGGTTCCGTTCGGCGTCTAGTTGGTCCTCGAAGCTCGACGTTACTGTGAGTCATCTCTAAGGGGTTCAAAATAGGGGTTGAAATTTTCAAAACGCCTATACCATTTTTTTACGTAAATATTTTTACGGTTTTAAATAGTTCTTGAACTTGCGAGTTTTTTAAGACCATCCGGAGCATCGTACGTCCAGCCGTTCGTTCACAGTAAGGCCCCGAAGTTTGTACCGACAGGCATTTTCGACTCCAGTGTGAATGAAATTGTATACAATTCAAACCAAATCTCGTAACCAGAGACGCGCCCACAATAGGAATTTGTGAATACGGCCAATCATTGGTAGGGATCACCTGATTATATTGGCGGAGTATGAAGTCGAGTTGGTTGTTCTGTGATATTATTTCGCTTGAAAAATGATGGCTCTTTTGGAGTTTGTTGGTAGGTAGTGAAACTTGAACAAACGTTGAAGTATTATTGATGGGTAAATTATTACTACGGTAAATCATTACTCAACGGTAAATTATTACACAACGGTTCATTATACCATCTACGTAGAAGGGGCTGGAGTTTGTTGGTAGGTACTTTTGCAACTTTTTTCACTCCTCATCAACAATTTCTTTTCAGAACTTCATTATGTGTGTTTCTTTTTGTTAGGTACTGTTTGTCATCGGCAGAATTATTTTAGCAACATTTAACTCGTGATTTAGTTAGGTACCTAGTAACGAGTACGGGGTTAGGTACTAACCTACGGAGGGTCTGCGATCTTCATAATATGTATATAATAGAATAGTACATATCATATTATATAGAAGGGTTATCTATACATAGAGCTGTGATCTGTAACAGGAGGGTATTCTATACAAAATAATAAATATTTTTGTGCTATGTGCCAGGGTAAAGACATGAAAATGTCAAAAATTGGGTCATCATTTGAAATAAGGATGTTGGTGCGGATTGCGCACACTGCGCAAAAGGGCGCAACTATGATTTTTTAAATCCTCATAAAAATTCATTAGAATGTATTGTTTGGGATTTTTGAAATAATGTCTCTGCTTGGGGAAAAAATGGGCGGTGCTTATGAAATGGGACACCCAGTATACGAAAATATTCAATTTTTCCTATAAATACAAACAATGAATAGGTACAACCTGATATCTTTGTATAAGTACTTCTTAGCTGGAAAACAAACGAGCACCTAATTTCCCTAATTTATCATTCAGAAAACTAGGTTTATCTACATGCTCAGTGCCTCAGTATGAATAACCGGCAGGTATAAAAATGTCAACCAGTTGATAATATTTTGATATTATATTATATTTGATCACTTTTTGTAGCATTTTTTATTGTGCATTGCAGACCGTGCGCGGAATGTTGTGGAAAATCTTTTCCATTATGGTCGTTTTCCTCCTTGCGGTGAGCATCGGTCAAAAGAAGCTGAAAGAGAATCAAGAAAACAATATGGAACTGTCATGATCAAATAATATCTGCAATACATCGACCGCTACTACAACTATAAATATGGACTTTTTCGTATATTTTAGTAGGTACATACTCACATATATACACTGAAATGAAGCAAGATTTGCTTCAGTCATCATAGCTTAGGTATATTTTTTGAAAGGCCTGCTTAATAGCGTTCGATCTCTACAAATGCTTGGTAGATAAGTAAGTAGGAACTAGCCAATTTGTCATTCCCGTAAATGCACAGCAGGGGGAGGATTCCCTGTGGATTTAGGGATAAGTTGGGTAATATGAGGTGTCGTGGTACCCCTTTATAATATACCACTCAATGTACATTTAAGACTGTTTCCAATAAAGCCAAGGAGAAGGCGAGCTACGTGACAAGGGATGCAACCAGGTAGCTCTCCCTCCATCGATCTCCCAGTGGGTATCAACCGGCCTTGGAGGAACGGGGGAGGGTAGAGGCGCCTTTATAAGGCGCCCTCCTTGCCCAGCTCATCATTCTACTGATCTCACTTGAACTCGATGGCTTCTCTCTCTCTCCATACCTTCCTCGACAACCTCTCTCATAAAAGATCACAACGTGGTGATAACCTTTCTGTGCATATACTTGAGTATCCAACGTGGTGGTAACATTTCTGTGCATATACTCGAGTATCCATGTGGTGGTAACGTTTCTGGCCTCGCCAATGTGGTGTAACCTTTCCTACCTCATAACCTATGCTCTCCTTCTCGACCTCACCTACCCAAACCTCACCTACCTCAATCTTCATATCACCACATGAGGGTTCGGGTAATATAATATAGGGAGGGACGCTGTCAACATCTGCTTTAACAAGTGAGAAACTAATCGCCATTTTTATTCAACTCTCACTAGGGCTCGGATTTTTAGGTGCTTAGAAGTACAAAACTCATGAAGCATTGCTGTAAGAGCGAATTTTCAAAGAAATATTCGTACTATTGTGTAAAAAGATTATAAATAATATAAATATTGTATATCCTACGCTAAACGAACTCACTCCCCTCAATCTGCCTGACAACAAGATTCTGTCCATATATATTCATAATTCATATATGCTTCAGAGACGTGAAGCTGGAAACGCATTTGGCTCCGCCCAGCAGTACGAGTATTTATTTTGATTTAGTGAAATATTAATGGATAAAACTAGTTTTTGTTTTACCTAACCTACATTTTCACGTTAAAATGGTAATGAATGGCTTCTAGAATTGAAGTATCCACCTCAATGTAACCTTTATGTAATTCGAGTGAGCAACTTATGGACTTGTACGTCTTAAAGCTCAATAAATAAATTAAATTAAATCAATACGGCAGTCGGGAATTTACGTCCGTTCGCTATCGGAAACGCGTATTAGCTCACTCTCTCTACAAATATGTTACAGCTGAACCGAAGGAAGTTGCACCTGGACCAGGCTCCCCTCCTTAGAACGCGGGTCCCCCACAGATCTGGGTCAAAGTGAAGTTTAAAAAAAAAAACCAGTCATGCAGCATGACTTAATGAGCGAATTTTCAAAGAAATATTCGAATTAATGGCTATGGTTTTGAATAAAGGAAAACTTCTTCCTCCTACTGTTAGTACCTAAATTGAATAATTTGAAATAGATTTTTTCTTTCGTCTTCCTTCTAGTAATACGTGGGCCGGTACTTGTCTATCTATGAAGGTATCATAACAATTATATGTCAAATGGGAAATTCAAGGAGTTGTACTAATCGTTTGCCTCCCCCTTTTTTGCTTCGAACTCTCGTCTTCAATTAATACTTCTCACATTTTTCAATCTGACCACTCTAAGGGGGTGGGGGGGGGGGGGGTAAGAGTTTAAAGATTATCCTAGTTTTGGGTAATTTTTGCGCACTTTAAATGCTCTAATTTAAGAACGGATTTAGATATCTAAAATCCGATTTCACCATCGTGTTCAGCGTGCAAAAACCTTTAAAATGAGGGGTCACTTGTTAGAAAATAACATTTTGGGGATTTTTGGGTAATTTTTGCGCACTTTATATTATTTAAATTTATATTATATAAATTTATATTATTTAAATTTCGAAGCCATTGCAATAGCTTCATTTTCTTTGAAAATTCGCTAAAAGGTCCCTGATAATCCAAGCAGTTGTTTTGACGGCGAATTAAACTACTTGCTTGGGAGTCGGCCTACTTGGAGTGTCGTTGAGGCTGAGGATACCAGTTCTTTCCCACTTCCCGCATCTCCCTGAAAGGGTTTACGTCTGAATTTCAGCACGAGCCTTTCTACTATTAACAACTTTTTCTAATTTTTTTCCTCTCCCGGCAACCAGTTTTGATGAAAGTTTCTCGGAAAGTATAAGTAACGCCGTTTGTCGCTCTGCGACGATTTAGGGATGAAATTAACGCCAAGGACGACCAATAAAATTTATAGGCACTTCATAACTAGAGCCTGGAATTTTGCATAATTGCATAATTATGTAATTTTTATAGGATAAATACATATATATCTATTTAGACGTTCTGGGGCGTTTCCAACCAATTGAAGCTAAAATTTTCAAATTTAAATTTGCATATTTCATTATTGGGGATTTTTACACATTTTTGGGGAAATTGTCATATTTTTTCAAACAACTGTCGAAAAAGAAATGAGTGATTGGCGCACGAGAAAGGAACTAAAAAAATAGATACCTATCCACTACCTATACGTGAACTTCCCAGTTATTATTTCCCGTTAGTACATTATTTATGGGCTCAGGTAACGAGTAATCCAGAGGTACCTAACGTAAATTGTCTCATTCTGCTTCTTCACATCCCTGCATTGCCTATCCTAGTGATATTTCTGCACTAAAATATTTAACTAGACAATTTGTTTACCTAAAACGTTCATTCTATGTTGAAGTTAACTTTTCCTGACGGAAGACGATGTTTAATGACGGCAAATTCGGAAAAACTTATAAACTCAATAACATTTAAACACACTAAAACTTCATTAAAATGTGTATTCTTACGGAATCTGTATTCCCAACACGTTTTTTAATCGAGAGGTATGGTGAATATGTCGAATTTAGAGACGAGAATTACAATATTTTGCATATATTCTCATTTTCCCAGAATATAATGGGGCATAACTACAATTTTATTAGAAGAATGGTGGTTATTTTGGATTTTGCTGATAGATACTTTTGTAATTTGTACGAATGTTATGCTTCATTAATTGTAATTCATGAATCAACACATTCGTACAAGTTACAAATAAATAATCAATCATAGTTGAATCCCGCGCATTTTTATGAAACTGTAATTCCCGGGCCGGCTCCAGTGCTCGATTTAGGGTTGGGGGGGATATTGATCACAGAAAACAGTGATCTACGCTAGATAATAAACCGGTGTGGAATAATTTGCAGCGTTTTCAAATGAAATAATATCACAGAACAACCAACTCGACTTCATACTCCGCCAATATAATCAGGTGATCCCTAGCAATGATTCTATCTCCCCAAATTTCCTATTGTGGGCGCGTCTCTGGTTACGAGATTTGGTTTGAATTGTATACAATTTCATTCACACTGGAGTCGAAAATGCCTGTCGGTGCAAACTTCGGGGCCTTACTGTGAACGAACGGCTGGACGTACGATGCTCCGGATGGTCTTAAAAAACTCGCAAGTTCAAGAACTATTTAAAACCGTAAAAATATTCACGTAAAAAAATGGTATAGGCGTTTTGAAAATTTCAACCCCTATTTTGAACCCCTTAGAGATGACTCACAGTAACGTCGAGCTTCGAGGACCAACTAGACGCCGAACGGAACCTATAACCCGAATTTCATCAATTTTTTTTTCATGGTAACTAAGAAAAGTGGCCCGTACGGCGTACGGCGGACAGACAGAAATATTTTTATTGCAGTTTTGGATTCTACATACCTTGAAACGTAAACCATCAAATTTTAAGGGGGGGTAAGAATTTTTTTTTTCATGCTCGATTCCAATGGTTCATTATTGAAAATAATAAACCAAAACCATTATATCCTTCTATTGAAAGTTCTCAATTTTACTGAATGTTTTCGGTTTTATTGAAGGAGGGTGGGAGGGGGGGGGTTACAAATTGTTTCATGCTAGATTCCAAAAGTTTATTATTGAAAAAATAAACCAAAATGGAATAACAAATATTTTCTGTCCGTCCGCCGTACTTCGCACTTTCCTTAGTTACCATGAACTTAGATAGAACTTATGAACTAAGATTAATGAAATTTTGTATGTGGGCCCTTTCAGGCGTCTAGTTGGTCCGTGAAGCTCGGTGTTATTGTCAGTCCAATTTCTTCACGCTTTTAAAATGGTCTCGAGCTGAGGAATTTTTGAGACCACCCGGAGCATTGTACGTCCAACCTTCGTTCACAGTAAGGCCCTGAAGTTTGCACCGAAAGCTTCGACAACATGATCGCGAATGGACCGATATAAATTCAGCCCAGATATCATTGCTAGGGAACACGGGATTATAATCACGCAAGACCGCATGAAATCGAGTTGGTAGTTCCGTGATATTATTTCATTTGAAGAACGATGGTTTTTTGGATTTTGTTGGTAGGTTCCTACTTCTGTAACCTGAACGAGGGACTGCTTCATAACGGTATAATATAATTAATTATAGAATTCTTTAATCTACCGCACATTAATTATGAAAGTATAATTCCCGGGCCGGCTGCGGTACTCGATTTACGGTTTTCCTGGGGGAAGCACGAGTGCAGGTATTGACCACAGAAAGCAGTGACCTACGCAGAAGAGTAGATAATGCAGGTAAATAATAAATACCTGTAAATAATAATAATACCTATAATACAGGTAAATAATAAACTGTTGTGTAATAATTTGCAGCGTTTCATTTTTATTTTTCTCGTGCTCGATTCCAAAGGTTCATCATTGAAAATAATAATCCTCATTATACAAGATATGAACGAATAGACCGGAAAATCGTAATGAGAAATGAAAACCTATCGATTGAACCTTTAGAGGAGTCGCGCACCTTTTCAATGTTCCATCAACGTTGATGAAGTTGAAGAATACAAGACCGAGATGGCAGATTCATACACTCTCGTTTCAGTCGTTGACGATGATCCACGGTGAACACTAGAGAACTAAATAACGCTTCATTCAGTGCCAGCTGATTAATCTGCTTGAAAGAATGAACACAAGAAATTGATCTTAGCGGATAGAGTGCAGGCAATGAAGAATTCTGTTGGATATTTAACTAGAAAAACAAGTTGATCGACTCAAGAAGACTCAAAACTGTCACAATGGTATGCAGAGCCGGGTCGAAGGAGTTTGCCGCGGAGGCTTCAACGGAGTATGTGCCGTTTTTTTCTAGTTTATCAAATGACGACATTGCTTCGTCCAGCACGAGTCGGTCAGGTATCTTGTAATGATTTTGATAATAGCCTCTACCCCAGGGCGCAGTAAGGTTGAGTCTGTGCAGCTCGAGCCAATTCCAGACACGAATAAACGGCACGATGTAGAAGATATCCGTCGGATTTGTTGAGTATTCTCTTCTGCAAAAATGGTCAATGAGGAACTATTGATAGAAGCAATAAAATCGATCAAGCTCTGGTTTCTGATTTACATCTTAAATTTAATTATCTGTGTGGTTTATCTTTGGTTTTGTAGAGTGCGCTGGTTCGTTTTGAAAAATTTCTTACCGTTTTTCGTGCGAATGGGGTTCCTATTTGTCGTCTCCTATTTTCAATCGACAGCTTTGAAGTAAGTTGAGTTTGAAATGAATCCAGAATTCAGTCGTTGCATACTGTCTAATTCCCTGACGGTTTTGTTATGTAGGTGCTGAAGACAATGAGGAACGGATGTCAGTCGGAATCTGCTGCTTTTGACCTCAGAATCGGATTCAGCACCATCAAAAACCCCCATGTGAATGATAAAGATGATATAATACATGGGATGATGATTCGCTACGTTGTAGGGGGGGAGTAATAATAGTAAAAAGTACAGTTGTTTACCTGATCTTGGTCTGCGAGACTATTCCGAATGCTCTTGCACCATTATCGCATTCCACTGGAGCACCAGCCAGCCAGTTCGAATTATTTTTGCCTAACTGGATGCGATCATCTGTTTTGTTCTTCATGCAGACGTACATGTTCAGATTGTGCCTCTTAAACTCGCTCCCACACGAAGCTGTATAAGACGAATCCGTTGGTTGTCTCTCGCAAAGCAGTCCCACGCATTCCTTGAAAGGAACAACTTCCATCTGGTTGTTGAAATTTAAAGTCGGGATTGGTTCATCCTGGCTCCTGAAGGAGTGCAGAGTGCAGTTCAACTCGCTGTGTACTGAGGCCAGGTTGAGGTATGGCACTGTTTCCAGCTGAACCTCCATGCTTTTTAGGCTGATCGTGGGATAGCCAAAGCCCGCAATGTCAAACGGGGCTTTCATCTTGAAAACGGAAAAGTCGTGCGGAGACCAGTCCTGCATTTTTTCACCGCACTTAGGGTGCTTTGAGATAAAATCGATCTCTCTATGCTGCGTACAAGAATCAAGTGGTCTGGACAAATTCCATACGTATTGCCCGTGTGCACGATACTCTGACACGTTTTTGTTGTACTGCCTGGTGACAATTCAAATAATATTTACACAGTAAAACAGCAAATAGGTAATAATTTCAAAGTTTATCGTTTATGTGGAGCCACCTTCATATTTTCGACATTCTCGTATTTTTTTAATTCTGTTGCTGCAGGAGCATACAGAAGCCAGCGGTGGTAACGAAGTATATGAACCTCTGGGTCCTGCATACATCGTGCCCTCGCACCGAAGGGAAACGCAAAATATCACTTCTATTGCAATACAGCTGTCTAAAAACGTATTGCTAATGTTCCTTACAAGTGGATACAGAAATTCGACTAGTAAATTACAAAGCAGCTAAGGTGAACGGATTTGGTTTTAGAATGGACTGAAACGAGCCCATGTAGTATTGCTTCCGAGTCTGCAAGGTAGCGGAAGCTTTGTTTTCACTTTCGAAATGAAATTTTTTGTGCTCCAAAATCAAAATTTCCACTTGCATTTTGCGTTTCCGGGCCTCCTGAACAAATTTGGTTTCGTGTCTGTCTGTCTGTCTGTCCACATTTCCTTGCCACAGCCATAACTTCCACAATTTTGATCCGATTTCAATCAAATTTTCAGGAATTGTGTGGGTTTAGCGCTAGATGGTCCCCTATCAGTTTCATCATGATCGAATCAACGGTAGCCTCTGCGCAGGCGCTAACGAGATTTTCTTGTTACGGTCATAACTCCATCAATTTTGAACGGATTTTGGTCAGATTTTCAGGGATGATGCGGGAAAGGTCCCTTGAGATCCCATACGACATTCATCATGATTGAATCAGCGGTGGCAGTGGCACGTAGCACTGGCGCCACGTACATTTCAAGCGTCGAGTATTCCTGTCCACCATCTCTATGGCTCTCTATGGCTACGGAATTCCATAATGAATTTTAAATCTGTTTTACTGTGCTTTGTATTTAATTTTTGGTTGCCCAGCATTCTATCGTCATGAGCATAGCGAACCGGCCATTTCTAGTTTTCTGAAAATTTAATAGTGACATACTGTGAAGGCCACGAGGAAGCTCTGTGCCATGTCCTTGGCAGTGTATTTCTAATCTGACTCCTTAAATTTTTGTACTTGCCTTTCTGTAAATGGTCAGGAGTGCTTGTTTTTCCAAAGGGACGTTTGAGAAACGTATACCTCGCAAAAATGGTGTAATAAACTTGTATTTCTCTAAGCTTCAGGTTGTCTTTCTCGAACGGAAATCGAAAACAACTGGTGCACCCCTTAAAAAAAAACTCTGGCTTCTTAGAGGCGTCCCTAAAGAGCACCTCCCTGTTTGAAGCCATTTTCAGCAGCTTTCAATTACTGCGATCTTCGTGGTATTACCACAAGCACGAGTACCTGCAAGTGGTGACGAAGGCGATGTACGTGATCATGGACCCATGGCCAACGACCAGTTCTGCGGAAGCGTCCCAGACGGCTACCATGAAAGGCAAAACCGTCATGATGTTGAAGCGGCAGTTGAACTTGTCCTTCGGCGGCCCGATCTCGAGCTCGACGTACGGAGGAGCTGTGATATTTTCCGCGTAGATAGTCCAAGCAAATGTCAGCCAGAGCAGCTCGATTCGTAGGTGCATTGTGGATCTGTATATATGAGAAAAATGTTAAACGAATCACAAAACATTGCCACCCTGAAAGTGAAAGGGAAAATCCACATATTCGTTGGTCAATCACTTGTACATAATATGACGTCCTGAAACCAAATGTTTACAGTTCACGCCATATTCTCTTATTGTAATAGCTAATCAAAATCAAATTCTGACAGAAAATGACGTAGACCACTGTATTGTAACAGGAGACAACGGCGAAAGCTAAACCCAAATTAATTTACAAATTAATTTACAGATTCTTCCTGCTGTATTCATCTATCGATCACTACCTTTGGATTATCACAGCACCTATGCACTTAAAAAAGAGTGATTACTGGAAAACAAGATGAATTTCAGACGAACTGGGTCTCAAGGATCTTTGTGTATTTTTACCCCCAGTTCTGGTGCATCATCTGTACATGAAACATAATTTAATCTATTGGGCCAAGAATCTTAATATTAAGAGTAATTTTATGGATTTTTTAAAACTTCTTATTTAATAACGGGAGAGCCCAATACAACTAATGGAAGCAAAGAGTGGTCGATAGGAAAAGAGTAAACAGACGAATGTCATGCAAGACAACTAAAATCTCAAAACCGAAATCCCACATGCTGCATGTCTGTGATAGTCCTATCATGGACAGTTGCAGTTGAAAAGACCCGCATCAAAAAAGAAAAAAGACTTGTTGAGCATCCGATTGGGGGAAGAAGCTCCTGGTTCACGGGTCAGTCTCTTGTTCTGATCCCCTCATCAGCTCGTATCTCTCATTCACTTGTTAAATCCCATGAAGGGTGTATAAGTTCTGTCACTGGTGAGTCCTCCTTCGCCATACTGATCTCCAAGTGCCACGTTTTCCCCTCTGCAAACTTCAGCAGTAGCAACAGTTGGAGCTCTGAGGCAGTGCCTTTTAAATACGCTTTGTGAACGGGGTTCGCGCGCAGAAATATTCATCAAATTTTGAAACCATTGAACTTTAGATGCTTAACCAATAGATCTACCATATTATCAAGGTATGAATAAATTATGGCAATATTGATACTCACATGAAAGTGCAAATGTCACAACAGGAACAGCAACCTCCAAGGCTTCTTATACTCATTCAGCAACTATTAACGTAAAGTTGTTTGACACGTTTCCAAAGTACCTAATTGCAAGGGTTTACACTAATTACTGAGTTCATCTACTTATTTATTTCAATTTGATCCCACACAAATAAATCATATTTTGTTATGAATTTCATGGTTATGATTACAGTTTTGCATTAGAACTGTAGAAGTTATTGTATTTTGTAAAAATAGTACATACCTAGGTAGATACCTAGGAGCATACCTGGGAAATATTCTAGCCTAGGAATACATTTCAGTTACATTTTAAAGTGACGGAATCGCAGTACAGTTACCTATTTCACTTCCAAAATGGCTGGTCAGCAAAGAAACGGGTCCTATATTGTTTGAAATTTTGAGCGTTTTCTCGTTACGATTTGTCACTTCACTACCTACTGATCTAGTATCGTGAAATTTGGGCAGTCCCAAATGTTTTGACGTTGCGTTATAAAAAAGCGTTACAGTTGATATTCTGATGATTTTCGCTTACAACCGATTCGTTTCTACGAAACTTCATGTTTGCCATTTTTCATCGTACAAAAATCGTTCACCACTCGTTGGAATCGTGTGATTTTATTGAACATTTTTTTGTTAACCGTACCCCCGTACCTGGCGTGGTAGCTGAGCTGAGCATGATGAAAAAAAGGCGGGTAAACAAGGTAGTCAGCAACAGGTAGTGAAGAAAGTCATTGTTTACTAGAATCGAATGTGGTAACCTTGCAACACCATGTAACCCGGATCGTGGTAATCTTGCAACCCGTAAATGATACCGTCAATTATCCCTAAATTCCCATTGGGACATAAAATGTCCCAATGTGTTGCAGAGATTCGTATGCAAGCGTTTTCTATTCAAGACTTCACAGGAATCAAAAAACCAAAATCGTCCCAAGGTACACGACCTTCCGTCACCCTTACCCACCTCAAGGGCAAGTAGTGTGGTTGATTCATATTTGGGACAGCGGGTGCATTAGGATCACCACAACGGAAGTGATCAAACCACATGGGAATGCACCCCGCTGTGCTTACCACCATAACCTCCTCACCTCCATAGCCACCAGTCCTCAAAACTGAGGCTATCTTATACCAATTTTGTAATTCCAATTAAACGGGAAGATAGTAAAATATTTATAGTAACGGGAAGATAGTAACATATCTATAGTAACGGGAAGATAGGAACATATCTATAGTAACGGGAAGATAGGATCATTATTCAATCGAGCGGGACATTGTTCTAGGATAATCGAGCTGATTGGGTGTGCAATTTGAACTGATCTTAAGAGCGAGAAAATATAGGAATGAACGGGGCAATCTCGTGCCTGGGTAGGCAGCACTGGGCCCGGGGTGAGTTCTAATATTGTGATTCATTGTGTGAATATTATTAAGACGCCACTACAAACATGTGAATTTCTGACTTTGCGAAATTAGTATATTAAATAGTCCGAACGTGTGTACCTAAAAAGATCTGTATTTTGTCGAATATAAAGTTGTGTTCATGATCGATCTAGAGCTTGTGTTTATCCCGAGAACTTTTCATTGGTGCCGAAACCCGGGAAGTTCTGCCCCATGGCTGAGTGACTATCCAGCGAGTGAGGTTAAGCTCAACTGCGGTCATTCGCCTAACTTGTAGTTTTTAATCAGTAGTCAGGTTGTCATTGGACGTCATAATGAGCCCAAGATCTTTGAAAATTATCCTCGACGTGGCCATTTTAGCTCTGCTGAACACGGATCTACAAGGCCTTACAAACCTGGAGCCTTCAGGTGGGCCCAGCTCTAACTGCAGATCAATGGACAGAGGATCTAGTACAGCAGTTTGCAGTTCAGGGTCGATCTCTTACAAACGATGTGGCTCAGGCGGGTTTTGAGGATGTCATGGAGGAGATCCTGATTGTTAAGGTAAGGAAACTGATTGTACGTTTGACTTGGGTCCCAAAACTCGTTCCGTCCGATCTCCCTTTGGAAAGTAAGGGCAGCTCTCGGTCCGCTTTTGAAGCAGTCATGTACATGAATTTGCTGTTGCCCACCGTCCCCATCTACGACAGAGATATTACCAAGTTCTCATTGTTCAAAAGGATATTCAACTGCGTAGTGCCACATCTGCCTGACGAAATAAAGTACCAAGCACTTCTCAATCAACTTAGCCCTGAAGTGCAATCATCATTCCGTCGATCTGGTTCGAGGTATCCCGAACTGTGCAAAGCACTGTGTGCTGAAAATTCGGGCAAGTATAGATTAGCACGCCAACCGTGGACTCATCCCAAGGTTGCAGCAGCTGGACGCCATACAGGTTGATGGATTTCTCTCATCTGCCTGGAGCTGGGAGAGTTCAATGGAGGGACTTCCACTAATGAACTGGCATCCTTGGTTAGGGATGGTTAGGGATGGTTAGGGATGGTTAGGGATGGTTAGGGATGGTTAGGGATGGTTAGGGATGGTTAGGGGTGGTTAGGGATGGTTAGGGGTGGTTAGGGGTGGTTAGGGATGGTTAGGGATGGTTAGGGGTGGTTAGGGATGGTTAGGGGTGGTTAGGGGTGGTTAGGGGTGGTTAGGGATGGTTAGGGATGGTTAGGGATGGTTAGGGATGGTTAGGGGTGGTTAGGGGTGGTTAGGGATGGTTAGGGATGGTTAGGGGTGGTTAGGGATGGTTAGGGATGGTTAGGGATGGTTAGGGGTGGTTAGGGATGGTTAGGGATGGTTAGGGATGGTTAGGGATGGTTAGGGGTGGTTAGGGATGGTTAGGGATGGTTAGGGATGGTTAGGGGTGGTTAGGGATGGTTAGGGGTGGTTAGGGGTGGTTAGGGATGGTTAGGGATGGTTAGGGGTGGTTAGGGATGGTTAGGGATGGTTAGGGATGGTTAGGGATGGTTAGGGATGGTTAGGGGTGGTTAGGGATGGTTAGGGATGGTTAGGGGTGGTTAGGGATGGTTAGGGATGGTTAGGGATGGTTAGGGATGGTTAGGGATGGTTAGGGGTGGTTAGGGGTGGTTAGGGATGGTTAGGGGTGGTTAGGGATGGTTAGGGATGGTTAGGGGTGGTTAGGGATGGTTAGGGATGGTTAGGGATGGTTAGGGATGGTTAGGGGTGGTTAGGGGTGGTTAGGGATGGTTAGGGATGGTTAGGGGTGGTTAGGGGTGGTTAGGGATGGTTAGGGATGGTTAGGGATGGTTAGGGGTGGTTAGGGGTGGTTAGGCATGGTTAGGGATGGTTAGGGATGGTTAGGGAAGGTTAGGGATGGTTAGGGATGGTTAGGGGTGGTTAGGGATGGTTAGGGGTGGTTAGGGATGGTTAGGGATGGTTAGGGATGGTTAGGGATGGTTAGGGATGGTTAGGGATGGTTAGGGATGGTTAGGGATGGTTAGGGGTGGTTAGGGATGGTTAGGGATGGTTAGGGATGGTTAGGGGTGGTTAGGGGTGGTTAGGGATGGTTAGGGATGGTTAGGGATGGTTAGGGATGGTTAGGGATGGTTAGGGATGGTTAGGGATGGTTAGGGATGGTTAGGGATGGTTAGGGGTGGTTAGGGATGGTTAGGGATGGTTAGGGATGGTTAGGGATGGTTAGGGGTGGTTAGGGGTGGTTAGGGATGGTTAGGGATGGTTAGGCATGGTTAGGGATGGTTAGGGATGGTTAGGGGTGGTTAGGGGTGGTTAGGGATGGTTAGGGATGGTTAGGGGTGGTTAGGGATGGTTAGGGATGGTTAGGGGTGGTTAGGGATGGTTAGGGGTGGTTAGGGGTGGTTAGGTTAGGGGTGGTTAGGGATGGTTAGGGATGGTTAGGGATGGTTAGGGATGGTTAGGGATGGTTAGGGGTGGTTAGGGGTGGTTAGGGATGGTTAGGGGTGGTTAGGGGTGGTTAGGGATGGTTAGGGATGGTTAGGGATGGTTAGGGATGGTTAGGGATGGTTAGGGATGGTTAGGGATGGTTAGGGGTGGTTAGGGATGGTTAGGGATGGTTAGGGATGGTTAGGGGTGGTTAGGGGTGGTTAGGGATGGTTAGGGATGGTTAGGGATGGTTAGGGATGGTTAGGGATGGTTAGGGATGGTTAGGGATGGTTAGGGGTGGTTAGGGATGGTTAGGGGTGGTTAGGGGTGGTTAGGGATGGTTAGGGATGGTTAGGGATGGTTAGGGATGGTTAGGGATGGTTAGGGATGGTTAGGGGTGGTTAGGGATGGTTAGGGGTGGTTAGGGATGGTTAGGGATGGTTAGGGATGGTTAGGGATGGTTAGGGATGGTTAGGGATGGTTAGGGATGGTTAGGGGTGGTTAGGGGTGGTTAGGGGTGGTTAGGGATGGTTAGGGATGGTTAGGGGTGGTTAGGGATGGTTAGGGATGGTTAGGGATGGTTAGGGATGGTTAGGGATGGTTAGGGATGGTTAGGGATGGTTAGGGATGGTTAGGGATGGTTAGGGATGGTTAGGGGTGGTTAGGGATGGTTAGGGATGGTTAGGGATGGTTAGGGATGGTTAGGGATGGTTAGGGATGGTTAGGGGTGGTTAGGGGTGGTTAGGCATGGTTAGGGATGGTTAGGGATGGTTAGGGGTGGTTAGGGGTGGTTAGGGGTGGTTAGGGATGGTTAGGGATGGTTAGGGATGGTTAGGGGTGGTTAGGGATGGTTAGGGATGGTTAGGGATGGTTAGGGATGGTTAGGGATGGTTAGGGATGGTTAGGGGTGGTTAGGGATGGTTAGGGGTGGTTAGGGGTGGTTAGGGATGGTTAGGGGTGGTTAGGGGTGGTTAGGGATGGTTAGGGGTGGTTAGGGGTGGTTAGGGATGGTTAGGGGTGGTTAGGGGTGGTTAGGGATGGTTAGGGATGGTTAGGGATGGTTAGGGATGGTTAGGGATGGTTAGGGATGGTTAGGGATGGTTAGGGATGGTTAGGGATGGTTAGGGATGGTTAGGGATGGTTAGGGATGGTTAGGGATGGTTAGGGTAGGTTAGGAATGGTTAGGGATGGTTAGGGATGGTTAGTTGTGCTCTGTCTTTCAGTCAGTGAACAGTGTTAGAAAGTGCTCTGCAAATTATCTTCATTTTGAGTGGTAAAAACGGCATGGATTTTGACTGATTTTGGACTACTGATTTGTGAAGTGATTCTGGACAATTGTGTAAAGTTTGGTGTTGATCTGGACTGGACTTGATACACTTTTGGACCTTTTAGTTGTGGGGAGCTGCATGTGGTGAGTGATATAGGATTTTCCCTTTGTTTGCTTTTGGGTGATTGACTGGGGTCATTGGGAAGTCTCTAACTGATTAGAGGCTTCATTCCCTGCCTTATCCTGTAAGGCCTTGTGTTAGCAGATAAGTAGTATTTATCTTTTCAGCCAGCTGTTTTGTTGTTTTGTTTTTGTGGGAGAGACTTCAATAGGTGGAAGAGAAAGAAGTTGTTCCAATTTTCAGTAGCCAGAAAGCAAAAATTCGAAAAGGAGTGGTGCTACGGGAAAACCCTTCTAGGGTTGGAAGGAGAGTACTTTGGGACCAAAATTTTTAAAAGGGGGGGGTACCCCCCCACCCTTGGATTTTGCGCTAGAGGCCATAACTTGGCTTCTGGTTGTCTGATTGAGACGGGAAAAAGTTCCTTGTGCTGCAAATGATGGATAGATCGAGGTTGTCAGATGGTGCGAGTGATGTGGACGAAGAGGTGACCCAGCAAAGGAGGATGTCGGGCGTGAGCATGCCGATGGGGGTGCAGGATGCGGACTTCTCTGGAAGAACGCTGCCCAGGTCCCCTCCTGCAGCAGGGGCTTTACTTCCAGCAAAGGGAATCGCCAAGAAAAGGAAGGCGGATGTTCAAAGGGAAGAATTTGATGTTGCCAAGTGTTTGGAGCCTATTGAAAGGATGGAAGGGGCAATAAAGGAGCTCTCTTCCTATATTCTCAGCCCGGAGAGCAAATTGAATAAGGGCCAGATGTTGATGTTGGATGGGCTTATTCAAACCATCCAATGGTCGGCTGCTAAATTAGTGGCTGACAATGCTTACTTGGCTGGACAGGTTGTGGCAGTGAGGGAGGTGTTGGACAGGAGGATGGGTCGTGAGCAGGGAGGGGTAGCTACGATCTCCCCAGTCTTGAGGGCAGTGGAGGAGGTAAGGCAGGGCTTGGCAGACTCGTTCCATACCCCAGTGATAAAGGCCGTGAGTAGGGTGGAGGAGCGCTTTGGGCAGCAGTCCCGGCAGCTTGCAGAGCTAATGGGAAGGGGGAGACTCTTCAGTGAGGTAGCAGCCGGGTCAACAGGTGTATTGCCTTCGGCGGCCCCTTTTACACCAGTACCGGTGAAATCAATCACCCAGGTGAGATCGGAGATTAGAGCGGGAATTAGGGAGAAGGGAGGGCCCCAGCCAGCGAAGACCACGAAGACGCTCATTGTTACGGGTGCGGAGAACAGCTCAGATGCAGATACCATGAAGGCACTGTCAGCAGTTAACCCACAGGATGTGGGGTTGGACATCAGGAGCAGCCGCGTTATTAGGGGGGGTGGTGTTGCCGTTGATGTTGGGAATGAGGTCTGCCTGAGTACCCTCCAGGCAAATCCGGCATTCAAGAGAAGTGGGTTGGTGGTGAAGGAGGCCCCTGGAAAGTTCCCGCGTCTCCTGATCCATGGGGTCCCCTCATCCTTGACTTCTGAGGAGTTGGAGGCAGAGTTTTGGAAGTCCAATTGCACGAGTGTTGCCAGCGCGGAGAGGAAGAGTGCCTTCATACCCATCCATAAGGCAGGACCGAGGAATCTGTCAGAAACCAAGTGGGTGGTGGAGGTGGCGCAGGCAGTCAGGTCTCAGCTCATCAGTGGTGGGAGGATCAAGCTGGGGTGGCTGGTCTGTAGGGTTGTGGACCACATTTCGGTCTCACGGTGCTACCAATGCCAAAAGTTTGGTCATGTTGCGAAGATCTGCAAGAGGACAGAAATCTGTGGATGGTGTGCTGGGGAGGGCCATTCATATCGAACGTGTACCAGGAAAGACCAGCCGGCACTGTGTGTCAATTGTAAGGAAGCGGGACGTCCCTCCACGCATGACGCTGGTTCATTGGAGTGCCCCTCTTACAGGATCGCAATGGAAAACCAAGTCAGGCTGACCGATTATGGAAGGAATGGGTAGTTTGCAGACGTGGACAGTGGGGCAGCTGAATGTGAATAGGGAGCAAACAGTTATGGAGGAGCTGAGGGAGGAAATGAGCCGGAGGCGGATTCCCGTTGCTGCTGTTCAGGAGCCGCCGTGGGTGGGGGGGCGTGTGCCAGGAGCGGGAATGAGGACTCGAATTTTGTTCAAGGTGGATGGTGCAGGTTCAAGACCATTGGCCTGTATCTTGGTGGCGGATCAGGCCACTGTGGCGGTTGCATCTCTGCAGAGGGATGGTCATGCGGTTATGATTGTGTCTGTTTATATCCCTCCGCGGACGCAGTTTGAAGAGACACTGGGCTGCTTGGATATGGTTATGACAAGGAGGGGGTCGGCAAGAATTTTAATACTGGGCGACTTCAACAGCTGGCACACGCTGTGGGGTTCACCTACAAGCAACTTTAGAGGAAGGGAGGTGGTGGAGTGGTTCCAGTGTTGGCGGCTGGACCTTTTGAATGACAGCTCCATGGGGCCAACCTTCAGCAGCCATATAGGGTCGTCGTACATTGATCTGAGCTTTGCCACCCCACAGCTGGCAACCTCCATTCATCGTTGGATGGTCCAGTTTGCCACCACCAGTGTCCATGCTATGATTACCATCGAGTTGGTGATAGGGGAAGCTGCCCCCTTGGAGAAAGCGAATAGATTTGTCACAAGGACGGCACGATGGAGGGCTTTCCGGGCTGAGTTGAGACACTGGATGGTGGACTACATCCGGATGGACCATTCCCAGCTGAGGACGGTGGATGAGCATTCGGATGACCTCACTGAGGCCATCCTATTAGCTGCATCCAACACGTTGAGGGTGAGTAGGGCAGGAGGCTGCTCGGGAAATGCGTGGTGGTCCCAGGAAATTGAGGAGCAGAGGCGGCGACTCATCAGGGCAAAAAGGCAGCGCCGGGGTGCTAGAGGGGTGGTGAGGGAGCACTTGTCAACAATTGCTAAGGAGCAAAAGCGAGTTTATAAGAGAATGATTAGGAAAGCAAAAAGGGACTCTTGGAAAAGCTTTGTGGTTGCGGAGGTGGTTAGGGACCCGTGGTCACTCCCTTACAGAATAGTAAGGAATAAGATCACCCCCCAGGTGGCACTGGCAAGCTATTGCGTGGATGGGCAACGTGCGGGCAGCATTGAGGAGGCCTCAAGGTTATTCCTTGAGAGCGTCTTCCCTGTAGACAGTTGGGTAGAGGATACTCCTGAGTGCAGAGCAATGCGGATGGCGATCCTGGCCCCCCCAGACTCCCCCCCATTTCCGGGATGGACCATGCAGCAACTTAAAGATGGTATGGGGGCATTTTATAGGAGTAAGGCCCCGGGAATGGACGCCGTGGACATGGCTATGCTGAAGGAGGCCCCACAAGAGTTCCATACATGCTTGCTCAACCTCTTTAACCATGCGTTGGCGGAGGGAAAGTTTCCTACAAGATGGAAGGTGGCAGTGATCAAGACCATTCTCAAGTCCCCTGACCGAGACCCTTCTCGGATTGGCAGCCTGCGACCTGTGAGCCTCCTCCCCTGCATGGGGAAGCTCCTGGAGCGCTTGATTCTGAATGTACTGGACCCATACCTGACGGCAGCAGCACACCACAACCAGTTTGGCTGCGCGAAGGGGAGGAGTACCGCCATTGCGCGGCTGGTGCTTGGTGTACAGGAGTCGAGGGAGAAGTGGGTCCTGGCAATATTTTATGATATTGCAGGAGCTTTTAATGCCTTATGGTGGCCTATGTTGCTCTCATCTCTCAGGGACCTTGGTATTCCTCCCAATGTGTACCTCCTCTTGCGGAGCTATTTTGATGGGCGAACGGCGGAGTTGGGGCTGGCAAGTAAGAGAACCCGCGTGGCGGTTACCAGGGGATGTCCGCAGGGTTCGGTCCTGGGAGCGGCTTTATGGAATTTGGCGTTTTCTGGGTTGTTGAGGCTGTTGGACGGGCAGGAGTGTGTCTCCGTGGCTTATGTGGACGATTTGGCCATTTTGTTGAGTAGTCGCACGAGATCCGGGTTGGTGGTTGCAGCTGAGGCGATTTCCGGTCTTGTGGTTGATTGGTGCAGGGGAGCAAGACTGGAGGTGGCAGCCGGGAAGACTCAAGCCATACTGTTCAGGGGGAGTGCAGACCCGCGGCACCCTTTCAGGTTTAATGCCGGTGGCGGACGAGTGGAAGCATTGGAGGCGGTCAAGTACTTGGGGGTCCATCTGGATAGGAAGCTGTCTTGTAGGAGGCACCTGGAGGCAGTGGAGGCAAAGGTGATCAAGTTGGCTGCAGGCGTCCGAAGTTTCTCTGGAGCGGATTGGGGTATCCCTTTCCAGTGCCAGTGGAACTATTACCACACTGTCTTCCTCCCGTCGGTTATGTATGCGGCTTCAACTTGGTGGAGATCTCCTACAAAGGCCCTTCGAGAGAAGATTCTGAAGATCCAGAGACCAGCTCTCCTTGCCATGACCAGGGGGTATAGAACGTGCTCGACGGAGGCGCTGCAGGTGGTGGCTGGGGCCCTCCCACTGGATTTGATTATGGATGCAAGGGTTGCATATACCTCCGTCAAGTCGCCAAGCAGGGTCTGTGTGCCACTGGAGGGTGAGTTGGAGAGGTTGGTTGCTGGAGGGGGCTCCTCTGAGAGTAAGTGTGCGGCAATTCAGCAGTGGGCGATGGATCAGTGGCAGAGTCGGTGGGACTCCTCAACCAAAGGCAGGCACACTTATAAAATATTCCCTGATGTGGCAGCAAGATTGGAAATGAAGTGGATTGCCCCCAGCTATGTTGTGACCCAGCTGCTCACTGGGCATGGAAATTTCTCAGCAAAGTTATTTTATTTCGCGAGGAGATCCAGCCCGGTGTGCCCATGCGAGCAAGAGGAGGAGACTGCTGAACATGTACTGAGGGAATGCAGACTGTACGAAGACCTGAGGAGGAGGGAGCTGGGTTGCATGGCATTCAGAGGAGCCTTAGGGGAATTGGTCATGGCAAGGGAGCAATTTTCAAGACTCGAGACCTATGCAAGATCCTGGCACAGCCGAAGAGGGGAGGGCCAACTCATGGCGGAGCCGAACCCAGGATGAACTCTAGGATGTTTGAACTTTTGAGTTAGTGGGAGGAATAGTAGTTGTAAGAGTACTTTGTAAGTCAATGGGAGGAATATTTGTAAGAGTACTCGCCATTGACATCTGTGATATTAGAATTAGGTTTTTGTGTATTCAGTGTTAATTTATTTGTGTGGTGTGAATGTAATTTATAGAGTGGATGTGGATTACAGAGTGGATGTCTGTGTTTTGGTGTCATTGTGTTAAGTTAGGTTGTGATCTATGTGTTGTGTGAAGTTGTTGTGTTGTGGGCTATGGACAGAACTGTGAAGAATCGTGAGCTGCAAGCTGTGAACCATACGCATAGAGTCTACTATATGAAGCCTGCCAATGATGGAAAGCCACAAAATACTCAAGAGGTGGTGAGTACGGAGGCCGTGCTAAACTGCTGCAATTGTTAAGCATCCTGCCAATGATGGAAGACCGCAAAATCCTCAAGAGGCGGTTAGTACTGAGGCTGAAGGACTAGCACTCAGAATGAGTGTTCCCCTTTGCCTCCATACACCCTGTAAAACCGGCACCGCCACGTGGTCCATCCCGGACATGCTAGACATGACCAACGCCGGAGGAGGCAAATACAGGGGTAACCTGCTGTGCTGAAATGAAAGGAGGGATTTATATATATCCAAGCAGCCCAGAATCCAAGCAGCAAGATTGGAATGGGCCCTAGTGGCCTGAAAACAATCAGTCGCCCAGCGCACAGCAGGTTAGGGATGGTTAGGGATGGTTAGGGATGGTTAGGGATGGTTAGGGATGGTTAGGGATGGTTAGAGATGGTTAGGGATGGTTAGGGATGGTTAGGGATGGTTAGGGATGGTTAGGAATGGTTAGGGATGGTTAGGGATGGTTAGGGATGGTTAGGGATGGTTAGGAATGGTTAGGGATGGTTAGGGATGGTTAGGGATGGTTAGGAATGGTTAGGGATGGTTAGGGATGGTTAGGGATGGTTAGGGATCGCTAGATGATACCTCGTCTAAACACATTTTTTTTCGCGGATTTCTAGTCAATATGCTATACTCTACCGAATGTATGCTACCTTTCAGCAGAGTTTTTATGGTATCGATGTAAATTACCCTTTATTGTCAATAATGAATTTCAAAAGAGCAGCACCTCTAGTTGTACTAGATTGCTCGAAACAGAGTGAATCGATCAAATCAGGGCCAATCGATGTTTTGTTAGAATTCGAGTCAAGTACTGCATTCCCTGCCAACACTACAGCCTACTGTCTAATTATCCACGATCGATCTATCGAATATAACCCCCTCACCAATATCGTTCGGCGAATGGTATAAAAGAAGGGGAGGGAGCGAGTAGAGCGGCATTTGACGGTATCCTTGCCGCATTTGACGGTATTCATGGCCGCATTTGACGGTCATTGTAGTATTGACTCTACTCAATACTACAAAGTTTATTCAGGAAGTAAAATGATAATTCAAATGATAATTTATTCTCAAACAAAATCTTCTTAATGAAAATTATTACATAAAATCCAACGGCCTATGGCCTTTGATCTATACGTAGTACACAATGTGGGATCAAAGTTGTGATGTACACAATGGTTCCCTAATCTGAATGGTTCAAGTAAGATAGCAATTTTAGGACACCCCAAATTTTCAACGTTGACAAATGTCGGTCTTGAACTGGAGGAGATTTGTTGAAGTAGAAACTCAATCTTTTGTTGTCCCTTCACATAGATGACGTCATAGATGTTGGCGATCCAGTTCATGATGCTCGGTAGTTTATTGTACTCCACATCACCTTCTTCCCAGGTAAGTCCATGGAGGTGGCGAGTAACCCAATCATTGACTCGTATCGCTTTTTTGACATGGATACAAAGTCCTTCGGGGGGTTTGAAGATCCAGTTCTGTGACGAGTGGTGATTCAAGTCGTAGAGGGGGGTCAGATCTATTGGAACCGTTGTGCCACCAACCGCCCTAGGTCATAGGCCTGGCACACATTATCCGCAAACGTCTAGCGAGCCCCACCGATCGATCATAGCGAGTAACTTCGGTTCTCATACGTCCACTAGTAGGAATGTTTATGGGGATCATTCTGTGTCTAGCTCACTTCTCTCAAAGAAAAGGTCTTCCTTTCATTTCCCACGGTCAAAGGGGGAACTACTTCCCACTGCTATAGTTCGGGTGTTCTCAGACGTTACCTCTCCCCGTGGAGTCTGCAGGGCTTTGCTTGACACGGGGTCTGAAATCCAATTCATCTACCACAAATTAATTGACTCTTGTTGCCAGTTTACTGGTGACGCTGATCAACTATGTAGTCTTGGGTGTGGGAGCCCAGCCACAGACAGTATGATGTCACTTTTTCGGCATACTCGAACTGGGCACAGATTGCCCTTTTTAGCCTATGATGTAGATCAGGTCACAGCTCCCTTGACCTCCTCTAGTTTCTCGTTAAATCGTTGGCTCAGGAACTAACTCAAAGTTCAAGCTCAGTTCCTTGCAGGGACTGAAATGTGGTGGGGTAGACTCTAAGGCTCCTGTTAGTTCTAATTTCCGCTTCCCTTTCAGCTCTCATAACGTTACCAATATCCTAAGTGAGAACCAACATCAGGGCTGACCTTAGCTTCCGGTAGAGCGGTAAGGGGCCTCTGCACCAGGAGATGACAGGGCGTAGGAACTAGCAGATCATTGGGCGAATTAGACTGAAACACCAAAGGCCTACTGTTTGGAACTGCCTCAGGTGATGAAGGTTTGGTAATTTCCTGCAAGAAGTAAGTAAGTAACCTTAAGCTAAATGGTTAAAGTTAAATGGTTGGCCTCATACATGGAGCGTGGAATCCAAGCTTGGGGACTCTTTGTTGAGTGAGCGGGATGACATCGACCTTTCTTCTGGTGTAGATCTTTACTTGTACCTATCCGGAGTTTGGCCGTTCTGTTCAGTTTAGTCCACTCGCCGAACTGCAAACCTTTAACTCGGATGAACCAGTCCTGTCCATCAGACACCACGCTCTTTGTCCTAGGCCAACCCCCTCGTCCCATGTTCCCAAATTTGTCTTGCCCTGAATGGACAGATTGGATACAGATTGTACCCAAGGCCTTAAAAGAAGTTATTCAGGTGTTGCGCCTTTTGATTAGATGGACCCTCCCCAGCGTGGAGTCAGGGATCCTTGATCTCAGCATACCGAGCTGCCCTGTTCCCGTAAACCCTTGTTCTTTCCTAAGCTCCAGACAACTCTGTCCAAGGCTGCAAGGGTGGCTGTGTAACATTGATCTCGCTGATTTCTTGTTCTCAAATCTAATTGGTGACTTGCTGGTTTCTCCGTACATTGTTCCTGTCTCTCAGAACCCCGCTCGTTTCGACGTGGCAGCGGCACCCGTCTCTGTTGATGTGCGAGAGTTGATTGGGGCTTCGTCAAATGTTTGAGATTGAAACTTTGGAGGGGGCAGTTCCATGCACCACAGCTGAATTAGAGGCGGAGCAGCTCTTTGTTAGTCAAACTCGCCATGGCAAGAGTGGGCGTTATGTAGTTCCTTTGCCCAGGGCCATACTGTTTTAGGTGCTTCTCGCGCGATCGCTCGTCAACAGTTCTACCGACTCGAGTCCAAGTTCAGAAAGGATCTCTTTCTAGCTCAATCCTACCAGTAGTTCATTCACGAGTACAGAGATTCGGATCACATGTGCCTTTGGTTTTACCCCATTATTATATACGGCATCATGCTGTGCACGTTCTGGCAACCCCCCAAACAATATCTGAGTGGTATTCAATGCCTCTCAACACATATCAAATGGCCTTCCACTCAATGAGATCTTGGAAGTAGGTCCCAAGCTCCAACAGGACATATATGTCTTGTAGTGCTTCGGTTTCGGTTTTTCCATTTTGTGTTCATTGCTGACATTCGTCAAATGTTCAGACAAATGAAGCATGTCCATGAGGATCAGGACATGCTGCGTATAGTTTCGAGAGATTCCCCTTCAAATGAGATAGAGGACGATGCTCTCTGTACACTAACTTATGGAACGGTCCCTGCCCCTTTCTTGGACATACAATTCCCCACTACCTCCCACGTCAGGCCCAAGCAGGAGTTGGCCAGTCCATTAGGTAGAGGGGTGGGTCATGCCCGTGACGATCTTTACTCGATGCATTCACCGTGAAGTTTGTCATGCTAAGTTTGGATGGAATGATCCGTTGCCTAGTTCCTTGGTTCATGATTGGTTCAGACTTGACGGTTCCATGGGAATGTTGGCAGACCTACAAATTCCCAGATACATAAATCTGATCAGTTCTAATCAGTGGTTTGTAGGCTTTGCCGACGCGTCTGAGCGAGCCTACTTCGCTGTGGTGTATCATGTTCCTCTTCAGAGTTCTTCGTTCGTAACTCACTTGATCATGTTCTGAGCAAGGATCGCTAGATGATACCTCGTCTCGAGCTTTTGTCAGCAGAACCACTCAGAAAAATCGTGAGAAAGGTATGTCCCTTATTTTGCTCAGATCCTGGACAGTAATATTGTGGCATGTTCCGATAGTTCAGTGGTGCTCTCGTGGCTCACTGCCAACCCTGCTCCACAGTGGAAGGTGTCTGTAGGAAACCCGGTAGCCAGAACACAGGCAGATCTCCCCGTTGAGCACTGGTTTCATGTTGAGTAGGCACAACCCCGCAAATGTGGCCTCTGGAGGCGCACTCCCGAGTCATTTAGTCCGCAACTCATTGTGGTGGACTGGACCCATGTGGTTGCAGTTAGAGAGAGTTCACTGGCCAATTCGGCGTATCCGTCCCGATTTAGCCCAGGAGTCCGTAGCTGAAGAGATCCGTGCTGCGGGCGCTCATCATGTTATTGTTCAGCAGATTTGCTAGAGAAGGGTCAACTAGGGAACTCAGTTCACAGGGTCACCTTAGACGCGTGTTTTCTTGGATTCTACAGTTCAAAAAGAATTGTAGGCCATCCCTAGTAAGTTGGAGCGGTTCCTGTTCCAAGAAAAGGCTCTCAATCACTGAACTTTTGGTTCAAATAGCTCCGCTCAGCACAGAGGAGTTGCGAGCAGCAGATATGGTTTTAGTCAGGCGCGTCCAGAAATGCCACTTCCACAATATCATGGTGGCACTTGACAAGTCAGGCCCTAGGACCAAGCTGATGAGGCACTTAGCTCTTTTTCGTTTAACGGATAGGGTTCTCCGAGTGGGAGGCCGATTGGCCCGTAGCTCTAATCTGTACGAGACCCAGCACCCCACTTTGATTCCAGCAAAGGACGTCCTTACCAAGTTGCTCGTTCGGCAGGCTCACGAGAGCTGTCTGCACTTGGGACCTCACGCTACACTAGCATATTTGCGCACTAGGTTCTGGATGGTGACTGGGGAGATCTGTGGAGACTAAAGTTCTGTCCGGGCTGTACCTGCTGTTCTTCCATTATACCCAAGCACTTACAGCCCGAGATGGGCAAACTTCCTACCGGACAAGTGCGGCGCTCTTATGCCATTGGTCAGGTGGCCTGTCCCTTCACCGTTTTGGTGGTGGGATAGCGAGGTGCTCGTATTTTGATGATGTACTTGGCAATATGGCCACCAAGGCTGTCGATCTGGAGGTGGTTATGGACCTCAGTATTAATGGGTTTGTACAGTGTCTCGAACGTTTCATAGATCTCAGGGGGGTCCCTCTGTCATTTGGTCGGAACTTCCTTGGTTCAGCCAACTTTCTCCGTAGGCTCAGAATCGTACTCGAGAATGGAGGCTCTCTGGCCCTTGCTGACAGATTAGCAGCTCGAGGGGTTCAGTGGAAATTCATACCATCTCGAGTGCCCCACTTTGGTGGTCATTGGGAGGCCGTGGTCTAGTTAGCCAAAAGACTCATTAAGGTGAACTTACCAGGAAATTACCAAACCTTCATCACCTGAAGCAGTTCCAAACAGTAGGCCTTTGGTGTTTCAGTCTAATTCGCCCAATGATTTGCTAGTTCGTACGCCCGGTCATTTCATGGTGCAGAGGCCCCATACCGCTCTACCGGAAGCTAAGGTCAGCCCTGATGTTGGTTCTCACTTAGGGGATTGGTAACGTTATGAGAGCTGACAGGGAAGCGCAAATTAGAACAAACAGGAGCCTTAGAGTCTACCCCACCACCTTCCACTCCCTGCCAGGAGCTATGCTTGAACTTTGAGTTAGTTCCTAAGCCAACCATTTAATCAGAATCTAGAGTAGGTCAAGGGAGCTGTGATATGACCTACATCACAGGCTAAAAAGGGCAACCTGTGCCCAGTTCAAGTATGCCGAAAAAGTGATGACATGCTGTCTGCGGCTGGGCTCCCACGCCCAAGACTACATGATTGATCGGCGTCACCAGTAAACTGGCAACAAGAGCCAATTAATTTGTGGTAGATGAATTGGATTTCAGACCCCGTGTCAAGCAAAGCCCTGCAGACTCCACGGGGAGAGGTAACGTCTGAGAACACCCGAACTATAGCAGTGGGAAGTAGTTCCCCCTTTGACCGTGGGAAATGAAAGGAAGACCTTTTCTTTGAGAGAAGTGAGCTAGACACAGAATGATCCCCATAAACATTCCTACTAGTGGACGTATGAGAACCGAAGTTACTCGCTATGATCGATCGGTGGGGCTCGCTAGACATTCGCGGATAACGTGGGCCAGGCCTATGACCTAGGGCGGTTGGTGGCACAACGGTTCCAATAGGTTTATTATGATCTACTCTAATACTAACCAAAAGAGTAATGCAATGAATCCCACTTCTCCTGTGTATGGCACCATTAGGTTTCAGCAGAGAAGGGTCCTTCAACACTTGAGGCAGTTCCAAACAGTAGGCCTTTGGTGTTTCAGTCTAATTCGCCCAATGATCTGTTAGTTCTTACGCCCTGTCATCTCCTGGTGCAGAGGCCCCCTACCGCTCTACCGGAAGCTACGGTCAGCCCTGATGTTGGTTCTCACTTACGGGATTGGTAACGTTATGAGAGCTGAAAGGGAAGCGCAAATTAGAAAACAGGAGCCTTAGAGTCTACCCCGCCACTTTTCACTCCCTGCCAAGAGCTGAGCTTGAACATTGAGTTAGAACCTGAACCATTGAGCTTTACTTTGCGAGTACTGGCTCTGGCAGGAATTTCAGATTATGGGCATCCACAACGACTGCCAGCAAGGTCCTAACTAGACGAATAGGAGCCCTCGCCTGTTTGGTGAGTTGTGGAGGGGGGGTTGTGTCTTACTCTAATGCATGATGAGAGCAATCTGAACAAGAATGAAAGTTGGCCGGACATCAAGACGGTCGCGGAGGACTACTAGCACAGTGGGTACCCCTGAACTGGAAACTTGGGGGCGGGGGCCTGGGAGCCTAAGGTTTTGGTTTCCCCGTATACCCTTTTAATGTTTTGATGGTGAAGGCAGATCGTCCGGATTCCTCGTCGACATGGAGTAGGATGTGGTATGATCCTCCGCAATGGCACTGTTGGAGTGAAGTACAGTTCTGAGCGGAGTTGTGCTTCCACAAAAAGCAATGAATGGGGAGTCCAGTTGATCTGATGAACTTTCGACGCTGAACTACCGGAACTCTTCGCAGTGGTGTAGGGAAGTGAGGTCCTGAGCAATGATGACATTTGAACCGCTCCCTCGTGACTGACCGAGCGAGGGTGGTCGATCTGTTGTGCGAGGAGTGGGAGGGGGCCTGGGTTTTCGCTGCTTACTGGAACCCCTTTCCTCAGAACTTGATCTAGGTCGTGACCCCTGGGGAATCATCTGGGCAAATTTGAGCTCTTTCGAGGAGCTGCTTATATGAGAAGATCTCGTCTTCCAACTCCCCCCTGGTTGAACTTGTCCTTAATAGCCGGATCCACTTACTGAGAAGATCTTCGAACAGAAGGAAGGATGCCAGTTCATTAGTGGAAGTCCCTCCATTGAACTCTCCCAGCTCCAGGCAGATGAGAGAAATCCATCAACCTGTATGGCGTCCAGCTGCTGCAACCTTGGGATGAGTCCACGGTTGGCGTGCTAATCTATACTTGCCCGAATTTTCAGCACACAGTGCTTTGCACAGTTCGGGATACCTCGAACCAGATCGACGGAATGATGATTGCACTTCAGGGCTAAGTTGATTGAGAAGTGCTTGGTACTTTATTTCGTCAGGCAGATGTGGCACTACGCAGTTGAATATCCTTTTGAACAATGAGAACTTGGTAATATCTCTGTCGTAGATGGGGACGGTGGGCAACAGCAAATTCATGTACATGACTGCTTCAAAAGCGGACCGAGAGCTGCCCTTACTTTCCAAAGGGAGATCGGACGGAACGAGTTTTGGGACCCAAGTCAAACGTACAATCAGTTTCCTTACCTTAACAATCAGGATCTCCTCCATGACATCCTCAAAACCCGCCTGAGCCACATCGTTTGTAAGAGATCGACCCTGAACTGCAAACTGCTGTACTAGATCCTCTGTCCATTGATCTGCAGTTAGAGCTGGGCCCACCTGAAGGCTCCAGGTTTGTAAGGCCTTGTAGATCCGTGTTCAGCAGAGCTAAAATGGCCACGTCGAGGATAATTTTCAAAGATCTTGGGCTCATTATGACGTCCAATGACAACCTGACTACTGATTAAAAACTACAAGTTAGGCGAATGACCGCAGTTGAGCTTAACCTCACTCGCTGGATAGTCACTCAGCCATGGGGCAGAACTTCCCGGGTTTCGGCACCAATGAAAAGTTCTCGGGATAAACACAAGCTCTAGATCGATCATGAACACAACTTTATATTCGACAAAATACAGATCTTTTTAGGTACACACGTTCGGACTATTTAATATACTAATTTTGCAAAGTCAGAAATTCACATGTTTGTAGTGGCGTCTTAATAATATTCACACAATGAATCACAATATTAGAACTCACCCCGGGCCCAGTGCTGCCTACCCAGGCACGAGATTGCCCCGTTCATTCCTATATTTTCTCGCTCTTAAGATCAGTTCAAATTGCACACCCAATCAGCTCGATTATCCTAGAACAATGTCCCGCTCGATTGAATAATGATCCTAAAAGAATAATCTCAAGATTAAGAGCTACTGAGCATGGATCAAGAGTTCCGTTCATGACCGAATCATGGCCTCATTTGACGGTATCCTTGTACGGCGGTCAAACATGTTGATTTTATGTATGTTTGAAGTATTTTGGTTTGAATAAAATGAAAAAGAAAACGCTGCAAATCCCTGCACAACGGTTTATTATTTTGTACAGATCACAGCCCTTCTGTTACAGATCACAGCTCTCTGTATAGATAACCCGTCTATATAATATATTATGTGAATCGCAGACCCTACCTAGGTTAGTACCTAACCCCGTACTCGTTACTAGGTACCTACCTAAATCACGAGTCAAATGTTGCTAAAATAATACACCCTAAAGGAAAATTGTTTATGTGGAGTGAAATAGATGCCCCTTCTGCGTTGATCACTGTTTTCTGTGGTCAATACCTGTAATGAACCATTGTGTAATAACTTGCCCATCAATAATACTTCAACGGTTGTTCAAGTTGCAAAAGTACCGATCAACAAAATCCAGACCCTTCTTGGTAGATGAACCGTTGTGTAATAATTTACCCTTGTGTAATAATTTGCCGTTGTTTAATAATTTACCATTGTGTAATAATTTACCCATCAATAATACTTCAACGTTTGTTCAAGTTTCACAAGTACCTACATACCAACAAAATCCCAGTAGTCCATCACTCATATCGCAGAACAACCAACTCGACTTCATACAGCCTTCCTTGATTATAATCAGGTGCTCCCTAGTGATGATATCCCGGCCGGATTTATACCGTTTGATTCACGATCGTGTTGACGAACCATTTTGGTGCACAGGAACGGGTGGACGTACAATGCTCCGGGTGGCCTCAAAAAATTGTTTAGCTCAAGACAAATATAATAACGAGACACGCTGGCTCCTGCCTGGTTGGAGATGATCATTTTAATTACAATCATAATGAAATATTTTCGTAGGTAGATTAATATCTCCCCATTATATGTGGGTGAGAATCAACATTTCGAACATTCACCTTAATATTATTTGCATAAGTGGGCGGGTATTAATAATAAGTCCACTGTTTGGAGTGTCAAGTAGGTGGGTAGGTATTCATGGTCAAACAGGATTTCCAGAAATTCCGAGGGACTTTATTATGCTTACCTGATAGAATTAAGTAGGTAGGTATTCATAATCAAAACGGAATTCCAGGAATTTCAAGATGGTGGAAGGGGGTCTTCATTATGGTTATCTGATGGAATTAAGTAGGTAGGTATTCGTAATTAAAAACGGAATTCCAGAAATTCCAAGATGGCGGGAGGGGGTGGGTGACGTCATTATGATTACCTGATACAATTAATTAGGTAGGTATTCATAGTCAAAACGGTATTCCAGAAATTCCAAGATGGTGGGAGGGGGTGGGGTGACGTCATTATGATTATTTGATAGGTACAATTAAGTTGGTAGGCATTCATAATAAAGGTTGGAGGTGATGGGTGAGGGGGTGGTGGTGTGAGAGGCGGCTGGGGGCGGGGTGGGTGGAGGTCTGGAGGCGGGGTGGGTGGAGGCGGCAGGGGGTGGAGTGGGTGGAGGTCTGGAGGCGGCAGGGGGCGATAGGGCGACGTCCGGGGGGGGGGGGGGGTGGAGTGGGTGGAGGTCTGGAGGCGGCAGGGGGCGATAGACCAAAGTCCGTGGGGGGGGGGATGGGGTGGATGAGGGTAAGGGCGAGGGGGTGGGGGGGGTGGAGAGGCGGGTGGGCGGTGAGGGGGGGGGTGAGGGGTTAAGGGGTTGGTGAGGGGGTTGGTGAGGGGGTGGACTCGCCCGCTAAGGCAGGAGGCAGCTGGTTAGACTGACGAGCATGTTCAAACAGGAATGTCCCAGAATCCCCATATTGACTCTACTAACGTACATTGTTTATCATCTCCAACCTGATTACCGCCGACTTCGAAATGACGAGAAAAGTGAATTTTCTCAACCTCCAATTTATTCGTTACCTAATTATTTTCTTTATGTAGGTATAATAATTAATCCGATTCGAGAAATATCGACGAAACCGACTGACTTTAGTCATAGTGAGGTGATGAATTGTTGAACATTTTAATTCCGAATTTATTCGTTATTTTATTTATTTATTTTTTTCCACCGTTTTAATAATTATGAATCCCAATTTGAACTCATAATAATTCTCTTCCAGCTTGTTCTGTTATTCAATTAATTGTTTATTCACAACTTGGGGCCATACAATGCATTTATTATTTATTGGATAATTGTGAATTTAAATAATTGCAAGTAGCAATTTTGTTCATTGGCGCTTGGAGTTAGATCGATGCGAGCGCGCCCTGTGGTGGATGTTCCCATCACTCACCAAGTACCGGTCGGCAATGTTCGTTCACGAGGACCAGCTCGCATCAGTCCGAAATTTATTTAATTTTTTGTATAGGCAAACCATTCAGTTTTGTATAGCTTGCCCATCTCGTATTGCGAGACGTCATTTTACGGTCGAAACACGGTTTCATTTGAGGGAGTTTTGGAAGCCTACAACGTCACCACTTCACCCTGGGCCCAGGGACACGAGCCGAGCGCAGCGAAACGGTGAGCAAATTTCAATCTTTCTCCAAGATCTGCCAATTTTTGACTCATATATATTATTATGTTCTTTTGTCGCTAAGCCTTCGCAAAATTCATCGTAAATACAGTCCACTAGTTCCGTTAATTTAAACCATTACAAAATCAGTATAAAAGCTACTAAATATTCATTTATCCGTTTAATTCGGAATTTATCCAAATTCATTCCGTTATTAAAATAGTTTTTTGTGATGGAAAAAAGGGATAAATATTTTATATTTATATATTTAAAAAAAATATTATTCTTAATGAACGGCCTTTGCTTCTGTTTTTTAATTTTCAATCGAGGCTGGAAGTTTTCTTCCTTTCGCTCTTTTCTTTTTTTCTGCGGAGGAAAGCAATTTATTTTTAGTCGGCGGGGAAAACGAGGGCTGAGAGATGGCCAACACTTAAAACTTCGGGTAATCTCGCGTCGATCGCAGGGAGGCTCCTACCCGTCTTCCTATAACCCGTGTTCCTGTATGAGCCGTGAAACCCTTCGCTCCGCTCCGTGAACCCTCCTCCCTCCTTTCAGCCCTATTTTCCTCCTGTAACCTGTGAAATATGAGTCTCTTTTACCACGGGTTAATAGGGAACATGTGTTCCTTTGTTCGGGGAGGCGGTGTGTTTTCCTTTTTTTTTTAAGCCTCGGTTTATTTGAGAGCGGAAGACCGGGCTGCGTGGAAGGTGTATGCTGGGCTGTGAGGAGTATACGGTGAGCGACCATGGAGGGGGGTGTGATATACGACGAAACCTTTTTATTTCTCTTCTCTGTACACAGTCGAGTTATCTCGAGTAAATGTTCACCCCCCACCCCCCCCTCCTTCATTCATCCATCACCAACCTTTTCTCTGGTACCCGTTGAGATTTGAACTGATCGCCATATCAAATTCCACCATCGGGTCGTGTGATCCAAACTCTCTGGTCTCTGATAAGCTGAGTGAAAAATCGAGCCCTCTGATCATTTGTTCCAAATATCGAGCTCTCTGATCAGCTGAGCCAAACATCGAACTTTTCGATCAGCTGAGTCAAAAATTGAGCTCTTTGATCAGCGGAGTAAAAAACTGAGCCCTCTGATCAGCTGAGCTGAGTGATGTGACGACTGACGACTAACAGCAATACCACACCAGAGTTGAAAATATCAACAGACAACTGCGTTGAAAAAGCCTCTTCATTTTGATTTGTGCGTTTTTCGTTCGCGGTCTGATTGGCGAATTTTTGAAGTATTTGCTAAGAAAATAAGGTATTACTGTGGTCCCAAAATGTTTAGTACCCACATAAAATATAACATATAAAAAATATGTAAATTCACGAAAATGTTCGTTATGGCAAACAGAAGAATGTCAGAATTTTCGAAAATAACTTTTTAAGTACATATTTGTATTATTTATTTGGTTTAGTAAGTAGGTAACTTTCAAGATAATGAGGATTAATTAAACAACCATAAACCCTCTTCCTTTCGACATAAGTAGTTGATGTATTTTAATTTATTTTTCGGAGACAATTTCATTGAAATTTAGTGATAGTACCAATATCATGACCGAAAAAGACAGTTTGAAGTCGATGACAGAGCTTTTCAAGGGAAAAGCGTTTCGTAAGAAAAAACGCAGCAAATTATTACACAACGGTATATTATTTACCCGTGTATATGCCCCTTCTGCGCAGATCACTGCTTTCTATGCTCCCTCCAGGAAAGCCCTAAATGGAGTACTGGCGCCGACCCGGGAATTGAAGATTCATACAAATGCGCGGGATTCAATAATTCAATCATTATTTATTTGTAGTTATTTATGAAGCATAAGGTAAATAATAAACCGTTGTGAACAATCTACCTGTATAGATGACCCTTCTGTGTAGATAGTATAATAAACCGTTGTGTAATAATTTACCGCTGTGTAATAATTTACCGTTGCGTAATTATTTACCGATATGTAATAATTTACCCAATAATACTTCGTTTGTTCAAGTTGCAAAAGTACCTATCAACAAAATCCAAAAGAGCCATCACTTTTCAACTGGAATAATAATATCACAGAACGACCAACTCGACTTCATACAGCCATCCGTGATTACTGACACAACGGTAAATTATTACACAACGGTTTATTATACTATCTACGCAGAAGGGGCATCTATACAGGTAAATTATTACACGACGATTTATCATTTACCTTATGCTTCATGAATAACTAAAAAAATTAATTATTTAATAATTGAATCCCGCGCGTTTGTATGGAACTTTAATTCCCCGGCCGGCTCCAGTACTCCATTTAGGGCTTACCTGGAGGGTACTGAGGGTACTCGAGGGTACTGAACACAGAAAACAGTGATCTACACTGAAGGGGCATCTATACAGGTAAATAATAAAGCGTCGTGTAATAATTTCCGGCGTTTTTTAAAGTTATAGGCGTGTGAAGGTGAGCCTACAGGCGTGTGAAACAGCCTAACACATTTTTCTCTCAAAATGAAAAAAAAAATTGTCTATTTTTGACTGCCTATTCCAATCAAACCGCTGAAACAAATTTAATGTTTAAGGAAGTCATTTGACGCACAATTTAATGCTCATAATTTTGTCACGAGTTAAATTTTCTGCAAGATACGCCGTTTAGATGCCAAAGACTGAAAAATTGGCAAACATTTCGTTTTTTTTGGCTTTCAAAAGTTTAGCTTCCCTCAGAGACCGTCGGTAACTCATATTACTCTCAATTTGGACGCCCAGACTGGTGTAAACTCATTTCCAGTTTTACTCGATCTGTTTTGCAGGCGCCTTCTTATGGCCTAATTTGCCCGGGCATTATATTTTTCCATAGAATTCCAGGAGTCCAAAAACCACCGATGTTGTTGTTGAACGTACAATCCACGAGAGTGTTTTAGTGTTTTAGACCGCACCCGACACTCTTAACCTGTCTCGACAGCAGGGAACAGAATTAAATCATCCTCATCGCCACCGCGGAACCAAAGAAAAGGGCAGAGTGCCGTGAAATGAACCCGGAAGCACAATATTTCTGTTCCGCTTTAGAGAATACGGGGTTTCTGGTTAGGAAAAACACTGAGGAAAATAATGTTTTTCAACCCCCCCCCCCCCCCCCCCCCAGGTTCTGAAACTCTCCTGTAGGGGAAAACGATTGTGATGGGTCGGATGAGGGAGTTTGTTTTTACCCATTTCCACGTGCGCGGCTTTCATAACCCTTCCTTCCACACTCAAACCGCAGACGGACCGGCGATTTTTCCCGACTTCCGATGAGAGAAATCCTTGGGAAAATATTTTTTCGGCTTTCCCGGGATTGTCGGAAATGTCGAAGGAGGTCTGGTTTAAAGTGCGCCGTGTTTATAGGTATATTAACCCCGGTTACCCTCTGACAGACTGAACCCCCCACCCACGGGTTTTCCGA